>CM022300.1:551315835-552515835 GCA_011799875.1 Thinopyrum elongatum | reverse complement strand
GACCTATCAGTGACCCCACTAGTCCCGACTGCCCCGCTGGATTATCAGAAGACCCGATCAACGGGATTGAAGACCAGGCCCCGACACCGCACATGACCCCCCTTAGTTGTAATGACACTGCAGCGTTACTATCGAGTGCCTAGGGTGAAACCTCTTGTAGCACTTCTGATGTTAACTCTGTAGAGTAGCTATTTGGTCGTGGTCATCGAGGGTGATTCCTCCTTCACGGCTTCCGATAACGACGCCATCGTACGACACCTCAAGTGTGAACCCAGCGAGGGTGATTCCTCTGAGTTCACCTTGATGATTACATCAAGTAGGAATCCAACGAGGGTGATACCTCGGATTCCCCTGATGTTATGGACACACGGATACTTGGACTTTACACTGTTACTTGGAAAGGCGGGTCGACCCTGAGGGGTACCCGCGTGTGATGTGAAGACGGGTTGCCTGCATGGTGCCCGAGTGATGAATACGAGGCGCGGTCGGGCATTCTTAGCCCTTGCAGCAAGTCCTTGAGACGGGGCGACGGGGTCACATCTTTCGTGAGTCTCTGCTCGTTACCGCAAGCCCCTAGTCCACTAACGATTTGGATATTTGATCCGAGAAGGCCTCTAGCCTGATAGCACTAACCATCACGTGGGCATAGTATGGGTGTTCTGCATCGTGGCATCAGCCGAAAGCTCTGTCAGACGTCCAGTTCAGCACTGCGGCCGGGCTAGGCCGGCACCATCCTGAGGGGTGGAGCCTGGTTCGCCCGGCACGCAACGACCCGGAGGGCGAGGGGCGATGGCCAAGACCCCCTTGCGCTTAGGATGTAGACCGACAGGGACCTCTCTGCTGAGCTGTAGGTAGGGTTGCGGTGTGTCGTTTGGCCGAGGTCGGGCATGACCTAGAAAGTGTGTCCGGCCGGAGTTAAGCGAGCGTGGTGGGTAAGTTGGTGCACCCCTGCAGGGAAGAACACATCTATCGATAGCCGGTCCTACGGTAAAGGACACTCGGAGTTGTATCCCGATTGATACAGCTAGAAGTTGAGATGAGACCTGGATATATGGCTCTGGGATTGCTTCTCACAGGGAGTCGAGAAGGGATCTCATGACGAGGTTGATGACTGTATGGCTCTGGGATTGCTTTCTCGTAGGGAGTCGAGAAAGGATCTCTGGGTGAGATTGAGACTTAATGATACTGCTACATTATATTGTACTATTCTACTCTCTTCTATTGCTGCAAGACCGCTGAAGATGCTAGTCTTCGATAGGACTAGGCTTTCCCCTCTATTCTGGCATTTCTGCAGCCCAGTCCACATATACAGCCTTCCTTTGATAATGTTGCATATGTAGTGTAGATCCTTGCTTGCTGAGTACTTCTGAGTACTCACGGTTGCTTTGCTTTCTTTTCCCCCATATCAGTTTGTCGTGACCAGATGACGGAACCCCCTGAGACAACTGCCCCCGCCGACGATCGCTACTACCACCTCGAGGGTGTTACTTCTACGAGTTGACCGACGACCAGGAGTAGGATCGAAGGGTCCCAGGCAGGAGGCCTGCGCCTTTCGATCGTAGCGCTTTATTTTGCCCCCCTTTCTTAAGGCCTTTCTGTTTCTCTTTTAATATCTGTACTCAGATATCTGATGCTTCCGCTGACGCTTGTATATAAGCTTATGTATTCGAGCCCTCGAGGCCCCTGGCTTGTAATATAAAGCTTGTATGACTTTATTTATGTTCTAGAGTTGTGTTGTGATATCTTCCCGTGAGTCCTTAGGCTTGATCATGTGCATTTGCGTGTATGATTAGTGCACGATTGAGCCGGTGGAGTCACAAAGCCCTTGGGTCTAGGCATGTTTAACTTTAAGTATGCATAATGGGGGACAGCATTGAAACGAGCAAACACTGTCCGGCCCAAGAGTGCGTGATAACCACTGCGGAAAGGGACAATATCTATGATCAAGTCCTCGCCGCGGAAGTTGTCCGGCGAACCGAATACCACTTCCAAAGTCAGGGTGCCTGAGCAGTGTAACACCCCCAGTGGTTAGCCACAGTAATTCCATTTTGATAATGCCAAGTCAGCATGATTAACAGTGCATGATCATCATTTGCATCATAATGCTTTTCAACTCCTAACTCAAAATTCAAATTTAAATGAAAGTGAAATATAAAAGTTTTCCAACATAAAAACTAAAATGTTCGATAAATGGCAAATATTACAGAGACTATTTTAAAATTGAAACCAACATCATTGGAGTTGGGTAAGTGACTCAAACATCCCCAAACAGTGACTAAGGACAATGTTTAATTACCTTTTATTTAATCAAAAATAAATATGAAATTATATTTTGTCCAAGCTAGTTTTTGGTGATAGGGTATAATGTCACTGGGTGTATTGATGGGTCTAGGTCACACTTTTACAAATGCATTTAGTGCCCTACAATTAGCAAACAGAAAATAAGAAAGAATAAAAAGAAAAACAAAGGAAAAAAAAAGGAAAAGAGCAGGCCCCCCCCCCGCCTGGGCCAACCCCAGCTGGCCACTCCAGCCGGACCGGCCGAACCGGCCCCACCTCCCCTCCTACTAACCCCCACCCCCACCCGAGCGAAACCCTAACCCCACCCCGCTCCCCTGTTTCCCCCCTTCTCTCCCGATCCAGATCGGGCAACGTCGCCCGACCCCGTCGCCTCGCGCCCGCGACGCCGCGCCGCCTCGCCCTCGTCGCCGACCGCGTCCCGCCCCGACCCCGACTTCCTCCCCCGCCCCCATTGCCCTCCGCCCTACGCCCCCAGTGAGCTCGCACCCCTCTCTCTCCCTCGCCCCGCATGCGCACCCCACCCCGCGCTCACCGCGCTTCGCTCGCCGCATCGCCCCGCCTGCGCTGACCGCGCTCGTGCTCTCTCCTGTGGACCCCGCGCTCCCGTGCAGCCCACCCCGTGCGCCGCTCGCCTCTCGTTCCCGGTCGCCGTGTTCCCCCCCCCCCACGCAGCTCCGCCCGCGCTCGCACCCGCCGTCGACCGCATCCCCGCTGGCCTGCTTGCTCCTCCCCGTGGCCGCGCCTCCGTCGCACGTCGCCGTCGCCGCTGCCTGCTTCTGCGCTGCCGCTGCTGCACGCGCACCTCGCCGGTCCCGGCCTCGCACCGCGGTGCCTCGCACCGAGCCGCTCCGCACCAGCCTCTGCTGCCACGCGCCGGCGCCCCCGCGAGGCCACGGCCTCGCCTAGTCCCCCCTGGCCGCGCCCCGCCGCGCCCGCGCTGCGCACGCGCCCCGCGCCCGCACGACCGTGGCCTATGGGCCACCGACAGATGGGCCCGGTGCCCCCCCTGACAATGACACGTGGGGCCCACGCCCCAGGGTAAAAAAAAAAGAAAAGAAAAGAAACTATAAATGAAATTAAAAATTATTAAAAATAAATAAATATTAATTAATTAATTAATTAAATAATTAACTTAATTAATTCTGTTTAATTAATCTAATTAATTAATTAGTCTAATTAAACTGTAATTAACATAATCAAACCCTAATTAGCCTAATGTGAGAATGACAGGTTGGACCCACTGGTCCTGACGTCATGCTGACGTTAGCAGACACTGTTTCGGATAATGTTTGATTTAAATAAATTAAATAAATTCCAGAAATCAATAAAAACTTTAGAAAATCATATCTTTTAATCCGTAACTCCGATCGAAAAACTTTGTACATGAAAATTGCTCAGAACGACGAGACGAATCCGAACGCGCGATCCGTTCATCCGTCACACGTCCCTAACTATCCGAACATGCAACCGTTCCTCTCCGGTCATCTGTCTGACAAATGTCCGGAGATGGGAAAACATTCCCGGATGAATCCCACCTTCGCCAGTATCACCCGGCACTGCATTAGGTCACCTCCGTCACCGCGTATTGCCATGATATGCTTTGTGCTGCACTTGTTCGCTGTGTATTTATACTGTTTCCTCCCCCTCTTCTCTCTCATTAGACCCCGACACCGACGTCGTCCTCGAGACCGACGCAGCTCCGGAGCCCGGAGACACCACTGACAACCTTGCCCTTGCCGCCGAGCAACCAGGCAAGCCCCCCCCCCTTGAGCATACCGATATCGCCCATTCTATTTCTCATGCTTGCATTAGAATTGCTGCTGCTATTGCTTTACCTATTCTGATGCATAGCATGTTTATTGTAACCTGCTGTTGATAATTACCTGCATATCCTAAACTGTTTAGTCTAGGCTGGGTAGAGACCTATCAGTGACCCCACTTATCCCGACTGCCGCGCTGGATCGTCAGAAGACCCGATCAACGGGAATTGAAGACCAGGCCCCGACACCGCACATCACCCCCTTTAGTTGTAACGACACTGCAGCGTTACCATCGAGTGCCGAGGGTGAAACCTCTTGTAGCACTTCTGATGTTAACTCTGTAGAGTAGCTATTCGGTCGTGGTCATCGAGGGTGATTCCTCCTTCACCACTTCCGGTAAAGACGCTGTCGTACAACACCTCAAGTGTGAACCCAGCGAGGGTGATTCCTCCGAGTTTACCTTGACGGATACATCGAGTGGGAAATCAAACGAGGGTGATACCTCAGATTCCCCTGATGTTTTGGACACACGGATACTTGGATTGTACTGTAGATTACTTGGAAAGGCGGGTCGACCCTGAGGGGTACCCGCGTGCGCCTAAGTGGCGAGTGTTGTGAAGACGGGTGCCAGTGTGGTGCCCGAGTGGTGAATACGAGGCGCGGCCGGGCATTCTTAACCCTTGCAGCAAGTCCTCGAGACGGGGCGACGGGGTCACATCTTTCGTGAGTCTCTGCTCGTTACCACAAGCCCTAGTCCTAACGATTTGGATATTTGATCCGAGCAGGCCTCTGGCCTGATAGCACTAACCATCACGTGGGCATAGTATGGGCGTTCTGCATCGTATGCATCAGCCGAAAGCTCTGTCAGACGTCCAGTTCAGCAGTGCGGCATGGAGTGATTAGCGCCATTTCGGTGGTGCTTGGATCTGGGCCATGTGCGCAACGATCCGGAGGGCGAGGGGCGATGGCCAAGACCCCCTTGCGCTTAGGATGTAGACCGGCGGGGACCTCTCTGCTGAGCTGTAGGTAGGGTTGCGATGTGTCGTTTGGCCGAGGCCGGGCATGACCCAGGAAAGTGTGTCTGGCCGGAGTTAATCGAGCGTGTTGGGTAAGTTGGTGCACCCCTGCAGGGAAGAACACTTCTATCGATAGCCGGTCCTACGGTAAAGGACACTCGGAGTTGTATCCTGATTGATACAATTTAGAACTGGATACTTGGATACTATGGCTCTGGGATTGCTTCTCGCAGGGAGTCGAGAAGGGATCTCCGGACGAGGTTGATGACTGTATGGCTCTGGGATTGCTTTCTCGCAGGGAGTCGAGAAAGGATCTCTGGGTGAGGATGAGACTTAATGATACTGCTACATTATATTGTACTGTTCTACTCTCTTCTACTGCTGCAAGACCGCTGAAGATGCTAGTCTTCGATAGGACTAGGTCTTCTCTCTATTCTGGCATTTCTGCAGCCCAGTCCACATATACAGCCTCCCTTTGAAAATGTTGCATATGTAGTGTAGATCCTTGCTTGCTGAGTACTTCTGAGTACTCATGGTTGCTTTGTTTTCCTTTTTCTCCACATATCAGTTTGTCGTAACAAGATGACGGACCCCCTGAGACAGCTGTCCTCGCCAACGATCGCTACTACTACTACCCAGATGATGGATACCACTACGAGTTGACTGACGACCAGGAGTAGGATCGGAGGGTCCCAGGCAGGAGGCCTTCGCCTTTCGATCGTAGTGTTTTATTTTGCTCCACCTTTCTAAAGGCCTTTCTGTTTCTATTTCATATCCGTACTCAGATATCTGATGCTTCCGCTGACGCTTGTTCGCAAGCTTATGTATTCGAGCCCTCGAGGCCCCTGGCTTGTAATATAAAGATTGTATGACTTTATTCATGTTTTAGAGTTGTGTTGTGATATCTTCCCGTGAGTCCTTAGGCTTGATCGTGCGCATTTGCGTGTATGATTAGTGCATGATCGCGCCGGGGGCGTCACAAGCAGCGGGCTTCCACACCTGGTATTACCCCTTTGAAGGTAGTGTTACTGGGTTTGATCCTTGATGGGTCAATACCCATTTTCCTCACTGTATCTCCATAGATCAGATTGAGGCTGCTGCCTCTGTCCATAAGGACTCTGGTGAGGTGGTACCCATCGATAATGGGGTCAAGGACCAGGGCCACCGATCCTCTGTGACAGATACTGGTCGGATGGTCCCTACGGTCAAAGGTGATGAGGCATGACGACCATGGGTTAAATTTTGGGGATACAGGCTCTACAGCGTGGACATCCCGAAGTGCACGTTTCTGCTCCTTCTTGGGTATATGGGTGACATAGATCATATTCACCATTTTTACCTCGGGAGGGAATTTTTTCTGGCCCCCATTGTTCGACTTGCGAGGCTCTTTGTCGTCCTTGCTGCTGGGGCTTTTGCCTGCGTCCTCGGCTGTGAGCTTGCCGGCCTGTTTGATTACACAACAATTACAGTTGGTCTGGTTGGCAGGCTTGTCAGACATGCCGTGGATCTGGCAGGGTCTGTCCAGGATTGTGTCCAACTTGGTGGGTCCATCATGGTTGCCTTTAGAGGGTTTCTTCCGAGGTCCCGATTTGGAATTGCGGAATCCGGCATTTACTACCGTATCTTCGGCTTCATTGCCGTTGTGGCAGCGCTTGTTTCTGTTGCACCGTGGTTTACTGTTTCCGTCCCGGACTTCCGAGGTCCCGAGGTCTTTGGGGTTTGTGCTTCTACGAGCCAGCCAACTATCTTCTCCCGCACAAAAGCAGGTCATGAGAGAGGTAAGTGCTGCCATTGTTCTCGGCTTGTCTTGGCGGAGCTGGTGTGCGAGCCATTCATCCCGGATACTATGCTTGAATGCGGCTATGGCTTCAGTGTCCGGAAAATCGATGATCTGGTTCTTTTTGGTCAAAAACTGATTCCAAAATTGTCGGGCTGACTCACCGGGCTGTTGGACCACATGGCTCTGGTCATCGGCATCCGGAGGCCGGACATAGGTGCCTTGAAAGTTAGCTCAGAAAGCATCCTCAAGCTCTTCCCAGCTCCCTATGGAGTCTTCAGGGAGGCTATTCAACTAGTGTTGAGATGATCCTTTGAGCTTTAATGGCAGATATTTAATGGCGTGGAGGTCATCTCCTCGAGCCATATGAATGTGGAGAAGGAAATCTGCGATCCACACGACCGGGTCTATAGTCCCATCGTATGGCTTGATTTTTATGGGTTTAAACCCTTCTGGGAACTGGTGTTGCATCACCTCATTAGTGAAACACATGGGGTGAGCGGCGCCCCTTACTCGGGCTACATCGTGTCGGAGCTCGGTTTCCATCTAGGCCTGATGCTGCTCCCGGGCTCTATCGTTTCGGTCGACCCACGCTTGGTATCCATCCCGTCTATCGGGAGGGTATCCTCTGGATCCATAAATGGATCTTGATTGACCCGCTCTAGCGGCCAGGTCGTGTCACATATCATATTGATATTCTGGTTGTGCTGCCTCCTTGCCTTTTCGGCGAGGCGGAACAGGTGGGTGTTTGGCATCTCCAGCCGGCCTGTCCCGTCCTCGAGGGGGGCGGTTTGGCTGGTCGCCTTGAGTTCTTCTGGGCGGTACGGGCTCAAGGGCCTCGTCATCGAATTGTGGCAACAATTTGCGCTTGGGGTAGCTCTTGGTTTGCTGCTCGTAGCCGTACCCCTCTTCTGTTGCTAGGACTTTCGTCCATCTATCATTGAGGGTGTCTTGTTCGGCTTTTATCTGTTGTTGCTTCCTTTTCAGACTTCATGCAGTGGCTATGACCTGTTGTTTGAACCGCTCTTGGTCCAATGGATCTTCTGGAATGATAATATCTTCAGCTCCAAGGCTGACCTCCTCTTCGGAGAGAGGCATGTAGTTGCTATCCTCGGAATCATGGGAGTCCTCGGGGTTATACTGGCCCCCATGCCCCTTCGAGTCATTAGGCTGTTGCTCGGCGGCGGGGCCGCCGAGGTCTTCCGCGTTGTCCGGAGTATCGTCCTCTCCGGCGCCCATGTTGCTTTCCCTGCCACGACGACCCTTGGATCGTTGGCGTTGCCTCTGGCATTTGGGGGGCTCCTCGCCAGGCTTGTTACTATCTCTTCTAGGGGTGCCATCCCATTATTAATGCTATCGCCGTTGTGCTTGGGGGTGTCCACCATGTAAACTTCATAGGTGGAGGTGACCGTCCATCGGCCGGTGACGGGAGGGGAAGTATCAGTGTGGGCCATGGCTTCGTTGTCATTGTCCATGTCATCGGCCTCCTCAGAGGCGTAGTCCAGCATGTCAGTTAAGTCTGCGACAGTGGCTACTAAGTGGGTGGTGGGTGGGACGTAAAATTTCCTGTAGCCCGCCTCGAGGCCCTGCTGAGCGTGAGCCGAGGATGGGCCATCCAAGATAGTCATCATCTGGATTCGGTCAAGCGCCTCATTTAATAGGATGAGGCTGGCCGGATTGGCGTATGAGGTTTCTTCGGAGTCAACCTCTGGCGTGATGGTGAGGCGAGGGTTGAATCTGGCCAGGATCGACTCCTGATGTTCGGATGTCGAACTGTCGCCAAGGCTCGAGGCCAGATTTGCGGTAAGGAGGGTGAATCCGGCGGAGGGTGATTCCCGGTCTTCGGGCATAGTGCTGGCATCGAAGTTTGAAGCCGGTCGTGAGGTAAGGGCTGATCCAGAGATCAGATCGGGGAGAGGCCGTGAAGTTGATGCTTCGGAGTCCATGGGTGTCCTAGGTGAAGCTGAGAAGCCGATGAAGATCACATCGCCCCGGACGTATGTGATGTACTCTAAGTTACCAAACCTGATCTGGTGCTCAGGGGCGAAGCTGTTGACCTGGTCGAGATGACCAGTCGAGTCGGCGTGCAAAACGATGCTGCCGAACATGAAAAGTTGCCTGGGGATGAACATGTCCTCGGTGTTGATGCCGTCTCCGATGATCAGGCGCGTCATCGATGCTTCGGCGATCCAACAGTGGAACTCTCAATGAAAGCACCAATGTTGGTGTCAAAACCGGCAGATCTCGGGTAGGGGCCCCGAGCTGTGGATCTTAGATCAATGGGGAACAAGGGACTAGGGACACGATGTTTACCCAGGTTCGGGCCTTCTCTAAGAGGTAAAAACCTACATCCTGCTTGATTATATTGCTTGTGTATATGAGGATTACAGAGTCGATCTACCATGAGATCAGATGAACTAAACCCTAGACTAGTAGGATGATGGTCATTGTTCTAGCCTCTATGGACTAAAACCTATGGTTTATATAGGCACCAAGGGTACTAGGGTTACACATGGTTGGTTACAACAAGAGGATAAACATGCTGAATCTCTATGTTGCCTTGGAGTACACACCAAGACACAAAACGTCTCCTGTCCGGGTACGACATTGTAAAATAGTCTGGCCTTCCAGCAGATGCAGTGCGGCCCGACTGTTTCGCCCATGAGAGTTAGGCCGGCAACCCGAGGACCCCCTAGTGCAGGACTCCCTCAATGATGGCTGGAGCCACGAGATTGCCACATTAATGTAAATTTCGTAAAGATAGCCTACAGGTTATAGGTGACGATGGCAAACATGCACGGAAGACCCCGAAGAGGAGAAGGTGTAGTTGGTGCGGGACAAGGACCTATAATTTTGTGCCACGGCGGAATTTCTGAATTTGGTGCCACGATAGTGTTTTTGAAATGGTCGCCACGGCAACGTTTTCTGACATTACCGCCAAGGCATCATTTTTGAAAAGATTTGCATGGCAACGAAATATTGGCCGTCACGACGCTTCACCCGGAGATTGAAGATGATCACGAAGATTCCCGACGCCCAGGGCTATACCATATCAAGCTTTTATGAACTGCCTGAGATGTTTATCCCTTTATTGTTTGCACCCTTTGATTGCGCAGTAGTCAATTATTAGGGTGACCTCTCACAGTTAATATCAAGTTAAAAAGGTGCTCTTCCCAGTGTTAAAACTATCTATAACACGTAGCGTTCTGGAGTGTGTCATGTCCACATGACTACAAACGGGATGTGAGGTGTAAGACGGGACTGGTCAGACCATGTTAGCAGATAGCACTCGGTTGTCTTGAAGTTCTAGCAGAATTGTTCTGAGCTCGGAGCACAAAGTATCGAAAGATGAACAAGTCATATGGTGATATCATCGGCAATAGTTTGCCCACCGGTCAAAATTCTCATCGTCAGTGATGTCCACATCAATGGCTGAGGTCTAGATTTGGATCTATAATCACTCACTTTCAATTATGAGAGATATTGATTTGAGTGGGAGTGCACTTTACATTAAAATTTGTTTAAACACTAGTGCAATTTCAATTATGACAATGTCTAAATTGAATCTTGTGTTTATTGTTGTAGATTAATGGCTTGCAATAGTTTAAATTTAGCACCTTTCTTTGAGAAAGAAAAGTTCACTGCAAGTGGTGGAAACTATGAGGATTGGATCCACACTTTGAGATATGTTCTCAGGAGTGCTAAGAAAGAATATGTGCTGGATCAAGCACTTGGTGAATACCCGGCGCCTGGAGTGTCTCATGATCTCATCAATGTGTTTATGTCTCACAAGAATGATTTCAGTGTTGTTAAAAGTATTATGCTATCATGCATGGATCAAGTGTTACAGAAACATTATCAACAACTCAGTACCGTCGAAGTTGTCATGGCAGTTGAAGTTCTGTATCACAAAGAGCCAACTGAAGTTGATGAGATGACTGAAGCATTGGAAGAATGCAAGATAGCTAAGGTTAGTAAGCAAGGTGTCAGACTTGCAGACTATTATGATAGTCTTAATGCAATGGAAATAGATTTTCCAAAAACACCAGAAAATGATTTGCATGACTTCACTTTATGAAGCGATGCTAAAAACCAAAGAAATTGGGATGCAGAACCAACAAAAGTTGATGTTGAACAAAACAGAAAGTTTCAAAAAGAAACGCAACACCAAGAGGAACAAGGGTGGAGCATCTTGCGACACTATATGTTTCTACCGCAAAGAGAAAGGACACTGGAAAAGAAATTGCTTGAAGTATCTGGCGGATAAGAAGAATGCATCTTCTCATAAAGGTATAAAAGTTATACAAGTTAATGTTATTAATATTCTACTTGCTAAAAATTCCAAGTCATGGTTATTTGATACCGGATCTGTTGCTAACATTTGCAACACGATGCAGGGACTAAGGAATATTCGCAAGCTGAGAAGAAATGAAGTCGTGATGCATGTCGGGAATGGTGATGGATCGCTGCTCAAGCCGTCAGTGTAATGTCTTTGAATTTACCTTCAACATTGATTTTAGAACTAAATAATTGTTATTTTGTTTCGAAGTTATGTAAAAACATCATCTCTAGATCATGTTTGATAAATGACGGTTATTCTTATAAGTCAGGGAACAATGGTTGTTCGGTATATTATAAGGATATGTTTTATGGATTTGCACCCATGATCGATGGATTATTCATACTAGATTTTGAATCTGAAAAGGTTGTATATAACATTAATGCTAAATGTCTTAAGAATACTGATAATACCACATACATGTGGCACTGTCATCTTGGTCATATCGGAAAGAAATGTATGCAAAAACTTCATAAAGATGGAGTGTTAATGTCATTTGATTTTGAATCATATGATACATGCGAAGCTTGTCTGATGGGTAAAATGACTAAAACGCCATTCACTGGTGATCCAGAACGGGCGCTTGAATTACTGGACATAATACATAGTGATGTATGTGGTCCAATGAGTATTCCGGCTTGCGGTGGATACTTATACTTCATAACCTTCACTGATGATTTAAGTAGATATATTTACTTGATGAAACATAAGTCTGCAACATTTGAAAAGTTCAAAGAATTTCATAACGAAGTTGAGAATCATCGTGGCAAAAAGATTCAATTTCTACAATCTGATCGTGGAGGAGAATATCGGAGTCATGAATTTTGCAAACATCTAAGTGATTGTGGAATTTTCTCAAAACTTGCTCCTCCAGGAACTCCATAGAGAAACGGAGTATCTGAAAGGCGTAACCGAACCTTGTTGGACATGGTAAGGTCAATGATGTCATTTACCGATCTACCTTTATCATTCTAGAGATATGCACTTGAAACAACAACATGCACACTAAACAGAGCATCATCTAATTAAGTCTGTGGAGACGACACCATATGAGTTATGGAATGGGAAGAAACCCAATTTGTCACATCTCATGATTTGGGGTTGCGAGACTTATGTAAAACGTTTGCAGCCAAATAAGCTCGACCCCAAAGCAGACAAGTGTTACTTTGTAGGTTATCCCAAAGAAATAGTTGGGTATTCCTTCTACCAAAAGTCTGAAGACAAAGTGTTTGTCGCTAAAAATGGACACTTTCTCGAGAAGGAGTTTCTCGCTAAAGAAGTAAGTGGGAAGACAGTATAGCTCGATGAGACTATTGAATCTCCAGAAGTGAGGACTAACGAAACAGAATCTGTTCCAAAGGTTGTCCACACAACCGAACCAGAAGTTACTACACCAGTTGTAGAAACTCCAGTTAAGGCTGTAACTGAACCACACAGGTGAGGAAGAGTTATCGAACCTCCTGAGTGGTTTCACAATGAAATATTCATCTTAGAGGAAGATGAACCTGCGCATTATAAGGAAGCAATGGCGGCGCCCAGCTCAACAGAATGTCTCAAAGCCATGCTATCCAAAATGGAGTCCGTGTACGAGAATCAAGTTTGGAACTTGGTTGATCCTCCAGACGGTGTAAAAGCCATACAATGTAAATGGATCTTCAAAATAAAAACATATGCGGATGGTAATCCCACCATCTACAAAGCAAGGCTAGTTGCAAAAGGGTTTTTGCAAGTCAAGGGAGTTGATTATGATGAAACTTTCTCTCCAGTAGCAATGCTAAAGTCTATAGGGATTATGATGGCTATAGCTACATATTTCGATTACGAGATATGGCAGATGGATGTCAAAAACTGCTTTCCTAAATGGAACCTTGAAAGAGGATGTATACATGATACAACCAAAAGGTTTTGTCGATCCAAAGGATGCCGGAAAGGTTGCAGGCTTCAAAGGGTAATCTATGGTTTGAAGCAAGTATCAAGGAGCTGGAATCAACGTTTTGATGAAGTACTAAAAGAGTTTGGCTTCATTAAAATGATGAAGAAGCTTGTGTATACAAGAATTTTAGTGTGAGCTCAGTAGCATTTATAATATTATATGTGGATGACATATTATTGATTGGGAATGATACTAAGTATTTTGGAACAATAAAAGACTATTTAAAGAGTGTGTTTTCAATGAAGGACTTAGGTGAAGATGGATATATATTGGGCATAAAGATTTATAGAGATAGATCAAGATGTTTAATAGCACTAAGTCAAAGAACATACATTGAAAAGGTTGTAAAGAGGTTTAAAATGGAGAATACAAAGAAATGTTTTCTCCCGATGTTACGTGGCGTAACACTTAGCAGAAATCAATGTCCCAAGACAGTTGATACGCGAGTGCAAATGAGTGGAGTACCATATGCCTCTGCTATTGGCTCCATGCTATAATATGTACTAGACCAGATGTTTCCTATGTGCTAAGTGTTAGTAGCAGATACCAAAGTGATCCAGGATTAGCTCATTGGACAACAGTTAAGAATATTCTTAAGTACCTCAGAATAATAAAGGATATGCTCCTTGTTTATGGAGGAGATGAAGAACTCGTTGTAAATCGTTACATTGATCCTAGCTTCATGAATGATATAGATGACTATAAATCTCAATCAGGTTATGTTTTTACACTTAATGGTGGTGCGGTTGTTTGGAAGAGTTTCAAACAAAACACTGTTGCAGACTCTATGACAGAAGCAGAGTATATTGTGGCTTTGGAAGCTTCAAAGGAGGCGTTCTGGATCAAGAAGTTTCTTGAAGAAATTGGTGTTGTCCCAAGTGTGATGAATCCAATGGCTCTCTATTGTGATAATAGTGGTGCCGTTGATCAAGCAAAGGAACCAAGATCACACATGAAGACCAGACACATTGAACGCCAGTATCACATTGTGCGACAATATTTTGAGAAGGGCTATGTGAAGATTCTCAAGATTCACACGGATTTGAATGTGTCAGACCCGATGACGAAGGCTCTACCACGAGCAAAGAATGAGCAACACCGGATAGCCATATGTGTTAAAGAGACTATGTAAACTAGATTATTGACTCTAGTGCAACTGGGAGACTGTTGGAAATATGCCCTAGAGGCAATAATATTTATATTATTATATTTCCATATTCATAATTATAGAATTTATATTCTATGCTATAACTACTATGATCCTGGAATATGCGATTCAGTGGAAAACTTATATGCACGTGTGGAATGAAAAATGGTAAATAAAAGGTTCCTAGTCTTTCCTCTAGGACTAGCTCAAGTGTTGGTGATCATGTTTTCCGGATCTTAAGATATTGTTAAGTGTAACAATGATCCTAAAACGACATTGAGATTATGACGTTGGGAGAACGATCATATTGAATTGACACAATATTATTTTGTTATGAATTGAGTTAATATCATCTATAATCATTTGTAATAACACATAGTGTTAACATGTGAATTTGCTCCTTAGACCATGAGAGTATTGTAGTTAGTTCCTACCGTACGGTGGGATTTGGGGTTGCTCAAATGTCACCTGTAACACGGTGATCATAACAACAACTTACAGGTTCATCGAAAAGTTTAACAAGGGGATAGATAGCTCGAGAGTGGGATTTGCTCCTCCGATGATAGAGAGATATTCTTAGGGCCCTCTCGGTGTGAAGGCATCAATGATCATCTGGCCAGACACACGTGACTTCATCACGGGGATGCTGGAATACAATAATGAGAAAAAAGAACAAAACCAATAACGAGGATTTCGGTATAGTGACCTTGGTGATAACTCAGGAGGATATCGATGCATCCTGGGTTTTGTGAAGTATCGCGAAGCAAAAGAAACATCACATGATAACCTAAGGTTCATTTGAATATCATTGATGTGCTCATAGGGATCGATACGGACGTCCACGGTCCCGCTGTCGGTCATTGAACGGACAGTTTTGTTCACGTCTATGGGTTACCAAATGTACGGGATCACAAGCTTAAGGAAATCATGATGTGCTGAGTGTTAGTGATACGTCTCCAACGTATCTATAATTTTTGCTCGTTCCATGCTGTTATATTATCATTCTTGGATGTTTTACAATCATTTTATAGCAACTTTATATCATTTTTTGGGACTAACCTATTGACATAGAGCCCAGTGCCAGTTGCTATTTTTTGCTTGTTTTTTACTTCACAAAATATCAGTACCAAACGGAGTCCAAATGCAGCAAAAAAATTTGGAGAACTTTTTTGGACCAGAAGACACAACATGGGCCAAAGAAGTAACAGAGGGGAGGCCCGAGGTGGGCACAACCCACCAGGGCACGCCCAGGGGGGTTGTGCCCCCCTCGGTGGCCTCCCGCACCGCCTCTTCGCCCTATAAATCCCCAAATATTCCAGAAACCCTAGGGGAGTCGATGAAACACAATTCCAACCGCCGCAAGTTCCAGAACCATGAGATCCAATCTAGACACCATCACGGAGGGGTTCATCATCCTCATTTGTGCCTCTCCGATGATGCGTGAGTAGTTCATCATAGACCTACGGGTTCGTAGGCAGTAGCTAGATGGCTTCTTCTCTCTTTTTGATTCTCAAACAATGGTCTCTTGGAGATCTATTTGATGTAACTCTTTTTTGCGGTGTGTTTGTTGGGATCCAATGAACTTTGAGTTTATGATCAGATCTATATCCATGAATATTATTTGAGTCTTCTTTTGATCCCTTATATGCATGATTATTTATAGCCTCATATTTCTTCTTCAAATCTTTGGTTTAGTTAGGCCAACTAGATCGATTTTTCTTGCCATGGGAAGAGGTGCTTTGTGATGGGTTTGATCTTGCGGTGTCCTTTCCCAGTGACAGAAGGGGCAGCAAGACACGCATGTATCGTTGCTATTAAGTATAACAAGATGAGGGCTATTCCTACATGAATAGATATCATCTACATCATGTCATCATTCTTATTGCATTACTCCGTTTCTCCATTAACTTAATACACTAGATGCATGCTGGATAGCGGTCGATGTGTGGAGTACTAGTAGTAGATGCATGCAGGAGTCGGTCTACTAATCTTGGACGTGATGCCCATATATTGTTCATTACCTTGGATATCGTCATAATTATTTGATCTTCTATCAATTTCCCAACAGTAATTTGTTTACCCACTGTATGCTATTTTCTTGATAGAAGCCACTAGTGAAATCTACGGCCCCCGGGTCTATTCTTTATCATATTTGCTTTGAGATATATTTTTATTTGCTTTTGTTTTCAGATCTATTATTACAAAAACCCAAAAATACCTTGCCGCACTTTTTTTGCTATTTATTTTATTTTGCGTTTTATTGAGATCTATTTATCCAATCTACCCAATTTTTATCCCGTCAACTTGACAATTTCTGGCGCCGTTACCCATAGAGGGATTGACAACCCCTCATAAGCGTCGGGTTACAAGTATTTGTTCTTTGTGTGTAGGTACCGTTTACATAGTGTTGCTTGGTTCTCCTACTGGATTGATACCTTGGTTTCATTACTGAGGGAAATACCTACCGTAGTTGTACTGCATCATCCCTTCCTCTTTTGGGAAATACCAACGTAGTTCAAGCGACATCAAAAGGAATTTCTGGCGCCGTTGAAGGGGAGACATCATGAACATCTATCAGGATCCTAATCACAAATCTCATCTCCTTGCAATTTACATTATTTGCCATTTGCATCTCGTTGTCACCTCCCCCACTTCACAAAAATTTGCCGTTTTATTCGCCTTCTTTTCGTTTGCCTTTTTCTTGTTTGATCTTTTGTTTGGTTGTGTTGCCATGTGTCTTCTATATGCTTGCATCTTCGCTTGCTAAAAATCTATTGATATGGATCCCCATCCACTTGCTAATCTTTTGAAAAGATCTAATCATGATGAACCAATTTCTAGTGAGCTGAGTACACTAGATTATCTTTATGAAGTTTTGCTTGTGTCGGTGCAACAAACCTTCACGTATGTTGCCTGGACTGTACACAGGCTCAAGTGGCAGAAATGCAAGCAACCCCAAGCATTCGAGACAATCAAAGGGCGGATCAAGAAGACCAAGACAAGCCGAGTGAACAAGATATCACTAAGGAAAAACCTCCCTTGCCAGGCAGGCGAGCCTGGTTCGGTCAAGGCCACCCCGAAGACAAGTCCCAAGACTTCCCAGGCAAGGATTGCCGGGGCCACTGGCAGCCTACATCCCCGCCAAGACTCCACCGCTCCACCGCATCGCAACGCAGGTCATCCATCGGTGCGGTGTCGAGCCCCCAGATAACTAAGTGGTTGTCATTTGGCACGTGGCGGCCATTTAGGAGGAAGATCACCTCTATATGACACCCGTCCAGAGGCGTGTCAAGCAGACAGGTGGAAGATGACTAAAGCAGCATGGCAGACCTACCAGGCCGCATCCACAGCGCGACACATGGCAGTGCATTTAATGCACTTTGTCCAAACTGCCAGAGTTAGGTACGATAGCACTGTTAGCTATCTAATCACTGGATAATGACCATTTTGCCATTGTGGTAACCCCTTAGCCTATAAAAGGAGGACTGTGGCAACCTTAGAAAGGATTCAGACCCTCATGTACTCATACGCGTGTAGCTGCTCTCCCCAAGGCGACCTTGCTGGGCTCGAGCGCTGCGCGTTCTTCACGGTCTCTCCATCAATCCACTAAAGCAGGAGTAGGGTTTTACGCTTCTCAGCGGCCTGAACCTGGGTAAAAACCACCAGTGTCACCACTGCCGTGCTGTCCCACGGCCTCTGCTCTTTGTGCAATGTGTCCTCCCCCTTGCCGAACCACAAAGGGGCCGATGGCCTCATAGGTGGCCGTCTTCTACCACGACATCTTTGGCGCGCCAGGTAGGGGGTAGCGCTTGTGCGAACCCGAGGTCGTAAAACAGCGCGTCAGTCTTCATCATCGTCTTCTTCGTTGTTGGCTTCATCATCCATGGTGCCCAAGAAGAAGTCTGGCACAACAGCTCATCCACCTCGAAGGTCCCCTCGCATGCAGCCACCGATGCTGTGGGGGCTACAGCGGTGTCGAGGGACGTGGACGCCGTGGGGAACATGACCAGCGCAGGCAGCGCTGTCGCCGTTCCCCCGCGGCCGAGGCGGGAGCAGAAAATGCCGGAGGAGGGCGGCAGCAACAGCACTCCAACAGCCGTGCTCCACAACGCACGGGTGGGGAGAACGTTCAGTCTCCACCTCCCCACCGTGCCGAAGGACGCAGCCACATCGACAACGCTCGCTCTGGTGTGAACCGCGGCCCCCTGGCTGTCCCTACAATAGGCGCAACGGCGGGGCAAGCGCCTCCCCCGGGGCGGGGTAACCAAGACGAAGTGCCAGACGGGGCCGTCAACCCCCAGGCGCAAGCTTCTCGCCACCGTACCACCATGGCGGCTGGCTCACGGCGACGAGAGCACGACGCCGCCGCCACTGGTACTAGCAGGAGCCGGGCGACGTCGCGGTTTGCATCGTCGTCCATGCCAAGCACTGCTTTGGAAGCCATGGCGCGAGCCCAACTCCTGCTGAGATTCCCACCAGCGGCCGATCAGATGGATGAGTGGAGAGCCACCATCCAGAGTTTGATTGTTTTTTCTAAAGCAGCGGGATCGCAGCGGGCAGATCTGCCATGGCTCCCACAAGCGACAGCCATGGCCCGAGCTATTGACCGTGCTGAGGGGGCCACTCCAACGGTACAGTCCCCTCCGCGACGGCCAGCGCAAGGACCACAACCAGGAGCCCGATGAGGTATCGATGGCTTCATTTGACCCTCGGGCCCGTCGAGATCAGCGGCAGGTCCTGGAAGATCGGCAGAGGGAAGACGCGCGTGTCACCATAGAACGACGCTGCGAAACCCACCGCCAATCCGATAGGTGTAATGGCCCAGACGTTGACGAACCCTCGCCCAGTGAGGGCGGATGCCTACCTTTCGAGGTCGGGTGTCCTGCCTTCACTCGCGAGCTGCGGCAAGTCCGTTGGCCATCTGCCCGCGTTTTCAAGCCAGAAATACCAGAAAAGTATGATGGAAGGCTGAACCCAGCAGAGTTCTTGAGGATCTACACCATCGCTGTTCAAGCTGCTGGAGGAAGAGATGAGAAGGTGTTTGCCAATTACTTCCCTTTGACGCTCAAGCCAAATGTGAGGTCATGGCTGATGCACCTTCCGGAGAACTCCATCTCATCATGGGCTGACCTGTGCCATGAGTTTGTTGGCGCCTTCACCGGCGGCCATCAAGAACCAGGATGGCCAAGCGATCTGTAGCTCCTTCCGCAAAAGGAAGGGGAGATCTTATGGAAGTACACACAGAGGTTTAGCCGGGTGCACAGAAACATCCCAGACATCCACCCAGCAGCTGTGATTGCCGCGTTCTAGTCCAACGTGTGCAACAGAAGGATACGTTCCGAGATGAACGTTTGGTTGCCCAAGACTGTGAATGAGCGGTACACTTTGGTGGATAAGTGTGCCAGAACAGATGAAGGGAGGCGACTCCCCGGAGAAGAGTACGGCGTCGAAGTTCTCTCAGAGGATGACGACGATGCCGCTGCCTCGAAGACGAAGAACAAGAAACGCAACAAGAAGCACAGGGAAAAGGCAGTATTGGCTGTTGAGGGCTCTGGCACTCCTAGTACCGGCAAGAAGGCCAAGAACGAAGTCCCCGGCAAGGAAGTTGCCGCGTGCACTGATTGCCGGGAGGCTGCGGCGGCCGAAAAGGCTGATGGGCCATACTACAAGATCCACTGGACCAAGGGCCATGATCTCCAAGAGTGTCACCAAGTTGAGCAACTTGTCAAGAAGCAGAAAGCTGAGTATGAGCAGCATGACAAGGAAAGAGACCAAGAAGGTGTTGGCGGGAAGGGCCGAGGCGGCAGAGGAGGCCACCGCGGCAAGGTTCCCCAGCATCCAGAGAGCCCTGCAAGAGGCCGTGAGAAGAAAGAAGGCGAAGACGAAAGTGATGAAGGGGATGAAGAGGAAACCAGTGAGCAAGAGTTCCAGAAAGCCACTGAGGCCCTGTGCGTTGACGGAGGCGCATCTTTGCACTCCTCTCACCGCCAGCTTAAACAGTGGGCACGTGAGGTCAATGTCGTAGAGCCAGCAGTAGACTCCCGGAAACCGCTCAAATGGTCCCGCACACCTATCATCTTCGACGAAGAGGATCACCCTGACCGCACCACCGCAGTAGGGTGCTTGCCATTGTTGGTTTCACCAACAATCCGCAACCTCGAGGTCACGAAGATGTTGGTTGACGACGGAGCTGGGTTGAATCTGATTTCCCCCAAGGTGCTCAGCAAGCTTCAAATATCAGATGAAGAGCTCAAGATTACTGGCACTTTCCAAGGGATCAACCCCAGCGGGAGTCGTCCTAAGGGAAAGATCACACTACCGGTGACGTTTGGAGGGGAATTGAACTACCGGACCGAGATGGTTGTGTTTGATGTGGTTGATCTCCCCCTGCCGTACAATGGAATCCTCAGTCATCCAGCCCTGGCTAAATTCATGGCGGCATCTCACTATGCTTACAACACATTGAAGATGCTAGGGCCGATGGGCGTCATTTCCATTCCATCGGACAAGAAGGACGCAATCATATGCGTGGATAAGATGTACCGAGACGCAGTCGCCGCTGAGGCCGCGGAAGCTGCATCTCCGCCAAGGAAAGTAAGAAAGGGAAGGAAGCTAGCAAGGATACCGGCAAGGAATTCGGGAAGCGCACCTCTTCGGAGTGTGCTGCACCCGTCGATGATTTGCCGGAGATTTCCACTAGCAAGAAGCCCAAAGTTACCTCACCTGCAGTGAAGAAGGTCACGGCAGGGCTGGATGGCGTTGGTGGTACATTCACCATCAGCTCCACCCTTGATGACAAATAGGAAAGCGCGCTCGTTGCCTTCCTGCGGGCGAATGTAGATGTGTTTGCCTAGCAACCATCTGACATCCCCGGTGTTCCTAGGGAGGTAATCGAGCACCACCTAGCTGTCTACCCTCATGCCTGGCCCGTCAAGCAAAAAGTCAGGAAGCAAGCTTTGGAGCGGCAACAGTTCATTGCCGAGGAGATCAAGAAACTTGAAGCGGCTGGTTTGGTCAGAGGAGTATTGCACCCAACACAGTTGGCGAACCCAGTGGTGGTGCACAAGGCGAACGGGAAATGGAGGCTTTGCATAGACTTCATGGATCTGAATAAGGCATGCCCGAAGGACCCGTTCCCCTTGCCGCGCATTGACTAGATCGTATATTCCACTTCCGGGTGTGATCTACTTTCCTTCTTGGATGCATACTCTGGGTACCATCAGATCTTCATGTCCAAGGAGGACGAGGAGAAGATTGTGTTCATAACCCCGTGTGGCACATACTGCTTCATGCGGATGCCCTTCGGGTTGAAGAGCGCTAGATCCACCTTTGCAAAAGCAGTACAAATTGGTTTTGAGTCTCAATTGCACAGGAATATTGAAGCTTACATGGATGACATAGTAGTCAAGACCAAGGACAAGTCAACTCTCATTCAGGACATGGAAGAGACCTTTGTGAATCTATGCAAGATCAATTTGAAGTTAAACCCTGAGAAGTGTGTGTTTGGCGTTCCTTCCGGCAAGCTACTTGGTTTCTTCGTGTCCCACCAGGGGATTGTGGCCAACCCCGACAAGATCAAGGCGATCTAGCAGATTCAAGCACCCAAGACAGTTAAAGATGTGAGGCGCCTGACCGGATGTGTTGCCGCACTAAGTAGGTTCATTTCCAAGTCTGCCGAGTGAGCCTTGTCGGTTTTCAAAATTTTGAAGAAGGCAGGGCCAATGAAGTGGACCCCGGAGGCAGAAGCAGCGCTGCAAGACTTGAAGACCTATCTTTCCTCTACTCCCACCTTGGTCGCTCCTAAACCACATGTGCCGTTGCTGCTATACCTAGCGACAACCAATCAAGTGGTTAGTGTAGCATTGGTGGCACAGCAGGAAGTAGATGAAGGAACAGCCGCAGCTAGCCCCATCCGGAGAGGAAACTGAACCTATCCCGGCAAGGTCCGGTGTAGATCAGGAGAAAGAAGAGCAGGATAATGGAGACAATTCCAAGACCGCAACAAAGAAGAAGGTGGTGCAGCGGCCAATGTACTTTGTCAGCTCCCTATTGCAGGGGGCTAGATCAAGGTACTCTGGCGTGCAAAAGTTGATCTTTGGCCTCATCATGGCCTCGAGGAAACTGCGCCACTACTTCCAAGCCCACGAGATCATAGTTGTCACCCGCTTCCCTTTGTAATGCATACTGAGGAACCCGGAGGCCACTTGCAGAATAGTAGAATGGGCTTTGGAATTGTCAAGCTTTGGTCTGAAGTATGAGAGTACATCAACCATTCAGAGTAGGGCATTGGCGGAGTTCATCACAGAATGGACACCAACCCCAGATGAAGAAACACCAGAAACAGTTATCCCTGGCAAGGAGGCCCACCAAGAGTGGATCAAGTACTTTGATGGTGCCTTCTCACTGCAAGGTGCAGGGGATGGCGTGCTCCTTATCGCACCCACTGGAGAGCACCTCAAGTATGTGATCCAAATGCATTTCCCCCGGGAGAAAGCTACCAACAACACTGCGGAATATGAAGGACTCCTTGCCGAGCTCAGGATCGCGACATAATTGGGAATTAAGAAGTTGATCATTTGTGGAGACTCACAGCTTGTGGTGAGACAAGTGAACAAGGATTACCAGAGTCCATTGATGGAGGCATACGTCGAAGAGGTGAGGAAGTTGGAGGAGCATTTTGACGGATTGCAAACGGAGCACGTGCCACGTGCGAAAAACAGCATTGCTGATCATCTGTCAAAATGCGCTGCGCAAAAGCTTCCTGTGGAACCAGGGAATTTTGTTCTCCACCTAACTCAACCATTAGTATCCCCGACAACAATGGCCAGATAGAGGAGGAAACTGGACTTCGGCAAGCCTCTCCCGACAGAGCTTCCGGAAGCCCCTGGCAGAGAGGTTGGCGGGAACAACTCCACTTTGCTTGGTGAGCAGCACCCTCCCACCGAACTACCAGTTCTTGCGGTTGAGATGTGTGCTCCCACGAACGAGGAGGTGCCATTGATCCTTGTTACCGAGCCTCGGGCTCCAACTTGGGCACGGCACATAGTCCATTACTTTCAAAGAGGAGAACTTCCTGAAGAGCAAGAAGAAGCTGAAAGAGTAGCCCGGAGGGCCAGTATGTATCAGTTCGTCGATAACACGCTATACAGAAGGAGGCCCAACAGTGTGAAACTGAAGTGCATTTGCCAGGAAGAGGGGAAGGAACTATTGGCAGAGACACACAAAAGCATGTGTGGCTCCCATATTGGATCAAGGGTCTTGGTTGGAAAAGCTCTCCGGCAAGGTTTCTACTGGCCCACGGCCCTCCAAGATGCAATCGAGCTAGTCACCAGATGTGAAGCCTGCCAGTTCCACTCCTAGAATATCCATCAACCTGCTCAAGCTCTCCAGACGATCCCTTTGTCATGGCCATTTTTGGTCTGGGGGCTCGACATCTTGGGTCTCTTCCCCCGTGCTACCGGGGGCTTTGAATTCTTGTACGTTGCAATCGACAAGTTTACAAAGTGGCCGGAGGTGGAGCCTGTGAGAAAGGTGATCGCACAATCAGCTATCAAGTTCTTGAAGGGATTGGTGTGCGGCTTCGGAGTACCCCCCAGAGTCATCACTGACAACGGCACCCAATTCACAAGTGTCGGGGTACGACACCTACGGGATCCCGAGAGACCCCTTTACGATTCGGCGGGGGGAGAGGTATACGCAAAGAGCAGAACCAATGATCGACGCAGGAAGTTTTTACCCAGGTTCGGGCCGCTGATCAGTGTAAAACCCTACTCCTGCTTTGTGTTCTTATTGATGTTCTTGAGCCCAGCCTTCAGGAGCGCTCGCAATGAACAGTACGTTCAAAGAGCAGCTACGCATGCAGAATGGGCCAGAAGTTCTCCTCCTCCGTAGCAGTTGCCTTGGGCCTCCTTTTATATGCTCAAAGGGGTCTCCACAGTGGCAAAATGTACATACATTGAGGTGTAAAGTAGCTACAGGGTATCATACCTAACCCCTGACGGATTAGGACAAGCGCATTTAATGCACCGTGAGGTGTCCGTTTAGGTGTCCTCACTTTCTTGGGGATGGAAAAAGGAGCCATCCCATCAGCACCGCTTAAGCTCTCCTCCACTGGCACGTCGCCACGCATCCAGGGAAGGACCCAGAATGTCAGACTTTGTCGTTGTGCTGGAGTAGTGGTACAGTGGCAGAATCTCGCCGGGCGCCGAAACTTGCCGGGCACCAAGCCTTGCCGGGCGCCAAGCCTTGCCGGGCGCCAAGCCTTGCCGGACGCCAAGCCTTGCCAGGATTATCTTGCCGGGGCTCACCAGCAAGAATCTTGCCGGGGCTCACCAGCAAGAATCTTGCTGGGGCTCATCAGCAAGAATCTTGCCGGGGCTTCGGCCTTTGGTCTTCTGCCTTCCAATTATTGACTCGAATGCTTTTTGGATAGTCTTGTGCTTGTTCCCAGTTGTCTTCTCCCAGGAAGGCTCGCTCCCCTGCCACGCCTTTCCCGCCTGGGGGGCTGCAACTCGCCGGTGCGTGTCCAGGGGTAATGAACACCCCCTGTTCACTACGCCGACAGGAGCCCCCGGGCCTGGGCTGGACAAACGCGCACAGTGTTTGTCTGGGCTAGGCCCAAAAACATGCACCGGTACATGCGCGGCGAGAAGTAACCATTACTCTTGACTTTTAACTGCATGCTAGTGATGACGCAAGAGAGCTTGCGGTTTGCCGGGCCTTGGGCTTGCCGGCAGCGTGGGCAGACAGAGCAGGATGGCAACAGGAGTCGTGTGCCCGAAAGGAAGTGCCACACTGTGCGACGAGGAGCCAGTCCCCGAGCTTTCCCCATATAGGGTACTGCGGGTGCGGTGCTCGATCCATATAGTCACCCCTGCTGCCGCAGCCATCTACCGTGAATGTCTCACTGCCGTCTTGCCGGCCTGTTGCGGAGAACTTTGATATTCTCGACGCTAGCTTCCGGCAAGGAGTTGCCGGGAAAGCTCATGACGGAGGACTTCGTCGTTCTCGACGCTGGCTTCCGGCAAGCTTGTTGCCAGGAAGGCTTATGGCGGAGAACTTCGTCATTCTCGACGTCGAGAAGATTGGTCCAGAGGACGCTGCCAGCCCCCGGGCCACAACTGTGTTTAAATACGACAAGTTAATTAGCATCTTAAAAGCATTTTAACTTGTGCGTAATTTTATTTAGAGCTCTTCTCCACATGTTTTTGTTTTTGCACAGTTGTCCCCTACGCTTGCCGGAATGCATCTCGATCGCGCATGTCCTAGTCAATGGCGCTTAGGAATGGATCCTAGTTAGCAGCCTATCGAGGACGCCGCCTCCTCGAGAACTTCACACTCCAAGAACAAACGCGGCTGCACAGGTGTTGCTAGGAAGACCAGAACAACCCGGAGCGCAGAATGTCTCAAGAGTGCTCCTTTGCGCACAGGTTATGTGCAAAGAACATCATCATGGATAAAATCAAATCAGCAAAAAGCATTAAAGTTTTAGAACTTAGCTTTCTGTATGTGGAGCGAAGTCGCCATGGACGATGAAGCTGACGCGCCGACCGCTGGATCAGGTTCGCGCAACCTCGATCCCCCTACCTGGCGCGCCAAAGATGTTGGGGTACAACACCTACGGGATCCCGGAGACCCCTTTACGATTCGGCGGGGGGAGAGGTATACGCAAAGAGCAGAACCAATGATCGACACGGGAAGTTTTTACCTAGGTTCGGGCCGCTGATCAGCGTAAAACCCTACTCCTGCTTTGTGTTCTTATTGATGTTCTTGAGCCCAGCCTTCAGGAGCGCTCGCAATGAACAGTACGTTCAAAGAGCAGCTACGCATGCAGAATGGGCCAGAAGTTCTCCTCCTCCGTAGCAGTTGCCTTGGGCCTCCTTTTATATGCTCAAAGGGGTCTCCACAGTGGCAAAATGTACATACATTGAGGTGTAAAGTAGCTACAGGGTATCATAACTAACCCCTGACGGATTAGGACAAGCGCATTTAATGCACCGTGAGGTGTCCGTTTAGGTGTCCTCACTTTCTTGGGGATGGAAAAAGGAGCCATCCCATCAGCACCGCTTAAGCTCTCCTCCACTGGCACATCGCCACGCATCCAGGGAAGGACCCAGAATGTCAGACTTTGTCGTTGTGCTGGAGTAGTGGTACAGTGGCAGAATCTCGCCGGGCGCCGAAACTTGCCGGGCACCAAGCCTTGCCGGGCGCCAAGCCTTGCCGGACGCCAAGCCTTGCCGGGATTATCTTGCCGGGGCTCATCAGCAAGAATCTTGCCGGGGCTCACCAGCAAAGAATCTTGCCGGGGCTCACCAGCAAGAATCTTGCCGGGCCTCACCAGCAAGAATCTTGCCGGGCCTCACCAGCAAGAATCTTGCCGGGGCTTCGGCCTTTGGTCTTCTGCCTTCCAATTATTGACTCGAATGCTTTTTGGATAGTCTTGTGCTTGTTCCCAGTTGTCTTCTCCCAGGAAGGCTCGCTCCCCTGCCACGCCTTTCCCGCCTGGGGGGCTGCAACGCGCCGGTGCGTGTCCAGGGGTAATGAACACCCCCTGTTCACTACACCGACAACAAGCCGCGCCTTCATGCAATACGTTCAAACCCTCGGAAGCAAGGTTTCATTCGCCTCTGTTGCTCATCCCAGGAGCAATGGACAAGCTGAGAGGATGAACGCTGAAGTGCTGCGAGGACTCAAGACAAGAACTTTTGACAAGCTACGGAAGTGCGGCAGACGCTGGATCAACGAGCTGCTGATGGTTCTTTGGTCCCTCCGTACGACACCAAATCGAGCTACCGGACAGACTCCCTTCTCCCTAGTCTATGGGGCAGAAGCAGTGATCCCCACGGAACTCATATATGGGTCACCTCGAGTATTTGCCTACGATGAAGTAGAGCAAGAGCAGCACCGGCATGACGATGCCGTGCTCCTTGAGGAGAACCGTCTTCGGGCTGCTACGCGTGCTGCACGCTACCAGCAAGCCCTGCGTCGCTATCACAGCCGCAGGGTTCATGCCCGGAGCCTTGAGGAAGGCGACCTTGTCCTTAGGCGTGTTCAGTCCGCCAAGGGTGCAAACAAGTTGACGCCAAAGTTGGAAGGCCCTTACTGGGTAGTATGAGTCACCAGACCCGGCGCAGTCCGTCTGGAGACTGAAGATGGCATTCAGTTGCAAAACTCATGGAACATTGAGCATCTTCGTAAGTTCTACCCGTAAGGCGCGGCTGTCGGGCCTTGCCCAACAGCCACCCTTTTGTACAAGCCTTGTCATTGCACATGTAACCCTTTGTACAAAGACAGGCGCATACCCTGAGCACAGACAGTAAAACGAAGTGCTGGGCCCCCCCCCCAAAAAAACTTGCGTGCATGCATAGCATAACATGAACATGCCATGATCATGTAGATGAGATCATATGTTGCTTTGTTTTCCTCAGCACTAACTACAGGACTCCTGCCGCGGACTCAGTCCCAAAAAGAGGAAACGAAAACAAGCTCACATACTGATCCCTGACAAGCCAAACAGATAAGTTCCCTCTCATCCATACATGTCTCTGTAAGAAGGAAACTTGTGCATAGAGAAACCTCATCACCTTCGAAGCATTTGTGCTCCCATCCTTTGACCCGAACGTTGCTTCGGTCAAGATGGTTGTAGTGGCTCTTGGCGGAGAAAGTTCGACGAGGGGCCGGTCCCCTTCCATAGCTTTAAGCTCGGTAGGCCCGGCCCCACGACAACAAACGGAAGGCGCCCGGTAGGATAGCTTGCCGGAGAAAACTTGTTTGCTTAAAAAGTATAGAAGCATTCCTCCTCTGCATGGATATAGTACATGCACAAGTACCCGGCAAGACAATCTTTTTTCATTAAGATGCGGATAAACAAGTACAAAGCTTACAGAGTACAAACATGGATAGAAGAGATTACATATTTGAAGCTAAAGTTTGGCAAGTGCCTACATATTTTAGATTGAAAAAAGATAAGTGCCCCGTAATCCCTTTCTTTTCCCTCTCCTCCTAGGAACTACAGTGGGAGGTGAAGAGGGCAAAAGGAGTGCATGGGCAGAAGCCCAGCCTGACCCCGTCGGAGCCCGCCGGGAGTAGCCTGACAAGATCAGGAGTGGCGAGGCTACGAAGGAGGGAGACGAAGAGAGCAGTTGGGTGGCGCCCTGGTCACCACCACCAGGACCAGCAGGACACGCCATCACGGACACCGGCGGGTAGAGCCTACCGGGGCCGAGCTGGAAGACTGCTGGAGGAGGCGAAGGCACCAAGAGAGCGTCCCCTCCCCAGCAACCATCCGGAAGAAGATGGTGATGATGTTGTCGGGGAGGAAGGGGAAGAGCAGAAAGACGGAGCAGCAGGCTGGCAGTACGAGATGAAGGCGTCTGTGCCATCGTACTCCGACCTAACGGCCTGCCACCCGCTTTCTCTGTCTTCGCTTGTTTCTTCCTCATCACTGTCGCTCCGGAAGGACGCCGAGCCCTTGGCCCGTCAACTCCCCCAAAGAAGCGGCTGACGGTGGCGGCGGCGCCCGAGGTGCACGGGGAGCACCACTCCCCACCTTGGCAGGCAGGAGGGCACCGCCATGTTTAGCGTCATCCCCGAGCTCGTCGAAGAGAGCAGTGTTGGGATTACTGAAGATCCCGAGCGCGATCCCACAGGCGGGCACCAGAAGCCCTGAGGACTCCGCAGACGGGTTGGCGAGCTCCGACAGCTTGCAGCAGAGGCCACACCTCTTCCCCAGACGGTGAGCTCGCGTGGAAGGGGCGAGCACTCTGCCATCATGAAGAAGCGCAGCACCTTCCACACCGGGGTCGGTGTGGCGTTCGCTGACACGTTGCCGCGAACCGCGATCGCCCCTACTATGGTCGCCGCGCCTCCCACGGCCCGGACTAGACTCACTCCCCGAGCGGTGACACTAGCCTTCGGAGTCATCACTCCCAAACTAAGGCTCGGGGCCTGACCCCGGTCTCTCCCTTTCGGCATGATGAAGGAGGCAAGGAAGAAGAAGGCAGAAGTATGTGGATGGATGCCTCCACTCCCCCTAGTGCTCCCTTTTTATAGGCGAGCCGGGGCCGGGGGCTAATTCTCTACCTACTCCCAAGGGTTCCTTTGAATCGGATCCGTCCAAGCTGCGGACGATGGCCGAGCCCATCGACCGCCCTTTTGCACCAATCCGGAGAATTTGGGTTCCTGTCATAGCGCTCATCCCTGCACAGTGCGCATCCATTACCTACCTTGCGCAGCGCATGTGGCGTACATGGTGGAAAGGGCAGGCGTAGTGGGATGAGTGAATGGCAGTTACCGCCCCGTGGGATAAAGTCATTCACGGGCCATAACAGGCTGGCCCCCACCACGTTTGGCATCGCACGACGAGCGGGAGAACCGAAAACTGACTCAAGCACAGGTTAATGAAGAAGCAAGGAAAATATCAAGAAAAAGAGAATATCAGCGCAAGACCCCTGCCTGTGTACCTGATAGGGCCTACCCCAATGATGCTCGGCAGCACGTTTGGGCCAGGCCCGGGGGCTCCTGTCGGTGCAACAAACCTTCACGTATGTTGCTCGGACTGTACACAGGCTCAAGTAGCAGAAATGCAAGCAACCCCAAGCATTCGAGACAGAACCAAGCCAAAAAGATAGCCCTTTGAGGAATCAAAGGGCGGATCAAGAAGACCAAGACAAGCCGAGTGAACAAGATATCACTAAGGAAAAACCTCCCTTGCCGGCCAGGCGAGCCTGGTCAGGTCGAGGCCACCCCGAAGACAAGTCCCAAGACTTGCCCGGCAAGGATTGCCGGGGCCACTGGTGGCCTACATCCCCGCCAAGACTCCACCGCTCCACCACTCCACCGCATCGCAACGCAAGTCATCCATCGGTGCAGTGTCGAGCCCCCAGATAACCAAGTGGCTGTCATTTGGCACGTGGCGGCCATTTAGGAGGAAGATCACCTCTATATGACACCCGTCTAGAGGCGTGTCAAGCAGACAGGTGGAAGATGAGTAAAGCGGCGCGGTAGACCTGCCGGGCCGCATCCACAGGGCGACACATGGCAGTGCATTTAATGTACTTTGTCCTAACTGCCAGAGTTAGGTATGATAGCACTGTTAGCTATCTAATCACTGGATAATGACCATTTTTCCATTGTGGTAACCCCTTAGCCTGTAAAAGGAGGACCGTGGAAACCTTAGAAAGGATTCGGACCCTCATGTACTCATACGCGCGTAGTTGCTCTCCCCAAGGCGACCTTGCCGGGCTTGAGCTCCGCGTGTTCTTCACGGTCTCTCCATCAATCCACTAAAGCGTGAGTAGGGTTTTACGCTTCTCAGCGGCCCGAACCTAGGTAAAAACCACCAGTGTCACCACTGCCGTGCTGTCCCACAGCCTCTGCTATTTGTGTAATGCGTCCTCCCCCCAGCTGAACCAAAAAGGGGCCGATGGCCTCATAGGTGGCCGTGTTCTACCACAACAGCTTGAGATTCGTGAATCTGAAAATTGTGATGACGAAATTTATGATAGCTCCTTGAATGAAAAGCATGATTGCAATGATTTTACTATAAATTCTATAAATGTCAACTGTGCTAATAATATGCAAAACCCCAAGCTTGGGGATGCTAATTTTGCTATGTCCACTACTTATTGCAATGATCATGATTGGGGTGGTTCTTCTTATGATCTTGAAAATTTATTTAAGCCTCGTAATGAATATGATATTCATAATAATGTTTGCAATAATATTGAAAGTGGGTTTGGAAGAGCATCAACTTTTGGTAAAAATAATCCCACATATTTGGAGAGTGTTCAATCTTACGATTTTTTTGATGAAAGTGGGTTTGGAGAGGTCATGGCTTTAGTTGATGTTAATCCCACTATCTTAGAAGATTATAAAACTTTTATGCATGTGGATCATGAAGAGAAAATTTTATATGATAGATATGTTGTTGAATTTGATTATGATCCTACATGTAATTATTATGAGAGAGGAAAATATGGTTGTAGAAATTTCCATGTTATTAAATTTCCTCTCGTTATGTTGAGATTGTCAATGTTTTATTCCTTTCCTTTGCATATGTTAGATATTTCTTGTCATGATAATTTGTTTGCTTATAAAATTCCTATGCATAGGAAGCTTGTTAGACTTAAATGTGTTTGTCATATGCTAGATGATGCTCTCTTTGTGCTTCAATTCTTGTCTTCCATGTGAGCATCATTAAAATTATTATGCCTAGCTAGGGGCGAAAAACGATAGCGCTTGTTGGGAGGCAACCCAATGAATAAAATTTATTTTTTCCTTTTTTTTCTGTTCTTGAGTGTTCATACAATTATGTCTCTGTTATGATTGTGTTTTTATGTTTTAATTAGTATTTGTGCCAAGTAAAGCCTTTGGGATAGCTTTGGTGATAGTTGATTTGATCCTGTTGAAAAACAGAAACTTTTGCTTCCAGTAACAGAATTTTTTAAATTCACAGAAGAGACAAAAAATTCTGAATTTTTTTACAAAATATTTATATACAAATTGCCTCTGTTTTCATCATTGTTCAGAATTTTTGGAGTTACAGAAGTATGAGAAAAATTGACATCTTTACAGACTGTTCTGTTTTTGACAGATTCTGTTTTCTTTGCATTGTGTGCTTATTTTGATGAATCTATGGATTGTATCGGCGGGGTATAAGCCATGGCAAAGTTATAATACAGTAGATGTAATGCAATAACAAATTTTGAATGGGTTTTCTACAGTACTTAAAGTAAAGATTGGTTTTCTTATACTAACGGATCTCACGAAGGTTTTGTTAAGTTTTGTGTGATTGAAGTTTTCAAGTTTTGGGTGAGATCGCGATGGATGAAGGAATAAGGAGTGAAAAGAGCCTAAGCTTGGGGATGCCCCATGGCACCCCAAGTTAATATTCAAGGAGAACCAAGCAACTAAGCTTGGGGATGCCCCGGAAGGCATCCCCTCTTTCTTCTAATGACCATCGGTATCTTACTTGGAGGTATATTTTTATTCGTCACATATCATGAGTTTTGCTTGGAGCGTCTTATATTATATGAGTCTTTGCTTGTTTTGCTTTTTAGTTTGTCACAAGTATCCTTGCTGGACACACCTATTTGAGAGAGCCAAAATTATGCTATGATTTGTTAGAATTGCTCTTTACGCTTCACTTAATTTTTTTTTTGAGCAATGGAATTGCTCTCATGCTTCACTTAGATTTATTTGAGAGGTAGTAAATTTTTGAAGAAATTCTCTCATGCTTCACTTATATTATTTTAAGAGATGAAAAATTTTATGCTCATGTTCTTCACTTAAATTTGTTTGAGCTTGTCAAAAGCAATTGCAATATATGAACTAGTCCCAAAGTGATAGATATTCAAGAGGGATATAATAAAAACTTTCATGAAGATCATTGGACAAAATAAACTTGATTCTTTGTAATACTTTTGAGATATGATGATAGTGATATGTGAGTCATGTTGGTGAGTAATTATGCTTTAGTAAGAATATTGGTGTTAAGGTTTGTGATTCCCTATGCAAGCACGAAAGTCAATAGTTATGCAATGAACTTACATCCTACTTGTGGTGGATTATTCAATGTTAGTTATGCTTAATGCTCGCTTATGTCATTTTTTGTTTCTTGGTTGGTTGCTTCTCAATCTTTTTGCTAGCCTCCACTTGTACTAAGTAGAAATACTACTTGTGCATCCAAATTCTTTAAACGCAGTTTTTCCACATGAGCCCACCATACCTACCTATATGCGGTATTTCCATGCCGTTCTAAGCAAATTGGTATGTGCCATCTCTAATTTTCAAAATGAATTTCCTTTTTGTGTGCTCGTATCGCTGATGAAGCGGCAGGGGGTGGCCAATATTTTCCATGCTAGATGTGTTATTCTCAAGGTGAGTGTTTATTCACTGTCATTGCACGAGAGTGCGGCGGTAATAGGGATGCCCACTCCCGAAATGAAAAAGAAATTTACTTTATGTTGCCAAATAATAAATTCCTTGGAAAGTGTTGGTATGGACGGTACCCGTGGATACGGCTAGCCGTGGAATGTGAAAGAATGGTGGAAAAATGAATAAACTTTATTTTCTGTTTGGGAACCGCCTATGATATATCTAGGATGGAAAGTGTTGGGAATTAGTCGGTCGTTTTCGTTGACGGGAAAAGTATGCCTCTCAATTTTTTTTATCTTTTAATTTAAGCTTTGAGCTCTGGCACCTCTACAAATCCCTACTTCCCTCTGCGAAGGGCCTATCTATTTACTTTATGCAATTTTTATTTTTATTTGAGTCTCCATCTTCTCTTATAAAGCACCAACTAAGGGGCACTATGAGCATTGGATGTAGCTAATATGCGAGTGTGTTTCATGAATGGATCAATGATTGAGCATGATGGGCTAGGGATAACTTTCTTTAGTGTTGATATTTTGAAAGACATGGTTGCTTGTTGATATGCTTGAGTATTGAAATCTTCATGTCAAAATTAGACTATTGCTTTGAACCATAGAAAAGTCCAAATGTCCATGCTACAAAAGAAAAGAATATGTGATGAACATGTTAGGCATCATTCCACATCAAAAATTCTGTTTTTATCATTTACCTACTCGAGGACGAGTAGGAATTAAGCTTGGGGATGATGATACGTATCCAACGTATCTATAATTTTTGCTTGTTCCATGCTGTTATATTATCATTCTTGGATGTTTTACAATCATTTTATAGCAACTTTATATCATTTTTTGGGTCTAACCTATTGACATAGTGCCCAGTGCCAGTTGCTGTTTTTTTCTTGTTTATTACTTCGTAGAATATCAGTGCCAAACAGAGTCCAAACGCAATGAAACTTTTTGGAGATTTTTTTTGGACCAGAAGACACAACATGGGCCAAATAAGTACCAGAGGGGAGGCCCAAGGTGGGCACAACCCACCAGGGCGCACCCAGGGGGTTGTGCCCCCCTCGGTGGCCTCCCGCACCGCCTCTTTGCCTTATAAATCCCCAAATATCCTAGAAACCCTAGGGGAGTCGACGAAACACAATTCCAGCCGCCACAAGTTCCAGAACCATGAGATCTAATCTAGACACCATCACGGAGGGGTTCATCATCCTCATTGGTGCCTCTCCGATGATGCGTGAGTAGTTCATCATAGACCTACGGGTCCGTAGGCAGTAGATAGATGGCTTCTTCTCTCTTTTTGATTCTCAATACAATGGTCTCTTGGAGATCAATTTGATGTAACTCTTTTTTGTGGTGTGTTTTTTGGGATCCGATGAACTTTGAGTTTATGATCAGATCTATATCCATGAATATTATTTGAGTCTTCTTTTGATCTCTTATATGCATGATTATTTATAGCCTCGTATTTCTTCTTTGAATATTTGGTTTAGTTAGGCCAACTAGATCGTTTTTTGTTGCCATGGGAAGACGTGCTTTGTGATGGGTTCAATCTTGCGGTGTTCTTTCCCAGTGACAGAAGGGGCAGCAAGACACACACGTATCATTGATATTAAGGATAACAAGATGGGGGCTATTCCTACATGAATAGATCTCATCTACATCATGTCATCATTCTTATTGCATTACTCCGTTTCTCCATGAACTTAATACACTAGATGCATGCTGGATAGCGGTCGCTGTGTGGAGTAATAGTAGTAGATGCAGGTAGGAGTCGGTCTACTAATCTTGGACGTGATGTCTATATATTGATCATTGCCTTGGATATCATCATAATTATTCGATCTTCTATCAATTGCCCAACAGTAATTTGTTTACCCACCGTATGCTATTTTCTTGAGAGAAGCCACTAGTGAAATCTATGGCCCCTGGGTCTATTCTTTGTCATATTTGCTTTGAGATCTATTTTTATTTGCTTTTGTTTTCAGATCTATTATTCCAAAAACCCAAAAAAACCTTGTTGCACTTTTTTTTATTTCATGTTTTATTGAGATCTATTTATCCAATCTACCCAATTTTTATCCCGTCAACTTGACAATTTCTGGTGTCGTTACCCGTAAGGGATTGACAACCCCTCATAAGCATCGGGTTGCAAGTATTTGTTCTTTGTGTGCAGATACCGTTTACATAGTATTGCTTGGTTCTCTTACTGGATTGATAACTTGGTTTCATAATTGAGGAAAATACCTACCGTAGCTGTACTGCATCATCCCTTCCTCTTTGGGGAAATACCGACGTAGTTCAAGCGACATCAGTTAGTAGGTCAGGATACATGATATTATATTTGTGAAATTATTCATGAATATTCGGAATAGTTCCGAGAGGATCCGAAAGCGTTTCGGGGTCACTGGAAGGGTTTCGCAGAGTATCGGGTAATACCGGTCACTACCGATAAAGTATATATAGGTGGAAAATATTTCCAGAGATGTTAATATATATATATATATATATATATATATATATATATATAGGACAGCACTATTCTAATCCCAGGATCATAATAACTATTTGGATCACGGCGCGCCCTATATAGACGCGACGAGATGCTCCTGAACACCCGAATCGGTACAGTGGACGAAAAAAAGGAAAAAAAAAATCTCCACCCACCCCTGACCACTCACCGCACGATCCCCTCCCCGATCCCATCTGCCCTCTCCTACGATCTGCATCACGCCGCCACCACCGCCTCCCACCCTGGCCGGCGCGGCCACCGCCGCCTCCCTCCCTTGCCGGCGCGGCCACCGCCTCCCTCCGCGGCCCGCGTAGCCATCGTCGCCTCCTTCGCTGGGCCGCGCAGCCGCCACACCCCCGCATCCCCCGCAGCCGAGCCACCTCCCCGGATCCCCGATCCCCACCCCGGCGCACGCCCTCCCTGGAGAACCACGCCGCCGCGCCCCAATCCTCACCTCCAAGCGCCGCCATGGCCTACCCCACCTGAATCACCGGATCCTGTCGTCGTGGCCCTGCCCCCCCAACCGTCGTATCCCGCAGCCGCGGCCGTGCGCCCAACCGCTGGATCCTGCCACCGCGGCCGTGCCGCGCCGCCGACGAGTGCCACCTCGCGCCGCTCGCACCTTCTCCATGTGCCGCCGCGCCGAGCAGTTGCGCTCCATGAATCAAGCCCCGCGCGCCATGATCCCTACAGCCGCCGCCCGGGATCCCGACAACGACAGCACCCCGTGACGCGCGCTACCGTTCGTGGCCTTTCCTCCCCTCTGCCTCTGTGTGAGAGAGGTTCGCCACTCTGGTGAGACCTTCACTTCGCTCCGGCGTGGCCTGCCCTCCCCTCTGGTGCGACCTGCCCTCTGCTACGGTGCGCCCTCCTCCAGCACGCATGCACTTTGCTCCGTCATCGCATCGACCGAGCACCACCTCCCTTCTCTCTCTAGCTAGTGCTCGTAGCCAGTGTGTGAAGTTCAGCTGTGTGTTTAGGTGTAAAAAATTGGTGTTTTAGTCCATTGCTTTTAGTTTCACAGATCAGTTTCCTTCCAAGTTTATATTTCAAAAAATGCATCAACGCCATGGAGTGTTAATTGTTCTCGTGTCCTTGTATCAAGCCTTGTGTTTTATGACGAGAGATAGAGACATTTGTGGCCGATGAGAGCACTAATCAGTTTTTTCTTGAAGATTTCACCTCTGATCAGTGCTCTCTCTATGGTGACAGTAGAAAATTCATTATACATAGAACGAAAAAAAGGTTCAGAAATACCAATGATAGAAGTTCATGTATACGAAGGTTGATGCTTCGCGTGTTGTAGCAGTTCTATTAGTATAATTCCATCAGAAAAAAAGTTAAACTACTTGATGTTGACAACAACAAAAAACGCAATTTTTTGCGGCAAAATTATGCAAAAAATTACAGTGGAATAATGTGCTCTCAAAAAGTGTTAGTGGTGTCCATAAGAACGCAACATTTTTTCTATTTTCCTTTCCTTTTTTGTATATATAAGAATGCATAAAACTTGAGCCGGTCGGGGACATACCATTGAGAAGTTCATGTATAAATGGACTTGTTAACTATAAAAGTTCAAAATTAATAAAATGGAGAGGTCAAAGAAATTGACAAACAAAAAAGTTCAAACAATTCACATGGATTTCGATGGATCTTTCTAATTTATAAAGAAAACCAAAGTTCAACTTAAAATAGATGAGCGGTTCGATGTTTATTATAAACCTAGAATTTTTTCCATTGCCAAAAGAAATAAAATGAAGAAGTTCAAATTTAGAAAATGGAACAGTTTGATATTATATTTGAAACCTCAGATTTTTTGGTTACTAAATAAAAAAAACAATAAGTTCAATTCAAAATAACGAAGAAGTTCAATTGGAAAAAGCATAGCAGTTTGATATTTATTTAAAAACTTGGATTTTTTCGATTACTAAAGAATAAAACCAATAAGTTCAATTGAAAATAATGAAGAAGTTCGATGTTTCGAAAAAACTCCAATTTTCACATTTCTACATAATACACAAAAGAAGTTCAAATAAAAAAGTTAGAGAGATTCGATGTATATAAAAAACTCAGACTTTTTCCGTTACTAAAGCGAAATAGAGAGAAGTTCAAATTGCTAATAGCCATAAGTTCATGTACTGCATGGTGTGCGTTTCGTATGAGAAAATAAAATAAAAAGGCAAAGTCCAAAAAATTTGTTGCTAGAAGTTCAAGTGCTCGACGAGGGAAAGTTGGAAATTGCTACCCACTTTATGCACACATAATTCTCTCTCCCGTTTGTGTCTATGTTTTTACAAATAAATCAAAATTTAAAAAAATGTGGACGGGTCCAATATTTATGACAAAACTAGGATATTTTGATGCTAAAAGAAATAAACCAAGAAGTCCAAATTACAAAATAGAGAAGTTCGATATTTATAAAGAAACTCAAATTTTCCTCGTTACTAAAAGAATAAAAAGGACGAAGTTCAAATTAAAATAGAGGAGTAGTTCGATGTATACGGGAAACTGAAATTATTACCGTTTCTAAGAAAAATAAAACTATGAAGTGAAATTTACAAAAAAAAATGTTTGATGCTTATTTAAAAACATATTTCCTTTCTAAGAATATGACTAAGAAGTTATATTAAAATAACAGAGAAGTTCGAAGTATATAAAAAACTCAGATTTATTGCAAGAAGTTTACGTGCACGTCCGTGCATGGTTCAGAATTTATATTACGAGACGTCCGACCTCCAATTACATGTTTTAAAATGGCAAAAAATGACGTCCGACCTTCAATTGCGTGTAATTCGACGTATACACAAAAATGCGACAGAAGTTCATAGTGAAAACAACGAGAAGTTCAAGTATTGCAAGGAATGCATTTCAGATGAGAATAAAAGTATAGAAAAATAAAAGTTTAAAAGATTTGTTGAAAGAAGTTCAAGTGCTCTGTCCGGGGAAGTTCAAAAATTCTTGCGAGAGAGGTTCACCTTGTATTTCTATGTTCGAAAACACAAAAAAGAAATTATTTTTTTGCGTTTTAAAATAATTCTCTCAATCCACAAAGAAGTTCAGTTATTATTTGGGAGCAATTTGATTTCAAAAACAAAATAAAAAATTCAAATTATAAAAATGGAAAAAGTTCATGTACTACATGGTGTGTGTTTAATATGAGAAAAATGAATTAAAAGGCAAGGTCCAATTTTTTTGTTGTTAGAAGTTCAAGTCCTCGGTCGGAGAAAGTTAAAAAAAATATTGTGAGAGAGGTTTGTACAAAAGGAATATTATTTGTGTAACACTGACAAATGGATGAGAAAATTACAAACGAAAATACATCATAGAAGTTCAACATGAAAACAGCAGGAAGTTCAACTACTACACTGAATGAATTTCAGATGAAAAACTTTTAAAACTGTCGCGAGTATGAAAAAATGATCAACGTGGGAAAGTTGCGTGTTTACAGCAGCTTTCCGTCGGTATATCACTTGCTCAATTCCGGTGAGTGGATGAAGAGCTACGAGCAAAAAAAGTACGTGCAAAACAGAGTGAAGTTGAAGTAGACATGCTGAGAAGTTCAGGTTCTTCACGCGGTGCATTTTCGAAGAATCTGTTTCGCGATAAAGGCAGAACGAATGATCTCGCCGTTTTCGAAATTACTTGAAAACGGCTAGGAATCAGAGAAAACCATCAACATGAAAAAGTTTCGCATTTTTTGTAGCTTTTCAACGGTATATTATTTGCCTCATTCCGATAAAGTTTGTAAAAATTATGGTGAAAATACGTTTTTAGCCATTTTCAAATTTGACTTAAAACCGTAAAGAATTGGGAGAAACAATATATACCAAAAAGTTTCGCATTTCCTTAAGCTTTCCAACGCCATATCATTTGCTGCATTCGGACGCATGGTTAAAAAATTAGCTCAAAAATACGAACTCGGTGGAACTTGTACCGTTTTCTAAATTACTCTTAAGCCGTTCAAAATTAGAAAAAACTTTCAACATGAAAAACTAGCGCATTTTCATAAGCTTTCCAACGGCATATCATTTGCCTCAATTGGATTAGCCGTTTAGAAATGTCATCGAAAATACGAACTCGGTTGTTCGGTTTGTGAAATTTTATGATTTTCCAAATTACTCTTTAACCATAGGGAATTAGAGAAAACTATCAGCATGTGGATGGAGCGGTTTTGCAGCAGCTTTCCAACGCCATATTATTTGCCTCATTCCGATAAACGGTTTAGAAATGCGATACAAAATACGATTCACGTTTTTTGTATGAAGAAAAAACGGTTTTCAAAACTGCTCTTAAACCGCTTATATTTTGTCAAAAATTTATCTTGGGTCATGATACTCGTATCCATAGCTTTCCAACGGTATATCGCATGCCCCATTTGGGCAATGTTGACGGAAGTTCAACCTAGCACCGGGGGAAGTTCAGGTCGAACGACTCAGGCAGTAAAATTGCAAAAGACGTAAGTTAATCACAACCCGAGAGCAAAATCCGCCAATGAGTGAGATTTCTATTTAAAACAGGTATTTAGTTGCTAAAACCTGTTTCTAGATTACACTTACATCGTATAGAACACAACTGACCAGAATAATTCGCGTGGGGAGACACGGTTGTGAAGCTAGCCCGAAGGTCGGGTTCGTACAGACAGAAGTTCAGGCTTTGTGACTCAGGAAGTTCAGGTTGTGATCAGAATAATATTCTGATCCCGTGATCAGAATAGTGTTTATGTATATATATATATATATATATATATATATATATATATATATATATATATATACATAATGGTCTAGAGGTATTTAGAGAATTTTATATTTAATTTAAATATCAATGTGCCTTAAAAGGCCAAGATGTGGAAGGAATTATGTGCCACAAAGGCACATAAGGAAGTGGCCCCCCTTTCCTTGTGGGGGGCGGGGGGCGAACTGGACTAGGGGAGAATTCCAATTCCTCCCCCTTGCTGGCACCCCAAGGGGGAAAGTCCCCCCTTGGTGGCTGCCCTCTTCTCCTCCTCCAACCTATATATACTAGGGGGTTTTGCTCTATTGTTTCATACAAGTTTTGGATCCTAATACGTCTCCATCGTATCTATAATTTTTGATTGTTTCATGCCAATATTATACAACTTTCACATATTTTTGGCAACATTTTATATGATTTATTTAACTAACATATTGATCCAGTGCCCAGTGCCAGTTCCTGTTTGTTGCATGTTTTTTGCTTTACAGAATATCCATATCATACGAAGTCCAAACGCGATAAAAATTTATGGAGAATTATTTTGGAATATATGTGATTTTTAGGAGGAGGAATCAATGCAAACGGTGGCCCATAGCCCCCACAGTACACCAGGGCGCGCCCCAGGGCCCAGGCGCGTGGTGGTGGGTTGTGGTCACCTCGTAAGGTGGTTGCTGCTCTCCTTTGGGCGCAAGTAAACTTATATCCGGAAAAAAAATCATGTTAAAATCTCAGCACTATCGGAGTTACAGATCTCCGGGAATATATGAAACGGTTTTCGGCCAGAAAACAGGAACGCGAAACATAAGAGAACAGAGGGATAGATCCAATCTAGGAGGGGCTCCTGCCCCTCCGCCGCCATGGAGGCCATGGACCAGAGGGGGAACTCTCCTCCCATCTAGGGGGAGGCCAAGGAAGAAGAATAAGGAGGGGGCTTTCTCCCCCTCTCTCCCGGTGGCGCCGGAATGCCACCTGCGCAATCATCGTGTGACGGCGATCTACTCCAACAACTCCGTCATCTTCACCAACATCTTCATCACCTTCCCCCATCTATATTCAGCGGTCCACTCTCCCGCAACCCGCTGTACCCTCTACTTGAACATGGTGCTTTATGCTTCATATTATTATCCAAAGATATGTTGCCATCCTATGATGCTTGAGTAGATTTTTGTTGTCCTATCGGTAATTGGTGAATTGCTATGATTGGTTTAATTTGCTTGTGGTTATGTTGCTGTCCTTTGGTGCCCATCATATGAGCGCGTGTGTGGATCACACCATAGGGTTAGTTGGATGTTGATAGGACTATGCATTGGAGGGCAAGGGCGACAGAAGCTTCTTTCCTACCATAGAAATTGATGCATACATGATTGAAGGGGGACCAATATATATCTTAATGCTATGGTTGGGTTTACCTTAATGAACGTTAGTAGTTGCGGATGCTTGCTAATAGTTCCAATCATAAGTGCATAGAGTTCCAAGTAAGGAATGACATGCTAGCAATGGCCTCTCCCACATAAAAACTTGCTATCGGTCTAGTAACATAGTCAATTGCTAAGGGACAATTCCGCAAATCCTACCATTACGAATCCATACTCATTATACCAATTTAATTGTACTTTAATTAAAACAGCACCTAACTTTTATTTTTATGTCTTTATTATCTTGCAAACTTATCCCTTCATACCTATAAAGTACTTCTAGTTTTATTCTTGTTCTAGGTAAAGCAAACGTTAATTGTACATAGAGTTGTTTCGGTGGTCGATAGAACTTGAGGGAATATTTGTTCTACCTTTATCTCCTCGTTGGGTTTGACACTCTTATTTATCAAAAAAGGCTACAAACGATCCCCTATACTTGTGGGTTATCAAGACCTTTTTCTAGCGCCATTGCCGGGGAGCAATAGCATGGGGTGAATATTCTCGTGTGTGCTTGTTTGCTTTATCACTAAGTAGTTGTTATTTTCTGTTCTAAGTTGTTCTCTATCTTTAGTTATGGATATGGAATATGGAACACGAAATACCAAAAAAAATAGGTGTACTTGCTACTCATGGAGATGGGGAACCTCCTAAAACCATCGACGCTCGTTATGTGAAAAATATTAAACACTACTTTGATAATCCTGAGAAAACCCCATTCAACTTGATAATGGGAGACACATTGGATCAACGTGAATACTTTAGGGACTATCGCTTGACACAAAAAGGGAAACTGTTATGGGATCAAATTCATATGTTGCATTGGTATGCTCGGAATTTATGCTTGAGATATGATTATACTTGTTGCTCTAGGATGAAGGCTCGACACCTTCCCTTTCTTGTAAATTTAATGATAACAAAACCTTGGCTTCTTATGCTAATGGTAGATATGATTACTATGACGTGGAACGAATAGAAGAATTTGTTGCTTTTAAGGGGTGCTTGTGAAATTGAATCTTTGTTTAAAGAGTATGAAAATTATAGTGATACTGTTTATAGACCTGAAAATTTTGCTATACTTAAATATTGCTATGAGAATTATGAATATAATGCTAATATTAATGATTTTATTGAGAAAGTCTCCGATGTCCAAGAAGAGGCTAATATTTTGCAGGAATCTATGGAAGAAGAAATTGATGAAATTGTGAGCTCATTGGATGAAAAAGATGAGGAGGAGAGCGAAGAGCAAAAGGAGGAATAGCGGATTGTTCACCCGTTCCCACCTTCTAATGAGAGTAACTCTTTATCCCATACATTGTTTAATTACCCTTTGTTCTTACCGAAGGATGAATGCTATGATAATTGCTATGATCCCGTTGATTCTTTTGAAATATCCCTTTTTGATGAAATCGATGATTGCTATGCTTGTGGCCAAGATGCCAATATGAATTATGCTTATGGAGATGAACTTGCTATAGTTCCTTATGTTCAAAATGAAATTGTTGCTATTGCACCCACGCATGATAGTCCTATTACCTTTTTGAATTCTCCAAACTACACTATATCGGAGAAGTTTGCACTTATCAAGGATTATATTGATGGGTTGCTTTCTACCATTACACATGATTATTTTGATGAATATAATATGCATGTGCTTGCTGCTCCTACTTGCAATTATTATGAGAGAGGAACTACATCTCCGCCTCTCTATGTTTCCAATATGATAAAATTGCAAGAAACTTCTTATGCTATGTATTGGCCTTTACTTGATGTGCATGAATTGTTCTTTTATGACATGCCGATGCATAGGAAGAGAGTTAGACTTCGTCATTACATGATATATGTTGCTTTGTGCTCACTACTAAATGCCAAATCATTGCTAATTAAAATTGGCTTTGATATACCTTGGGATCTGGGTGGATCGTTTACTTGAGCACTTTATGCCTAGCTTAATGGCTTTAAAGAAAGTGCTGCCAGGGAGACAACCCGGAAGTTTTAGAGAGTCATTTTATTCTGTTGTGTGCTTTTATAAAGTTTAAAAACAAAAAAAATATAGAGGGGAACCTAAAACTTTTTCAAAAAGAAAAGTGAAAGTGAGATAGACGAGCGTTGTTAAAGTGGGAGCTAGCCTTGAATTTTGTTCATGCCCATGGAAACTTTGTGAATCTTAATTACAGAAACTTTCCAATAAAAATAATTATCCCCTTGTACAAATCCATTGTATATAAAAATAATGTGCCAAGATTTTCCTTTAGGATGATTAGATTGCTTGTTGGTATGTGCGGTGCAAAAACAGAAACTTTGGCTGTAGTGCGTGATTTTACATTTTTTACTAGAATGCCAAAAGTTTTTGAAATTTTTACACAGTACTTCTATGCAAATTGTTTATTTTTTCCTAATTGTTAAGAGTTTTTGGAGTTACAAAAGTATGGTCAATGTTCATATTATTATAGACTATCCTGTTTTTGACAGATTCTGTTTTTGATGCATTGTTTTTGATGAAATTATCGATTGTATCAGTGGTATAAGCCATGGAGAAGTTATAATACAGTAGCTACAATGCAAAAACAAAATATGAATGGGTTTGCAACAGTACTTAAAGTGGTGATTTGCATTATTATACTAACGGATCTTACCGAGCTTTCTGTTAAGTTTTGTGTGGATGAAGTGTTCAAAGATCGAGGAGGTCTCGATATGAGGAGAAGGAGGAGAGGTAAGAGTTCAAGCTTGGGGATGCCCAAGGCAACCCAAGTAAATTGATGGAAATATGCCCTAGAGGCAATAATAAAGTTGTTATTATTATATTTCCTTATTCATGATAAAGGTTTATTATTCATGCTAGAATTGTATTGATCGGAAACTTAAATACATGTGTGGATACATAAACAAATACTGTGTCCCTAGTAAGCCTCTACTAGACTAGCTCATTAATCAAAGATGGTTAAGGTTTCCTAAGCATGGACATGTGTTGTCACTTGATAACGGGATCACATCATTAGGAGAATGATGTGATGGACAAGACCCATCTGTTAGCTTAGCATATGATCGTTCAGTTTATTGCTATTGCTTTCTTAATGTCAAAAACATATTCCTTCGACTATGAGATCATGCAACTCCCGGATACCGGCGGAATACCTTGTGTGCTATCAAACGTCGCAACATAACTAGGTGATCATAAAGATGCTCTACAGGTATCTCCGAAGGTGTCTGTTGAGTTCGCATGGATCGAGATTAGGATTTGTCACTCCGTGTGTCGGAGAGGTATCTCTGGGCCCTCTCGGTAATACACATCACAAGAAGCTTGCAAGCAAAATGACTAAGGAGTTAGTTATGAGATGATGTATTATAGAACGAGTAAAGAGACTTGCCGGTAACGAGATTGAACTAGGTATGAAGATACCGACGATCGAATCTCGGGCAAGTAACATACCGACAGACAAAGGGAACTACATATGTTGTCATAAAGGTTCAACCGATAAAAATCTTTGTAGAATATGTAGGAACCAATATGGGCATCCATGTTCTGCTATTGGTTATTGACCGGAGAGGCGTCTCGGTCATGTCTACATCATTCTCGAACCCGTAGGATCCGCACGCTTAACGTTCGTTGACAATATAGTATTATATGAGTTATGTGATTTGGTGACCAAATGTTGTTCGGAGTCCCGGATGAGATCACGGACATGACGAGGAGCTCCGGACTGGTCCGGAGGTAAAGATTGATATATATGATGATGCTATTTGGACACCAGAAAGGTTTCAGAGTGTATCGGGTAGTCGTCGGATCACCGGAAGGGGTTCCAGGAAGCCCCGGGAGGTTAATGGGCCTTATGGGCCAAGAGAGGGGAACACACTAGCCCACATGGGGCTGGCGCGCCCCTCCTCTTGGCCGCCGGCCCTATGGATGGAAAGGGGAGGGCTAGCCCCTCTTTCCTTCCCTCCACCTAAGAGGAAGGAAAGGGGGGAGGCGCCACCCCCTCCTACCTTTCCCTCGCAGGCAAACAAGGAGGGGGGCGCCAAAGGGCAGGCGCCCAAGGGGGCCGGCCGGCCACCTTGGGGCGCATCCAAGGCTGCCTTCCCTCCCCCACCTATATATATGAGAGGGAGGGGCGCCACACAACCCACTACAATATATTAGCCGTGTGCGGCTCCCCTCTCCACAGTTTAGTCCTCCGTCCTGTTTTTCCGCAGTGCACGACGAAGCCCTGCGGGAACAAGTTCACCACCACCGTCACCACGCCGTCGTGCTGTCGGAACTCATCTACTACTTTGCCCATATTGCTGGATCAAGAAGGCGAGGACTTCATCGAGCTGAACGTGTGCTGAATGCGGAGGTGCCGTACGTTCGGTACTTGATCGGTTGGATCGCGAAGGTGTTCGACTACATCAACCACGTTGATAAACACTTCTGTTTTACGGTCTACGAGGGTACGTAGACACACTCTCCCCTCTCGTAGCTATTCATCTCCATGGATAGATCTTGCGTGTGCGTATAATTTTTTTGTTTTCCATGCAACGTTCCCCAACATAAATATCCAAGGAGACTCAAGCGTCTAAGCTTGGGGATGCCCCAGAAGGCATCCCATCTTTCTTCAACAAATATCGGTATGTTTTCATTTTCGTTTCGTTCATGTGATATGTGTAAATCTTGGAGCATCTTTTGTGTTTAGTTTTCACTTTGGTTTTATGCACCATGCTGGTATGAGATAGTCCATGGTTGATTTATAGAATGCTCATTGCACCTCACTTATATATTTTGAGTATGGTTTTATAGAATGCTTCATGTGCTTCACTTATATCATTTGAAGTTTGGATTGCCTGTTTCTCTTCACATAGAAACCCGTTATTAGTAGAATGCTCTTTTGCTTCACTTATATTTATTAGAGCATGATCTTTTGTAGAAAGAATCAAAATCTCATGCTTCACTTATATCTATTTAGAGAGTCAAAAGGAATTGGTCATTTGCATGGTTAGTCATGAAATCCTACATAAAACTTGTGGACACTGAATATGATGTGTTTGATTCCTTGCAATAGTTTTGCGATATAGAGATGATAATACGTGGGAAGTACTAGTAAACGGTTGTGGTTAGTAGGAATATTGGTGTTAAGGTTTGTGATTCCTGAAGCATGCATGTATAGTCTCTCGTTATGCTATGAAGTTGGAGCATGATTTATTATTGATTGTCTTCCTTATGAGTGGCGGTCGGGGACGAGCGATGGTCTTTTCCTACCAATCTATCCCCCTAGGGGCATGCGTAGTAGTACTTTTCTTCGAGGGCTAATCAACTTTTGCAATAAGTATATGAGTTCTTTATGACTAATGTGGGTCCATGGATTATACGCACTCTTATCTTTCCGCAATTTGCTAGCCTCTACGGTACCGTGCATTGCCCTTTCTCACCTCGAGAGTCGGTGCAAACTTCCCCGGTGCATCCAAACCCCGTGATATGATACACTCTATCACAGATAAGCCTTATTATATCTTCCTCAAAACAGCCACCCTACCTACCTATTATGGCCTTTCCATAGCCATTCAGAGATATATTGCCATGCAATTTCCACCGCTCCCGTTTTGATGACTTGAGCATTCATTGTCATATTGCTTTGCATGATCATAAGATAGCTAGCATGATATTTCCATGGCTTGTCCGGCTTTTGATACCTCTGCTACGCTAGATCATTGCACATCCTGGTACACTGCCAGAGGCATTCATATAGAGTCATACTTTGTTCTAGGTTTCGAGTTGTAATTTTTATTTCTTTTGAGTTGGAAGTAAATAGAAGTGTGATGATCATCTTCATTCATTATTAGAGCATGTCCTAGTGAGGAAAGGATGATGGAAACTATGATTCCCCCACAAGTCGGGATGAGGCTCCGGACAAATATAAAAAAGGGAAAAAGGAGAAAAAAGTGAGGCAAAAAAGAGCCGAGGAAAAAAGAAAAAAAATGAGAGAAAAGAGAGAAGGGGCATGCCAATTCCACACTTGTGCTTCAAAGTAGCAACATGTTTTTCATATAGAGAGTCTCCTATGTTGTCACTTTCATATACTAGTGGGAATTTTTATTATAGAGTTCGATGCACACCCACTTAGTTTTCATGTTGAGCTTCCATACACTTATAGCTCTTAGTGCATCCGTTGCATGGCAATCCCTACTCCTCGCATTGATATCAATCGATGGGCATCTCCATAGCCCGTTGATTAGCCGTGTCGATGTGACACTTCCTTACTTTTTTATCTTCTCTATGTTTACCCCTATCATTATATTCTATTCCACCCATAGTGCTATATCCATGGCTTGCGCTCATGTATTGCGTGGTAGTTGAAAAAGCTGAAGCACGTTAAAAAGTATGAACCAATTGCTCAGCTTGTCATCGGGGTTGTGCATGATAAATACATTGTGTTAAGAAGATAGAGCATGACAAGGCTATATGATTTTGTAGGGATAGCTTTATTTAGCGTTGATATTTTGAAAGACATGATTGTTTGTTGGGATGCCTGAGTATTGATGTCTTTATGTCAAATTATAGACTATTGCTTTGAATCACTCGTGTCTTAATATTCATGCCATGATTAGATATATGATCAAGATTATGCTAGGTAGCATTCCACATCAAAAATTATCTTTTTTATCATTTACCTACTCGAGGACGAGCAGGAATTAAGCTTGGGGATGCTGATACGTCTCCATCGTATCTATAATTTTTGATTGTTTCATGCCAATATTATACAACTTTCACATATTTTTGGCAACATTTTATATGATTTATTTGACTAACATATTGATCCAGTGCCCACTGCCAGTTCCTGTTTGTTGCATGTTTTTTGCTTTGCAGAATATCCATATCATACGAAGTCCAAACGCGATTAAATTTTACAGAGAATTATTTTGGAATATATGTGATTTTTGGGAGGTGGAATCAATGCAAAAAGAGGCCCACTGCCCCCACAGTACACCAGAGCGCGCCCCAGGGCCCAGGCGCGTGGTGGTGAGTTGTGATAATGTCGTAAGGTGGTTACTGCTCTCCTTCGGGCGCAAGGAAGCTTATATCCAGAAAAAAACCGTGTTAAAATCTCAGCTCAATCGGAGTTACGCGTCTCCGAGAATATAAGAACGGTTTTTGGCCAGAAAACAGGAACGCGAAACAGAAGAGAACAGAGGGATAGATCCAATCTAGGAGGGGCTCCTGCCCCTCCGCTGCCATGGTGGCCATGGACCAGAGGGGGGACTCTCCTACCATCTAGGGGGAGGCCAAGGAAGAAGAAGAAGGAGGGGGCTTTCTCGCCGTCTCTCCCGGTGGCGCCGGAACGCTGCTGGGGCAATCATCGTGTGACGGCGATCTACTCCAACAACTCCATCATCTTCACCAAAATCTTCATCACCTTCCCCCATCTATATTCAGCGGTCCACTCTCCCACAACCCACTGTACCCTCTACTTGAAGATGGTGCTTTATGCTTCATATTATTATCCAAAGATATGTTGCCATCCTATGATGCTTGAGTAGATTTTTGTTGTCCTATTGGTAATTGGTGAATTGCTATGATTGGTTCAATTTTCTTGTGGTTATGTTGTTGTCCTTTGGTGCCCATCATATGAGCGCGCGTGTGGATCACACCATAGGGTTAGTTGTATGTTCATATGACTATGCATTGGAGGGCAAGGGTGACAGAAGCTTCTTCCTACCATAGAAATTGATGCATACGGGATTGAAGGGGGACCAATATATATCTTAATGCTATGGTTGGGTATACCTTAATGAACATTAGTAGTTGCGGATGCTTGCTAATAGTTCCAATCATAAGTGCATAGAGTTCCAAGTAAGGGATGACATGCTAGCTGTGGCCTCTCCCACATAAAAACTTGCTATCAGTCTAGTAACATAGTCAATTGCTAAGGGGCAATTCCACAAATCCTACCACTACTAATCCACACTCGTTATACCAATTTAATTGTACTTTAATTAAAATAGCACCTAACTTTTATTTTTTATGTCCTTTATTATCTTGCAAACTTATCCCTTCATACCTACAAAGTACTTCTAGTTTTATTCTTGTTCTAGGTAAAGCAAACGTTAAGTGTACGTAGAGTTGTATCGGTGGTCGATAGAACTTGAGGGAATATTTGTTCTACCTTTAGCTCCTCATTGAGTTCGACACTCTTATTTATCGAAAAGGCTAAAAATGACCCCCTATACTTTTGGGTTATCAGAGCCTCCTCTAGTTCTTCTAGGTCTAGTTCTAGTTGGTCCTACTTGAATAATTAGAGCTAGGTTAAACCTCTTGTCCTCATAATTAGAAGCCATGTGTGGTTCTAATCTCCTCCCCGTAATTCTTTGGAGACGATTAGCTGTGGATGACAAAGCGCTCCCAGAACGTGAAGGTTGCATGCTTGCAACCAAGTAGAGAGGCCGTGCTTTCAGTCTTATCACAGCCCTAGCTTAGTCTTTACCTGTCATTGCATGATCATCATGTCATCATGTTTAAATTCAAATGAATTTGAAATGGGGATTCAGCAAACCCTAGTACCCCTCTCAAAAACTAGGATCAACTGAAAATAATTTCAATGAACCCAAAATGCCCTTCAGAAAAGTTCATGATTTTTGAATTGGTTGAAAACCTCTGCCAAAAATGGTGCATGTTTTTCTAGGTCATCCTGGATTTTTTAATTAATTCACATTGTATTTAAATTAGGGCATTTAAATGCTATAAATAATTTAAATGCTCAATAATTCTAGATTTAATTTTAGGACAACTGGAATAATTCAGAGAGAGCCCATGAATATTTCAGAATTTATAAAATTGGTTTGGTTTTTGAATCAAATCAAAACAGAAGAGAAAAAGTAGAAAAAAGAAACAAATAGAAAAAAACATAAGAGAGAGAGTACCTGGGCCTTACCTAGAGCCCAATTGGTCGGCCCAGCCCACCGGCCTCCTCCCTGTTGTCTTCCTCCCCCGCCAGGAAGACGAGGGCGTGTGCCCGCCACGCGCGTGCACCAGTTCCTGCCTAGTTGCGTGTGTCCCCAACGCCCTGGATGCCTCTAGCGTCGCCACGCACCCCCTGGCTCCCTCTCAACCTCCTCCAGCTCTCATCCCCCTCCTCGGTCTCGCTCTCTGCCCCACAGCCGAGCGCCACCATCGCCGTCGTCCGTAGCCACCGGCCAGCCCTAGCCCCATGAATGTGTCCCCGAGCTCTGTTTTCGTCCTCTACGACATCTGCCCCGAGCGACGCGACACCGGACGCCCTGCATCATCGGCTACCTCGTCTTCTTCCTCCTCGGGTCACCGAGATCAACCTCGTCGTTCCGCCTGCACTGGACCTTCCCCGACCGCGCTTTGACGCACCTTGCAACCGCCGTGAACCACTACGCCGAACCCCTTTCTCCTCATGCTCGATTACCCCCTCTGGTCGTTGCTTCCATCGAGCCCGAGACCTCACCGCCGCCGGCCATGGCGCCACCGTGGTTACTGATGCCATAGCTCGCATTCGAGCATGCTGTTGAACTCCTGGATCTCCCAGGAGCCTGTAGAGCACTTCCACTGGCCCCTCCGTGCACCATGGCACCGCCCGCGTCAAGCCCGTGGCTCCGACCGCCGCCCAACGGCCTAGGTGCTCACCGATGTCATTACCGGTCACCCCGCGACCAACGGCCTGCACGGCTGGATGCGGCGTGCCTTTAGCTATCTGTAGACGTAAACCACGCGCAAAACCGAGCCCCATAGCGGTTTTTCGGCGAACTTCCGCCGCCGGTTTGGTCGTCGCCGGCCTAAGTCCGATGATGATGACATGGCGCTGTCATTAGGGGATAATCACCCCAAGTTAACCTCTAACAGACACTGACAGTGGGTCCCGCAGCGGGGCAAAACCCAGTCAACGCGGGATTAACTTTCTGTTAACTGTGAGCCTAAGACATGTGGATCCCAGCCATCACGTTTGACCTGGGTTGGCGCCTTTGACCTGGTGACATCATGCTGACCTCATGGCGACGCAATAATTGTTTCTGGATTTTAAATAAATCTTAAATGATTTATTTATGTCAGAAAATAACCTAAACTCTGGAAAATCATAGAAATTCAACCGTAACTGCAATGAAAATAATTTATATATGAAAAATTATCAAAAAAAATATGAAGAATCTGGTTATGGCTTTTGCATGCATGTTAGAACAACTTTTGGCTACTGTTTAGGATAAATCTAATAAATGGCATTTAAATAACTTCTCATGGAGTTTGATTTTGAACCCTTGGTTTGAACCAACTTCACCTAATTGTGTTGCTAGTTGCATTAGCTCAATGAACATCATATTTCCATGTCATGATCATACATCATGTTGTTTCATTACATTCATTGTGTTCTTTCTTGTTTGTCGGTGTTTGTTCCCTCTCGGTAGCAGACGATTCCGATGTTGTGATTGATGACACCGATGAAGAACAGTACTATCTTCAGAAGTGCGATGCAAGCAAACCCCCTTTGAGCATTTCGATACAATCCCACTCTCTTGCTCTTGCTCTCTTGTACTGCATTAGGACAACAACGATTCAACTATTACTTGTCATGGTAGTTGAACCTTTCCTTTGCATGACATGTCTTTGCCACAGTAAATAGTTGAAACCCACTAGCATGAGTAGGAGTTGTTTGAGCCATGATGTGCCTACTCATTCATGCTTGCTTGTTATGTCTGCTATGCTTAGAGTTGGTGTTAGGTGTAATTCATCTAGGATGGATTGGGATGGTGATGAACATGTCCTACTATTGAGAGCTAAGTGTGTGAACACGATTTGGTAAACGTAGCGGCGAGAGGCCATATGTAGGAGTACATGGTGGGTTGTCTCATTGGGATCGTCCTCGGGAACTGAGTTCTGTGTCTATGATCCAAGAAAAACTACTACCATGCATTGGGCCCGAAACCCATGGACCCTCTCGACTTATTAATCGCCTTGATCTTTGTCCAAAAGTTGCAACTAGTTTCTGGTGTTTGTAGGATATGTGTTGAAGGCCGTGCATAGCGCTGACCCTAGGGGTGGGCTATAATGCGGTATAGACACTGTGGCTCGGTGTACCAAGGCACCCGTTTGGTGGGCTTGGGAACCCTTCACACATCGTTTGGGGCTGTAGTGGAAACCTCGGCCGGACTTCCTTGCGGATGGAACTCAAATAGGCGATAAACCTGGACTAGAGACTTGAGTGGTTAGTCAGGTCATGGCCGACACCCTCGCTAGGCTTCCGCTTGAAGGTTGCCGAGTACATGTCGTGTAAATGGCGATAAGTGGTGAGAGCGTGTGTGAAGAAGTACACCCTTGCAGGGTTATAAATGTTCTATTCGAATAGCCGCATCCTCGGATATGGACTACTTGGAAAGCTTAATTATATGGTTCATAGACAAGTTGAAATGGATACTCTAAATTGCCCAAGATAAGTGTGAGTGCTATGGATGGCCTTGTAGTAGGGAGACGGGAGCGGATCCATAGTGGTGTATTGATATGGTGAATATGTGGACTCGTGTGCGCTTTTCTCACCTCAAAGAAAATACCGGTAGTCGTAGTACAGGATAGCCACTAAGTCAAGGCTGGCTTGCTACAGTTAAACCCCACAACCCCTTTGTTGATACTGATGCATATGTAGATAGTTCTGATGTAAGTCTTCCTAAGTACCTTTGTACTCATGGGTGCTTATTTATGTTTTTGCAGAGGAGACCTCAGTATCACTAGTAGTTCCACGTGGGCTTCATCGGTTAGCTTGGGAATCCCAGACAGAGGTCTGGTTCCTATGGAGGGTCTTGTAGATAGTCAGGCTTTCAATCCTTCTTTCTTTTCGGCTGCGTGTACTCAGACAGGTTTATGCTTCCGTTGCTTGTATGACATTGTATGTTGGGTCATGAGACCCATGGTTGTAATATCATGCTATGTAAGGCTCTTCGGAGCTCTTAAAGCAATACTTTGAGTCATAGAGTTATGTTGTGATGCCATGTTGTATCTACATATATCGAGCATATTGTGTGTCTGTTATTAAAATGCTTTGGTATGTGTGGGATCCAACACCTAGTTGTTTATTCTTGGTAGCCTTCCTTATGGGGAAATGCCTCCTAGTGCTTCCATCGGAGCACATGGATTGACTGACATGTCTCCTTCTTTGCTCCTGTGTCTGTCCCTATAGGGAAATGTCATGCGGTGTTCCTTTAAGTCCTTGTAGCTTGCTACGACTTGGGTTCATACGTTAATGACCAACACGTGCATTGCCGGGTCATGTATGCATGTCCTTGTAAGTTTGTGCCACCTTGGTTTACGACTAGTCATGTCGGCCCAGGTTCTCTGTCATATGGATGCTAGCATCACAATCATATACGTGAGCCAAAAAAGCGCAAACGATCCCGGCCAAGGTAAGGCTACAGCCGTGGGAATACCATGCGTGAGGACGCAAAGTGATATGATGTGTCTTATGCTAGATCGATATGACTTAGGATCGGGGTCCCGACAACTTTGGTATTAGAGTCTGACTTCCTGTAGGATTACCAAACCAAACTGGTCAAACTCGAGTATAGAAATGCTTTAGTTATATAGGGAATTGATTGTGGAAGGGAACGTAAGGCTCTTTTTACTCCTTTACCTTATGTCCTTCTGATCTGAGTCACCCTCTTCTTATCTACGGGGATTAAGAACTAGGCTTCTCATCTATCTATCAGGATCACATGTTACTAATCCCTAGACGTACCAGAATGGTGGATTCAAGTCTCAGTTCAGTTTTAAGTACTTTGATGTGTTAAACAGTTGGTCTCAGAACCTTGGTATTATGATGTTCGGTGGTTATGCTACCATTTTGCATGAGTCCCAAAAATATTTTTTGAGCATTTACAACCGTTATGTTGTTCGAGTTATCCAAGATCTCAAAAATAATCTGATGCATTTGCAAATCTTTTCTCCCTGTGCTCGATGTCCTTTGGTGCCAGACTATACACACTAACCTTTGTGTTGAGGTACTCCATTGCCTCGACATATTTGTTGAAGCTATCAGGAAACTAGGATATCATAGATAGCCACCCTGTAACCCAACCCTGTTTTGTGTTCCTAGTGTGATGACTCTGGCCACCATTCACAAAAGCATCTCGTGATGTTATTTAGTTAGTAGGTATTCCATTTCTGGGTTCTTGAACCCATGACTCATTCTGTTCATTCTTGTTGATAGTGTTTGCTCGTTCCTTTAGGATATTAGTAACCTTTGTGGTAGTCTTCGAGGTTCGTGGTTTATCATTCTTCCAATACCAGGAACCAATATGGAAGAAGTTCTTTGAACCAAGGGATCACAGCAAGAGTGCTCTTCATGAGTTCTCCATTCTATAATTGTGACTCTGTCAATCCTACCTTTCTGCATGGATTATTCGGAAGAAATATGTTGAACTTGTTTGACATATTAATCTATGCATCCACAACTCAGAAAAATCATATGTGCCTTTGAGTTGTCCCCCTTCAGCTATAACCAGACCTTGTCTATCAATTGATAGTCAGGAGTAGTTGTGCATTTGTGTCATTGATGCATGTTATTCTTGTGGTCTGTCAAGCCATTATATTTTGGAATGACTAGGAGAAACAAACTCCAGTACCTCATCCATTTCTAGGATTGGGTCAAAGTAGTTGTATTCCGCAGATCAAAGTGCTAATCCAGCTTTTGTTCTGCTCTACCTTGGAGTGTTACCCTCTTTCATATCAAGTATGACGTGAGAATTGCAAAACCTCTTATCAATTCTTGATGCAGTGATACTTCTCACCATCATAATTCATCCCTCGGTCTCCATGTTAGTTGTAACCAGAACACCGACAAGTGGACTGTGATGTGTGAAATCAATACTCCTAGCAACCCCGTTGCTTGGTAGTTAATGGACAATAATCTCATCCTTAGCGTGTTGGTTATTGAATCATCATTCTAAGATTGATCTTGCTACCTAGTCCATTTCTCCTGGTGCACACTTCGATCAATGAGTTAGGATTGTGTCAATCCCTCATTTTTTTGGTCACATCATCTTGCCCTAAAAGTCAAGATTGTTCTCGAGCTTAGTAGCATATCGGTGGTTCGTAATTTTCCGGATATCTTCTCAGAAGTATCACTAAGTTGTCCCCTGACCATTATGTTGAGTTTGTGATCAAGTTGGTTTTCCTTTAAACCACCCCTTCTCCAAGAATCTATGTTGGATACCCTGAACTAGTTGGTTAAGCTAAACAACAACTTGGAGAGTTGGAAGATAAAAGCATTGCCTAATTTAGTTCATTTAAAGGGATATTTTTGTGTGTGTGTGTGTGTTTTAGAAAGATGATATCTTCATCAATTGATCCTTGTGACCAATTCTTGGATCTATTGTCTTATCCAATCTTTGACTTGAGTATGGGCTATTGTCAAGTCAAAATCAGAACCAACAATTTTCGTAATGTTGTCTTACTCATGGATTTTCCCTCAAGCATACACCATTATATTTTTTGGTCTGACCAATGCTATCACCTTGTTCACATAGTTGTGGAATTTCATCTTCATGGAAATCTCGATGATTTTTTGTTGAGCCCATCGGCAACATCCTTATCTTCTCCATGATTCATGTCGTTAGCATAGCGTTGGAAACTTTGTAAACATCATCTTCGTGCCAGCTCATGAAGTATGTGTTCGATGACAGAAGTGACTTCCTCTAACTCATGTGCATTTGATGCAAGTTGCCGCAGTGAATTTGAGAAAGTTTGTTTTGCTTCCCCTCGAATCATCCCAAGTCAGTCATGCACGTGCGAAGTATTCTATGGTTTGATAGGCTCGCTACCTTCATTCCATATGTATTCCTAGCACACCAAGCGACTGATTGATTTGTTCAAGGAAAATAAGTCTAATTTAAGTGCACAAGACTTCGATATCCTTGACGATGGTTCCCAACCAGAACTCGGTAGTGTTTTGTCATAAGACTGGTATGTGGTCATGCTTGTCTTGGACAGTGTGTTCATGTGTGTCTTGCAAACCAGCTCATGTTTTGGGGCTTGCTGCCGTAGTTCATTTCCCGAGAATCTCACAACGTCGTCTCGTCAATTTGTGTTGCAAACTTTCTTTTCCAGACAAGCGGAGTCTGAAATATCCTGTCACCAACCATATCTGAATCTCAGGCCGATATGATGGTTGGAACATTTCCCCAAGAACTACAATATTGGTCTCTCTGTAACCCGGTAAAGTGATGTTCTGGCTAACACACCTAGTCGGAAGACCTATTATTATAGTATCTTGCATCAGTTATATTAGCCATTTCCCCATAAGGATTTCATATGACTTTATTCTTGAAGTTGTACCTTATGATTTTTGTGCTCCTGTAGTCCGACCTTTACTTGATGTTCTAGATACCAAACAGTGCATATAATTGGGTTACGCTATTACATCAAGGAGAACATTAATTAGAAGCGAAGTGCTAAATGTCTCTCGGTCGATCATCCAGATTTCGTTCCTTGGCTTAGCTAAGGTGAAGTCTGAGAATGTGTTGTCTTCCTTTGCATCTGCATCCTCTGTCATTATTCATCATAGTAGTACGAGGTGTCACCAAGATCTTTGGCATAGATGTTGGTAAAACCCCGATGAATATGGAAATGCTCAAGTTCTTGAGAGCACACTCAGACACTAGGTTATATCCTCGGTATCAATTGGAATGTGCCTTCTATTTGCCGTGTTGTCTTATAACTCTAGTTTCCTTTCCAAACTGAGTATGCCATTTCTTCGAACTCCTTCAAACTATCATTTCTGAATTGCCTTAGTTTGGTATGAAGACTTTTCAATGATCTATGTATCAAAAGTAATTATTTTTGCCACTTAAGGGAATAATTCTATGGGTCACCTCCCTTAAGATGCCCCATTATGGTGTCAAGGGCAATTTAATTCCTCGCTACTTTGAAACGCATTCATCATCCTCTCAAGCATGGAATTGTTGCCTAACAATTGAACCTTCGTCATCTACTTCCTTCACTTGTTCTTGATGTGTGTTTTGTGTCCCAGCTCAAGAGATGTTTCAACATCTCACTCCATGAGTTAGTCGTGAGTTGCTTGATCTTCATGAAGATCGATTCTCGTAGAGTTTTCTGTTCTTTCCGTGATCATGTTGGATCAAGTTCTCAAAGCAAAGACGTCAAGATCAATATGATGCAACGAATCAACGTCCTCGAGAAATGCAACCTGGATCATGAAGACTATGTCAGTTCCATGTCCCCCTCTTCCCCCATACCCTATGTCTTGAATCTCAGGACAAGATTCTTGTTTAGTGGGGGTGAGTTGTCAGAGCCCTAGCTTAATCTTTACCTGACATTACATGATCATCATGCCATCATGTTTAAATTCAAACTAATTTGAAATGGGAATTCAGCAAACCCTAGTACCCTTATGAAATACTAGGATCAACTGAAAATAATTTAAATGAACCCAAAAATGCCCTTCAGAAAAGTTCATAATTTTTGAATTGGTTGAAAACCTCTGCCAAAAATGGTGCACATTTTTCAAGGTCATCCTAGATTTTTGAATTAATTCATACTGTATTCAAATTAGGGAATTTAAATGCTATAAATAATTTAAATGCTCCATAATTCTAGATTTATTTTTTGGACATCTGGAATAATTCAGAGAGAGGCCATGAATATTTTCAGAATTTATAAAATTGGTTTGGTCTTTGAATCAAATGAAAATAGAAGAGAAAAATTAGAAAACAGAAACAAATAGAAAAGAACAGAAGAGAGAGAGAGAGAGTATCTGGGCCTTACCTAGAGCCCAAGTGGCCGGCCCAGCCCATCGGCCTCCTCCCTGTCATCTTCCTCCCCCGCCAGAAGGACGAGGGCGTGTGCCCGCCGCGCGCGCGCACATGCATGCCATGTCTTGGTTGGTTGTGTGCGTCCTCGACGCCCTGGATCGGTGTCACCACGCACCCCCTGGCTCCCTCTCAACCTCCTCCAGCGCTCATCCCCCTCCTCTGTCTCGATCTCTCCCCCACAGCCGAGCGCCACCGTCGCCACTGTCCGCTGCCACCGCGACCACCGGCCAACCCTAGCCCCATGAATGTGTCGCCGAGCTACGTTTTCGTCGTCTACGTCGTCTGCCGAGAGCCACACGACGCCGGACGCCTTGCATCACCGGCTACCGCTACTTTTTGAGCTTGCATTGATTTTTCCCTTGAAGAGGAAAGGGTGATGCAGCAAAGTAGAGATAAGTATTTCCCTCAGTTAAGAACCAAGGTATCAATCCAGTAGGAGGCACAAGCAAGTCTCCAATATATGCACCTGCACAAACTAACAAACACTGCACACAATGCAAAAAAGGGGTTGTCAATCCCTTCACGGTCACAAACAAGAGTGAGATCTAATAGAGATAGGTATAAAAGATAAATAAAAGAGCAAACTAAAGTAAATATAAATAAATTGCAGAAAGGTATTTTTGGGTTTTTTGGTTTATAGATCTGAAAATATATATGACGGAAAATAGACCTGGGGGCCATAGGTTTCACTCGAGGCTTCTCTCTTGAAGAAAATATACGATGGGTAAACAAATTACTGTTGAGCAATTGATAGAAAAGCGCATAATTATGAAGACATCTAAGGCAATGATCATGAATATAGGCATCACATTCGTGACAAGTAGACCGAAATGATTCTGCATCTACTACTATTACTCCACACATCGACCGACTCTTGCCTGCATCTAGAGTATTAAGATCATAAGAACATAGCAACGCTTTAAGTAAGATGACATGATGTAGAGGGATAAACTCAAGCAATATGATATAAACCACATCTTTTTATCCTTGATGGCAACAATACAATATGTGCCTCGCTACCCCTTCTGTCACTGGGTGAGGACACCGCAAGATTGAACCCAAAACTAAGAACCTCACCCATTGCCAGAAAAACCAATCTAGTTGGCCAAACCAAACCGATGATTCGAAGTGAAATACAAAGATATCTTAATCATGCATAAAAGAGTTTAGAGAAGACTCAAATAATATTCATAGATAATCTAATCATAAATCCACAATTCATCGGATCTCAACAAACGCACCGCAAAAGAAGATTACATCGAATAGAACTCCAAGAACATCGAGGAGAACATTGTATTGAAGATCAAAGAGAGAGAAGAAGCCATCTAGCTGCTAGCTATGGACCCTTAGGTCCATGGTAAACTACTCACGCTTCATCGGAAGGGCAGCAAGGTTGATGTAGAGGCCCTCCGTGATCGAATTCCCCTCCGGCGGAGTGCCGAAAAAGGCCCCAAGATGGGATCTCACGGGAACAGAAGCTTGTGGCGGTGGAAAAGTATTTTTGGTGTGCCCTCTGGTATAGGGGGGATATTTGAGGATTTATAATGCAGAGATTAGGTCAAGACGGTCCATGAGGGGCCCACAAGCCAGGGGGCGCCCCCCTGGGGCGCGTCCCCATGGCTTGTGGCCGCCTCATGGGTCTTCTGGCCTCCTCTCCAAGTCTCGTGGGTTTCTTCTAGTCCAAGAAATTTCACCGTAAAGTTTTATTCCGTTTGGACTCCATTTGATATTCCTTTTCTGTAAAAGTCAAAAATAAGGAAAAAACAGAAACTGGCACTAGGCTCTAGGTTAAGAGGTTAGTCCCAAAAATAATATAAAATAGCATATTAATGCATATAAACCATCCAAAACAGATAAAATAATAGCATGGAACAATAAAAAAATATAGATACATTGGAGACGTATCAAGCATCCCCAAGCTTAATGCTCGTCCTCGAGTAGGTAAATGATAAAAACAGAATTTTTGATGTGGAATTCTACCTAACATATTTATCAATGCAATTTTATTTATTGTGGCAAGAATATTCAGATCCATAAGATTCAAAACAAAAGTTTAATATTGACATGAAAATAATAATACTTCAAGCATACTAATAAAGCAATCATGTCTTCTCAAAATATCATGGCCAAAGAAAGTTATCCCTACAAAATCATATAGTCTGGCTATGCTCCATCTTCATCACACAAAGTATTTCATCATGCACAACCCCGATGACAAGCCAAGAAATTGTTTCATACTTTTGGTGTTCTCAAACTTTTTCAACTTTCACGCAATACAGGAGCGTGAGCCATGGATATAGCACTATAGGTGGAATAGAATATGGTGGTTGTGGAGAAGACAAAAGAATGGAGAAAGTCTCACATCAACTAGATAAATTAATGGGCTATGAAGATGCCCATCAATTGATATCGATGCAAGTGAGTAGGGATTGCCATGCAACGGATGCACTAGAGCTATAAGTGTATGAAAGCTCAAAAAGAAACTAAGTGGGTGTGCATCCAACTTGCTTGCTCATGAAGACCTAGGGCAATTTGAGGAAGCCCATCATCAGAATATAAAAGCCAAGTTCTATAATGAAAAATTCCCACTAGTATATGAAATTAACAAAATAGGAGACTCTCTATCATGAAGAACATGGTGCTATTTCAAAGCACAAGTGTGGAAAAGGACAGTAACATTGTCCATTCTCTCTTTTTCTCTAATTTTTTTGTTTGGGCTTCTTTGGCCTCTTTTTTTATTTGGGCTTCTTTGGCCTCTTTTTTTATTTAGGCTTCTTTGGCCTCTTTTATTTTTTTAAAGTCCAGAGACTCATCCCAACTTGTGAGGGAATCATAGCTTCCATCATCCTTTCCTCACATGGGACAATGCTCTAATAATGGTGATCATCACACTTTTCTTTACTTACAACTCAAGAATTACAGCTCGATACTATAACAAAGATATGACTCTATATGACTGTCTCATGCATACGAGAACAATATGACAATGATGGTATGTGTCATAATAAAACGGAATGGTGGAAGTTGCATGGCAATATATCTCGGAATGGCTATGGAAATGCCATAATAGGTAGGTATGGTGGCTATTTTGAGGAAGGGTATATGGTGGGTTTAATGCACCGGCGAAAGTTGCGCGGTACTAGAGAGGCTAGCAATGGTGGAAGGGTGAGAGTGCGTATAATCCATGGACTCAACATTAGTCATAATGAACTCACATACTTAATGCAAAAGTTTATTAGCCATCGAAACAAAGTACTAGTACGCATGCTCCTAGGGGAATAGATTGGTAGGAAAAGACCATCGCTCGTCCCCGACCGCCACTCATAAGGAAGACAATCAAATAATAAATCATGCTCCGAATTCATCACATAACGGTTCACCATACGTGCATGCTACGGGAATCACAAACTTTAACACAAGTATATCATCCACAATTACTCACTAGCATGACTCTAATATCACCATCTTTATATCTCAAAACAAATGCAAGGAATCAAACTTCTCATATATTCAATGCTCTTTATATGAAAGTTTTTATTATATCCCTCTTGGATGCCCATCATATTAGGACTAAATTCATAACCTAAGAAAATTACCATGCTGTTTAAGACTCTCAAAATAATATAAGTGAAGCATGAGAGTTCAACAATTTCTATAAAATAAAACCACCGCCGTGCTCTAAAAAAACATAAGTGAAGCACTAGAGCAAACTGCCTAGCTCAAAAGATATAAGTGAAGCACATAGAGTATTCTAATAAATTCACGATTAAAGCGTGTCCCTCTCAAAAGGTGTGTACAGAAAGGATGATTTTGGCAAACTAAAAAGCAAAGACTCATATCATACAAGACGCTCCAAGCAAAACACATATCATGTGGTGAATAAAAATATAGCCTCAAGTAAATTTACCAATGGATTGAAGACGAAAGAGGGGATGCCATCCGGGGCATCCCCAAGCTTACATGCTTGATTTTCCTTGAATATTACCTTGGGTTGCCTTCGGCACCCCAAGCTTAGGGTCTAACCACTCCTTATTCCATAGTCCATCAAATCTTTACCCAAAACTTGAAAACTTCACAACACAAAACTCAACAGAAAACTCGTAAGATCCTTTAGTATAATAAAATAAACCATCACTTTAGGTACTGTTGTGAACTCATTCTAAATTTATAGTGGTGTTATATCTACTGTATTAAAACTTCTCCATGGTTCATACCCCTCGATACTACCCATAGATTCATCAAAATAAGCAAACAACACATAGAAAACAGAATCTGTCAAAAACAGAACAGTCTGTAGTAACCAGAATATTAGTCATACTTATGTAATACCAAAATTTCTGAAACATTAGGACAACAGATTAAATTCATACATCAATCTTGTGTAAAAAATTCATAATTTTTCCACGCTCCAGTGAATTTCAACAATTCTGTTACTGGATGCAAAAGTTTCTGTTTTTCAGCAAAACCAAATCAAAGATCACCTTAGACCATCCCAAAGGTCTTACTTGGCTCAAACACTAATTAAAACACCAAAACACAATTACTACAGATGTAATAATGTGTATTTTCATAAAAACAGAAAATAAAAAGATTGGGTTGTCCCCCAACAAGCGCTTTTCTTTAAAGCCTTTTAGCTAGGCGTTGATAATTTTAATGATGCTCACATAAAAAATAGCAATTGAAACATGAAGAGAGCATCATTTAGCATGTGAAAAACAAATTTAAGTCTAACATGCTTCCTATGCATAGGCATTTTACAGGGAAAATATTTGTCAAGACAAGCAAAAACTAGCACATGCAAGGAAGAAGAAAGAAACAATAGCAATCTCAACGTAACGAGAGGTAATTTAGTAACATGAAAATTTCTACAACCATATTTTCCTCTCTCATAATAATTACATGTAGGATCATAATCAAATTCAACAATATAACTATCACATAAAATATTCTCTTCATGATCCACATGCATGCAAAGTTGACACTCTTCCAAAATAGTGGGATTATCATCAAATAAAGTCATGACTTCTCCAAGCCCACTTTTATCAAAGATTTTATAAGATTGATCATACTCCAAAGTAGTGGATGTCGCGGTGGAACATGATCACCTATGGGACCATCGGGCCCTTGTGGTTCAGCAGGGGGGTGATCACATTGCACAAAGAGCGGATGCCATGGGACAGCACGGCAGAGGTGACGCTGGTGGTTTTCACCCAGGTTCGGGCCGCCGTGAAGCGTAAAACCCTACTCCTGCTTTGGTGGATTGAAGAGAGGACCGAGGTGGTCGCACAGCGCTCTAGCTCGGCAAGGTCGCCTCGGGGAGAGCAGTTACGCGTGTATGAGTGTACAAAGGTCCGAATCCTTTCTTAGGTTGCCATGGCCCTCCTTTTATAGGCTAAGGAGTTACCATAGTGGCAAAACAGTCATTATCTACTGATTAGATAGCCAACAGTGCTATCATACCTAATTCTGGCAGTTAGGACAAAGCGCATTAAATGCACTGCTAGGTGTCACACTGTGGATGCAGCCCGGCAAGCCTGCCGTGCCGCTTAACCATCTTCCACCTGTCTGCATGACACGCCTCTGGACGGGTGTCGTATGGAGGGGATCTCCCTTCCCAATGGCTGCCACGTGCCAAATGACAGCCACTTAATCACTTGTGGGCTCGACACCGCACTGATAAGTGACTTGCGTCCCTGTGCGGTGGAGCGGTGGAGTCTTGGTGGGGAGACCCACCCTTGACGGCCCCGGCAAGCCTGCCGGGGGGATCTTGGGACTTGCCCTTGGTGCGGCCTCGACCTGACCGGGCTCGCCTGCCCGGCAAGGGAGATCTCTCCTTAGTGGCATCTTGTTCTCTTGGCTTGTCTTGGTCTTCTTGATCCGCCCTTTGATTCCTCAAAGAGCTATCTCTCCGGGTTGGTCTTGTCTTGAAAACTTGTGTTGTTGTATCTTTTCTGTTGCGCCTGTGTACAGTCTGGGCAACATACGCGAAGGTTTGTTACACCGACAGGAGCCCTCGGGCCTGGCCCGAACGTGCTGCCGAGCACCATTGGGGTAGGCCCTGTCAGGTACACAGGCAGGGCGCTTGCGGTGGCTCTCCTCTTGATATCTTCCTTGCTTCTTCATTAACTTGTGCTTGAGTCAGTTTCCGGTTTTCCCGCACGTCGTGCGATGCCAAGCGCAGTGGGGCCATCTCTATGATGGCCCGTGAATGACTTTATCCTATGGGGAGGTAACTGCCATTTCACTCATCCCACCATGCCCCTGTCTTCCGCCATGTATGTTGCATGCATCGTGTGGGGTAGGTAACGGATGCGCGTGGTGCAGGAAGGAGCGCTATGGCAAAGACCTGAACCTCCCGGGTTGGTGCAAGAGAGTGGTAGGTGGTCCCGGCCGTCGGCAGTGGCTTGAAAGGGTCAGATTTGAAGGAGCCCTTGGGGGAGGGTGAAGGATCAGCCCCCGGTCCTAGCCCGCCTATAAAAGGGAGCGCGAGAGGGAGCGGAGGCATTCATCCATGCACCTCCTCCTTCTTCTTCCTTGCCTCCTTTTTCGCCATGTCAAGAGGGAGAGACCGAGGCCAGGCCCGGGGTTCTAGCTCAGGAGTGGCGATATCAAAAGCTTGTGTTGATGCTCAGGGAGTGAGTCTGGTCCGGGGCCGTGGTAAGCGTGGTTATCGTAGTGGGGGTGGCCGTAGTTCGCGGTGGCGTACCTGTGTACGCTGTATTGACTCCGGTATGGAAGGTGCTGCGCTTCTCCATAATGGCAGAGCGCTCGCCCCCTTTATGCGGGCTAGCCATCCGAAGAAGAGGAGTCGCCCCTGCCGCAAGCTGTTGGGGCTTGTTAACCTGTTGGCGGAGCCCCCAGGGCTTCTGGTGCCCGCCTACGGCGCTGTGCTCGTGATCTTTAGTAATCCCAGCACTGCTCTCTCCGGCGAGGTCGGGGATGACGCTGAAGATGGCGGCGCCCTCCTGCCCACCAAGGTAGGGAGTGGTACTCCCTGTGCGCCTCGGGCACCGCCGCCAACGTCACCCGCTTCTTTGGGGGAGGTGACGGGACAAGGGCCCGGCGTCCTCCTGGAGAGACAGTGATGAGGAAGAAACAGGCGAAGACAGAGAAGCCGGGTGGCAGGCCGTCAGGTTGGAGTACGATGGCACCGACGCCTTCGTCTTGTACTGCCGGCTTGCTGCTCTGTCTTTCTACTCTTCCCCTTCCTCCCCGGCACCATCATCACCAGCCTCTTTTGGAATGTTGACAGGGGGGATGCTCTCTTGGTGCCTTCTGCCGGGTGCACCCTTCGGTCCTGGCGGTGGCGTCCAGGGCATCGCCTAGCCGCTCCTTCTGCTCGCCGCCTTCGCAGCCTCGCCACTCCTGATCTTGTCAGGCCGCGCCTTGTGGTCCCTAACGGGATCAGGCTAGGCTTCTGCGCAGGCACTCCTTTTGCCCTCTTAGCCTCCCATCGTAGTTCCTAATAGGAGAGGGACAAGAAAGGGATTACGGGGAACTTATCTTTTTTCAATCTAAAATATGTAGGCATTCGCCAAATTTTAGTTTCAAATATGTAATTTCTTTTATCCCTATTTGTGTCCTGTAAGAGTTGTACTTGTTTATCTGCATATTAATGAAAAATAAAAGCTTTGCCGGGCACTTGTGCATGTGTTTTATCCATGCAGAGGGGTTATGCCTCTATACTTTTAGGTAAACAAGTTTTTCCCGGCAAGCTATCCTGCCGGTGCCCTCCGTTGTTGCCTCCTGCCGAGGCTCGAAACCACGGGAGGGAACCGGCTCCTTGTCGATCCTTCTCTGTCAAATGCCACTACAACCATCTTGACCGAAGCAATGTTCGGGTCAAAGGATGGGAGCAAAAATGTTTCGAAGGTGACAAGGTTTCTCTATGCACAAGTTTTCTTTTTACAGAGACACGTATGGATAAAAGGAAACTTATCTGTTCGGCTTGACGGGGATCGATATGCGAGCTTGTTTTCCGTCTCTTCTTCCTAGGATCACGTCCGCGGTAAGAGCCCTGTAATTAGTTGCAAGGGGAAAACATAGCAGCATATGACCTCATCTAAATGATCATGGCAAGTTAATGCCAAGTTAATCATGCATGCATGTTTTTAGGGCGCCAGCGCTTCGTTTTATTATCTGTGCTCAGGGTCTGCGCCTGGCTTTGTACAAAGGGTTAGATGTGCATCGGCAAGGCTTGTACAAAAGGGTGGCTGCCGGGGCAGGGCCCGACAGCCGCGCCTTACGGGTAGAACTTGCGAAGATGCTCAATATTCCATGAGTTTTGCATTTTGATGCCATCTTCGGTCTCCAGACAGACTACGCCAGGTCTGGTGACTCGTACTACCCGGTAAGGGCCTTCCCACTTCGGCGTCAACTTGCTGGAACCCTTGGCGGACTGAACACGCCTAAGTACAAGGTCGCCTTCCTCAAGGCTCCGTGCATGGACCCTGCGGCTGTGATAGCGGCGCAGGGCTTGCTGGTAGCGTGCAGCACGCACAGCAGCCTGTCGGGGTACACAAACAGGGGTGTATGTTTCCCCTGACTTGTGCACGGACAGTAGGCCTCCAACCCGGCAGCACCAAGCATTCAAGACAAAACCAAGCCAGAGAGATAGCCATTTGAGGAATCAAGGGGCGGATCAAGAAGACCAAGACAAGCCAAGAGAACAAGATATCACTAAGGAAAAACCTCCCTTAACGGGCAGGCGAGCCTGGTCAGGTAGAGGCCACCCCGAAGACAAGTCCCAAGACTTCCCCGACAAGGATTGCCAGGGCCGATGGTGGCATGCATCCCTGCCAAGACTCCACCGCTCCACTGCATCGCAACGCAAGTCATCCATCGGTGCGGTGTCGAGCCCCCAGATAGTTAAGTGGCTGTCATTTGGCATGTGGCAGCCATTTAGAAGGAAGATCACCTCTATATGACACCATTCCAGAGGCGTGTCAAGCAGACAGGTGAAAGATGGCTAAGCGGCGCGGCAGGCCTGCCGAGCCGCATCCACAGTGTGACACCTAGCAGCGCATTTAATGCACTTTGTCCTAACTACCAGTGTTAGGTATGATAGCACTGTTAGCTATCTAATCACTGGATAATGACCGTTTTGCCATTGTGGTAACCCCATAGCCTATAAAAGGAGGACCCTGGTAACCTTAGAAAGAACTCGGACCCTCGTGTACACATACACGCGTAGCTTCTCTCCCCGAGTGACCTTGCTGGGCCTGAGCGCCGCGCGTTCCTCACGGTCCCTCCATCAATCCACAAAAGCAGGAGTATGGTTTTACGCTTCTCAGCGTCCGAAAACTGGGTAAAAACCACCAGCGTCATCACTGTCGTGTTGTCCCATGGCCTCTGCTCTTTGTGCAATGTGACCTCCCCCCTGCCGAACCACGAAGGGGCCGATGGCCCCATAGGTGGCCGTGTTCTACCATGACATCTTTGGCGCGCCGGGTAGAGGGGCGTGCGTGCGCAAACCCGAGGTCGTGAACAGCGCGTCAAGCTACACCAGCGTCAGCATCGACGCTCACATCATCAGCGGCTGCTGAGAAGAAAGGCGACGCCGCTCCCTTGTTCCGCCTTGCCCGGGCCTTGTTTCCTGCACCCGCTGCAACCGAGGCAGCGGCGGAAACAGGAAGTGGTGGCTTTGCGACCGCCCCGGGCCGCTCAGGCGACGTGGCCTCCGCACTGCCCCTATCTGAAGGAGAAAAGCGAGGCACGCGGCGACGCTGTCCTCCAGGCGGGTTCCCGCCAAGCATGCCAGGTGACTGAGAGAATCACTAAGGCAAGCGGAAAGCATGGTATATGGCCTCCTCCTCCTCCACTTTTGCTCGTCGATGATCGAGCCGTGCATGGGGTGACATCTTCAACGTCGATAAGCCCATGCGGAACTCGGTTCAGCATTTACCCCGCCAAGGGAAAATCCTGAGTGAAGCGCTGGTGCAAATCCATTGATTGACGCCCCAGCAAGCACGCTCCAGCAGGGCTGTCCGCGCCAGCGTGACCTTTATGCCCGTGGCCTTGATGTCGTCAATAGCAAAGGGAAGAGGAGAGAGGAACTGACCATTCCTTTTCGTCATGCATTGTCACCTGCAAATATTCGATCATCCCCTCCGTCCCTTGCCTGGGGTGGGCGTGCAACTGATAAACTGCCAAGTCTCCCTCTTGCGCATGTTTCCATTGTTAACCTTTATAAGCCTGAGGCCGACGCGCAAACGCCATCTCCTCGAGATATGCGGACATGATGAACGACCATGGTTAAGGAAGGAGGGAAGTGTAAATGAAAGCTAAGTCCACGTGTTCACTGGTTCTTTCTCTCTAGAGTTCGCATTTGCTTATCCCTCGGATAACAAGGGTGTTTCGTATGGAGAAATCTTTCGTGTGATGGCACCTTGCCGGATTTGTCTGCGCCCCCACTCTATTTCGAGCCTGCTCAACAGAATGGGCGGCTGCGTCAAAGACTCCTAAGGAAAAACCTACCGGGGCATGTCCTCGCCAGCTGAATCCTAAGGACCCGCTCCTCACAGCAATCGCGGCAGCATGCTACTGGCGGGCAACCAAAACGCACAAAAAGAAGCCAACCATATGAACATCCATGGGTGAAATGCAAGAGGGATAGCATGCGCTTAAGCTTAATTAAACATCAGTTCGACAAGAGCAAAAGCAAATATAGTACGGGGCCTAAACACGAGACATGCATTATGTTTTTGTTATAGGGCGCCATGGCAACAAGAATGGTTCACGGCTGTGCTCGGTGGTCTTCTGGGACCCTGGGAATGGAGAGAACCTTGTCGACAAAGGGACCAGCCTTCTCCTTGGTAGAAGAAACATCAGCGCCCGCTGGCAGCCTCCTGAAGCCATCAGCAAGGTTGATGTCCGGATGGCGGAAGGCGAGATTGCTCAAGACCATGAAGAGGGCATCGCGGGCGAGCTTTCGGGGCTCGTGGACAAAACATGCGTCCCTTTCGTCCTCATACGTCTTCAACCCATCAATCAACCCCTCAAAGAAGAGCGACAGCTTGACGCTGGGAACTTCATGTTGGCCCACAAAGAAAGCCCAGCTCTTCATTTTCATTGTTGCGATCTGGGCAGAAAGGCGCTCGGCGATATCCACCAAATTCTTGATCCAGAGGTCGCGCTGCCCAACTTGGTTCACCAGCTTGTCCTCTGCATCTTTTCGGTGGATCCTTGCGTTGTCCAGGTCCTTCATCAGTTGCTTCTCACGGACGTCGGCAGACTCGATCCTGCTCTCCAGAGTGCCCAGTCGTGCCTTCATATCAGTGATGACGCCACTGGCAGTGTTAAGGTCCTGGCTCTTGGTTGAAAGCTGTGATTGCACCTCTCTTAGGAGAACCTCTGCCTTATGCACTTCCTCCTTGAGAGCCGCTGCTTCCTTGGCACTCCCGGCAAGCTCCTCTGTCAGTTTAGCCACCTGTTGGTCGAGATCAGCCTTGCAGTGGATGCAGCGACAAGGTCATCAGCAATCTGCTTCAGCTGGGCGGTAGAATCAAGGGTGAACGTGTCAAGGGCCGCCTTGTGCTTGTCCTCTAGATCCTTAGTATGTTGCTGGACAAGGGCCTCCAGTTCTTCGTCCTTGCTGTGGAGAGCAGCCTCGAGATGTCCTTCTCTTTAGCGTTCAGAAGCGATGCGCGCTCCGCCAAACGAGCTTCCCGGGAGGCAACGTCCTCCTTGGCCATAGTGATCACCTCCTATTGCCGCAGAAGGATTTGGAACTGCTTGCTGTGCCACTCGCGCAACTCACTGCCCTTGTCCCTTAGTTTCTGATCCATAAGCCTGGCGGAGTTGCGTTGCTCCTTGAGCACCTGCCACTTCTGGCCGTACCTGTTCTGCATCTCCTTGATTCCTGTTGCCATAGACTCCAAGAAGGACAAGTCCATGACTGCACTGACTGAATCATCAGCCTCTTCAGCTCGCTGGGACAGCGGTGCCATGATGCACTGGATCTCTTCATCAAGATCTGCATTTACTGCCGCGGATGGGCCGGGGGCTCCAAGACCAGGTTGGGCAAGGATCAGTGCCAGACTGCTCGAAGATGGTTGCAGGGCTGCGGTCGAGGTGCCAAACTGGGAGGGAGGGCTCATGGTCTGAAGGGGAACCTTCTCTTCAACCACCACCTCCAATCCTGACATGCTACCGGGGGTTTTCTCTGCCTCCTTTGGGACCTCTTGGATAGCCCCGGTAGTGTGCCCCTGGCCCTCCACGGCAGCAATTCTGGCAGCCTCTTCAGCGGCATCTTTTCCGATGCTGGCCACCTCTTCCAACAACTCTGGTTCCTCGGCCACTAGGACTGCAAGCGAGATCAGCAAGTGACGACAAGGAAATAATATGCGTCTGTAAGCCAGAGACTTGAAGCAAAAATAAAACAAGCAACCGAAGGGAAAAGAGCGAGCAAACTATCTGGAGATGTTTGTCGTGGGTGGGCATCGGTTTCCCCAGCGACACCCGTTGCCGGGGCATGACCCTCGCCCCCTTCTTCGGTAGTCACGACGTCAGCATGGGCCAATCCTTCCATGGAGGCCCTTGCCGGGATTTCTCGGCTTGGGCATCGGGCAGGGTGAGGCCCTCCTAGGGAGCCTCGCTCTGGACAAGCTCTCCCTTTCCCTTGGCAGAAGAAGGGACTCGCTCTCCCATGCCCTCGCTAGCAGGGAGGGCCTGTCCCATACCTTCGTGCCGGGGGCTGGGCTGGGGGATTGGCGCGGGATCATCCATGCTGCCTCCCGCCAAGCCCGTGCCCTCCGAAGGCCCCGACGACTCCACTTTCTTGGATCACTTGGCTCGGTGGGTGAGGGTTTCTTCCTCATCTCTGCCAAAAACAACAAGCAAGATTGGATCAGCAAAACCAGCGAGTGCATGACACTTCGGTAAGGGAAGAAGGCATTCTCCTTACTCTGAATCAAGGAGCATGGAGCCCAGTGCGAACTCCATGGGCTGTGGGGTCGCTCTGCTTCTCTTCAGGGTCGGGGGAACAGTGCTTCCCGGCAGCTTCGAACCCTTTGGAAGAACCGGGGGCTCTAGCGAGGATGAGCTACGCGAGGAGCTTGAGCTTGATTGGGAGCTAGAATCAACCCCCGTGACCGCTTGCCACTTGGCGAGATTCTTTGGCCTCGGAAAGGCAGGGGGAATGGCTGATCGCCACGTCCGGCATGTCGCCCTTAGAAGTGATCTTCTTCACCCTCTTGGTGACGGGCGCAGGGATAGGGGCCGCAGTTCCCCGGCTGGGCCGCCTGCGGGGACGGTGCTCCAATTCTTGTTTGGGGGCTTGTGGGCCCGCTGTGAGCCACTCCTCCTTGGGCTGCTCCACCTCCTTGGCCTCGTCCCCTTCCTGGGCTTCCGCTGCCGCATCATATAAGGCCTCGATCCCGGCAGGCTCATCCCTGGCAGGATCGCCCTCGGCAGGCTCGTCCCCACCAATCTCCTTCGTGGCGTGCCCCTCGCTCCTACCATGAGAAGAGCCCTCGTCTTCGGCCTCCTCCTCTTCCTCCTCCTCCACTCTTCTGGGCTTTGCCTTCCCGGCAGCTCGAAGCACCTTGTCTTCCTCAATCCGCCTCCTAATAAACTCTGCCTCCACCTTGGAGGTGTGCTTGAACATGTTGCTCTCCACTCTGGAGGCCCTTTCCTCCAGACCGGAGACCCACTAGACCTCTGCATCAAGCTCGGGTAGTTGCCAATCAGTCGCAACCCCATAAGCGTTGCAATCAGGCATCCACTTCAAAATCTGGTCCCGAGCAGAATTGATATTCAGCGGGACAACCCTTGCCGGCAATTTGAATGGCCCAAGGCTGCCGAACAGCTGTTCGCACAACCAGCCGTGGCCATAAACCGACAAGTTGTTGGTGAGGCCTGGATACAGGCACATCCTATTCACAGCGTCTCCATACCACCAGGCGAACCTGTCCCTCTTCTGAAGTGGCACGATGCGGCGTCGGAGGAAATCAGCCCCCACCCGTTCGATGGTTAGCCCGGCAGCTTTAAGATGGGCAAACCTGTTCAGCACCGAGCAAAGCCTGTCGTCGGTATGGACTAGTTCCCTCCACTCATTGCCGCGCATGACGCACTCCGTTCACGCCCGGCAGTACTCTGGAGCATCCTCATCCTGGATCGAGCACCAGTCCGCCCTCCATTCTTCCCATCTGCCTTACTGCTGACCAGGAAGAGAATCCCAAGCATTCCTCTTTTCCCGGGGGATCCAACTTATGTTCCCCGAGCGGTGGGCCTTGTCTTCAACCCGCGGAACAAAGAAATGCCTGAACAGATCCACGTTGGGGGCTATTCTGATGAAGTTCTCGCACAGATGGGCGAAAATCACCATGCACGCCATTGCATTAGGCGTGAAATCCAAAAGGTGGAATCCGTACACCACCACCATCGCCTCAAAGAAATCAGAGAAAGGAGGGCTGAGGCCGCAGAGGAAATACGCGCAGAAAAAGCGGTATGAATTTGGCGGGTCCTCTTTTCCCTCAGCCAAAACTGCGGGTGCGCTGTGCCCCTTCGGGACTTCCCTCCCCCACATGTACACATACCTCACGACCAGGGTGTTGCTATCCAAGATCGACGGGAAGAACACTACATCTTCCCGCCACTTCCTGTTAGCTCCGCCGCCTTCTTCTTCTTCCCCTCCGCCGCGTCTTCCTTCACGGTGGTCGGCCGCTTCCCCCTACTGGTGGCCTTCTTCCCCATCCTTCGGGGCCGTAAGGAATGTGGAAAACTGGATGGGAGATCGGAGGCGAATGTGGGCGCGGTAGCGGTCGCTTGGCTTGAGGAGGAAGATGATGGAGGGTGAAACGGATGCGAATGAGCAGTGCCCTTTTGTGTTTTCTCTTTTATGAGGAACGAAGTGGGGGAGCGGGCGGGGGGGGGTGGCTCTTCGCTGCTTTCTCTCAAAAAGTTACCATTTTATCTGCTACAGTCCCATGACCCCATGACCTGCGGTAAATACACGGAGTGGACGTTGATTTGACTGGTCATCATAACCGCTGCGCATGCAGCACCTCCTCGACACGTGTCCACGCACTGTTTGGGGCCTAACCCAATGTGCTCGGCGACACGTATGGCTCAAGCCCGGGGGCTTCTGTCGGGGTACACAAACAGGGGTGTATGTTTCCCCTGACTTGTGCATGGACAGTAGGCCTCCAACCCGGCAGCACCAAGCATTCAAGAAAAAACCAAGCCAGAGAGATAACCCTTTGAGGAATCAAGGGGCGGATCAAGAAGACCAAGACAAGGCAAGAGAACAAGATATCACTAAGGAAAAACCTCCCTTACCAGGCAGGCAAGCCTTGTCAGGTCGAGGCCACCCCGAAGACAAGTCCCAAGACTTCCCCGACAAGGATTGCCGGGGCCGATGGTGGCCTGCATCCCCGCCAAGACTCCACCGCTCCACCGCATCGCAACACAAGTCATCCATCGGTGCGGTGTCGAGCCCCCAGATAGCTAAGTGGCTGTCATTTGGCACGTAGCAGCCATTTAGAAGGAAGATCACCTTTATATGACACCCGTCCAGAGGCGTGTCAAGCAGACAAGTGAAAGATGGCTAAGCAGCGCGGCAGGCCTGCCGAGCCACATCCACAGTGTGACACCTAGCAATGCATTTAATGCACTTTGTCCTAACTGACAGAGTTAGGTATGATAGCACTATTAGCTATCTAATCACCGGATAATGTCCGTTTTGCCATTGTGGTAACCCCTTAGCCTATAAAAGGAGGACTGCGACAACCTTAGAAAGAATTTGGACCCTCGTGTACACATACGTGCGTAGCTGCTCTCCCCGAGGCGACCTTGCCGGGCCTGAGCGCCACGCGTTCTTCACGGTCCCTCCATCAATCCACCAAAGCAGGAGTAGGGTTTTACGCTTCTCAGCGGCCCGAACCTGGGTAAAAACCACCAGCGTCATCACTGTCGTGCTGTCCCATGGCCTCTGCTCTTTGTGCAATGCGACCTCCCCCCTGCCGAACCACGAAGGGGCCGATGGCCCCATAGGTGGCCGTGTTCTACCACGACACAGCCCGGAGACGGTTCTCCTCAAGGAGCGCGACATCGTCATGCTGGTGCTGCTCTTGCTCTACTTCATCGTAGGCAAATACTCAAGGTGACCCGTATATGAGTTCCGTGGGGATCACTGCTTATGCCCCATAGACTAGGGAGAAGGGAGTCTGGCCGGTAGCTCGATTTGGTGTCGTACGCCAAAGAACCACCGGCAGCTCATCAATCCAGCATTTGCCACATTTCTGCAGCTTATCAAAAGTTCTTGTCTTGAGCCCACGCAGCACTTCAGCGTTCATCCTCTCAGCTTGTCCATTACTCCTGGGATGAGCAACAGAGGTGAATAAAACCTTCCTTCCAAGGGTTTGAACGTATTGCATGAAGGTGCGGCTTGTGAATTGGGTGCCATTGTTAGTGATGACTCTGGCGGGCACTCCGAAATGGCACACCAATCCTTTCAAGAACTTGATAGCTGATTGTGCGGTCACCTTCCTCACAGGCTCCACTTCCGGCCACTTTGTAAACTTGTCGATTGCGATGTACAAGAATTCAAAGCCCCCGGTAGCACGGGGGAAGGGGCCTAGGATGTCGAGCCCCCAGACCGAAAATGGCCATGACAAAGGGATAGTCTGGAGAGCTTGAGCAAGTTGATGGATATTCTTGGAGTGGAACTGCCAGGCTTCACATCTGGTGACTAGCTCAATTGCATCTTGGACGGCCGTGGGCCAGTAGAAGCCTTGTCGGAAAGCTTTTCCAACCAAGGCTCTTGATCCAATATGGGAGCCGCACATGCCTTTGTGTATCTCTGCCACCAGTTCCTTCCCCTCTTCCCGGCAAATGCACTTCAATTTCACACCGTTGGGCCTCCTTCTGTATAATGTGTCATTGACAAACTAATACGTACTGGCCCTCCGGACTACTTTTTCAGCTTCTTCTTGCTCTTCGAGGAGTTTTCCGGTTTGGAGGTAGTGGACTATGTGTCGTGCCCAAGTTGGAGCTTGAGGCTCGATAACAAGGACAAATGGCACCTCCTCCCTCGTGGGAGTGCCTACCTCGACCGCAAGGACTTGTGGTCCCGCGGAAGAGTGCAGCTCACCAAGCGAAGTGCAGTTGTTCCCGGTAGTTTCTCTACCGGGGACCTCTGGAGGTCCTGCCGGAAAAGGCTTGCCAGAGTCCAGCTTCCTCCTCTTTCTGGCCATCGTTTTTGGGGATACGGAAGGTTGAGTCAGGTGGAGAACAAAAGTCCCTGGTTCCACAGGAAGCTTTTGCGCAGCTCATTTTGACAGATGATCAGCGATGTTGTTTTCCGCACGTGGCACATGCTCTGTTTGCAATCCATCAAAACGCCCCTCCAACTTCCTCACTTCTTTGAGGTATGCCTCCATCAATGGACTCTGGTAATCCTTCTTCACTTTTCTCACCACAAGTTGCGAATCTCCATGAATAATCAACTTCTTAACTCGCAATTCTGTTGCAATCCTGAGCCCGGCAAGGAGCCCTTCATATTCTATAGTGTTGTTGGTAGCCTCCTCCCGGGGAAAATGCATTTGGACCACGTACTTGAGGTGTTCTCCGGTGGGCGCAATGAGAAGCACGCCAGCCCCTGCACTTTGTAATTAGAAGGCACCATCAAAGTACATGACGCATTCTTGGGGAGCCTCCTTGCCGGGGATAACTGTTTCCGGCGTTTCTTTGTGTGGAGTGGGTGTCCATTCTAAAATGAACTCTGCTAGCGCTCTACTCTGGATGGTTGAGGTACTTTCATACTTCAGACCAAAACTTGACAATTCTAATGCCCATTCAACTATCCTGTCGGTGGCCTCAGGGTTCCTTAGTATGAGTTGCAAAGGGAAACGAGTGACAACTGTGATCTCGTGGGCTTGGAAGTAGTGGCACAGCTTCCTCGAGGCCATGATGAGCCCGAAGATCAATTTCTGTACCCCAGAGTACCTCGACCTAGCCCCCTGCAACAGGGAGCTAACAAAGTAAACTGGTCGCTGCACCACCTTTTTCCTTGCCGGGGCTCTGGGATTGCCTTCAACACCCTGCTCTTCTTTCTCCGGTTCTGTTCTCAAGCTTGCCGCGATCGGTTCACTTTCTTCTCCGGGGAGGACAATAGCTGCAGCTGCTCCTTCATCCACTTCCCGCACTACCACCAGCACTGCACAAACCACTTGATTGGTTGCCGCTAAATATAGCAGCAACGGCTCTTGTGGTTTAGGAGCGACCAAGGTGGGAGCAGAGGAAAGATAGGCTTTCAAGTCCTGCAGCGCTGCTTCTGCCTTCGGGGTCCACTCCATGGGCCCTGCCTTCTTCAGGATTTTGAAGAACGGCAGGGTGCGCTCGACAGACATGGAAATGAACCTACTCAGCACGACAACACATCCAGTTAAACGCCTCACGTCCTTGACTGTCTTAGGTGCTTGAATCTGCTCAATCGTCTTGATCTTGTCGGGGTTGGCCTCTATCCCCCGGTGAGACACAAAGAAGCCAAGTAGCTTGCCAGAGGGAACGCCAAACACACACTTCTCGGGGTTCAACTTCAAGTTGATCTTGCGCAGGTTCGCAAAGGTCTCTTCCAAGTCCTGAATGAGCATTGATCTATCCTTGGTTTTAACCAGTATGTCATCCATATAAGCTTCAATATTTCTGTGCAGCTGAGGTTCAAATCCAATTTGCACTACCCTTGCAAAGGTAGACCCGGCGCTCTTTAACCCGAAGGGCATCCGCACAAAGCAGTACGTGCCACATGGGGTAATGAACGCGGTCTTCTCCTCGTCTTCCTTAGACATGAATATCTGATGGTATCCGGAGTATGCATCCAAGAAGGAAAGCAGATCGCACCCGGAAGTGGAATCCACAATCTGGTCGATGCGCGACAAGGGGAAAGGGTCCTTCGGGCATGACTTGTTTAGATCTGTGAAGTATATGCAAAGCCTCCATTTCCCATTCGCCTTGCGCACCACCACCGGGTTCGCCAACCATGTCAGGTGCAACACTCCCCTGACCAAACCAGCTGCTTCAAGTTTCTTGATCTCCTCGGCAATGAATTGCTGTCGCTCCAAGGCTTGTTTTCTGACCTTCTGCTTGATGGGCCGAGCATGAGGGCAGACAGCAAGGTGGTGATCGATTACCTCCCTGGAAACACCGGGGATGTCAGATGGTTGCCAAGCAAACACATCGACATTCGCCCGCAAGAAGGCAACGAGCACGCTTTCCTATTTGTCGTCAAGGGTGGAGCTGATGGTAAATGTACTGTAAGCGCCAACCAGCCTTGCCGGGACTTTCTTCACAGCAGGCGAAGCAACCTTGGATCTCTTGCTAGTGGAACTCCCCGGCAAATCACCAATGGGGGCGGTGCACTCTGGGGAGGCGCGCTTCCCGGACTCTTTGCTGGCATCCCTGCTAACCTTCTTTCCTTTCTTGCTTTCCTTGGCGGGAACTGCGGTCTCTACGGCCTCAGCAGCGACCGCCTCCCAGTACATCTTATCCATGCATATGATTGCGTCCTTCTTGTCCGATGGAATGGAGATGACGCCCATCGGCCCTGGCATCTTTAGGGTATTGTAGGCATAGTGGGATGCCGCCATGAATTTTGCCAGAGCTGGACGACCAAGAATCCGATTGTATGGCAAAGGAAGCTCGACCACGTCGAACACAATCTTCTCGGTCCAGTAGTTCAACTCTCCTCCAAACATCACCGGCAGTGTGATCTTCCCCTTTGGACGACTCCTGCCGGGGTTGATCCCTTGAAACGTGCCAGTAACCTTGAGCTCTTCATCTGATATTTGCAGTTTGCTGAGTACTTTGGGGGAAATCAGGTTCCACCCTGCCCCGCCATCAACCAACATCTTCGTGACTTTGAGGTTGCGGATTGTTGGCGAAACCAACAATGGCAAGCACCCTACCGCGGTGGTGCGGTCGGGGTGATCCTCTTCGTCAAAGATGATGGGCGTGCGGGACCATTTGAGTAGTTTTCGGGAGTCCGTCGCTGGCTCTACGGCATTCTCACGTGCCCACTATTTAAGCTGGTGGTGAGAGGAGTGCAATGACGCGCCTCCGTTAATGCAAAGGGCCTCGGTGGCCTTCTGAAATTCTTGCTCACTAGTTTCCTCTTCATCCCCCTCATCACTTTCATCATCACCTTCCTTCTTCTCACGGCCTCTAGCAGGTTTCTCTTGGTGCTGGGGAAACTTGCCGCGGCGGCCTCCTCTGCCGCCTCGGCCCTTCCCGCCAGCACCTTCTTGGTCTCTTTCCTTCTCACGCTTCGTGTATTCCGCTTTCTGCTTCTTGGCGAGTTGCTCAACTTGGTGACACTCTTGGAGATCATGGCCCTTGGTCCAGTGGATCTTGCAGTACAGCCCGTCAGCCTTCCCAGCTTTTTCGGCTGCCGCAGCCTCCCAGCAATCAGTGCACGCGGCAACTTCCTTGCCAAGGGCTTCGGTCTTGGCCTTCTTGCCGGTACTGGGGACGCCAGAACCCTCAACAGCTAGTACTGCCTTTTCCTTGCGCTTCTTGTTGCGCTTTTTATTCTTCCTCTTCGGGTTAGTAGTATCGTCGTCGTCTTCTGAGTCAACTTCGACGCCATCCTCTTCTCCGGGGATTCACCTCCCTTCCTTCGTACGGGCACACTTATCCGCCAAGGTGTACAGCTCATTCACAGTCTTGGGCAACCGGACGTTCATCTTGGAAAGTATCCTCCTGTTATGCACGTTGGACTAGAACGCGACAATCACAACTGCCGAGTGGATATCTGGAATGTTCCTGTGCACCCGGCTAAACCTCTGCATGTACTTCCGCAAACTCTCCCCTTCCTTTTGTGGAAGGAGCTGCAAATCGCTGGGACATCCTGGTTCTTGATGGCTGCCCGTGAAGGCACCAACAAACTCATTGCACAGGTCAGCCCAAGTTGAGATGGAATTCTCTGGCAGGTGCATCAGCCACGACCTCACGTTCGGCTTGAGTGCCAAAGGGAAGTAATTGGCGAACACCTTCTCGTCTCTTCCTCCGGCGGCTTGAACATCGATGGTGTAGATGCTCAAGACCTCTGCCAGGTTCAGTCTTCCATCATACTTTTCTGGTATCTCTGGTTTGAAAACGCGGGCAGATGGCCAACAAACTTGCCACAGCTCGCGAGTGAAGGCAGGGCACCCAACCTTGAAAGGCAAGTACCCGCCTCCACTAGGCGCGGGTTCGTCGACGTCTGGGCCGTTGTGCCTGTCGGATTGGCGGCGGGTTTCGCGGCGTCATTCTATGGTGACGCGTGCGTCTTCCCTCCGCCGATCTTCCAGGACCTGCCGCTGATCTTGATGAGTCCAAGGATTAGATGAAGCCATTGACGCCTCATCGGGCTCCTGGTCACGTGGTTCAAGTTGCAGCCTATGCGCTAGCTGTCATGGAGGGGGCTGCACCATTCGACTAGCCCCCTCGACTTGGCCAGCGGCTTGGGCCGTGGTTATTGCTTGTGGGCGCTACGGTGGGCCTGCCAGCTACGATCCTCCCGCTTCAGCAAAACTGATCAAACTCTGGATGGTGGCTCTCCACTCATCCATTTGATCGGCCGCTGGTGGGAATCTCAGCAGGAGTTGAGCTCATGCCATGGCTTCCGAAGCAGTGCTTGGCATGGATGACAACGCAGACTGCGACGTCGCTCGACTCCTGACGGTACCGGTGGTGGCGGTGCCATGCTCTCGTCGTCGCGAGCCAGCCGCCACGGCGGTATGATAGTGAGAAGGGTGCACCTGGGGGTTGACGACCCCATTCAGCGCTCCGTCATGGTTATCCTGCCCCGGGGGAGGCGCGTGCCCCGTGGCTGCACCATTGATTGGGAAAGCCAAGGGGTCGCGACTCGTACCTGGGCAGGCGTTGTCGCTGCGGCTGCGCCCTCCGGCGCGGTGGGGAGGTGGAGACTGAGCGTTCTCCTCAACCGCGCCTTGGGGAACACGGTCGTCGGGACGCTGCTGATATCGCCCTCCTTCGGCGTCTTGCGCTCCTGCTTCGGCCGCGAGGGGAACGGTGACAGCGCCGCCTGCGCCGGTCACGTCCCCCATGGCGCCCGCGTCCCCCAGCGCCACTGCAGTACCCAAAGCGTCGGCAGCTACGTGCGAGGGGGCCTTCGAGGTGGAAGGGTGAGCTATCGCGCCGGACTTTTTCTTGGGCGCCATGGATGATGAGGCTAATGATGAAGAAGATGACGATGAAGGTTGACACGCTGTTCACAACCTCAGGTTTGCGCAAGCGCTCCCCCTACCTGGCGCGCCAAAGATGTCGCGGTGGAACACGATCACCTATGTGACCATCGGCCCCTTGTGGTTCGGCAGGGGGCTGATCACATTGCACAAAGAGTGGAGGCCATAGGACAGCACGGCAAAGGTGATGCTGGTGGTTTTTACCCAGGTTTAGGCCGCTGTGAAATGTAAAACCCTACTCTTGCTTTGGTGGATTGAAGAGAGGACCGAGGTGGTCGCGTGGCGCTCTAGCCCGGCAAGGTCACCTCGAGGAGAGCAGCTACGCGCGTATGAGTGTACAAAGGTCTGGATCCTTTCTTAGGTTGCCATGGCCCTCCTTTTATAGGCTAAGGGGTTACCAAAGTGGCAAAACAGTCATTATCTACTGATTAGATAGCCAACAGTGCAATCATACCTAACTATGGTCATTAGGACAAAGCGCATTAAATGCACTGCTAGGTGTCATGCTGTGGATGCAGCCCGGCAAGCCTGCCGTGCTGCTTAACCATCTTCCACCTGTCTGCATGACACGCCTCTGGATGGGTGTCATATGGAGGGAATCTCCCTTCCCAATGGCCGCCACATGCCAAATGACAGCCACTTAATCACTTGAGGGCTCGACACTGCACTGATAAGTGACTTGCGTCGCTGTGCGGTGGAGCGGTGGAGTCTTGGTGGGGAGACCCGCCCTTGGCGGCCCCGGCAAGCCTGCCGGGGGGGGGGGGGGATCTTGGGACTTGCCCTTGGTGTGGCCTCGACCTGACCGGGCTCGCCTGCCCGGCAAGGGAGATCTCTCCTTAGTGGCATCTTGTTCTCTTGGCTTGTCTTGGTCTTCTTGATCCACCCTTTGATTCCTCAAAGAGCTATCTCTTCGGGTTGGTCTTGTCTTGAAATCTTGGTGTTGTTGTATCTTTGTTGTTGCGCCTGTGTACAGTCTGGACAACATACGTGAAGGTTTGTTGCACCGACAGTGGGATCATTATTACCTAGAGTTGACACTCTTCCAAACCCACTTTCAATATTATTGCAAACATATCTATCATGAGGCTTAAATAAATTTTCAAGATCATAAGAAGAATCACCCCAATCATGATCACTGCAATAAGTAGTGGACATATCAAAATTAGCTTCCCCAAGCTTAGGGTTTTGCATATTATTAACACAATTGACATTAATAGAATTTATAATAACATCATGGAAATCATGCTTTTCATTCAAGAAGCTATCATGAATCACTTCATAAATTTCATCACAATTTTTAGATTCACGAATTTCAAGCAAAACTTGATAAAGATAATCTAGTGCACTCTACTCACTAGCAATTGGTTCATCATAGCTGGATCTTTTAAACAGATTAGCAAGTGGATGAGGATCCATAAACTTTTTGTTTTTGATTTCCAATAAACACACAATTGTGCCAAGCGAAAAAGCAAACAAACCAAATAAGACATAAAGGCAAACGAAAAGAAGGCGAATAAAAAGGCAAATATTTTTGTGTTTTTCTGAAAATGTTTTAGAAGTGGGGGAGAGGAAAACGAGAGGCAAATGGCAAATAATGTAAGTGCAAGAGGTGAGAGTTTATGATGGGTACTTGGTAGGCTTGATGTAGAACCTCCCCTGCAACGACGCCAGAAATTATTCCTGCTACTTCTTGAGCTTGCGTTGATTTTTCCCTTGAAGAGGAAAGGGTGATGCAGCAAAGTAGATATAAGTATTTCCCTCAGTTAAGAACCAAGGTATCAATCCAGTAGGAGGCACAAGCAAGTCTCCAATATATGCACCTGCACAAACTAACAAACACTTGCACACAACGCGAAAAAGGGATTGTCAATCCCTTCATGGTCACGAACAAGAGTGAGATCTAATAGAGATAGGTATAAAAGATAAATAAAAGAGCAAACTAAAGTAAATATAAATAAATTGCAGCAAGGTATTTTTGGGTTTTTTGGTTTGTAGATCTGAAAATATATGATGGAAAATAGACCCGGGGGTCATAGGTTTCACTAGAGGCTTCTCTCTTGAATAAAACATATGGTGGGTAAACAAATTACTGTTGAGCAATTGATAGAAAAGCACATAATTATGAAGACATCTAAGGCAATGATCATGAATACAGGCATCACGTCCATGACAAGTAGACCGAAACGATTCTGCATCTACTACTATTACTCCACACATCGACCGACTCCTGCCTACATCTAGAGTATTAAGTTCACACTACTAGGGAAATGCTTATAGGTAGGACATCAGTAGTAGCGCTAGAAAATAGTAGGCGATGCTACTAATTAGCAGTAGTGCTGTTCTGGGGCAGCGCTATAAGTAACTCGTTAGCAGTTTTGGACCCTTTTGGACCCTTTTGATCATGGCAGTTTGAAGGCGCACCTACTGATGAATGGTTTCATGGATGGCTATACTCGGTGGATAAGTGAAGATGATGATGAGGACATCCACATGGCAGGGAATAACGACATGGGGCTGGACGAAGAGATGACCAATCGACACAAAGACGATGGCGCCGGACATGGTGGCGGGGAAGAGTCCGGACATGACGGCGGCGGAGAAGATTCCGGACACGGCGAAGAAGAGTCCGGACATGGCGGAGAAGAGGCGGCGGTCACGCCGCAGTCTTCGATGCTTCTAAGTGCAGTCATGCAGGACCCTCATGTTCGAGACCTCCTTCGCAAGAGTATGACTAGCGAGAGAGCTGCTTCTAGAGAGGAGGCCAAGCTGGCGCAACTTGAAGTAGACTCGAAGACTCCATTGTATGATGGTTGCGATCCCGAGGTGACCCGCTTGAGTTTCACGCTCGAACTTCTAAAGATGAAGGCCAAAAACAAATGGACAGACAAAAGCCTCGATGAGCATTTGAAGTATCTACATAATAAAGTTCTTCCTGCGGGGAACCTGTGTCCTACTAGTGTCGAGGAGGCCAAGAAAATCGTTTGCCCTTTTGATTTTCCGTACATTAGGTACCACACATGCATCAACGATTGCATCATTTATCGGGGGGAGCACGCAGAAAAAACTAGCTGTCCAGTGTGCAATGCTTCTCGATACAAGAAGGCAGCAAAGAAAGCTCCTCAGAAAGTTTTATGGTACTTTCCGATCACTCCCCATCTACAGTGGTATTTCGTAGATCCTAAGGAAGCAAAGCTCATGCGCTGGCATGCGGAGAGGAAGAAGCCCGACGATGGAGATGATCCGAAGCTGAGACACCTCGTAGATGGTAGCCAGTGGAGAGCATTCAACGCCGTATATGGATTTGCTGCAGAAGATCCAAGGAACATCATGCTTGGTGCAAGTACCGATAGCATGAATCCGTTTCGAAACCAGAACACCAACCACAGCACATGGCCCGTCTTTGTATGGATGTACAACCTCCCCCCATGGAAGTGCATGAAGACAAAGTACATACACATGAGCATGCTGATTCAAGGGCCGAAACAACTGGGAAATAATATTAACCTATATATGGGGCTTCTGAAAGAGGAGCTAGACACGTTATGGAAAACACCGGCATGGACATGGGACGCCAGCAAAGGAGAGTATTTCTATATGAGAGCCGCGCTGATGACGACGGTGCACGACTATCTCGGTTACGGGTACACCTCAGGCCAGGTGTGCCACGGATACTACGGATGCATGAGGTGCATGGATGATACAACGTCTCAGCAACTTACGTTAACGAAAGATGGCGGGTCTGGGAAAATCGTGTACATGGGGCATCATACATGGCTCGAGAAGGATGACCCGTGGAGAAAGCATGGAGATCTATTCAATGGGTTGGCTGAGCATCGAGGACCTCCATGTAAGAGGAGCAGCGCCGAAATCAACGAGCTGTTGAAAAACTGGGAACAGTGCCCCACGCTGGGAAAGATGAAAAAGGCGCCGGAGCCGCTGCTGAAGGTATGGAAAACAAGGTCTGTTTTCTGGGACTTGGAGTAGTGGCCCAAACACGACACGCCTCATTGCCTTGATCAAATGCATATCACGAAGAATGTCCTCAAGAGCTTGCTTGGCACACTGATGAACATGCCGGAGAAGACCAAGGATGGGCCGAAGGCAAGGAAAGACTTGGAAGATTTGAAGATCAGGAAAGATCTCCACATGTCGCCCCATAAAAAGTCGACGGAGGAGACGAAGACGGAGACGGAGGAGGGGGGAAAGGGGCAGAAAAGTCAACAAGAAGGAGGAGAATTATTGCCCCCCTTCTTCACCTTAAGTGCAAAGGAGATCGATCAATTCATCAAGTGCCTTACGGGAGTCAAAGTCAGTTCTGGTTACTGTGGGAAGATAAGCAGATTTCTAGACACCAAGAAGAAAAGGTTCAGCGGGATGAAGTCTCATGACTGTCAAATGATGATGACGCAGATACTCCCGGTTGCCATTAGAGGGATAATGTACAAGCACGTCCGTGACATGCTTACTGGTCTTTGCAACTTCTTCGATGTTATCTCTCGAAAGTCCATCTGTGTGAAGCAGCTTCGAAGGCTACATGAAGAGATCGTTGTCATACTATGTGAGCTTGAGATATACTTCCCGCCCGCGTTCTTTGACTTCATGGTGCATCTGTGTGTCCACATCATGGACGGCATCATCGACCTCAGGCCGACATTCCTTCACAGCATGATGGCGTTCGAGAGGATGAATGGGGTCATCAAAGGATTCATTCGTAACATGTCCCGTACCGATGGGAGCATCATCCAGGGGTATCTGACGCATGAGTGCATCTCCTTTTGCGAGAATTATATAGGCGTCAGAGACCCTGTTGTTTGTTTGCCCGTCAAGAAGCACGATGGGAGGCTCGGAGGAGAAGATCACGACAATGGTCGAAGGGAATTGCACGTGGACTACTCGGATCGATGGAACGACTTTGACAGGGCTAACTTAGTAGTGCTACAACACCTAGATGTGGTAGATGATTATGTGCCACGGCACAAAGAAACCATCGCAAAGAAGTACCGTGATAAGGGGATGCTCAAGACGGACGATGAAGTTACTGTAGAGCACAACACCACTTTCTTGCATTGTTTCAAAGAGGAAGTTCTTGCTAGTCCCCCGGAAGAGGGCAGTTCGGACGGATTGCTCATACACGCCTTAGCACATGGCCCCGCGCCCAAACTCGCGACCTATCAGGCATACGATATCAACGGGTACACGTTCTACACAGAGGCCAAAGACATGGACATTGATTACCAGAACTCAGGGGTGACGATTGAATGCGTGACCGACGCCAACGGCACAACTGAAAGATTCTACGAAAGGGTCGAAGAGATCTGGGAGCTTGACTATGCTGGAATGCACGATGCGATGATGTTCTGTGTCAGATGGGCTAAGGACGTCGTAAGAGAAAACAAGTATTTCACTACCATGTCTATACCCGACACGAAGAGCGCTACCATGAACGTTAACGTCATTGCTAAAACTGAGCCATGGGTACATGCTAAGCATGTGACACAATGCTTCTTCATAACTGACCAGACCAATCCCAGCCGTGTTGTCGTGAGGAGAGGCAAAAGGAGCATTGTCGGAATGGATGGAGTCGCCAACGAGGAAGACTACGACCAATACGGCAACCCGATGAGGGAAGATGACGATGACGATGAAGCATACGTGAAAAGAAGAATCAATACTACATTACCTAAGAAAGATCGTACTCCATGGTACCGGAAAAGTCACAAGGAGGGGCTCAATTATTCGACAACGAACAAGAAAGGGAAGAAGCTCAATGTGAAACGACGTTGACGCAGCTGAGAAACCATCATTTATATATATGTATCTATTTTGTGTACGCACTCAAGTAACCATTATCGGTCAAATGATGTATACATCGTATCCCCTTCAATTAGCACCACATGCACATGGTTCCGGTGATATTCGCACAGTGTGGGAGGGAGACACCGTCGTTGAAAAAAAAACAAAAGGGAGAAAGCAATACAAAAGAAAAAAAGTAAAGTAAACAGAAAAGAAAAGGAAAATAATAAAAAGAAAAGAAAACTAAAAACTAGAAAGGGAAAATAATAAAAAGAAAAGAAAAATAGCGGTAGCGCTGGATTGGGAACCAGCGCTATAGTTAAGTTAGCGATAGCGCTGGATTAGGATCCAGCGCTACTACTATTTGTATTTTAGAATTAAAAAATAAAAATTGGAAAAGTTAGCAGTAACGCTGGATTAGGATCCAGCGCTATAGCTAAGTTAGCTATAGCGCTGGATCCTAATCCAGCGCTACTGCTATTTTGAGTTAACCACCGCGCGGGCTCAAAATTTTGCCACGTCCCATTCCCCCCCCCCCCACTCTCCCACCTCTCCCCCTCCTCTCTGCTGTCGTGCGCCGACGTTGCCCCTGCCCGCCGGCCGTCGCCCCTGCCCGCCCCTCGACCTGGACCTCAACGCCGGCCCGAGCCCCTGCTCGCCCTCGGCCTCGACGCCGGCCTGAGCCCCTGCCCGCCACTCCGACCTCCTCTCGTCCGCGTCCCCGCTCCGACCTCCTCCTCGTCCCCCGCCGCCACTTGTCTTCCTCCTCTTCTGCGCCGCCACCGTCGACCTCACCCCCGGTAGCCAGCGTCCCCTTCTGCCTCCCTTCAGGTACTGGCCGACCCCCCTCCCCCACCTCCCCTCTCTCTGTCCATTAGGTTTTCTTTTTTTTTAGAAATGAAACTAGGTTTTCAATTTAGGGTTCAATTAGGTAGGCAGTAGGAATCAATTTTAGGGTTCAATTTAGGAATTTTTATTAGGACAAAATATTTATTAGCAAAGAAAATTTCTAGGGTTCTAGGGTTCATATGTCAAAAGTTATAGAAATTTCTTTAACCGCAACAATTAGGTGATGTTGTTGCTGCTTTAAACAAAATTAGTAAAATTTTGAGTTAACAGAGAGTAGTTAGCTAGGGAAAATAATTAGCTATGGCATTTACCTAGGGCATTTTTAGCAAATTTAGCTAGGGCATTTAGCTAGGGAAAAATATTTAGCTAGGGCATTTAGCTAGGAAAATTTGCTAGGGCATTTAGCTATAAAAAATAGTAGCATTTAGCTAGGAAAATTAGCTATGACATTTAGCTAGGGCATTTTTAGCAAATTTAGCTAGGGCATTTAGCTAGGAAAAAAATAGTAGCAAATTAGTTTAGGGCAATTTAGTTGGTTAGGGCAGTAGCAGAGAGAGAGAGAGAGCATTTAGGAATTTTTGTAGGTATATATAATAGCTATAAATAAAAACAATAGCAAATGTTTAGTGAGGTCATTTTGCAAAGGTTTTTGGTTTTTGAAAAGATCACTATTTTGCAATGTTTAGTGAGGTCATTTCACTCTATGTACTTGCTTGAATGATATATTTTGCAAATGATATATGTCATTGATGTTATATGATTTTGCAATGTTGGTTGAATGTCGAAGAATATCCGAGTGGCCTATGTTTTGCCGGAATGTTGATTCATTTCCGTTCTGGCAAATTTCACGCGCTCCATATGTCCACTTTTTAGCAAAGGTCATGCCGAAAATTTCCGTGATTTTCGGCATGACTTGTGCTAGAAACTAGGACATATGGAGTGCCCGGGATTTGCCGGGGGGAATGAATCAACATTCTGACCAAATACAGGCCCCTTTTTTCTCTTCATTATATATTTTATTTACAATTGTTGAATAGGAAACATGTCTAGCCACGCCGAAGCCGGGGGTTCTAGTCGCCTCGAAGAAGACCCCGTCGAGGCAGCAAATCATTATTTCGATTACCTGGACGAACACCAGTTGCGGGTGCAGGGTGGCGGCAGTGGCACCAACCGCGACACCGACGCCGACACTGGCACCAGCACCGACACCACCCCCGAGACCGGCAACGATGTTGTCGTAGCCGGTAAAGCACCGAAGCAGAAGAGGACACGAAGACCAAATGAGCTCGGCATCGGACAAATTGTGGTCACGGAGATGCACCCCAAGAAATTAGAGCCAACGGCGCCGGAGGAAGTGCGCTCGTGCTGGGGCAATCAACTAGGATGCATCCTCAGGGAAACCACCAACATCAACGGCGAGAAGTTGAAGAAGATACCACATATGGAGCACATGCTCCTAAAGAAGTTGCACAATAGGTTCCTGTTCCCCGGCCGGGATGAAAGCAAACATCCGTGGGACAACGACGCCATGACAAAGATAAACAAGGTGATGGTGACGTTCACCAACGACTTGTCCGCTTGGAAAGTTTGGGTGAAAAAAGCGATTGCGAAGAATGAACCGTGGTCCAAGATTCATGCTGACAATCCGTCACTAAAGGAAGAGGATTTTGAAAAATTCAAGGAGACTTGTGCTAAAGAAGAAGTCAAGGCAAGGTCGGAGAAAATGAAGGCGCTCCAGGCCAGGAACACGCCTCCCCACCGCCTCGGAAGCCATGGTTACGAGGGGAAGAGGCACGTATGGGCCAAGGAGGACGCCGAACGTGAAAGTCGCAGAATCCCAGACCCCTTGGCGGAGTTCACCGACCCGCTGAAGCATGACTGGATCAGGGCCCGGTACAAGTAGGACCGCGTCAATAAGATCTTTTACAGACCCGAACACGAGGGAGTTCATGAGACTTCTGGTAATTTTTATATTACCACCTTATGATATTAGCTTCCAATCAATTCGACTACAAGTTTTGTCACATTAGTAAACCATCCATGTTCCTTTTGCAGAAAGAGCAGCACCAAAAGGCAGCCGAAAGTGACGAGTTGTCACAGTCGTCGGCGAGGCCCAAGTGGGACACCCCAGTCAACCGGGCCCTGAACATATTGAAAAAGGTCTCGGAGGACAAACCGCCGTCCTATGGACGTGTGCACGGCGTCGGAGATGGCGCCTCGTGGAAGATGTGCTACCACGAGGAGCCAGAGGAAAGAAGGAAGAGACGGTTGCTCACTCAACAGACCATCGACGAGAAGGTCGCGATTGCGGTCAATAAGAACAAAGCTGAGACCAAAGAAGAGTTGCTCGGGGTAGTCAATGCAGCGGTCAATGACGCGGTGGCTGGGGTCACGGCTCACTTCCAATCTTCAATTATTACCAGCTTGATTCCGGCAATTATCGATTGGTCGAAGAGCAATCCAGATAAAGGGCCAGTGGACTTTCCCCTTCCCAGCTACGTCGGGAGCAATTCGGTGAACATCACACCACCAGCACCTGCTCAAGCAACCGCAAAAGGTCCCGCTCCTATTCATAGCAGCCCGACCTCCATCTCTGGCATGCTTGGCGGGGCTTTGTCTATGGCTGAGCTCGACGCCCTCACGGTAATTACGCATCATACCCTTTTCACCAGCATGTCTATAGTCTTTCGTTTCAGTTGCCTTTCAGATGTTTGACATCGCAGACATGTCTTCGTAGGCCGATGATACCCCATGCACCCTACTGTACGACATCAAGGGCCAGAAGGTGGCCGTGGGAAAGGCAACGATTGTGAAGCCGAAGGACCGCATGTTCCACAAACGAGAGATGCCCCATGGCGTCTTCAAGATTAACGTGGCCAATGTCTTAGCGGGCTTCGAGGATTTGCCTCCTCTGGTACCAGTCGATGACATGGAGACCCCTAAACGGATTGGCGCATGCAAGAGCTGGTACTTGCCTAGGTCGAAGACTCTTCTTCATGTCGAGGCGCCCAGTATCACACCAATGACAGCTTCTCAAGAAGGTATGAACACCACCCCACCTACCCAATTACCTACACCTGTCATGGCGGGTGATAGCGGATGACGCGAGGGAGAGCCTCCATTAGTACCAGATAACGTCGCCCCCGTCGAAGAAGCATATGCTGATGATGTCATGGAGGAGGAGGATGATGACCCTCTCAATTATATCAATACCGCCTATGACGATGGAGGATTGATGGCTGGGGACTATGCTTCCACTTCCATGCTCGCCTCTCCTTGGTGGTAATCTCTCGACCCAAAACTCACGCTGGCCATGGCAGACGCAAGGGAACGACGATGAATGACTTGTTTGTTTTTGTGGATGAGGAATTGAGGAGGAATGTGCAGTCATCTTGGAGTAGTAGTATTTATAACCGAGTACTAATACGCTCCTAAGTGGGAAACTGTTTAGGTTTTGATTGGTGTGAACATGTTTGCAATTAAATATAGCGTGGTAGTAATTTGGAATGTGACAGGACGCAGGCTCAAAATTTATTGACGGTTCTATAATTTCTAAGTGCGGCACGATTCCCGGACGGCATAACGTGGGCACGCTTTCTCGGCCGCGTACATGGTGTTTGCACCATAGGGTGCACCGCAATAGGCGATGTCAGCACACGTCTTGTTCCAACAACCGTGTGCGCTCGTTATTACCATCGCGCATGCTTCTTTTAATTAGAATGTGTGCCCGTATAGCTCACACACGTTGATATGTCTAACTATTTCTGTTTGTTGTGGCTAATCACAAACAGTTCATCCGTGTGAAGTGTATGCCGTCAATCGCAGACACGTTGATCTGGCTGACCGTTTCTGTTGTGTTGCCTAATCGCAAATAGTTCATCCATCTGAAGTGTATGCCCTCAATCGCACACACCTTCATCTGGCTGCCCGTTTCTCTTGTTCCGCCTCATCACAAACAGTTAATCCGACTGAAGTATATGCCATATATCACACACGCCTTCATTTGGCTGCCCGTTTCTGTTCTTCTTCCGCATCGCAAACCGTTCATTGAACTGAACCGTATGCCTCGCATCACACACGCAACTAAAATCTGAACCGTGTTTGATGTATCCGCCATCGCAAATGTTTTGCATCTTTTTTGACGGTTTTTTTTTTCATCACCGTTTGCGATTAATGCATCGCACACAGTTTCGTCAAAGGGTCTCTGATTGTAGTGTCGCGTTAGCAGCATCCTGCAGTAGTGCCACTTCATCCTTGTATTCAAAGATCTTGGTGTTCTAGTGCTTACAAAGCCCATTGCTTACACCCTCACATTGTGGGTTCAAGTCTCATGGAACACGCAAACTTTTAAAAAAAAATCCTTGACCGAAATAGAGGGAATCCGATGTGCTAATCCAATTGAGTCAAAGCAATTGCAAAAGTCATAGCTGCTAAAAAAAGTCAGTAGTGACATCGACGTTGTTGCGAAAAGACCTATGTACAAAAAATGTCCATTTACAAGCAGTTAAAGATAATCTGACGTGGCAGCCACGTGGTCAGTTTTCCGTCTCGATTTAGTTTTGGCCTTATTTGTTAAAATTAATGAATTTATGGCCCAAATGTGATCACTTTCCAAGTGGTTGGTCTATAGTGTGCAATCAATCTGAGTCAATGGAATAATTGTGCATTTCACTCAAATGAAAAGTAAACTATGCCGGAAAATTACCAAGATGAATCAAGATCATATGCCCCTTGTCATAATACTAAAAGGCGTTGCTAGAAATAACTAAAAGGTAAGTAAATATTTCAAGGTGCAATGGAAACATATACAACTTTGAGCTTTCATGAAAATGTATGGTGAATGGAGTGTTCTGCCAAATAAAACGTATGCACTCATAGTTGCTAGACATCCATTTCATTTATGTGGAGAACACAAACAACCATGATTTTCTTGCCAAATGGCAAGTACACACATCATTCATGAATCTATGTCTAGATTTGTTTCTATTTTATTTCATGAACACAAAAAATAGGCAAGATATTTATCATAATTTGGGTCCTTATTCATACGCACATGTGAGGTTGGAAACAACAAACTTAGTGGGGCATGATTGGCTATGTATGGAGGTTAAGCTCGCTGGGCTGAATTGATTGTGTCATAGCAAATAGGCATTGTGATGTATGCCACAATGAGGATTGCTCAAATCAAGCCACCGATAAGTGGCATGCATGAGAGCCCCATGTGTATTCATTAAGGTGGAACTTTATGACAAGCGATAGCTGAGAATGTGCCACCCATAGAGCACCAGAGAGGTAGAGAGATGGCGACATGGGGTTTTGCTATTTTTTGTAGTGGAGCAAAATGAACAATCTTACGCATGAGAGAATACCAATAGTTCTAATGGATATATGTATTTTCTCCTGCGGCATTTTTCTCGATGCTTCATAATTTCTTCATGTTTAATTTTGTAAACATGCCAAACATCGACAATGGTGCATACAAAACACCTAGAATGTAAGATATACTTTACTAAACCATGTCAGAGAGTTTCTTTGAACCATGCAAGAGAGTTGCCTATGATTTCACTAAGAAAGAAGATGATACAAATTCAAAGAAGGAATGACCCATACAACATGCCAGAGAGGCACGACACTTGAAACCAACATAAGAACCTTACCGACCTAAGGATAACCAACCCAAGAGTTGACGCTACGCAACCAAAAGATGACTGAAACCAGCACACAAGTAAAAGTACAACACAATGCAAGAAAGAAAGAACCATCCAATGCTAAGGCCTAGACACCAATCCACTATAACCAAAAAAATGTGACTACCATAGCGACAACAATGACAATGACTGGAGCACATGTAACAGATGGACAAAATCACCATTAGCCTTGAGTCGCCAGCACTTGTGTGATCATAGACACCATGTCACCAAGCTAAGAATCCAGTAACCTGATGTTGTCAAAATGACAACCTTCCACATCATAGAATTAGGACCGAGGCATGGACATGTACAAACCGAGGGGAAGAAAGGTGTGGGACAACACAGAAGACGAAGCTATCCATGATCGGCAACAAAGCTAAACATGACCAAGGGGGTGGGCAAGTTTGGATCGCACCCTCAATCTGGCCGAGCCAAAGAAAGAGGGGGTCGAACTACCAAAAAATCCCACACCACGGGTATACTGGCAAGCAACCTGCGACAAGCCAATGCCATCACAGCCTGTGGTTAACGAGGACAACCATACGCCAATTGAAGATGAGACAAGGTGAGGTGGGACCGCTAGATCCGACAGAGGCACTTTCAGATCTAGTTAAGGACGATCGACGGGAGAGAGGCATGACAAGAGGAATGACAAGAGTGGGATGGGGATGTACATGGACAACTGAAGGAGCTGATGCTGCACCACGACATTGCTACAATCCACCCCTCATGGTGTGTTTGGTAGGCTTCATGAGGCCCATGCATGCTCTGGGGAGCCAAATTGGCCCATTTGGATGTATGCTTTTACTATGTGGCCTACATGGCATGAAAATTAGAGCACCGTTCGGCCTGGCTCTGAAGGAATGACCAAATGAACTGCTTCTAGTGAGCTAGGCCTTAGCCATGTGAGAAACCTTTGGTTGGGTTAGGCATCATTATCTCTATATCAGTCTTCATTGACCACGCACTACAAAAAAATACACTTCCGTGATGATACGTGTTTGTCACAGTAGGTCACGTTTTCTGTCATGCATGTACATCCATGACGATTTTATGACAGAATCAAGATAGTCATACCTGTGTTGTCATAGAAGTGTTCCATGACAATACCAAAATTATCATCACGGAAGTGTCCACTTCCATGACGATAAATGGCGCGTCATGGAAGTGCTTTCGTCAAGGGTAACCGACACGTGGCATCCACCGTAACGGGTCGCCGTTAAGCTATCGGGTTCCGGTTTGGATCCGATAACCCGTTAACATCCCGGACCAATGGGGATTTTCCACGTGTAAAATTCTCATTCGCCGGCGGATCCATGGGTCGGCTCAGCGTTTGGACAGTTGTCATCTAGCGAATGGACGGGACGCGCCTATGATACGTCAACACATGGATCGGCCCAACAGTGGCCCATTCAGGTCAAAAGGCCGGCCCGTTTGACCTGGTCAAAAGGTAACGGCCGGCCCACTTAAAGCCTGTTAGTGGCATGTTCGCATATAGCCCATTTACAGCCCGCTAACTCACGGCCCATTATGGCCTATCCGAATTAGGCCCAGTAGAGTCATCTGGGCCGTCCAATATGATTCTAGCCCGTTGTAACTTTCGGCCCATGTATGGCCCATGACGTCTTTCGGCCCATATGAGGCCCTTTGTAACTCTTGGCCCATTAACAGCCCATGGTGAAACAGGCCCGTAATGAACAGTGTATCGCTTTATACCCATTAACGGCCCATTATTCCATCGGGCCGTTTCCAGCCCGTGTTATCTTTCAGCCTTCTCAGGGCCCATTTATTCTTGAGCTGATTTGTAGCATTCGATTACTTACGGTCCGTTACTGGCCTATTCCGGTTGTGGGCCAAATTCAGCCCGTGGTTAAAGTCGGACCGTTTGTGGCCCGTTAATCCGTTGGGCGGTTTTCATAGCATCCTCAAATACGGCTCATTAACGACCCATTATGCCTGTCGATATAAACAGCTTGTTATAATCATCGGCCTATTAACGGCCCATTATGGTCGGCCCATGAACGGATGATTCCCACTCTAACCCATTTACGGGCCATAATGCGGTCCGTTATTGGCCCATGTTTGGCCAATCAATCATACGGCCCATAGAAGGCCCATTGATTCTACGGCCCATAGAAGGCCCATTGTTTCTACGGCCCGTAGAAGGCCCATTGTTTCTATGGCCCGTAGGAGGCCCATGGTCACTACAGTAGATATGTAGCCCATGGTTATTGTGGCCTAGTTTTAAAAAAATAGGTTATTGCGACCACTAGCAAACCACGGAAAAAGAACTGCACTGACTACAAGCAAACAAATAAACAAGACAACAAGGAAATAAATAAGCAAGCAACTTACGCTAGGCTATTACGGCTATTACACATATTACATCCACTGGGTATCAAAGTTCGCCGCCAGTGCAAATATGGGGAACAAAGCAGCATATTACATACACTGGTTGTCAAAGTTGGCAACCAGTGCAAATAAACGCCACAGCAAAACAATTCTAGCACTGAAACCACTTCACAAGAGCTCAAGAAACAATATCCTGGGTATCCACCATGCTGGCAAGACACTTAGCAAGCTTATTAGCTTTCTCTTGTTTGGCGCTTAAATCCTCCAGCGCTTGCTGTTGCACCAGAAAGTATGCATCTGAATTCTGCAAGGACTTCCTCAATCCTTCGGCTTCCTGTCACAGCACATCTGATCGATGTCTTTCAACTTGAAGTTGAGACTCAAGAAGCCGAACTGATTCAGGCAGCGAGTTCGAAGAGCTGGTGCCAGCAGTAGTGGCCAGTAACTCGAACACTACATCAAGACAGGACTTTTGGGTTGTCTCACTGTCTTCAAGATAGTTTTTATCAGCTTTCTTGGAGACCAACAGGGATGTCTCACTATCATGAACCTTATCTGCATTACTTCCTTTACCATTGCATAACGGGGTACTCTTCTCCAATATTTTGTCTGCATTCTAAAAGAGAAACAAGCAGACACATCACAGGTTTACCATGTTGTATATGAAACTCATTTTGGTAAACTAGTTTAGTAGTAAGGTGGACAGGATAACAGCATGAAACAAACATATATCTATGTAGTATGGTCACTGTATGGTCTATATCATTCTAGTTTATGTTGCCAAATCAAGATAGAGACAGTTCAAATCATATCTGTTTAAGACAAAGCAGCATAGATAGAATATAAGTGTGGGAAACTACACAGTACTAACAACACTTGTAATGTGCATGGCATGAGAACATAACAGTTTATTCAATTGAAACTGAAATCAACATAGAGCAAGTTACAATAGCAAACACGTTAAAGAAACAGGTTTAAAACATACCTGTTGTGCCATTGGAATTTCAATTGCATCCTTCAAATTTGAAATTAGTTGGTATGAGTAAATACAGTGATGCAAGAGCAAAGGAGTATGAACCATAGCTACAGAACCTGACTTGAGAACAATTCTTCTTTTGCTTTAAGCGTTGACTTGGGGTTCGGAGTGGTGGTCCTCGTGCTTTGGGCACTGCATTTGCCTTACTAACTACTCGTGTTTGGGTGCTCTGTGGTGGAGATGGTGCTGTGTCAACTGGAATTGGGTTACTATCTGCTGGGGTTGGAAGGGGTGTAGCTGGTTCTCTGTCCAACCGGCTAGGGGTACAATCTGCGTGAGTCTGGGTTATATGTGGTGGGGCTGGTTCTTGGGCAAGTACAACCGTGGTTCTATCTGCATCGACGGGTAGCACTATCTTTTCTGAAGACCGTGTTTTTACTCTCATAGATACTGCCATCACCCCCTCCAATTCAAATGGCTGATAAACAAGAAAAGTAATTGAATGTACAGACATTGTATGATAGACAAGGTGCAATGGATAGTAGGGAATAAAATAGGGCATGAAATAATTCACATTTATGTTGTCTAACCAAACAGGATAGCATGACACAATTTCACATATATGATGGCTACCTAAACAGTATAGCATGACACAATTTCATATATATGATGGCTAACAGGACAGAATGAAATACTTCAAAATATGATGACTATGTAAACAGGATGACATGATATAACTATACGATGTGTCTATTAAAGTAGTTGGCATGCCATAATTCACATACATGCCGTCGATGGAAACATGATGGCATGATATAATTCACTGATAGAATGACATAATTCAAAATATGATGACTATGTAAATAGGATGAGATGATATAACTATATTATGTCTTTAGAAAATGGGTTGGCATGCCATAATTCAGATACATGCTGTCTATGTAAACATCATGGCATGATATAATTCAAATATATGATTTATATACTAAGCAAGTGAGCAGAGGGCAATCGCATATATGATGTGTCAACTAAGCAGATGACATTCAATATTGTGTATATGATGTAAAAACTAAGCATTGCAAGACAACATATGCATGATATGAGTAATATAACCCTGCCAAGTTTGAGCATACACCTCAGGGGAAAAATAGAACTGGTCATCTATCTCTGAATCCTCCTCTGAGGAGCTATCTGTAACTAGCAACATATCTGCTTCAACATGTAGCATTGTCTGCTCTGAAGACCTTGTGTTCACTCCAGATTTTTCCATCACCAATTCAAATGGTTGATGCACAGGAAGAGCAGTTGAATATACAAACATTTTTGACAAATGGAATACGTAATACAAAAAAGGATGGCATGATATAATTCACATATATGACGCTTGGCTAAACAGCATGGCATTGCATAATTCACATACATAATGCCTTGCAATAAGATAGCATTGCATAATTCACATATATAATGTCTTGCAACAAGATGGCATTGAAAAATTCACATATATGGTAATTAGACACTAAACAGGTGGCATTCACAGAAAGCATGTCTAAACTAAGCAAATGGCATGCCAATGCAAGACACCATATGCACGATATGAGCAATATAACCCTACCAAGTTAGAGCATGCACCTCGGGGGGGATAGGACTGGTCATCTGTCTTTGAATCCTCCTCTCAGGAGCAATCCGCAACCAGCAAGACAGGCGCTTCGTCAGATAGCATTGTCTGCTCTGAAGACCTTGTTTTCACTCCAGATTTTTCCATGACCGTGTCGAATGGCTGATGCACAGGAAGAGTAATTGAATGTACTAAAATTGTTGACAAATTTAATACGTAATAAAAAAGGATGGCATGATATAATTCACATATAAGATGACTGGCTAACCAGGATGGCATTGCAAAATTCACATATATGATGCCTGGCTAAACAAGATGGCATTGCATGATTCACATATAAGATATAGAAACTAAACAGATGGAATTCACACAATGCATGTCTAAACTAAGCAGATGACATATTTTATGTATAAAGTAAGCAATGCAAGGCACCATATGCATGATATGACCAACATCAGCATGCCAAGTTAGAGCAAAAGACCTCAGGGGGTAAATAGGAGTGGTCTGCTCCCTCTGAATCCCCCTCTGAACAGTTATCTTCCTCTTGATTACAGTCTAGAATGGGGGGAGGGGGTTGCTTTTGCGCCGACCATGGAGCGACGTCTGCATGAAATTTTATTGCCATGCAAGGCTCGTCTCTTTTGCTCTACATGTTTAGTACCATTGTGTACAATAACTGACATGCATAGGAATAAAACATAGTGAGATTATGTAAGGAGTGCATGCACAAATCCAGAGTGATCGTAGCAAACTGTGGATGGACCCAAAACCAATGATAGTAGGCAGATAATAGCTTCAGTTAAAAAATACAGATAATGGCTCCTTTAATGTTTGTTTCCACCCAACATGAAACTCATAGTACACACCCGAGATTAACCAGATAGTGGACAGATAGTATTGATTGTTGCCCCAATATGTACCCCACAACCATTTAAAAACTCAAGTTTGAGCATTAGTTTGGACCAGACTCGGAGTCTAATCTGTGAACGGGACGATAAAGTAGCATGTCATCATATTAAGCGATGCATAACGTAAGTAGACACGAAAGAGTGCGACCTCTCTTGCGGACCCATGTAGTCCTCAAGGTCATCTTCTCAGTTGATGATGGTAATGCAGTTGTCGTGGCTGCCGGCGGCGGGGAAGAAGATCTGAGGCGGCGAAAGACAGTCTGGAGGGTGGATCCCTGCTGTGGTGAACCCTTCCGTCGTTGGAGCAGCTAAGCTAGGGTGGACCACAGCGCAGCAGGAGCGGGACAAACCACACAAGGTTTTCTTTGACACATATCTGTAACAGAAGTAATTCTGTAAGGGCTTGATTGAATTGGAGGATTCTAACAATGCAGGGATAGGAAATACACAGGAATAGGATAGGAATGCATGTGCAAAACAGAGAATTTAAAAACACAGGATTTCTGCCAATCTCGGTGTTTGGTTCACAAGAATTGGAAGATCACATGAATGTAAAGAAGCATGGTGAGATTAAGTCAAACCACAAGAAAATGTATGGTTATAATGCTATTATGCTACTATCTCTTAGTCTTGTGCTTCATGAATACGAATTTGAAAAGGAGGACAAGTGGATATTAAAATTCCTATAGTTTTTCTTTCAAGGAGACACTAAAGGAACAAATCCTACAGTTTTCCTTTGCTCCATTCCTTTGAACCAAATGCATGAATATTAGTACCATAGAAAACTTTCCAATTCCTATGTTTTTCCTTCACTTTTCCTTTCAAGCACTGGCGATTCTAGTAGGTAGGCTTGAACAGGGAAAATCCTACACTCAAAAAATGATTTTGTGATACTTCTACTACTTTGGACCCAGGCCACTGCCCTACTAGCTCAACTCCCAGGCCCATCTACAAATGCACAGCTCAAACGCGCAGAAATAAATAATGATGGTGTTCGAGAGAGTCCATCATGGATAGCTAAGTTGCCTGGAACCTCACTTCTTGTCATATAGTAGGAGAAACTAATCGCATTTCACGTTACTACGTGTGCTCAGTGGAAAATATATATAACATGTAGAGTAAAAGGCGATGCAACAAGTGTACAACCTCTTTGGCGAAGCCATGTCGATCTCCGCATGATTGGGTTGGTCGGTGAGGATGCTCCGGCTGATGTGGCTGTCGGAGGAGGGGAAGAAGATCTTAGGCGTCTAGAGATGGAGCCGAGGGTACTGCTCCGCTGTGATGGAGGGTTTCGTCGTTGGAGCAGCTCCGATAAGTTGTACGACGGCGAGGCTGAAGCAGGACAAGAGAGACAACGTTAACCTGAGTGGAATTCTAATAGCATCTCCAATAGATGATGTAAAATACATAACCAAAAAGTGCTAGATGTAAAATACATCAGCCACTCATCTCTGAACTTAACTGTCAAAACTGAATTTTACCGTCGAAACTGAATTTTACTGTCGAAACTGAATTTTGCTGTCGAAACTGAATTTTACTGTCGAAACTGAACGCACTAGTAGCAGAAAAGTAGTAGCAGCAGCACCCGGAGCAACAGCGTGTGCGAGAGCCGAGGCAGCTGGTCGTGTAGCAGCATCTCGGGTAGTAGCTACAGGGGCTCGAGCGAGAGCAGGATCTGCTGCTCGTGCAGCAATAGCGTGAGCAATAGTAGAGCAGCAGCGCAAGCAAGAGCAAGAGCAAGAGAAGCAGCGCGAGCAAGAGCAAGAGCAGACCAGGCAGGGGACTGAGAGCAAGAGCAGAGCAGCAGTGCGAGCGAGAGCCAAAGCAGCAGCAGCTCCTACTGATGTGGACGTCGCCGCCGAAGGATCGATGCCGTGGAGGAAGTGGCCGGTGACACCGCCGTAGATGGAGCCGCGCCATGTCGGCTCGGGACCGAGCGCCGGCAGCACCGTGAGATCAAATCAAGAAGAAAATGCAGTGATTAGTGTAGAACCTCTTTGGTGGCGCCGATTAGGCCTCAGCTTCATTCGAGGAATCGGTGATGGTGCTGCTCTTCCGGTGGTTCAGGTGAAGATGGCGCTGTGGGAATGGAGGTGGCGCGAAAGACGAGGGGAATGTCGGGGCAGCTCCTTGGAGGTGGAGGACGGGGTGGCTTAACCGGTGGGACGACGAGATCGACGACGGATCCTCATCCGGTGCGGTGGATGAGGGACGACGAGCTGTTGTTGTGGACGACATCGTCGGGGAAGAGGCTCCGGTTGGGTGGCGGACGGAGGAGGGTGTGGGGCTTCGCGGGTTTTTGCGGCCTCGGTGTACGAATGGGGGAGGAGGGGAAGGGAGGGGGGAACCATGGCTTAGGGACGCGCTTGTCCGAAATGTGGGGGCATCCATGAAGCCACGTGGCACATGTGGAGGCGTTGTCGCGACCTCCTTGTGTGGATTGATCACAGTGACGTGCTGCTGGTTCCAGAAGAATGTACTTGTCCACTCTCATGCACACTGGCAGTATGTGCACGAAGCGAAGATGCGCACGCACGCACTCATTCCCTCGCACGCACACGCGGGTACACGGTGGGACGCATTTTTGTACGAAGATCCACCCCATGTGATAATTTGACGCGTGTAAAGTCGTTCACTTCATTGATCGTCAATTAATACAACGCACGCAAATTGAGTGGACCTGAGGGAGGAAGTAGTTGAGAATGACATTACTACCCCACTGCATGCATGCGAGTAGTTAAATCATGGGTTGCTACTTCCATTGGTCTCCTTCGTATTTTGTGCCAATTTTTTACCATAATTTTAAGTAACACAATATTTATGCATGTTATAAAAAGTAATGTCATCGAAAACTATGTTCAAATGTGATTCCAATGATATAATTTTGGTGACATGCATTAACATTTTCTTAGTTAAATTTTTGGTCAAAAATTGGCACAAAATAAAAAGGGGGCCAATAAACTAGGATGCAGGCAGCATGATCAATTTTTGCCTGGGTTACTGTTGGTGGCCTTTGTATTTAAATATGGACGGAGTGGAGCAGTACTATCTTTATCTTAGCCTCGTAGGGCTCGCCTCCCCACCTCGCGCACCGGATCCCGCCATGGATAATCCCTTAGATCCCAGGATCCCGCGGGCTACCCTCTCGCTGCGGCCCGCAGCACTGCCGCCTTTGAGCGAAACTCACATGTGTTTCAGAGGGGATCCATTGCTCTCGAATCACAGATCGGTGGCGTCGGAGGACATGCCAGGGCTGCGTTTCAGGTGGTGGGCAGCAAGGGCAAATCAGATCGAGGAAGCGTCGCATCGATTGGAGACAAGTTCGAAGGAGCTACGCCTGGCGAAGCACAAGGCGGAGGCGTAAGTCGATCTCAGGGGAGAGATGCTGAGGGATGTCAGCATCTGGCTGTTGGAAATATGCCCTAGAGGCAATAATAAAGTGGTTATTATTATATTTCCTTGTTCATGATAATTGTCTATTGTTCATGCTATAATTGTGTTATCCGGAAATCGTAATGCATGTGTGAATACATAGACCACAACATGTCCCTAGTGAGCCTCTAGTTGACTAGCTCGTTGATCAATGGATGGTTACGGTTTCCTGACCATGGACATTGGATGTCGTTGATAACGGGATCACATCATTAGGAGAATGATGTGATGGACAAGACCCAATCCTAAGCATAGCACTAGATCATGTAGTTCATCTGCTAAAGCTTTTCTAATGTCAAGTATCATTTCCTTAGACCATGAGATTGTGCAACTCCCGGATACCGTAGGAATGCTTTGGGTGTATCAAACGTCACAACGTAACTGGGTGACCATAAAGGTGCACTACAGGTATCTCCGAAAGTGTCTGTTGGGTTGGCATGAATCGAGACTGGGATTTGTCACTCCGTATGACGGAGAGGTATCTCTGGGCCCACTCGGTAATGCATCATCATAATGAGCTCAATGTGACTAAAGGGTTAGCCACGGGATCATGCGTTACGGAACGAGTAAAGAGACTTGCCGGTAACGAGATTGAACAAGGTATAGGGATACCGACGATCGAATCTCGGGCAAGTATCATACCGGTAGACAAAGGGAATTGTATACGGGATTGATTGAATCCTCGACATCGTGGTTCATCCGATGAGATCATCGTGGAACATGTGGGAGCCAACATGGGTATCCAGATCCCGCTGTTGGTTATTGGCCAGAGAGATGTCTCGGTCATGTCTGCATGGTTCCCGAACCCGTAGGGTCTACACACTTAAGGGTCGGTGACTCTAGGTTTGTTATGGGAAATAGTATGTGAATACCGAATGTTGTTCGGAGTCCCAGATGAGATCCCGGACGTCACGAGGAGTTCCGGAATGGTCCAGAGGTAAAGATTTATATATGGGAAGTTGTTATTGGGGTTCCGGAAAAATTTCAGTTTTTTCGGTATTGTACCGGGAAGCTTTCGAAAGGTTCCGGAGGATTCCGGAGGGGTCCGAAAGTCCGGAAAGTGTTCCACCACGTCCAATACAGCAGCATGGGCTGTAAGGGGGCGCCCTAGCCTTAATGGGCTAGGGGAACCAGCCCCCCTAAGGCCCATGCGCATGGGAGAGAGGAAACCCTAAAGGGGGAGGGCCTCCACTTGACTTGGGAGGCACTCCTCCCCCCCCTTGGCCGCCGCCCCCAACCCTAGATGGGATCTAGGGGGCCGGCCCCCTCTCCCCCCCCAGCCTATAAATAGTGGAGGGGTGGGAGGGAGGCCACAAGCTCTCCCCTGGCGCAGCCCTCCCCCTCCCCAACACCTCCTCCTCCTCCGTTTGAGCTTGGCGAAGCCCTGCCAGAGAACTGCAAGTTCCACCACCATGCCGTCGTGCTGCTGGAGCTGTCTTCCCCAACCTCTCCCTCCTCCTTGCTGGATCAAGGCGCGGGAGACGTCACCGAGCTGCACGTGTGTTGAACGCGGAGGCACCGTTGTTCGGTGCTTAGATCGGAATCGACCGCGATCTGAATCGCTGCGTGTACGACTCCTCCAAGCGCGTTCTTGCAACGCTTCCGCATTGCGATCTTCAAGGGTATGAAGATGCACTCCTCTCTCTCTCGTTGCTAGTCTCTCCATAGATTGATCTTGGTGATGCGTAGGAATTGTTTTTGATTTACTACTACGTTCCCCAACAGTGGCATCATGAGCTAGGTCTATGCGTAGTTTCTTGCACGAGTAGAACACAAGTTGTTGTGGGCGTCGATTTTGTCAATTTTCTTGCCGTTACTAGTCTTATCTTGATTCGGCGGCATCGTGGGATGAAGCGGCCCGGACCGACCATACACGTACGCTTACGTGAGACAGGTTTCACCGACTGACATGCACTAGTTGCATAAGGTGGCTAGCGGGTGTCTGTCTCTCCCACTTTAGTCGGATCGGATTCGATGAAAAGGGTCCTTATGAAGGGTAAATAGAAATTGGCATATCACGTTGTGGTTGTGGCGTAGGTAAGAAACGTTCTTGCTAGAAACCTATAGCAGCCACGTAAAAAATTTTGCAACAACAATTAGAGGACGTCTAACTTGTTCTTGCAGCATATGCCGTGTGATGTGATATGGCCAAAAGGATGTGATGAATGATATATGTGATGTATGAGATTGATCATGTTCTTGTAATAGGAATCACGACTTGCATGTCGATGAGTATGACAACCGGCAGGAGCCATAGGAGTTGTCTTAATTTATTGTATGGCCTGCGTGTCAATGAAAAACGCCATGTAATTACTTTACTTTATTGCTAACCGTTAGCCATAGTAGTAGAAGTAATAGTTGGCGAGGCAAGTTCATGAAGACACGATGATGGAGATCATGATGATGGAGATCATGGTGTCATGCCGGTGACGATGATGATCATGGTGCCCCGAAGATGGAGATCAAAAGGAGCAAAATGATATTGGCCATATCATGTCACTATTTGATTGCATGTGATGTTTATCATGTTTACATCTTATTTGCTTAGAACGACGGTAGCATAAATAAGATGATCCCTCGCTAAAATTTCAAGAAAGTGTTCCCCCTAACTGTGCACCATTGCGAAGGTTCGTTGTTTCGAAGCACCACGTGATGATCGGGTGTGATAGATTCTAACGTTCGAATACAACGGGTGTAAGCCAGATTTACACATGCAAAACACTTAGGTTGACTTGACGAGCCTAGCATGTACAGACATGGCCTCGGAACATGGAAGACCGAAAGGTCGAACATGAGTCGAATAGACGATACGATCAACATAGAGATGTTCACCGTTGATGACTAGTCCGTCTCACGTGATGATCGGACACGGCCTAGTCGATTCGGATCATGTAACACTTAGATGACTAGAGGGATGTCTATCTAAGTGGGAGTTCATTGAATAATTTGATTAGATGAACTTAATTATCATGAACTTAGTCTAAAATCTTTACAATATGTCTTGTAGATCAAATGGCCCACGCTAATGTTGCCCTCAACTTCAACGCGTTCCTAGAGAAAACCAAGCTAAAAGACGATGGTAGCAACTACACGGACTGGGTCCATAACCTGAGGATTATCCTCATAGCTGCCAAGAAAGCATATGTCCTTGAAGCACCGCTAGGTGACGCACCTGTTTTCCCAGCAACTCAAGACGTTATGAACGCCTGGCAGTCGCGTAGTGATGATTACTCCCTGGTTCAGTGCGGCATGCTTTACAGCTTAGAACCGGGGCTCCAAAAGCATTTTGAGCAACACGGAGCATATGATATGTTCCAAGAGCTGAAAATGGTTTTCCAAGCTCATGCCCGGGTCGAGAGATATGAAGTCTCCGACAAGTTCTACAGTTGTAAGATGGAGGAGAATAGTTCTGTCAGCGAGCATATACTCAAAATGTCTGGGTTGCACAACCGCTTGTCTCAGCTGGGAGTTAATCTCCCGGATGACGCGGTCGTTGACAGAATCCTTCAGTCGCTTCCACCTAGCTACAAGAGCTTTGTGATGAACTTCAATATGCAGGGGATGGAGAAAACCATTCCTGAGATATATTCAATGCTGAAATCAGCGGAGATGGAGATCAAAAAGGAACATCAAGTGTTGATGGTGAATAAAACCACTAAGTTCAAGAAAGGCAAGGGTAAAAAGAACTTCAAGAAGGACGGCAAGGGAGTTGCCGCGCCCGGTAAGCAAGCTACCGGGAAGAAGCCAAAGAATGGACCCAAGCCTGAGACTGAATGCTTTTATTGTAAGGGAAACGGTCACTGGAAGCGGAACTGCCCCAAGTACTTAGCGGATAAGAAGGCCGGCAATACCAAAGGTATATGTGATATACATGTTATTGATGTGTACCTTACCAGCGCTCGTAGTAGCTCCTGGGTATTTGATACCGGTGCGGTTGCTCATATTTGCAACTCAAAACAGGAGCTGCGGAATAAGCAGAGACTGGCGAAGGACGAGGTGACGATGCACGTCGGGAATGGTTCCAAGGTCGATGTGATCGCCGTCGGCACGCTACCTCTACATCTACCTTCGGGATTAGTTTTAAACCTCAATAATTGTTATTTAGTACCAGCTTTGAGCATGAACATTGTATCAGGATCTCGTTTGATGCGAGATGGCTACTCATTTAAATCCGAGAATAATGGTTGTTCTATTTATATGAGAGATATGTTTTATGGTCAAGCCCCGTTGGTCAATGGTTTATTCTTATTGAATCTCGAACGTGATGTTACACATATTCATAGTGTGAATGCCAAAAGATGTAAGGTTGATAATGATAGTCCCACATACTTGTGGCACTGCCGCCTTGGTCACATTGGTGTCAAACGCATGAAGAAACTCCATGCAGATGGACTTTTGGAGTCTCTTGATTATGAATCATTTGACACGTGCGAACCATGCCTCATGGGCAAAATGACCAAGACTCCGTTCTCCGGGACAATGGAGCGAGCAACCAACTTATTGGAAATCATACATACTGATGTGTGCGGTCCAATGAGCGTTGAGGCTCGCGGTGGTTATCGTTATGTTCTCACCCTCACTGATGACTTAAGTAGATATGGGTATATCTACTTAATGAAACACAAGTCTGAGACCTTCGAAAAATTCAAGGAATTTCAGAGTGAGATAGAGAATCAACGTGACAGGAAAATAAAGTTCTTACGATCAGATCATGGAGAGGAATATTTGAGTCACGAGTTTGGCACGCACTTAAGGAAATGTGGAATTGTTTCACAACTCACGCCGCCTGGAACACCTCAGCGTAATGGTGTGTCCGAACGTCGTAATCGCACTCTATTGGATATGGTTCAATCTATGATGTCTCTTACCGATCTACCGCTATCATTTTGGGGTTATGCTTTAGAGACTGCCGCATTCACTTTAAATAGGGCTCCGTCGAAATCCATTGAGACGACACCGTATGAATTATGGTTTGGGAAGAAACCTAAGCTGTCGTTTCTGAAAGTTTGGGGATGCGATGCTTATGTCAAGAAACTTCAACCTGAAAAGCTCGAACCCAAATCGGAAAAATGCGTCTTCATAGGATACCCTAAAGAAACTATTGGGTATACCTTCTACCTTAGATCCGAAGGCAAGATCTTTGTTGCCAAGAATGGATCCTTTCTGGAGAAAGAGTTTCTCTCGAAAGAAGTAAGTGGGAGGAAAGTAGAACTTGATGAGGTACCCCCTCTTGAACCGGAGAGTAGCGCAGCTCAGGAAGATGTTTCTGTGGTGCCTGCACCGACTAGAGAGGAAGTTAATGATGATGATCATGAAACTTCGGATCAAGTTGCTACTGAACTTCGTAAGTCCACGAGGACACGTTCCGCACCAGAGTGGTACGGCAACCCTGTCTTGGAAGTCATGTTGTTAGACAACGGTGAACCTTCGAACTATGAAGAAGCGATGGCGGGCCCGGATTCCAACAAATGGCTTGAAGCCATGAAATCCGAGATAGGATCCATGTATGAAAACGAAGTATGGACTTTGACAGACTTGCCCGATGATCGGCAAGCCATAGAGAACAAATGGATCTTTAAGAAGAAGACAGACGCGGATGGTAATGTGACCATCTATAAGGCTCGACTTGTCGCTAAGGGTTATCGACAAGTTCAAGGGGTTGACTACGATGAGACCTTCTCACCCGTAGCGAAGCTGAAGTCCGTCAGAATCATGTTAGCAATTGCCGCATACTATGATTATGAGATATGGCAAATGGACGTCAAAACGGCATTCCTTAATGGTTTCCTTAAGGAAGAGTTGTATATGATGCAGCCAGAAGGTTTTGTCGATCCTAATAATGCTGACAAGGTATGCAAGCTCCAGCGCTCAATCTATGGGCTGGTGCAAGCATCTCGGAGTTGGAACATTCGCTTTGATGAGATGATCAAAGCGTTTGGGTTTACACAGACTTATGGAGAAGCATGTGTTTACAAGAAAGTGAGTGGGAGCTCTGTAGCATTTCTCATATTATATGTAGATGACATACTATTAATGGGAAATGATATAGAATTCTTGGAAAGCATAAAGGCCTACTTGAACAAGTGTTTTTCAATGAAGGACCTTGGAGAAGCTGCTTACATATTAGGCATCAAGATCTATAGAGATAGATCGAGACGCCTCATTGGTCTTTCGCAAAGCACATACCTTGACAAGATATTGAAGAAGTTCAATATGGATCAGTCCAAGAAGGGGTTCTTGCCTGTATTACAAGGTGTGAGATTGAGCACAGCTCAATGCCCGACCTCGGCAGAAGATAGAGAAAAGATGAGCGTCATCCCCTATGCCTCAGCCATAGGGTCTATTATGTATGCCATGCTGTGTACCAGACCTGATGTGAACCTCGCCGTAAGTTTGGTAGGAAGGTACCAAAGTAATCCCGGCATGGAACACTGGACAGCGGTCAAGAACATCCTGAAGTACCTGAAAAGGACTAAGGATATGTTTCTCGTTTATGGAGGTGACGAAGAGCTCGTCGTAAAGGGTTACGTCGACGCTAGCTTCGACACAGATCTGGATGACTCTAAGTCACAAACCGGATACGTGTATATTTTGAATGGTGGGGCAGTCAGCTGGTGCAGTTGCAAGCAAAGCGTCGTGGCGGGATCTACATGTGAAGCGGAATACATAGCAGCCTCGGAGGCAGCACAGGAAGCAGTCTGGATGAAGGAGTTCATCACCGACCTAGGAGTTATTCCCAATGCGTCGGGCCCAATGACTCTCTTCTGTGACAACACTGGAGCTATTGCCCTTGCCAAGGAGCCTAGGTTTCACAAGAAGACCAGGCATATCAAGCGTCGCTTCAACTCCATTCGTGAACATGTTCAAGATGGAGACATAGATATTTGTAAAGGGCATACGGATCTGAATGTCGCAGATCCGTTGACTAAACCTCTTCCACGAGCAAAACATGATCAACACCAGAACTCTATGGGTGTTCGATTCATCACAATGTAACTAGATTATTGACTCTAGTGCAAGTGGGAGACTGTTGGAAATATGCCCTAGAGGCAATAATAAAGTGGTTATTATTATATTTCCTTGTTCATGATAATTGTCTATTGTTCATGCTATAATTGTGTTATCCGGAAATCGTAATGCGTGTGTGAATACATAGACCACAACATGTCCCTAGTGAGCCTCTAGTTGACTAGCTCGTTGATCAATGGATGGTTACGGTTTCCTGACCATGGACATTGGATGTCGTTGATAATGGGATCACATCATTAGGAGAATGATGTGATGGACAAGACCCAATCCTAAGCATAGCACTAGATCGTGTAGTTCGTCTGCTAAAGCTTTTCTAATGTCAAGTATCATTTCCTTAGACCATGAGATTGTGCAACTCCCGGATACCGTAGGAATGCTTTGGGTGTATCAAACGTCACAACGTAACTGGGTGACCATAAAGGTGCACTACAGGTATCTCCGAAAGTGTCTGTTGGGTTGGCACGAATCGAGACTGGGATTTGTCACTCCGTATGACGGAGAGGTATCTCTGGGCCCACTCGGTAATGCATCATCATAATGAGCTCAATGTGACTAAAGGGTTAGCCACGGTATCATGCGTTACGGAACGAGTAAAGAGACTTGCCGGTAACGAGATTGAACAAGGTATAGGGATACCGACGATCGAATCTCGGGCAAGTATCATACCGGTAGACAAAGGGAATTGTACACGGGATTGATTGAATCCTCGACATCGTGGTTCATCCGATGAGATCATCGTGGAACATGTGGGAGCCAACATGGGTATCCAGATCCCGCTGTTGGTTATTGGCCGGAGAGATGTCTCGGTCATGTCTTCATGGTTCCCGAACCCGTAGGGTCTACACACTTAAGGTTCGGTGACTCTAGGGTTGTTATGGGAAATAGTATGTGAATACCGAATGTTGTTCGGAGTCCCGGATGAGATTCTGGACGTCATGAGGAGTTCCGGAATGGTCCGGAGGTAAAGATTTATATATGGGAAGTTGTTATTGAGGTTCCGGAAAAAGTTCGGTTTTTTCGGTATTGTACCGGGAAGCTTTCGAAAGGTTCCGGAGGATTCTGGAGGGGTCCGGAAGTCCAGAAAGTGTTCCACCACATCCAATACAGCAGCATGGGCTGTAAGGGGGCGCCCTAGCCTTAATGGGCTAGGGGAACCAGCCCCCCTAAGGCCCATGCGCATGGGAGAGGGGAAACCCTAAAGCGGGAGGGCCTCCACTTGACTTGGGAGGCACTCCTCCTCCCCCCCCTTGGCCGCCGCCCCCAACCCTAGATGGGATCTAGGGGGCCGGCCCCCTCTCCCCCCCAGCCTATAAATAGTGGAGGGGTGGGAGGGAGGCCACAAGCTCTCCCCTGGTGCAGCCCTCCCCCTCTCCAACACCTCCTCCTCCTCTGTTTGAGCTTGGCGAAGCCCTGCCGGAGAACTGCAAGTTCCACCACCATGCCGTCGTGCTGCTGGAGCTGTCTTCCCCAACCTCTCCCTCCTCCTTGCTGGATCAAGGCGCGGGAGACGTCACCGGGCTGCACGTGTGTTGAACGCGGAGGCACCGTTGTTCGGTGCTTAGATCGGAATCGACCGCGATCTGAATCGCTGCGTGTACGACTCCTCCAACCGCGTTCTTGCAACGCTTCCGCATCGCGATCTTCAAGGGTATGAAGATGCACTCCTCTCTCTCTCGTTGCTAGTCTCTCCATAGATTGATCTTGATGATGCGTAGGAAATTTTTTTGATTTACTACTACGTTCCCCAACACTGGCAGCGTCGCGTTGATTTCGAACTGGGGCTAATGGCTGAGATCATATTCATGGAGTCGACTGCGGAGGAAAGAATGCGCATGCCTGCGGAATGGCATGAGCAGCCGGTGCAACTGTTCAAATGGGTGGTAGGAGAAGCCAAATCGTGGGACCAACTGCGGCGGCGCCGCTGGGCATGCATCGTAGGCGAGGTGAGTTGCCCTCCTTCCCTGCCAGCGATGCAGTGACCTACTCGGTTGCTGCTGCAGTGAAATTGCGGCGCCATGGCGGTTTGCAACCGTGACAATCGCTCCATCTATATGTATTGTATTTCTGTGAAAATACTTGGTCGTTTGGAAAAACATGGTAATTGATTTATCACGAGTTTTTGAATGCTTGGTCCTGACAATCACCCAATAGCCACAAGTCTCCATCGTGTAATACTTGATGGTCGGTCGCACCAACAGACGGTCAGTCGGACCCGCGTCTCACCGAAGGGACACGCATCGGCTTGGTCTTATATGTACGACCAGGTACATCACTGACAAGTGTGACCACATTTGAGCAGTACTTGAAATTTGTGTTCAAGGAAACTCATCGGGAGCCATTTTGGGCTTCGAAACCAAAACCATCAATAAATCTTTAGCTTGTTTCCATCACATTCCAAAGTACTAGTAGTACTACTACCATGCTATAATCAAGTGCAAACCTGTTCACACCTATCAAACCTGAACGTGTTCCCACTATGCAGGTTTTAGTACTAGTACTACTAGGTTATAAAAAGGGGAACTACCTAGCCGAAAATTACTATACCTTCCTCCTCATAAGTCTTTCTTGTTTGTCCTTCCCTGGCATGGCCGGTGTGCAGAGCTCTAGGTCGAGAACTACTAGTAAGAAGGGAGTGGCGACCAAGGCTACGGAAAAAAAGAGGGCTCACCGCCTCGCGGGGGGCTCGAAAGATCTCTCACGGGCAGGCGAGGGCTCCCAGGAGCGCCCTAAGCGCGAAGGCGAACATGCCGAGCTGGCGGTGCTGGAGTTGTTATCCCTCGACGACATGCCTAATCAGCTCAATAAGCAAAAGGAGTTCATCGACGGATTGGTGGAGCTGCTGAAGGAGAGCCTCGACGACATGCCCGCTGAGCTCAATAAGAAGGAGGAGTTGACCGCCGGCTTGGTGATGCTACTGAAGGAGAGCATTTCCTCAGGTAAAAAGGCGACCGGCGAAATCCTGCAACTTCAGGAGGACAAGGCGAAGCTCCGCCACGAGCTCGACCTGCTGAAGGAGGAGAAGGCCGGCTGGAAGAAGCTGCATGAGAAGAGTAGTTCCTCGGTGAAGATGCTGCACGCCCTCGTCATGGAACAGAAGGAGGAGTTGCCGAAGCTCCGCATCGAGCACCCGGCTACTGTCAAGGTACGTAATGCGGCCATGGAAGAGATGATGAACGCTCGCGTCGAGAAATCCCGCGTCATGGACAGAATGAAGAAGATGGCGGAGGAGACGAGCGAGGAGATGAAGGTCATGGAGGCGATGAAGAAGCAGTTAGGACTCTGTGGTCAACTCTTCATGAAGTAGAGAGCAGCGCCCCAGACTTGTGTCTGCGTCTTCCTTCTTTTTTGGGGGGTAATCTTCCTTCTTCTTTTGCTCCTGTGTTTCTTCTTTTGCTTCGGGTGTTTCGCCGCATGTGCCACATTCTTTGCGAGGCACGAATAGAACAATGCTAACGATGAGTGGCGCCGTGGGATCGATGACTAGCAAATTAGATCATTTTTTATCGCCATATCGCACTGGTCTGCCGTGTTTCACGCTCCTCCGTCGTACTACTCCTACTCCAGTGGAAAACTTGAGTATACCGCACGGTTCTTTGCTCCTCCTCAGGCCGTCGGCAACATTTATACGAGCAGTCAAATCACAAGGCCCCACCTTCCAGCAGTAATGAACCGTCAAATCACAAAGGCCCTCGCCTCTCGTGAAACCGACCAAGCGAGACTGCCCCGCCCTCTAGCCTTTTATACACCTAGACGGAGGGAGTATTAAAAAAGCTAGTACGTGCTTAGATGGGGTGCTAAAGTCTATTAAAGAAATTAGCATACCTAGTTAATTCTTTGACAACTAAACTCCTTCATGCTTTGGGTAAACTTCTCTCATTTAAGTTTTTTTTTTAGAATTACATATCTCATTTAAGTGTTTTGCGTATGTGGCATGCTTAGAGCGTGGTTAATAGTATAGCCAACTGCTGGCTATATGATGTTGGCCATATATATTGTACGTATATACTGTGAAGAAACGAGTGATAGTACTACCAACTACAAGATGAATTGTAAGAAATACAAGTATGTACGTACTGAAGAGTTAAAGTAACGAGAAAGAACATAGCATAGTTCTGCTAGGGGCTCAGCACAACACACCTCTGAAATAAAACTAAGCACCCTGAAATTAAACTAAGCAACTAATCTAGTAGACACTGCATTAGAACCACCATGAGCAACGACACTGCCACCTTACTCGGACTCCTCGTCCACGTCCTCGACTTCGTCCTTGTCCCTCTTACTCTTGGCCGATACTTCTTTGCTTGAACCGCACACTAGGCTCTCGCTCTTCATCCAACCCTTGTAGATATTGAAACAAAGGTAGGCATCCATTGCAGCGTACTGGATGTGGTCTTTATCTATTAAATTCCACTCCCATGCAAGATGAAACTTGTGGTCAGGTTTTGTCAGTTTGCCGTACGAAGGATCAACCATGGCTCCTGCCAGGGTTAGCATTGAAGGCTGACGGGAGGACACCAGCTTATTCTTCTGGAGGTCGAAGGGCTGGCCTACAACGAGGCCTATCCGACCCAGGACTTCTTCGTCGTTACAAAAGTCTACAGTAACGAATTTGACTCTGTCGTCCGCGAGGAAGTTCTTAAAATCCTCGCACTTAACGTCGGCATGGCATATGTGGTAGACCAAGCACAAGTTATGCACGCAAACCTGGATCACGGCGGGCTTCTTCTTCTCTTCCTCCTTTAGATTCTTCTCTTTTCCCAGGACCGTGGTGTACTCAACATCTAGCCCGGCGACTCACTCATCACCATCTGACTTTTCGAACATGCGTTTGAAGCGAGCAAGGCATCCTTTCACCGTTGCGGAAGAACGGGTGTAGATGACGCCGAACTCATCGCCGGTGATGGTTCTAACCTTGTACTCACTGCCGATCATGGAGATTTGGGACGCCATGGATTTTGGAGGAGGGTTAGGATTAGTGGAACTACTGTAATGTGAAAGGACGGAGGACTAGTAGCGAACTGCCGTAATGTTAAAGAACTAGTGGTGTGACCCGCGCATTTGCGCAGCTAGATTTTTTTTATGTTTTCTTACATTTATATCTTCATTTGAACTATATTAGACTTGATATACTGATTTTATAGTATGTACCTTACATAAAATTTATATTTTTGATTTAGTCACATGTATTACAGGAGCAAGATTTTTTATTACTTTATGGTTTGCCATTATGATATGTTTTCGCTTTTCAAAACCTTTATCGTAAAATATTGGAATAACTTGTTAATTAAAATTAGTGAATAATAATATATATTGGATTTTTTTCAAATAACTACATGATCAACCGTTAAGGTATTATAAATATAAAACTTACCCTTTTGTGACGAAAAAACTCATCTATGGTTTTAGGCATAGAGATTTTAGTCTGGTTTCGATGAATGCACCGTGGTATGCCTATTAAGATTACCATAACATATATACATAGTTACTTTTCAAATTCTACTACTTATTGTTTTTAAAAAGTTCAATATCGGTGGACATTAAATTGTTACATTTTGGTCATTTTCCCCTTTGCATCAACTTTACATGAGGGTGTGGCACGCTTTTTTGTTTCACTATAGGTTTTGGAAAGTCCACCAGGCTCGACCGCAATATTTTTTATACTCTCTTGAATGACAAATCTTCTATTGCGTCGGTTGAGCAGTTGACTGCAAGGTCGGCCATTTGCACTCCCTTGCTGTCTTAACATTCAATATTTATGGCTTCCATCTAAGAACATTTTTTTTGCTTTATTGGTACATTATGCTACCTCACAACAATAAGAATTTGAAATTGATCCACTTATTTTTCCTAAAAAATGCCTTGCGTGTCGTATATCCAATATTTATGCATGTATATACTCTATGGTTCTCCCTAGATGTTGTGAAACCTATCTCTCATCACTATTATTTTCATTAGAGAGGTTGATCGCTAATTCTGCATGACTCGGCTCACTTTTCTCATGCCAGGATTTTTGTTCTCACCTTTTCTTCTTACGAACTGTCGCACATGCCTTTAGCCTGGTCATCATATGTATATATATTTTTATTCACGATAAGGTGCTCTTTTTCGTGCTATAAGCCAATATGAAATGTGTGTGGTCGCTAATTGTTTTCTGAAGACAGACTGACTGGAATTTTGTTCTCAAATTTGAAAATACATTTTCTTATTGTCAGAAACTTCTGAAAGCAATTCAATACATATATATAGAACTATTAAACATATCTTTAAATTTTTTTCATAAGGATATACTAAATATAGTTGAAATCACTTTTGAAAAATTTGAAACATTGGTAATACAATTTATTTATTTAAAAAATGATTGTTGGAGCCCAAACTCCAAATTTATGCATGACTTAGCTCGTATTTATCCTACTCTAATTTTTCAGCTTTTCAACATAGAGTCTAGTCGGAATTGTGTTTTGCAGCTCGGGCTCTATTGAGGTTAGTTTTCTAAAAAATAGTTGGAAATACATTCTCTGACTGGCAAAAGTTCTTCAAAGCAACTCACATGTATATATGGGTATATTCCACTTATGTTTTCTAAAAATATTTGAAATATATATTCTGATTGGCGAAAATTCCTAAAAGCAATTTCATATGTATATATGGATATATTCGACGTATGTGTCAATTTATCATTCGGATATACTAAAGTACAATTTATAATTTTTTTATTACTATTTTTTTATTTCTATTTTTTATTATTTTTTGAGTCATTGTAGATCTAGCTCTAAATTTATCCATGGCTCGACTCCAATTAACACCGTAGCTCTACATAATCATTTGCCAGCAGCAAAAATAGAATGCGCTTTCATCTTGTGTGTCTCGGCCATGGAGGCCTTGAACGTCATGTTTTTTCTTTTAAAAAACTAGTAATCATGCACGTGCAACGCACGTGTTAACATAAACTTAGATAATGCATATATTATGCCAAAGTTTTGGAAAGGGCGTGAAAGAAGGAACGATGTTAAATGCCAATGAATATTGTAGTGACTGAGCAAGTGGTTACTTATGCTATTTGGCTAAAAAAAGGCATGAGAACAAGCACATGCAGCTGCGGCTCTTGCTTCATTCCCCTAGAATATCGTCGACGGGTTTGCATGCTTGATCCCAGAATCGAAGCCCAAGCTACCCCCACCTATAACCATGAAGGCAACGATGGCTCATATCCGTATTGGCCAAAACCGCCGGTGTGTCAATGGAAAATGCTATAAGACAACATAATTTACCGTGAATGTAAATTGTCAACACCATCCTGAGTAAGTGAGGGTAAGATAAACTTGCACCAGTAGGTACAATATATACTATCATAATGAAAAGTGGTTCATGTAATTCTCTATTACAAAAATAACATTATGCATTATGCATGAAGTTGTCGCTAGATCCTTAGTACGCCTTGCCCATCAGGCCATCAACACACCAAGCACGGGTAGACATAGAAGCATCAGTCAAGCCATAGGGCTAAGAGGAAAAAGCGCCTGCACATGAAACATTATCATTAACTGGGAATGAAGGGTTCTACTTTCCAGTGTTTGTGAAGAACATGGTGTAAAAGTCACCACCCAGGATCACCGCGACACTTTCATCTCAACATCAATACAGTTCCATACCACTAAGGGAAAATACAGTTTAAATTCAGTTCAGAACGAAAATAGAAACAACCGTGGGCAACATGCATAATCCTTGTTCAAATCAAACTGATAATCACCAAGTGCTATATATTTTGGCTCCCTCCCAGATCAAATTAATTTACGATTATGGAGGATTGTTCTTAACAAAGTAATCGACAAAGAACTGATCGCCAATTGCACTGTCTACTTATGTCTTTATGAAATGCAAGTGGAAACTACCAAGGTTCGGTAAATAAGGATTGACCAGTAGCTTTTTTCTAAACTGGAAGGAACAAAGTCTCACTTCTCATCGCATGGAGTGGAGACCACATCCTGTCATTCTTTTGAGACGATACATCTCTGATCTCCAGATTTCATGACATTGAGATTTCATTCCCTTCATTCGAGTACATATACATTCCGTTAAAACAAACTTTATTCAGGACCAAGTGTTCCCATGTAGCTTTATGTCCATGTTTCCTCTTAAGTTAAATGTATTAGAAACAATCATCAAGAAGATAAAGGAAAAAGACATGGTTTCTCACTGCAAAAAGATCGTTGTTCCTGGTAAGGCCCTGCACAAAAATGAAAATAAAAAACAATATCACAGAGACTTCTTTTCACCTCTACAAGAGAAATTCTCTGGAGTATGTATCTTAGTTATCTACCATCGTTGGTCAAGTCACCATACAAAGATAACAAGTGAGAACAAACAAAATTTAATGCTAAGAAAGGGCGGGAGATTTTCATACAAATAAATATGTATAAATGTTATTAAGCACAGCTTATAGCATTCAAAAATAATCGTCAGCCATGCAATTTTATTTTTTCTAAATAGAGATGGATGCAAGGAATCAAGGTCTTAATCTTACATGTCATGTAGTCCAAGGGAGAAGTTGCTTCTGCCACCGCTCACTGGTCATGTGCTCATAGTTCCACGCAGAGTGATGTGCATCCACTATAAATCCTTCGTCAGATGAAAAAAGTGGCAACAAAAGATTCCCACAAAATCAGTAATTAACTATTCTGTTACATTAAGGTGAAGGCATGAAGCTAACAGATAGCTCAACCAAACGAAAATTAATGCCTACTTTAGTTTCTTATTTGAAGGAAGTGCCAACAATTAGACGGAAGTAATAATATATATCATATGTCTATTTGGATCTGTTATAAAAATTTAACAAATTGGCAACCTAAATACACCGTGTTAATTTGTTTGTACACAACATTGCATCTTTTTCCTGACAATCTCCCGATTTGACATGGGAATGCAAAAACCAAAAGTGAACCACCTTGAGCATACTCTACTCCAAGATGCAATTGGTTCTACACAAACGAACCATTATATTTTTACTCTCCATGAGAAAAGAATGGGGATCAACATATATAACAGATTCAGAGGTCAACATGTTCGCTCTAAGTTCCATGCCAGTGAAACGAACATCAAATCATCAAAGAGAGGTATATAAAAAAAAAAGAGTAGCAATCCAGAAAATGAACATAGATGTATACCTTCTAGAATGATGCTATTTTCCATGTATTGCCTAATTCACAAACGCTAACAAGGCGCTAAGCAAACAGCAGTATAATTAAATCTAGCAGGTTGCAATGCTGCAATAGTCTAAACAATAATCATTTCAGTCAGTCTGTTGGCACCACATCTCCTTCAGGGATCAACGGGAATTAACATACCTTCAAGTCCAGCCAGGGGCTTTAGGGTCAGGTGTCCCTGCGAACAGAACAAGACCAAGGTCAATATAGTACAAAACACGCCTGGAAAATTCAGAACGAGCAAATTTTATTCAAACAAAAAAAACAAGGCTAGCTTATGCTAAACTGACATCTCGGATGACCACTACTGAATCAGCAGCATTCCAAGTCAGAATGTGCCCTGTGTATTCTGGAAACATCATTAGGTGCCAGTACATGCCTGTAAAATCAGGAACCAACATATATGATTTAGAAAAAATAATTCAGGGCTACCTTGTGCTAACCTGTTGAGCCACGGCAAATCTGCAACTATGAAGAACCAGCTCGCTTTACTTGCAAAAACAGATTAATGAACAACATAGCACGTGTTTGAATATTTGTCAACCTTCATCTGGTCTTGTTTCAATTAGTATTGAGCATCCTACCTTGCTGAACTAATTAAACGACGTGCGTGGCCTCGAGTTGCTGAGGCGGCAGCGTCATCTAGATCATGGTGTCCGCGCGCTAGAAGTGGGCAGAAGGGGCTGGCTATGGTGTGATGCGCCCGTGCGAGGACCAGTGGACTGACGGCCGCCGCGTCCAGGCAGTGGCCACGTGCGAGGAATGAGATGTGGCGTCCAGGAAAACAATCCCTCGAAGGTTGGGCGGGGCGGAATAGATTGAAATAAGAACAGGGAAGAATACCTTGAGATAAGGCCGACAACGCCAGGGAGTAGACCTGTGCGGACCTCGAACCGGCAGGGGCCGGAGGGCTGCGCCACCGTGCCGCGGACTCGCACGCCGGCGGCCGCCCCGCCTGCACCCAACTCATGCTTAGGGATGGGACCGGTGTGGCTGGAGAGGCGAGGGGGTGCGGGTGCCTCCGCGCCTCGGGCTTGCGCGCGGTCTCCTTCGCCGGTGGCCGCCCCACGCGCGTCCACTTTGTGCTTAGGGAGGAGACATGTGCGGCCAGAGAGGTGAGGCGGAGTGGGCGGCAGGGGTTGGAGTAAACGGGCGATGAGGCGCTCCGCGGACATGGGAAAAAGGATGGGGCGGCTCCTGCGCAGGTTCGGCGCGTGTGGGAAGAGGATTAGGCTGGAGGTTAGCGATAATTTCGGGTGGGGATTACGTGGGTGCGAACGCGAACTTTTAGTACGTGGATGGATAGCAGAGTTTTCGTCCGCTCAAGTAAATTGGTAAACGTACATTTACTGAGAGTCAGTTATTATTTTGACGCTTAGATCTAATTGAATGGGTTCTATCATGTGGTTCTAATTACCCTGGATTGTTGTGGGTACGTAAGTCGGGGTACACTTAGCCATGAATATGTTTTCTTGTTTAATACTGTAGTAGAGTAGTAGAAGTAGAAGTAGATGTAGTAGATATAGAAGAGAGACGTCTTGGCTCCTTGTGTGGCTGGGTTTTACTTTTTTTAGGTGGTTCCTGGTCAGCTTTTTTTAGGGTGGCCCGTGATCAGTTTTCATACTGGTTGGGCCCTTGTTTTTTAGGCAATCGGTGTTTTGTTTTCATATACACTGCCGGAGTCTGATTGAAATACACCAAAAAAAGAGTCCGACTGAAATATGTCCTCGTTAGGTGCATGTCCCCTCCTCGTTAGGTGCATGCACACGGAGTTGTAGTATCTCTTCTTGAATAGACCTGTACTGGAGTCTGGCTCTATGTTTGGACCTATTTTTTTATAGGACTTGGTTTCTAATTTGTACACATGATTTGATGTACGTGTCAAATATTGCACGTAATATTTTAGTCTATTATTAATAGGCCTTATATTGGTACATATCCACGTGACAGTTCAATGTTGGCACATACGTGTTAAACATGTGTAACATAAATTCTTTTAAATCTCAACCATTATTATTCCGATCAAACGATGTAAATCTCAACCATTATTATTCCGATCAAACGATGTAAATAATATTAGCATATGTGGACAAACGTGATGGCTTATTTGACTCTTGTTTTAATTATATTATATAATAGATGGCCGGGATGAGTAGGAGCAAACTGCTAGCGGTTTTCTGATTGTAAAAATGCTGAGTGGGGCGTGCAAGCGGCAGGGTAGTGGATTGCCCGGTGGATAAACGAATTCATGCACGGTACTATGGGGGCCCAATTAGATGTCATGTCTACTAGACCCACTTTGTAGGCCTGACAGTATAGCATCTGCGTGTTCGCACGTCAAGCGTCGGGAAAATTACAAGTAATATGAAGCTTTCCATGCTCCCATGATACGGGCTTCCGAGAGCCCTTGGATCTGAGATCGAACGGTTGCCTGGTGTGAGTCTAGACCTATGGGTGAATATCCTATCCTGTATGGTTATTCTGCAAATTTTCAGCAACTTAGCATGCGACCGTTCGATCTCAGATCCAAGGGCTGTAAGCAGCTCGTATCATGGTCGCGCCTACCACGACCGTCGCCTTGCTCGCACGGTCGCGCCCTTCGAGATTTCAGACGGCTATAAATGAGCATTTTTTTGCCTACTTCGCATACATGAAACTACTTCCTCCGTCCAGGTGCGTTAGGCTAGTCATAGTGAGAGTAACATAAGTAGTACTACCTCCGTCCCGGTGTATAAGTCATTCGCGTAGTTCTAGGTCAATAATTTAACTATCTAAATGTGTATTATATGTGACAAAAAAATATATTTAGAAACTACATCCGTGTAGAAATTTAGTGATATACTTTTCATGACATATAACACATTTAATTCCTCAAATCAATGACCTAGAACTACGCGAATGACTTATACATCGATACGGAGGTAGTAACATACATGCCACATAAGCAAAAAAGATGATGTGTCATGTAATTAAAGAGGAGAGAAACAAATAAAGGCTATCTGATGTTGGCATGTCATACATAGTCATCACTTATAGTCACTCATACAACAAGGTTAGCTATAAGGTTGGCTATAAGAGTATTTTTTTTTACTTCTCTCTATCTCTTTCTTCGTAGTATTTATTGCATTTGCCAAGGAGTAAGTAGCTAGGGTGTTGCACAAGAGCCCACTCCCACCATTTTGCCCATGTCTCTCTCCTCGACATATAAGCAAAAGTGCCATGTAAGCGGGCTATAAGCCCATTACTGTAGAGTAGTACAGTACTTGGCACCTGTATACCATGGAGGTGGTCAGGAATCGGGAGACTCACACCGGTCATAGCGCCGCAGTAATAATGATAATGGCAAGTCAAATCACAGGGCCCCACCTGTCCAGCAGTAACGAGCCGTCAAATCACACAGCCCTACGTTTGCAGTAGTCTACTCCCTCATATTCTCGCCTCTCTGTCGAACCGACTTAGCGGAACTGCCCCGCCTACCGCACGGGAAAAGCCCCGCCTCCGACTTTTAAGTATAATTTTGTATCCATGGATTGCGCCATGGAGCAAAGCCTGAAGAAAACGGCGGTACAGATGTATACAGCACGCCCGTCGTGTTCGCGTCACACCCAAGACGGTCGGTCGGTCTGGCACGCCGCTCTTCGAATGGAACGCGCGTCATATTGCGTTTGCACACAGATGTGGGACCGCAATTGAGAACCGACCATAGGCACACTCCCCCGTCCCCGCAAGTTGGCTGAGTTAATTGAAAAGAGAGACGAGCGATAGTACTGGAGCAGTGATGTAAACACGTCGGTGCCTGGACGATCCTTGCATGACACGGGAGATCAGTTCGTCCATGCATGTGACCAGACTCCAGCAGACGGCTGGATTGGCTATCCTCTACATATCGTGCAGGCTGTGTTGTACAGGGCTGTAGTTCTGATGAGAAATCTAAAAAAAGGTTTCTTGTCATCTCGAAATATTAGGTGTCATGTGCTTCGGATCATTGCAAGGGTTAAACAGCGACAACTGCGTTCCTCCAAGGCGCTGGTCATTGGGGGCACATGCACGAAGACTACTCGGCTGCCATCTAGGTCAAGCCGGCTATGTTAATTAGGACATCTATCGATTGACCCCTTTTCTACGAGTTTGTCTTTAATTAGAGCTTTGATCCTCGTCTAGTTTGTCCGCCGGGATTCATGTTGTCTCCTTGGGGCAATGAGGTTATGGTTTCTTGTCATGTGGCATTTTTTTCGTGTTATATGCTAATCCGGTGCTTCAGATCAAAATGACGACAACTGCGCCTCCGGGGCACGTGCATGCAGACTTCTCGACAGTCATTGATGAGGTCAAGCTGGCTCCGGTAGAAAAAAGAAAACTACTACACTATATAGGCAGGAGCCTCCGCGCTTGCTTGCTAGTCTTGCTCTCTTCACACTCTCTCGTCCTCTCTAGATCTAAACACGACAGCGGTGGCCACACTCTCTCTCTCTGCTCACCACTGGTCACAGATCCGGGGGATCCCCTCCGCCGGGGAAGGTGAGAAGGTGCAACGTTCACGCGGTCGTCCTCGGCGACGGCTCTTACCCATTGCCGGCGCGTCCCGATCAGCGTGCCTTGCCGTTCTCTCCCACGCAGCACCGGCTAGGGAGGGCCTCCGACCCCTTCTTCCTCGCTGCCGTAGTGTGGGCAGATCCGGCCTCACGCCGCCCACCTAGCGACATCCTGGCGACCCTCAGGTATAACTTCCTTCGAAACCGGCCTTGCTCTACTACCCCAGCTCCTCAAGTCGCTGCATTTGTATCTTTTACTATTTCTCAGGCCCCCTCGTAGATAGGATCGATCGGCTGTTCGAAAGCCACAAATTTTTTACTGTTATGAGGTAAAACTACTCCATGCAGTCGAATCTAGTAGTACTACTTCATGCAGTCGAATCTAGTACTACTTGGTTCAAACAGGGAAGAAAGGGGGTGGGGGTGGGGGAAGATTTGTTACCTGAATCTAGGACTTGGTCGAAAGAGGAAATAATGGGGGCGAAAAGTAGCAGAGACTGGCTATCCAACTGGTCTCTTGGTCTAATAGGGAAATAAAGGGAAACGTAGTACAAACTCGATATAAACCGATCTATTGGTTGAAAAAGGAAAGAAAGTGGAGACTGGGGGACAAGTCAACAGAGTATGTCTAGCACTAGATTTGCTAGCCTCACACAGTATACGGTGGCTATACCGAACAAAAATGGGACCAACCCAGATATCCTGTTTGGATGTTTGTTGCCCCGAGCCCCTCTTATGTAATGCCACCGGTAAAATGTAGCAGTCCCACTGTTAAAGTAAGGACACTTTAAACCAATGTTGTTTTCAATGTAATGCCTCCAGTAATATGAATCAATGGCACTGTTTTTCATGTCCTGCTAAATTTCCCATTAAGATAAGTTGCTTCCTTTTGTTAGAAATGCAACTGTCCTGGTCTGCCTACTCTCCCGTGCCTAAATACCAACTCTTTAGCAGCTGTTAATGTAATGTTGCTGGTAAAATGAAGCAATGGCACCATTAAAGTAATGTCATATTTAACGGTAGTCATAGTTAATCCTAATGCCCACACTAATATCTAGCAATGTTGCTGCTTTAGAAATTGCTACTGTCCTTGTAGGATCACCATTCAGATAAGGAACATGCTTCTTTTCATTTGATGTATGTTTCATCACTTGTTAGTCACCCTCCTTTCCATCTTTTTGTGCAAACAGAGATATACATTTCACGCTTGATCTTAGTTGAACTACACAAAATGATATCCAAATTATAGTTGAACATTCCACGATCTTCACGACCAACCTTGATGTTGCTCAATTTTATTGCAACTAATGAAGAAGAAGCTGCTAGCTCATGGGACCAAGTACTTGTTAAGTGCATGATGCAAACATTGCTTCATTTTAGGTGAACTGCACAAAAAGGTCCCATGAATTGAATCATCCATGTTGGTGACTGGTGTCATCCCTTCTACGATGGCGTTGACTGCAGATATGGTTCCCATCACGAGGTATGTTCCTTTTTGGTCCGATCGTTTGCCAAAGATCCTGCATGTTGACTCTGCTCTTGTGCTACTGTTTTGGCACTGCCATGATAAAGCAGTCATGTTGTTATTTTGCACCTTAATCTAGTGGCACTATTAATTTAAGGGAATGTTTTGGCATCGCTAGTGCCACTAATTTTTTTTATATATCGAAAGAGGGGGTTTCCTCCGATTTCATTAAAGAAACCCAACCATAGAGAACCATTATCCGACAACATCTCAGTGTAAACGGGTAGTTATGTAACTACTACTAGAACGGATTCAGTACTAGCAGGAGACAAGTTCGCCACATAAGCTAGGCAAGTAGGGGGAACGCAGCCCCAGCTCGACCAAGTTTGGATTACAACCCAAAAGCTACCACAGAAACATCAGGGGGGAAGATAGAGACTAAAAGAGCCAGCTTCAGCATCCCTTCAATCTCTCGTCTTCTTCCTCCAGCGCCGCCGGGACCACCTGCTCCCACCTTCGGCTGCTAGCAGCTCTGCTTAGCACACTTCGCTACGAAGCGCTACCCCACCACCGGCCAAGCCATCCCTCCACCCCTCCACACCTCCTGTTATTCTCCGCCGACTGCAGAACCACGCCGCACCAGAACCAGTTAACCCTCGTACACCTCTCCGTCTACGACTCCACTGCCGCGTCTTCCCATCACCGGCTCGTTGCCGTCCGGGGCCTCGCCGTCGCCCACCGCCTTGGTGCGCTCGGCGCGGCATGGTCAACGTGGTCAACAAACGAGAGTCATCGGAATAGGACTATATGTGGAGAGGCTGACAGTGGGGACGCACCAGGTCCACGGACGCACGCATGCAACCGCCTCCTTATTACGCGAAAATAAAATTATTCCTCTCCTAAAAGTTGGGACCCACCACGTATATCTTCGCAAGGAAGGAAGTGCCTCCTTATTCCTGTCCCTGACATCTGGGACCCACCAACAACATCTTTGCACGCAAGGAAGTGCCTCCTTATTACGGGCAAAAAATATATGATTCAGCCCCTGACCGGTGGAACCCGCCAGCTATATATTCGCATGCAAGGAAGTGCCTCCTTGTCCTCCCTGACAGCTGGGACCCATCCGGTCAAAGCATACGTAGCGTTATCTGTGTACATACCGGTCGATCGGTCTGTCTGCCACAATGAACCGTGGCCGAGTAAGGAGCGGTAGCAGTTCAGGCAGTCCCGTCTAAATCCTGTACACATACGACAGCTACACTGCAAAAAAGTGGGCAACGTACGTACATACGGGCATGGTCTCGAATGGCTACAGTGACGACGTCCTGTTCATCGGCAGCCAACCGGCTGGGTCGGAATGGAGGAAACAACATCGTGTTCATCGGGAGGCAACCGACTGGGTCAGAATATGTCCTGTTCATCGGGAGCCAACCGGCTTGGACGGAACAGCCGAAACAAGGTCTGACGTACTGCAGAATGGAGGAAACGGCCTTCTGTTCGACCATGTACGGTCGAAACGGGGTCCTGTTCATCGGGAAGGGTCTGGCGTACCGCAAAACGGAGGAAACGGACTTCTGTTCGAGTGCCTACAGTCAAAACGGGGTCCTGTTGATCAGGAGGGGTGTGGCGTACCGCAAAACGGAGGAAACGGACTTGTGTTGGAGCGCCTACGGTCGAAACGGTGTCCTGTTCATCGGGAGGGGTATGGCGTACCGCAAAATGGGACTCCACGGGGCTACTATTCATCCACCGTCTAGTGCCTCGCTCCAGCCTCCACGGGCTACTGTTCATCCACCGTCGACTTCCTCCAGCCTCCACCTGCTACTGTTCATCCACCATCGACTTCCCCCTGCCTCTACCAGCTACTGTTCATCCTGCCTCCACCGGCTACTGTTCAACCAGCCCTCCACGGGGTTCTGTTCATCCACCCCCAACCGGCTCGGGTGTGGCGGCCTCCTCGATCGGGGTCCTGTTCATCCAGCGGCAACGGCCTCTACTACCATGGGGTCCTGTTCATCCAACCCCCACCAGGAACTGTTCATCCAACCCCCAACAACGATCACTGTTCATCAAGAGGCAGCAGGTTCGATCGGCTTCAGTTACAGCAGTAGCAAAGGAATCGCTCGGGTTCAGTTAACAGCCAAGGGATCGATCGCCCGAGTTTAGTAACGTAGCTAGCAGTGCAATCGCTCGGGTTCAGTAAGCGAACGCCTCGCTCGGGTTTAGTTAGAGCCCAATGCCTCGCACACACGCGCGTACATGTACGAGAGAAACGCGCAAACCTCCGTGCATCGCTTGGCCCCGACCACCCACCGTAACTGAGAACTCCCCGATATTTTCCTCGCCCTCGCTTCTACCATGATTTTTTCCGTCATGGAAGGCCCAAAGAATGTCATGCAGGTGCGTCCCAGGCCCGCCCAGGACGAAAAGCCCATTTTCTGTCATGATTTCTTTTCATAGAAGTAGGAGCCCACCACATCCATGATGATATGTGGTTTTGTCATAATTATCGTCATAGAAGTGTCATAAGCATGACAGAAAAACTTTTCGTTTGGGCCAAAATGTCACGGATGTGTCTTTTTTTGTAGTGACGAGAGCACAACTTCTTCCTCCTTGATCATCTCGTCCATGATGTTGAACTGAGAGTCCACCTCCATAGACTTCACAAACTTTAAGTGGTCGCCACGCGAGCCCCCATGGGGCAGCATTGTCCATCCAGGGCTGGTGGGGAGGAGTTCATGGTGGTGGACCGGTGGTGAGAAAGAGAGTGAGATGTGGAAGAGGAGATGGTAGAAGATGATACGTCCCAAACATATATATATATATATATATATATATATATATATATATATATATATATATATATATATATATATATATATATATATATATATATGTTGGGGAACGTAGTAGTAAAAAAAAGAAATTCCTACGCATCACCAAGATCAATCTATGGAGAGACTAGCAACGAGAGAGAGAGGAGTGCATCTTCATACCCTTGAAGATCGCGATGCGGAAGCGTTGCAAGAACGCAGTTGGAGGAGTCGTACACGCAGCGATTCAGATCGCGGTTGATTCCGATCTAAGCACCGAACAACGGCGCCTCCACGTTCAACACACGTGCAGCCCGGTGACGTCTCCCACGCCTTGATCCAGCAAGGAGGAGGGAGAGGTTGGGGAAGACAACTCCGGCAGCACGACGGTGTGGTGGTGGAGTTGGCAGTTCTCCGGCAGGGCTTCGCCAAGCTCAACGGAGGAGGAGGGGGTGTTGGAGAGGGGGAGGGCTGCGCCTTGGATGAGGTGCTGCTGCCCTCCCTCCTCCCCTCTATTTATAGGGCCAAGGGGAAAGGGGGCCGGCCCCTCTAGATTAGATCTAGTGGGGGGGCGGCGGCCAGGGGGAGGGGGCTTGCCCCCCAAGCCAAGGGGGGCGCCCCCCTTTAGGGTTTCCCCCAACCCTAGGCACATGGGCCCTAGGGGGGATGGCGCCCAGCCCACTTAGGGGCTGGTTCCCTCCCACATACAGCCCATAGGGCCCTCCGGGGCAGGTGTACCCTCCCGGTGGACCCCCGGAACCCCTTCGGTGGTCCCGGTACAATACCGGAAAACCCCCGAACACTTCCGGTGACCGTATGATGACTTCCCATATATAAATCTTCACCTCCGGACCATTCCGGAACTCCTCATGACGTCCGGGATCTCATCCGGGACTCCGAACAACATTCGGTAACCACATACTATTTCCCATAACAACTCTAGCGTCACCGAACCTTAAGTGTGTAGACCCTACGGGTTCGGGAACTATGCAGACATGACCGAGACTTCTCTCCGGCCAATAACCAACAGCGGGATCTGGATACCCATGTTGGCTCCCACATGTTCCACGATGATCTCATTGGATGAACCACGATGTCGGGGATTCAATCAATCCCATACACAATTCCCTTTGTCTACCGGTATGATACTTGCCCGAGATTCGATCGTCGGTATCCCTATACCTTGTTCAATCTCGTTACCGGCAAGTCTCTTTACTCATTCCGTAACGCATGATCCCGTGGCTAACTCTTTAGTCACATTGAGCTCATTATGATGATGCATTACCGAGTGGGCCCAGAGATACCTCTCCGTCATACGGAGTGACAAATCCCGGTCTCGATTCGTGCCAACCCAATAGACACTTTCGGAGATACCTGTAGTGCACCTTTATGGTCACCCAGTTACGTTGTGACGTTTGATACACCCAAAGCATTCCTACGGTATCCGGGAGTTGCACAATCTCATGGTCTAAGGAAATGATACTTGACATTAGAAAAGCTTTAGCAGACGAACTACACGATCTAGTGCTATGCTTAGGATTGGGTCTTGTCCATCACATCATTCTCCTAATGATGTGATCCCGTTATCAACGACATCCAATGTCCATGGTCAGGAAACTGTAACCATCTATTGATCAACGAGCTAGTCAAATAGAGGCTCACTAGGGACATGTTGTGGTCTATGTATTCACACATGTATTACGATTTCCGGATAACACAATTATAGCATGAACAATAGACAATTATCATGAACAAGGAAATATAATAATAACCACTTTATTATTGCCTCTAGGGCATATTTCCAACAGTCTCCCACTTGCACTAGAGTCAATAATCTAGTTACATTGTGATGAATCGAACACCCATAGAGTTCTGGTGTTGATCATGTTTTGCTCGTGGAAGAGGTTTAGTCAACGGATCTGCGACATTCAGATCCGTATGCACTTTACAAATATCTATGTCTCCATCTTGAACATGTTCACGAATGGAGTTGAAGCGACGCTTGATATGCCTGGTCTTCTTGTGAAACCTGGGCTCCTTGGCAAGGGCAATAGCTCCAGTGTTGTCACAGAAGAGAGTCATTGGGCCCGACGCATTGGGAATAACTCCTAGGTCGGTGATGAACTCCTTCATCCAGACTGCTTCCTGTGCTGCCTCCGAGGCTGCTATGTACTCCGCTTCACATGTAGATCCCGCCACGACGCTTTGCTTGCAACTGCACTAGCTGACTGCCCCACCATTCAAAATATACACGTATCCGGTTTGTGACTTGGAGTCATCCAGATCTGTGTCGAAGCTAGCATCGACGTAACCCTTTACGGCGAGCTCTTCGTCACCTCCATAAACGAGAAACATATCCTTAGTCCTTTTCAGGTACTTCAGGATGTTCTTGACCGCTGTCCAGTGTTCCATGCCGGGATTACTTTGGTACCTTCCTACCAAACTTACGGCGAGGTTCACATCAGGTCTGGTACACAGCATGGCATACATAATAGACCCTATGGCTGAGGCATAGGGGATGACACTCATCTTTTCTCTATCTTCTTCCGAGGTCAGGCATTGAGCCGTGCTCAATCTCACACCTTGTAATACAGGCAAGAACCCCTTCTTGGACTGATCCATATTGAACTTCTTCAATATCTTGTCAAGGTATGTGCTTTGCGAAAGACCAATGAGGCATCTCGATCTATCTCTATAGATCTTGATGCCTAATATGTAAGCAGCTTCTCCAAGGTCCTTCATTGTAAAACACTTATTCAAGTAGACCTTTATGCTTTCCAAAAATTCTATATCATTTCCCATTAATAGTATGTCATCCACATATAATATGAGAAATGCTACAGAGCTCCCACTCACTTTCTTGTAAACACAGGCTTCTCCATAAGTCTGTGTAAACCCAAATGGTTTGATCATCTCATCAAAGCGAATGTTCCAACTCCGAGATGCTTGCACCAGCCCATAGATTGAGCACTGGAGCTTGCATACCTTGTCAGCATTATTAGGATCGACAAAACCTTTCGGCTGCATCATATACAACTCTTCCTTAAGGAAACCATTAAGGAATGCCATTTTGACGTCCATTTACCATATCTCATAATCATAGAATGCGGCAATTGCTAACATGATTCGGACAGACTTCAGCTTCGCTACGGGTGAGAAGGTCTCATCGTAGTCAACCCCTTGAACTTGTCGATAACCCTTAGCGACAAGTCGAGCCTTATAGATGGTCACATTACCATCCGCGTCTGTCTTCTTCTTAAAGATCCATTTGTTCTCTATGGCTTGCCGATCATCGGGCAAGTCTGTCAAAGTCCATACTTCGTTTTCATACATGGATCCTATCTCGGATTTCATGGCTTCAAGCCATTTGTTGGAATCCGGGCCCGCAATCGCTTCTTCATAGTTCGAAGGTTCACCGTTGTCTAACAACATGATTTCCAGGACAGGGTTGCCGTACCACTGTGGTGCGGAACGTGTCCTCGTGGACCTACGTAGTTCAGTAGCAACTTGATCCGAAGTTTCATGATCATCATCATTAACTTCCTCTCTTGTCGGTGCAGGCACCACAGAAACATCTTCCTGAGCTGCGCTACTCTCCGGTTCAAGAGGGGGTACCTCATCAAGTTCTACTTTCCTCCCACTTACTTCTTTCGAGAGAAACTCTTTCTCCAGAAAGGATCCATTCTTGGCAACAAAGATCTTGCCTTCGGATCTAAGGTAGAAGGTATACCCAATAGTTTCCTTAGGGTATCCTATGAAGACGCATTTTTCCGATTTGGGTTCGAGCTTTTCAGGTTGAAGTTTCTTGACATAAGCATCGCATCCCCAAACTTTCAGAAACGACAGCTTAGGTTTCTTCCTAAACCTTAATTCATACGGTGTCGTCTCAACGGATTTCGACGGAGCCCTATTTAAAGTGAATGCGGCAGTCTCTAAAGCATAACCCCAAAATGATAGCGGTAGATCGGTAAGAGACATCATAGATCGCACCATATCCAATAGAGTGCGATTACGACGTTCGGACACACCATTACGCTGAGGTGTTCCAGGCGGCGTGAGTTGTGAAACAATTCCACATTTCCTTAAGTGCGTGCCAAACACGTGACTCAAATATTCCCCTCCACGATCTGATCGTAAGAACTTTATTTTCCTGTCACGTTGATTCTCAACCTCACTCTGAAATTCCTTGAACTTTTCGAAGGTCTCAGACTTGTGTTTCATTAAGTAGACATACCCATATCTACTTAAGTCATCAGTGAGGGTGAGAACATAACGATAACCACCGCGATCCTCAACGCTCATTGGACCGCACACATCAGTATGTATGATTTCCAATAAGTTGGTTGCTCACTCCATTGTTCCGGAGAATGGAGTCTTGGTCATTTTGCCCATGAGGCATGGTTCGCATGTGTCAAATGATTCATAATGAAGAGACTCCAAAAGTCCATCTGCATGGAGTTTCTTCATGCGTTTGACACCAATGTGACCAAGGCGGTAGTGCCACAAGTATGTGGGACTATCATTATCAACCTTACATTTCTTGGCATTCACACTATGAATATGTGTAACATCACGTTCGAGATTCAATAAAAATAAACCATTGACCAGCGAGGCATGACCATAAAACATATCTCTCATATAAATAGAACAACCATTATTCTCGGATTTAAATGAGTAGCCATCTCGCATCAAACGAGATCCTGATACAATGTTCATGCTCAAAGCTGGTACTAAATAACAATTATTGAGGTTTAAAACTAATCCCGTAGGCAGATGCAGAGGTAGCGTGCTGACGGCGATCACATCGACCTTGGAACCATTCCCGACGCGCATCGTCACCTCGTCCTTCGCCAGTCTGCGCTTATTCCGCAGCTCCTGTTTTGAGTTACAAATATGAGCAACCGCACCGGTATCAAATACCCAGGAGCTACTACGAGCGCTGGTAAGGTACACATCAATAACATGTATATCACAAATACCTTTGGTATTGCCGGCCTTCTTATCCGCTAAGTACTTGGGGCAGTTCCGCTTCCAGTGACCGTTTCCCTTGCAATAAAAGCATTCAGTCTCAGGCTTGGGTCCATTCTTTGGCTTCTTCCCGGTAGCTTGCTTACCGGGCGCGGCAACTCCCTTGCCGTCCTTCTTGAAGTTCTTTTTACCCTTGCCTTTCTTGAACTTAGTGGTTTTATTCACCATCAACACTTGATGTTCCTTTTTGATCTCCACCTCCGCTGATTTCAGCATTGAATATACCTCAGGAATGGTTTTTTCCATCCCCTGCATATTGAAGTTCATCACAAAGCTCTTGTAGCTAGGTGGAAGCGACTGAAGGATTTTGTCAACGACCGCGTCATCCGGGAGATTAACTCCCAGCTGAGACAAGCGGTTGTGCAACCCAGACATTTTGAGTATATGCTCGCTGACAGAACTATTCTCCTCCATCTTACAACTGTAGAACTTGTCGGAGACTTCATATCTCTCGACCCGGGCATGAGCTTGGAAAACCATTTTCAGCTCTTGGAACATCTCATATGCTCCGTGTTGCTCAAAATGCTTTTGGAGCCCCGGTTCTAAGCTGTAAAGCATGCCGCACTGAACCAGGGAGTAATCATCACTACGCGACTGCCAGGCGTTCATAACGTCTTGAGTTGCCGGGAAAACAGGTGCGTCACCTAGCGGTGCTTCAAGGACATAAGCTTTCTTGGCAGCTATGAGGATGATCCTCAGGTTACGGACCCAGTCCGTGTAGTTGCTACCATCGTCTTTCAGCTTGGTTTTCTCTAGGAACGCGTTGAAGTTGAGGGCAACATTAGCGTGGGCCATTTGATCTACAAGACATATTGCAAAGATTTTAGACTAAGTTCATGATAATTAAGTTCATCTAATCAAATTATTCTATGAACTCCCACTCAGATAGACATCCCTCTAGTCATCTAAGTGATACATGATCCGAATCGACTAGGCCGTGTCCGATCATCACGTGAGACGGACTAGTCATCAACGGTGAACATCTCTATGTTGATCGTATCTTCGATATGACTCATGTTCGACCTTTCGGTCTTCCGTGTTCCGAGGCCATGTCTGTACATGCTAGGCTCGTCAAGTCAACCTAAGTGTTTTGCATGTGTAAATCTGGCTTACACCCGTTGTATTCGAACGTTAGAATCTATCACACCCGATCATCACGTGGTGCTTCGAAACAACGAACCTTCGCAACGGTGCACAGTTAGGGGAAACACTTTCTTGAAATTTTAGCGAGGGATCATCTTATTTATGCTACCGTCGTTCTAAGCAAATAAGATGTAAACATGATAAACATCACATGCAAATCATAAAGTGACATGATATGGCCAATATCATTTTGCTCCTTTTGATCTCCATCTTCGGGGCACCATGATCATCATCGTCACCGGCATGACACCATGATCTCCATCATCGTGATCTCCATCATCGTGTCTTCATGAAGTTGTCTCACCAACTATTACTTCTACTACTATGGCTAACGGTTAGCAATAAAGTAAAGTAATTATATGGCGTTTTCATTGACACGCAGGTCATAGAATAAATTAAGACAACTCCTATGGCTCCTGCCGGTTGTCATACTCATCGACATGCAAGTCGTGATTCCTATTACAAGAACATGATCAATCTCATACATCACATATATCATTCATCACATCCTTTTGGCCATATCACATCACATGGCATATGCTGCAAGAACAAGTTAGACGTCCTCTAATTGTTGTTGCAAAAAATTTTACGTGGCTGCTATAGGTTTCTAGCAAGAGCGTTTCTTACCTACGCCACAACCACAACGTGATATGCCAATTTCTATTTACCCTTCATAAGGACCCTTTTCATCGAATCCGATCCGACTAAAGTGGGAGAGACAGACACCCGCTAGCCACCTTATGCAACTAGTGCATGTCAGTCGGTGGAACCTGTCTCACGTAAGCGTACGTGTAAGGTCGGTCAGGACCGCTTCATCCCATGATGCCGCCGAATCAAGATAAGACTAGTAACGGCAAGTAAATTGACAAAATCGACGCCCACAACAACTTGTGTTCTACTCGTGCAAGAAACTACGCATAGACCTGGCTCTGATACCACTGTTGGGGAACGTAGTAGTAAAAAAAATTCCTACGCATCACCAAGATCAATCTATGGAGAGACTAGAAACGAGAGAGAGAGGAGTGCATCTTCATACCCTTGAAGATCGCGATGCGGAAGCGTTGCAAGAACGCGGTTGGAGGAGTCGTACACGCAGCGATTCAGATCGCGGTTGATTCCGATCTAAGCACCGAACAACGGCGCCTCCACGTTCAACACACGTGCAGCCCGGTGACGTCTCCCGCGCCTTGATCCAGCAAGGAGGAGGAAGAGGTTGGGGAAGACAACTCCGGCAGCACGACGGCGTGGTGGTGGAGTTGGCAGTTCTCCGGCAGGGCTTCGCCAAGCTCAACGGAGGAGGAGGGGGTGTTGGAGAGGGGGAGGGCTGCGCCTTGGATGAGGTGCTGCTGCCCTCCCTCCTCCCCTCTATTTATAGGGCCAAGGGGAAAGGGGGCCGGCCCCTCTAGATCAGATCTAGAGGGGGGGCGGCGGCCAGGGGGAGGGGGCTTGCCCCCCAAGCCAAGGGGGCGCCCCCCTTTAGGGTTTCCCCCAACCCTAGGTGCATGGGCCCTAGGGAGGATGGCGCCCAGCCCACTTAGGGGCTGGTTCCCTCCCACATACAGCCCATAGGGCCCTCCGGGGCAGGTGTACCCTCCCGGTGGGCCCCCGGAACCCCTTCGGTGGTCCCGGTACAATACCGGAAAACCCCCGAACACTTCCGGTGACCGTATGATGACTTCCCATATATAAATCTTCACCTCCGGACCATTCCGGAACTCCTCGTGACGTCCGGGATCTCATCTGGGACTCCGAACAACATTCGGTAACCACATACTATTTCCCATAACAACTCTAGCGTCACCGAACCTTAAGTGTGTAGACCCTACGGGTTCGGGAACTATGCAGACATGACCGAGACATCTCTCCGGCCAATAACCAACAGCGGGATCTGGATACCCATGTTGGCTGCCACATGTTCCACGATGATCTCATTGGATGAACCACAATGTCGGGGATTCAATCAATCCCGTACACAATTCCCTTTGTCTACCGGTATGATACTTGCCCGAGATTCGATCGTCGGTATCCCTATACCTTGTTCAATCTCGTTACCGGCAAGTCTCTTTACTCGTTCCGTAACGCATGATCCCGTGGCTAACTCTTTAGTCACATTGAGCCCATTATGATGATGCATTACCGAGTGGGCCCAGAGATACCTCTCCGTCATACAGAGTGACAAATCCCAGTCTCGATTCGTGCCAACCCAACAGACACTTTCGGAGATACCTGTAGTGCACCTTAATGGTCACCCAGTTACGTTGTGACGTTTGATACACCCAAAGCATTCCTACGGTATCTGGGAGTTGCACAATCTGATGGTCTAAGGAAATGATACTTGACATTAGAAAAGCTTTAGCAGACGAACTACACGATCTAGTGCTATGCTTAGGATTGGGTCTTGTCCATCACATCATTCTCCTAATGATGTGATCCCGTTATCAATGACACCCAATGTCCATGGTCAGGAAACCGTAACCATCTATTGATCAACGAGCTAGTCAACTAGAGGCTCACTAGGGACATGTTGTGGTCTATGTATTCACACATGTATTACGATTTCTGGATAACACAATTATAGCATGAACAATAGACAATTATCATGAACAAGGAAATATAATAATAACCACTTTATTATTGCCTCTAGGGCATATTTCCAACAATATATATATATATATATATAATTTTTGTATGATTCATGCTATATTGCTATCAATTACATACACTTTGGCATACTTTTCATTAATTTTTATTGGACTAACATATCCTATCCTACATGCATCTTGTTCCATCTATTAGACAACCTCATATTTCTTGAGCTTATCATCCACGATCGACTCTTCATCGAATTTCTACACGACATCATAGTTGCATAGACTGGCTCTGCAGGCGATGTGCACAATGTGGTTTTCATGGACATCCACCTATGATTCCACCGATGCAAACATGATCATGTGTTTGAGCTCCAACATAAGTTGACACTCGATATAATACTACGTTCAGTTGCAGGAAGCAAAACACTTAAGTATTAAAAGTGTCAGCAATGTTCAACTACGAGAACCTAATTAGTGAAGTGTTAAAAGTATAAACCATGTAAAATTGCAACAACTAACTACATGAATGCTAAAACTTAGTGCTTTTGGTAGATTTCTACTAGCTTGGAAAAGAAAAACCCAATCTTAAGCCTCTAGTAGTCAGCAAAACATAAATGCATCATGTAATTTTCTTCTTTACAAAAGAAGGAACACTTTGATTAACATATCATGTGATAGATATAGGGAGGAGAACCAGAGATGGGGAGGGCAAAGAGACAACAAAATGGTGTTCCGGATGAGGTATAAACGGTAGGGACATTTTTTCATATTATGACTCTTTCAGTTCTTCAAGAAATGCTACATGAGTTTGATGCTTTGTTTTGGGTGCCAAAGGAATTATCCATAGGCGTGCTTGTGACAACCAAATTTGTTTGTTGTGCCTATATATGGCCACCAAATTTCATTGGTGCCAGTCCATTGTTTGCCTTGCTTCCTGTTCTGTTCATTCACAAACCTAGCTTTCCTTCCGTACAACTAATCCTAAACCTAAATCTTGTTCTACTTCCCAGTGTAAAAGGCAAGACCCCATGTATCCTTTCACCTTACCCACATAAACATTTGTGGGTACTGTCACATGAACCCATTTTTTTCTTCATGGCGTGGGCAAGACATGTTTGATGTACTTGTGATGGTTGTATGGGCAAATATGTCAGTAATTTACTTCTGATGGTAGACCTATAAGTCAATAGCTCTCAAACGATAAACATGGAATTTCTCCCAAATTTGAACTCTTGACAAAACAACAAGTCCCAGTTCCCTGCATAATATGATAAAAACAGATAGATGATACAACATAGAGTTCACATGATGAGTGTGATAAAAAGAAAGAAAGCATCCAATATAATGGTGCAAACTATCGAACGCAAACGGTCAATGTAACCTCGTTAGGTCACCACCACAACACCTAGATTTTTATCATTGGATTTGTTTCTCACCCGACTTAGCTTGCTTTCTTGCAGAATGGACCGAAGAATGTGTGGTAGTGGTAACCCTCTCCCCAACCATAAACCACATTGTTCCACTTGCACCGATTGGAGAAGATGCCCACTTTGGAGCTAGATGCCATGCTCAACAGATCTACCTCAGAGGAAACAACTTGGTCCATCTTTTTAGTAACCTCATCTTTGTTTATCTTGTCATCCATGGTCGGCTCTTCATTGAATTTCTCCATAGTACCTCAATTGCACAAGCCGTCTCTGCACGTAATGGGGAAAATGTAGTTTTCGAAGGCACCCTCTTGAAATTACATCCTTACAAACTTCATCATGTGTGTGTGAGATTAAGCATAAATGTTGAAAGTATGAACTAGATCAATTGCAAGAAACTAACCAATTAAGTGCAAAAAGTGTAAATGCCATTAACCTACAAGAACCAAATCAGTGAAGTGTTAAAGTTGTAAACCACTAAATTGCAACAACTAACTATATAAATGCTAAAAGTGTAAACCTCATCAAATTGCAAGACCTAACCAGATAAATGCTAAATTTGTAAACTACGTTAAATTCAAAGAACTAACCACATAAAATGCTAAAAGTATAAACGATGCTAAATTACAAGAAGCTAACCACATAATGTTAAAATGTAAACCATGCTAGACTACAAGAAACTAATGATAACAAATACGCAAAATCTAGGAGCTATGCATAACAATGAAGAGGAGCACATAGGTCTACTAGGGTTATACTGAGGGACGTAGAGCTAGATCAAAACCCATTATGACTACTCATCACCTTGATCTGCTCGATTTAAAAATAGCTGAATCTCGTACGTGGGGAAGCATGGCTACAATCCAAATAGAAAGTTATAAAGTAGAAGGCAGATGCTAACTTGTGTATTGGTGGAATCAAGCACAGATCCCACATCCCATGCCGACCCAAACACTATGTCTATACAATGGGGGTTGAGTTGATGTTCTCGATGATAGCCATACCTTTGTATTTGTTCATGGCATCATGGCCAGCATGCATAGGACTTGATTGTGCAAGATGTCGCAAAGGTAATTTAGGGTGGTGCTTCAAGAGTTCAATATTATGAATATCCTTGAAGGATTCCTGTGAATCCTCATGGATTGAATCAGGTAATGGCAGGCGGCGGAACTATAGATGATGGTGTTTGATAGGGTAGGGATTGAGATTATGTCGGAGCGACAAACGGTAGTGTCTAGTAGGCTAGGATTCGCGATTGCGACAAAGCGATGAGCGGTGGGGTCTAGTAGGCTAGGGTTTGGGATAGAGCAAAGTGACAAATGGTGCTCCAATAGGATAGGGTTTGGGATTGTGACAGGATGGGGTGTGAGGGGCAAGGAGATGTGGAACTAGCCTTTTGCTTTGTAAATTTTATCATTTCTATATTTGTTTCCCCTTTTACCTTGCTTACAACATATCACTTGCTCTTGTGAATATGCGTTAGTGTGGAAAAAATCCTTGAATTTCTCCCGTGTGCCTCTTTGGTAAGGCATGCTAAATAGAGAGTGTGGTATTTTAAGGGGCTATATAGGAGTTATTTATTTTTGTACGCTTGTCCAACTGATGCATAAAGACTTTGATTTTATATATATATATATATATATATATATATATATTGGCCTTTTTGGTCTCAATTATCTATTGCCACTAGGTTTATAAGTGGAACAATAAGTTAAATCAATCTTATAGGTAGAGACACTTTGTTTAGGAGGTTTGCAACATAACAGATTCTCTTGCCAAACCTTAGACATTTTAGACCAACGGTACGATTTTTCACTACTAGGTTTTGATGAAAGCACACCAGACAGACATGGTCCACAAATTGGAGAAACTAGTTAACCATACAAAAATACTCGCGATAGAACTACACATAATGTTAAGCTAATAATACTAAAATGGTAGGTAGCTAGTCATAGGAACACAAACTAACCCAGTGAATAAAATGGCAATAACAGAGTCTTGTAGAGGACGGGAAATACAACCTAGGGCCACCATAAAAGATCTCCATGTTTGCATTTTAGGGAAGCTTGAGTTGGCTTTTGAGATGATGAGGATGGCGCTCAAGAGCAAAATGTCTTTGTCACAAGCTCCTGACCGCCCTCCTAAAGTACCTTCCATAGCTACATCAGAGACACATGAGATAATTGAGCATCAGAGGGTCGAAAATTAATTTATGGTCATGGTGTTTCTTATGCATCACCACACCAGAATATACCAAATATAAGAATCCCATTAAATCATTCATAACCAAAATCGCATCAGTTGGTCTGGAAATATCTACTGATTGTAAGGTATCGGGTCAAATGAGAGTTCAGCCACAAAAGTCTGTAACTGATTGTTAGGTAATCTCAAAAAGGCTAAAGGACAGCAAAACACGATGTGCTCAGAAGTTGCTATATCCCCATAAAGTTCATAGTCACATCTCTACGTCACATACAATATTTTCAGTTGCTTAGATGACTGAATTGTATTTTGCACAAATCATTTTTTAGTTTGTTTGGTTGTTTTACTATCCTCTATAACTTGAGAGTGAATATACTATCATCCATGTCTTTGTTGATCAATTAGAACACCCAAATATTTCAGAGGTTGAGAACCACACATGTGGGTAAATTTTGACAACAATAAAGGCTTCTCCATTTGATTCTTGCCCATACAGTATGACATCTATCAGGATTTAATGCTAGACTCAGCAACCACATGTGAACAAAATGCAATCGGCACAATAAACATCGCATATGCAAGGTGGACTCTAGATCAGAAAACCAAGGGTGCATCAGCAAACTAAGGGTGCATGTGGCTTTATTAATTGATTTGCATCCATCAAACCTGCTGAAGTTGTAACCAAATTTATATTTGTTCATTAGGACATGAGTAATATGTGAACCCTACCCAGTGTAGTGGATAACCGAGATACACCACTAAAATATGTCTCTAATCTCCATTCTGAAATGTACTCATAACCATAACACTTGCTTCACAAGAAAAACATTAACAAAGTACTTTGCCTCAAGAAGAAATCAAATTATCAACAAGCAAGCATTAGCATAATTACCTGAACTATGTTCGGATACTTGGAAAATGCACAAGGGTGGGTTGAGGTATATCCTTTGAAAGAAAATGATGCCATATCAACCAATATCTTCTTTTTCAGGTCAGTAGTGATCAGCCATGTCTTTATGTTGCAAAATTTGGATTTACACAACAAGTAACCAACATCATCACAATCATAGGTCAAGTACAGGACAGGGTGAGATGCTTGCAGGTCCTTCAATGTCAACTCTCTTGCATAGGTGTCACTCGGTATCAGGTCAGACAACAACTTAAAATGACTTGGGTAGTCAACCAAGATTTCCTTGTCATAAGCCATGAATCCCTTGCTCCAATGGTCCCAAGAAGTCATTATGTACCATGTCATGGCCCTCCAACCAATTTCTTTGGGGTTCGTCAAGCAGTCTGACTCATAGAGTGTATCCATGTCATCATACGACCTTTCATCAACATCTGGTCTTTCATATTTTTTATCTCGACAAACTTGTCATACCATTACTGTATGCAACATTCCAAACCGGCCACATAGACAATTTTGCATTGTGAGTGTTGCCAGGCATCACCTTAGGAAAGGCGATGAAGTGCGCCACACGCATTTTATGGAGCACGTTGTAGAACAGAATCCCCATCCAGAGATCAAACCATCCGAGCTTCTCCTAGAGATAGGAAGTCCAATTCCCTACATAATCTGTAAAATCCGATATACGATACATCACACTCAGAGTTCACACAATCATCGCAATTAAATGCCGCAAACAAGAAAATACGAATGATCAATGGAACCTAGTTAGGTTGGCATCATAGCACCTCGGTTTTGATCATCGATGTTGTTCTTCACTTGACTTGGCGCTCCTTCTTGTAGAATGGGCCGAACTGTGTGTAGTAGTGTTAATCCTCTCCCCAGCCATCATACATATTCTTCTTGCATCCATTGGAGGCTTTGGAGCTAGATGTGATGCTCAATTGAGCTAGCTCAGAGGAGCCATCATGGTCCATCTATGCGACAACCTCATCTTTCTTCAGGTTTTCCTTCATTATCGGCTCATCTGTGACGCCCCCGATTCAATCGTACACTAATCATACACGCAAACGTGTACGATCAAGATCAGGGACTCACGGGAAGATATCACAACACAACTCTAAAAGTAAAATAAGTCATACAAGCATCATAATACAAGCCAGGGGCCTCGAGGGCTCGAATACAAGTGCTCGATCATAGACGAGTCAGCGGAAGCAACAATATCTGAGTACACACATAAGTTAAACAAGTTGCCATAAGATGGCTAGCACAAACTGGGATACATATCGAAAGAGGCGCAGGCCTCCTGCCTGGGATCCTCCTAAACTACTCCTGGTCGTCGTCGGCAGCCTGCACGTAGTAGTAGGCGCCTCCAGAGTAGGGGTCGTCGTCGACGGTGGCGTCTGGCTCCTGAACTCCAGCATCTGGTTGTGACAACCAGAAAGAAAAGAAAGGGGGAAAAGGGGGAAGCAAAGCAACCGTGAGTACTCATCCAAAGTACTCGCAAGCAAGGAGCTACACTACATATGCATGGGTATATGTGTAAAGGGCCATATCAGTGGACTGAACTGCAGAAAGCCAGAATAAGAGGAGGGATATCTAATCCTGTCGAAGACTACGCTTCTGGCAGCCTCCATCTTGCAGCATGTAGAAGAGAGTAGATGGTAAGTTCACCAAGTAACATCGCATAGCATAATCCTACCCGACGATCCTCTCCTCGTCGCCCTGTGAGAGAGCGATCACCGGGTTGTATCTGGCACTTGAAAGGGTGTGTTTTATTAAGTATACGGTTCTAGTTGTCATAAGGTCGAGGTACAACTCCGGGTCGTCCTTTTACCGAGGGACACGGCTATTCAAATAGATAAACTTCCCTGCAGGGGTGCACCACATTACCCAACACGCTCGATCCCTCTGGCCGGGCACACTTTCCTGGGTCATACCCGGCCTCGGAAGATCAACACGTCGCAGCCCTACCTAGGCATAACAGAGAGGTCAGCACGCCGATCTAAATCCTATGCGCGCAGGGGTCTGGGCCCATCGCCCATTGCACACCTGCACGTTGCGTGGGCGGCCGGAGAGCAGACCTAGCAACCTCCATTACAAAGGAAGTTACGTTACGCGGTCCAACCCGGCGCGCGCCGCTTAGTCGCTGACGTCAAGGAGGCTTCGGCTGATACCACGACGTCGAGTGCCCATATCTGTTCCTGCGTAGTTGGTTAGTGCGTATGGGCCAGTGGCCAGACTCAGATCAAATACCAAGATCTCGTTAAGCGTGTTATTATGAAGTAAATGCGAACGCCGACCAGGGCCAGGCCCACCTGTCTCCTAGGTGGTCTCAACCTGCCCTGTCGCTCCGCCACAAAGATCCACACAAAGGGCCGTTGGGACAAAGGTCCTTTCAGCCCCCAATCCGTGAATCACTCGCGGGTACTCTTCGAGCCGACCCGACTTTAGTCACCATATGTATAGTATGTATATATGTATAGTATATACCCGTGATCACCTCCCGAGTGATCACGGCCCGATAGTATAGCAAGGCAGACTGACAAGAATGTAGGGCCAATGATGATAAACTAGCATCCTATACTAAGTATTTAGGATTGCAGGTAAGGTATCAACAGATGTAGCAACAATGTCAGGCTATGCATCAGAATAGGATTAACGGAAAGCAGTAACATGCTACACTACTCTAATGCAAGCAGTATAGAGGAGAATAGGCGATATCTGGTGATCAAGGGGGGGGGGCTTGCCTGGTTGCTCTGGCAAGAAGGAGGGGTCGTCAACTCCGTAGTCGAACGGGGCAGCAGCAGCGTCGGTCTCGTAGTCTACCGGAGAGAAGAGGGGGAAGAAACAATAAATACAAAGCAAACAATGCTACAAAAAGTATGACATGACAATATGCAGTGCCGGGGTGTTCTAACGCCTAACTAAATGATTTAGTTAATATAGGAATTTATTCGAATTTATTTAATTAAAGTTGGGCACTATTCATTTACTGAAACTGGTCTAAAAGTTCAATGTTCTTATAGCTGCGGGCGTCTGACGGGAATACGGAAGGCGTAACCGGGTTCGTATCGGAATTCTGAGCAAGTTCCATGTACAAAGTATTTTCATCGGAGTTACGGTTTATTTAATATGATTTTCTAAAGTTTTTATTAATTTCTAGAATTTATTTAATTATTTAAATCAACATTATCCGAAACAGTGCACGCTGACATCAGCATGACGTCAGCAGTCAACAGAGGCATTGACTGGTCAACTGACGTGTGGGACCCGTTTGTCATTGACTGAGATTAACTAAAACAGATTAATTAGTTTAATTAGTAATTAGGTTAATCTAATCAGGATTAGTTAAGTTAATTAATTTAGTTAACTAATTTAATAATTAATTAATTAATATTTTTATTATTTTCTTTTAATCCTTTTTTTCTCTTTTTTAAAACGTTCCAGGGGCTAGGCCCCACATGTCATTGGGTCAGGGGGGCCATAGCGGGTTCGGGCGTTGCGGGCGCCCGACCCGGGCGACGACCCGTGGGAGCGGAGGGGCGCCGACGCGGCGCGGGCGCCAGGCGCCGGAGATGGCCGCGGCGAGGCCACGGCGAGACTGGCGGCGCGCGCAGCAGGGGGCGACTGGCGCGGTCGAGTGGTGGACCGGAGCGGGGCGAGACCAGCGCGCGGCAGCAGCAGGAGCCGGCCATGGCGGGCGACCCAGGCAGTGGCGGGGGCGCGTGCGCAGCCGCGGGACGCGGTGAGTGTGCCAAGGGGGAAGAAGGGAGCGGCGACGCAGCGGGGTAGCGGCGATGCGGCGCGTGCGCGCGCGGCGAAGGGCACCAGTGGGGAGGGCGAGCGACGGCAGGGCTCGCCGGCAGGGGCGCGTGGGGGGGGGGGCACGGTGGCGCGGGGCACGCGACGCACGAGGCCACCGCGGGCGGGCGACGCAAGCAGCGGCGCGGTGAGGGAGAGAGGAGGAGAGGGAGGGGCGCGACTCACGGAGGGCGTAGGGATCGTGGCAGTAGTGCGCGAGGTGGATGACGGGGACGACGGCGGAGAGGAGAAGCAGGCCGGCGGGGGAGCGCTCCGGCGACGGCGTCCAACGGCGACGGCAATGGGGCGGCGTCGGGCGGCGGGGTCGGGGCGTCGCGGCGACCTCCACCTCTCGATCCCGATCCAATCGGGGGAGAGGGGGGGGGGATATTTCGGGAGAGGGGGGAAGTGGGGTGGGGGCTGGTTAGGGTTTCCCCCTCATGGGGATAAGGCATGGGCGGGTCGGCCGGCTGGGCCAGGTGGGCCGGCCTGGCCTGTGAGCTGGGCCGTCTGGCCCAGTTGGCCAAGGGGCCTTTTCTTTTCTTTTGTTTTTCTGTTTTGTTCTTTCTCCTTTTATCTATTCCTATTTCCCTGTTTAGTAAAAAGTTAGGCCTCAAAATGATTTCTATAGGACATGGCAATTGTTCCAGTAATTACTAGGCATTCCCTAACACTACCAAAAATTAGTTTGGAGACAATTGGAGCTCCCACAAATTTTACAATAATTAATATGCATTAATCCTAGCTGTTTTAATCATGTTAGTGCCACCTAAACATTTTATCATTTGTTGGTTTCAATTTTAGACTAGCCTCTGCAATACTTGTTATTTACTGAGCATTTTAGTTTTTAGGTTGGACAACTTTTATATTTCACTTTCATTTAAATTTGAATTTGAGTTAGGAGTTGAAATACAATTTGATGCTAATGATGATTATGCACTATTAAGCTTGCTGACATGGCATTAACCTAGGGTGATCACTGTAGTTAATGACAGGGGGTGTTACAATTCTCCTCATCTAACCAGAATTCTCGTCCCGAGAATTAAGAGGAAGACTGAAAGAAGGTGGGGTATTCTTCACGAAGACGACCCTCGTGTTCCCAAGTGGCCTCATCTTCAGAATGATTTGACCACTGAACCTTGAGGAACTTGATTGCCTTCTGACGTGTGCGGCGTTCAGCTTGGCCGAGAATGCGGACCGGATGCTATTTATAGGAGAAGTCCTGCTGCAATTCGAGCACTTCATGATCCACTGCTCGGATTGGGTCCTTGAAGCAACGGCGGAGTTGTGACACGTGGAACACATCGTGAACCTGAGAAAGGTTCGGCGGAAGCTCCAGTTGATATGCCACTTTTCCACGCTTTTCAAGAATAGTGAACGGACCAATATAGCGAGGAGCTAGCTTGCCCTTGATCCCGAAGCGGTGAGCACCCTTCATTGGTCTAACTCGAAGATAAACCTTTTCGCCAGGTTGATAGACCATGTCTTTATGATGACGGTCATACTGACTCTTCTGACGTGACTGGGCAGTCTTGAGATTCTCACGAATGATGCGGACTTGTTCTTCGGCGTGTTGGATAATATCCGGGCCGAAAAGTGGACGTTCCCTAGTTTCTGACCAGTTCAGAGGGGTTCGACACTTTCGTCCATATAACACTTCGAAGGGGGCCATCTTCAGACTAGCTTGATAGCTATTATTATAAGAGAACTCCGCATACGGGAGAGATTCCTCCCATTTCTTGCCGAAAGAGATAACACAAGCTCGAAGCATGTCTTCGAGAACTTGGTTGACACGTTCCACTTGCCCTTGCGACTGAGGATGAAATGCAGTACTGAATGACAGATGAGTACCCATAGCTTCTTGGAAACTTGCCCAGAATTTCGAAGTGAATAAACTGCCACGGTCCGAACTGATTACCAGTGGAATACCGTGAAGTGAAACAATTCTGGACATGTAGAGAGTTGCAAGATGACTAGCAGTGATCGTTTCTTTGACCGCCAGAAAATGTGCAACTTTAGAGAGTCGATCAATGATGACAAGGATAGCATCATTACCTTTCTGCGATTTGGGAAAACCAGTGACGAAGTCCATTTCAACATGGTCCCATTTCCATTCAGGAATAGAGATAGGTTGCAGAGTTCCAGTCGGCCTTTGATGTTCTTCTTTGATTCGACAACAAACGTCACATTTAGCAACATAACGAGCAATGTCTTGCTTCATATTAGACCACCAGAATTTTCGACGGACATCTTGGTACATCTTGGTGCTACCGGGATGAATAGACAGAGGCGTTTCATGAGCTTCTTTCATAACCTTCTGAGTCCTATCCAGGTTGTCTTCCGTAGGGACAACTATTCGACCTCTAAAGAATAAGGTGTCATCATCTTCAAGGGTGAAGCACGAGGGCCTTCCTGCCGCGAGGTAGCGCTTAATCTTGTGGGCTTGAGAGTCATACTTCTGCAGTGTCTTGATGCTGCCCAAGAGATCTGGTTCGACAGCCAGGGTATTAAGGGAACCCTGGGGAACAACACGGAGGTTCATCTTGCGGAACTCTGGAGGAGGGGGAGCGAGTGCTCCAGGAGGAACAATATGGAGGTTCAGCTTTCTAAATTCCTTAACAAGCGAGGTTTGAACTTTGTGAACCTGGAGGTGGTTGCAATATGACTTACGGCTCAAGGCATCAGCCATCACATTAGCCTTGCCTGGTGTATAGGAAATACCCAAGTCAAAGTCTGCAACAGTCTCCATCCATCTCTGCTGACGGAGGTTCAGGTCTGGCTGAGTAAACAAATACTTTAGACTTTGGTGGTTGGTGAAGATCTCACAACGATTACCGAGAAGGTAATGTCGCCACTGTTTCAGTGCATGTATGACAGCAGCAAGCTCGAGGTCGTGAACTGGGTAGTTCTCTTCGTGAGGGCGCAATTGACGGGATGCATAGGCAATCACTTTGCGCTCTTGCATTAGGACACAGCCTAATCCTTGACGGGAAGTGTCGCAGTAAATGACGAAGTCCATCTTAGTATCAGGTGGAGCAAGCACTGGGGCAGAAGTCAACTTGTCCTTGAGTGCCTGGAAACTTTCCTGAGATTTGTCTGTCCATTGATACTTGACGCCCTTATGCAATAGGTTAGTCAGAGGCCTGGCGATCTTGGAGAAATTCTCGACGAATAGACGGCAATAGCTGGCGAGACCGAGAAAACTCCTGACTTGCTTGACGTTCTTCGGAGGAGTCCAATCGAGAATAGCCTGAACTCGCTCGGGGTTGACGGCAATACCATCCTTGGAGATGACATGCCCAAGATAAGTTACTTCGGGAAGCCAGAATTCACACTTGGAATACTTAGCATAGAGTTGATGCTCTCGAAGCTTCTCCAGGACAAGACGAAGATGTTCAGCATGCTCTTCTTTATTCTTGGAGTACACAAGGATATCATCCAGATAAACCACGACGAACTTGTCGAGGTATTCCATGAAGATATAGTTCATCAAACGAGAGAAAGGTGCTGGAGCATTGGTTAAGCCGAATGACATGACAGTGTACTCATATGAACCATATCGAGTCACGAATGCGGTCTTTGGGATATCCTCTTCACGAACACGGATCTGGTGGTATCCCAACCTTAAGTCCAGGTTGGAGAACACTGATGAGCCAGCTAGTTGATCATACAGATCATTGATCCGAGGAAGAGGATATTTGTTCTGAATGGTAGCTTGGTTAATAGGTCGGTAGTCTTGGACCAATCGGTTTGTCCCATCCTTCTTCTTGACAAAGAGGGAAGGTGCTCCCCAAGGAGAGCAACTGGGGCGAATGAAACCACTGCGAAGAGATGTGTCTATTTCCTCCTTAAGCGCAATGAGTTCATGTGGCGGCATCTTGTAAGGTCGTTTGGCTATAGGGGTGGTGCCTGGTTTCAAGTCGATGATGAATTCGACAGCTCTAGCAGGGGGAATCCCTGGAAGTTCTTCAGGAAAGATGTCTTGGAACTCACAAACAACGGGAATGTTTTCAATGCCCTCGAGTGGCACAGCGTTCAATGCGTTCAACGCATAAAGCCTTGCCTCGGCATTCTGAACCAGATGAGCGTTGTAGCTTACTATTTCATCGGAAGGGTGTAGCAGATGGACGGTCTTAGTGGCGCAAACTATAGAAGCAGTATGCGCTTTCAACCATTCCATTCCCAGAATGAGATCAATGCTACAGGACTTCAGTGCGATGGGAGAGACAAGGAATTCCAGTCCTTCGATTTCAACGGGGACATCCTTGCAAAACATGGAGGTTCGACATTGGCCCGCAGGGGTGTGTACTAATAGCGAAGCGTTCATGTCCTCACATTTAATGTCATGCAAGCATGCAAAATCTTCCGACATGAATGAATGCGATGCACCTGTATCAAATAAAACGGATGCTGGTACTGAATTTACGAGGAGTGTACCCATCACAGTAGCAGGTTGGTCTCGAGCTTCATTGAGATCAACGTGGTTGGCATGAACACGACCATAAGACTTGGCATTGTTGTTGCGGGACTGGTTGCTTCCACGGCCAGTTGTGGGAAGGGCCAGTTGATTCTGGTTCTGATAGCAGTTCCTGGCAAAGTGACCTGGTTGACCACACTTGTAGCACAGACCATTATTGGGGGTGGGAGCAGGAGCTTGGGGTGGTGCAGCTGGAAGTCTTGGCTGCCTGGGCGGTGGAGGAGGCAGACGCGGTGCAGCATAAGACTGCCTTGGAGCAGGTGCATTTGGACAGTACATGCTGTTCGGGATCCAGATTTTACGCTTCTGCGAGGGCGGACCCGAAGATGAGCCCGTGTCATGGTTACGTCTGTGAGAGCTCTGGTGTTCCTGCAGACCAGTTTCAACATTGATGGCCTTGTTCACCAAGGTGGCGAAATCGGGAAAGTCATGCACTAGCAGTGCGAGCTTGATGTCAGCTTGAAGGCCATCACGGAACTTCTCCTGTCTGCGTGCATCAGTTGCTGTCTTCTTCAGCATAGCGGGATAAGTCCAGAAACTCCCGCTGATAAGCTTCCACAGTTTTGTTGCCTTGGGTGAGGTTGCGGAATTCGCGCTTCTTCCGGTCCATGATTCCCTGTGGGATGAAGCGGGCACGGAAAGCAGCTTGAAAGTCTGGCCAGGTGATGATCGCTCCAACCGGCAGAGTACGCCTGTGGCTGTCCCACCATTGAGCAGCAGGTCCCTTCAGAAAGAAGGAAGCAAAGGTGACATAGCTGGCAGGGGCTACATCAGCAGACTCCATCTCATAGGTGATGTCACGGAGCCAGTCATCAGCATCCAGAGGCTGAGTTGAGCTGCGGTACATGGTTGGGTTGAGGCGTATGAAATCTTGGAGAGTTATTGGGGCTGGCTGCTGGTTCATATTGGGGCGCGGGAACTGAGCCATCATATTCTCCATGAACTGGCGGTTCAGCTCGAACTGTTGGATCATACCAGCCATATACTCAGGCGGTGGTGGGGCGTTGCCACCACGACCACGACCACCTGGTCTAACCATCCTGCTAATATATAATAGGGGTAGTTCAGCATTGAGAAATTTGCAAAGACAAGAATCATTCTTGGTGAAACATGCATAATGAAAGGAGCACGATAGATACTACATAGTAGTTGGCATATCTTACAAAAGGGATCATGCATAGAGTTCAGTATATAAGACTAAAGACATCATAGGCGGCACGCAGGCTCGCGGCGAATGCATCTAATGCTAATAAGCAAGTCTACACCAGTCCCAGGAGGAACTGTGGAGGTAGGTGTAGCCTGCAGCTGGTAGTGACGCGACGGGAAGTCCTCCGCGTCAGTAGCCTGCGGTCCGTGAACACTCTGGTGTAGAACCCGACGTCCAGGTGGCAAAAGAGGACCAAGTGCGGGAGTGTAGCTTCCCACATCTGGCCAACTGACACCCTGGGGCATCACGGTCCTGACTGGGTAGATCGCTGATCGCGGCAGCTCACCAGATCGGACAAAGGGGTGCAACAGCGTCAATGCACTGTACAGGTGCTGACGGGTGGTGTACAACTCGTGGCGAAGAGCTCGGTTAGCTCGATCCAGCCCATCAGCATGCAGAACCAGGTTCTGATGGTGGAAGGGCTCTCGGGTGACGGTGGAGTAGGCAGCAGTGTAATATCCCTCCGCACCAACGTCGGATGCGATAGCAACGTGCCTGAAAGGGGAAGTGTCCAACGCCCGATACTCTCCACGAAGACGTGTCAGAGCAGCATAAGCAGCATCGTGGACTGCCATATCGATGGTCACTCCAACTCCATGAGCGGTGTGCAGCACAGTAGTGGAGTCATACTCCCGAGAGTAGAGGTGGACGATGGCACGGTACTGCTCCTGGTTAAAGTCCTGGTACTGCTCGTACACGGTGTACTCAGGGTGCCAGCGATAACCCAGATAGGTCATCATCTCAGCTAACACAGCAGGTGAACCCTGGACACCAATGGCTGCCGTGTGGCGCACGACCTGCCTCGTGGGTTCCATCTGAAAACAAAGATGTTTCAAAGGAGTCATATGACAGTGTGGATATTATCCAAAATACTATTCTAAGGGTTAACTATGGCTTATCCAACTTTGGGGTGAATGTGGTCACGGGATCCTATTATTAGTGTTAGTAAATTCGTTTAACCCGAGTAGAAGAGAGTTCAGAGTCCCAGAGTAAAGAACGAGGAGTAAAAGATCCTAATACCACCCAATTGGCGATGTGGGCCCGTAAGACACACAGCCATGTTAGTAAAACAGTTTTCTTTGTCTAGACTCAACTTCGGCCAAGGAGTGTGGAAGGGGGGTTCCTACAGGCAGTCGGCTATGATACCAACTTGTGACGCCCCCGATTCAATCGTACACTAATCATACACGCAAACGTGTACGATCAAGATCAGGGACTCACGGGAAGATATCACAACACAACTCTAAAAGTAAAATAAGTCATACAAGCATCATAATACAAGCCAGGGGCCTCGAGGGCTCGAATACAAGTGCTCGATCATAGACGAGTCAGCGGAAGCAACAATATCTGAGTACACACATAAGTTAAACAAGTTGCCATAAGATGGCTAGCACAAACTGGGATACATATCGAAAGAGGCGCAGGCCTCCTGCCTGGGATCCTCCTAAACTACTCCTGGTCGTCGTCGGCAGCCTGCACGTAGTAGTAGGCGCCTCCAGAGTAGGGGTCGTCGTCGATGGTGGCATCTGGCTCCTGAACTCCAGCATCTGGTTGAGACAACCAGAAAGAAAAGAAAGGGGGAAAAGGGGGAAGCAAAGCAACCGTGAGTACTCATCCAAAGTACTCGCAAGCAAGGAGCTACACTACATATGCATGGGTATATGTGTAAAGGGCCATATCAGTGGACTGAACTGCAGAAAGCCAGAATAAGAGGAGGGATATCTAATCCTGTCGAAGACTACGCTTCTGGCAGCCTCCATCTTGCAGCATGTAGAAGAGAGTAGATGGTAAGTTCACCAAGTAACATCGCATAGCATAATCCTACCCGACGATCCCCTCCTCGTCGCCCTGTGAGAGAGCGATCACCGGGTTGTATCTGGCACTTGAAAGGGTGTGTTTTATTAAGTATCCGGTTCTAGTTGTCATAAGGTCGAGGTACAACTCCGGGTCGTCGTTTTACCGAGGGACACGGCTATTCGAATAGATAAACTTCCCTGCAGGGGTGCACCACATTACCCAACACGCTCGATCCCTCTGGCCGGGCACACTTTCCTGGGTCATACCCGGCCTCGGAAGATCAACACGTCGCAGCCCTACCTAGGCCTAACAGAGAGGTCAGCATGCCGGTCTAAATCCTATGCGCGCAGGGGTCTAGGCCCATCGCCCATTGCACACCTGCACATTGCGTGGGCGGCCGCAGAGCAGACCTAGCAACCTCCATTACAAAGGAAGTTGTGTTACGCGGTCCAACCCGGCGCGCGCCGCTCAGTCGCTGACGTCTAGGAGGCTTCGGCTGATACCATGACGTCGAGTGCCCATATCTGTTCCCGCGTAGTTGGTTAGTGCGTATAGGCCAGTGGCCAGACTCAGATCAAATACCAAGATCTCGTTAAGCGTGTTATTATGAAGTAAATGCGAACGCCGACCAGGGCCAGGCCCACCTGTCTCCTAGGTGGTCTCAACCTGCCCTGTCGCTCCGCCACAAAGATCCACACAAAGGGCCGTTGGGACAAAGGTCCTTTCAGCCCCCAATCCGTGAATCACTCGCGGGTACTCTTCGAGCCGACCCGACTTTAGTCACCATATGTATAGTATGTATATATGTATAGTATATACCCGTGATCACCTCCCGAGTGATCACGCCCCGCTAGTATAGCAAGGCAGACTGACAAGAATGTAGGGCCAATGATGATAAACTAGCATCCTATACTAAGTATTTAGGATTGCAGGTAAGGTATCAACAGATGTAGCAACAATGTCAGGCTATGCATCAGAATAGGATTAACGGAAAGCAGTAACATGCTACACTACTCTAATGCAAGCAGTATAGAGGAGAATAGGCGATATCTGGTGATCAAGGGGGGGGGGGCTTGCCTGGTTGCTCTGGCAAGAAGGAGGGGTCGTCAACTCCGTAGTCGAACGGGGCAGCAACAGCGTCGGCCTCGTAGTCTATCGGAGAGAAGAGGGGGAAGAAACAATAAATACAAAGCAAACAATGCTACACAAAGTATGACATGACAATATGCAGTGCCGGGGTGTTCTAACGCCTAACTAAATGATTTAGTTAATTTAGGAATTTATTCGGATTTATTTAATTAAAGTTGGGCACTATTCATTTACTGAAACTGGTCTAAAAGTTCAATGTTCTTATAGCTGCGGGCGTCTGACGGGAATACGGAGGGCGTAACCGGGTTCGTATCGGAATTCTGAGCAAGTTCCATGTACAAAGTATTTTCATCGGAGTTATGGTTTATTTAATATGATTTTCTAAAGTTTTTATTAATTTCTAGAATTTATTTAATTATTTAAATCAACATTATCCGAAACAGTGCACGCTGACATCAGCATGACGTCAGCAGTCAACAGAGGCGTTGACTGGTCAACTAATGTGTGGGTCCCGTTTGTCATTGACTGAGATTAACTAAAACAGATTAATTAGTTTAATTAGTAATTAGGTTAATCTAATCAGGATTAGTTAAGTTAATTAATTTAGTTAACTAATTAAATAATTAATTAATAAATATTTTTATTATTTTCTTTTAATCCTTTTTTTCTCTTTTTTAAAACGTTCCAGGGGCTAGGCCCCACATGTCATTGGGTCAGGGGGGCCATAGCGGGTTCGGGCGTTGCGGGCGCCCGACCCGGGCGACGACCCGCGGGAGCGAAGGGGCGCCGACGCGGCGCGGGCGCCGGGCGCCGGAGATGGCCGCGGCGAGGCCACGGCGAGACTGGCGGCGCGCGCAGCAGGGGGCGACGGGCGCGGTCGAGTGGTGGACCGGAGCGGGGCGAGACCAGCGCGCGGCAGCAGCAAGAGCCGGCCATGGCGGGCGACCCAGGCAGTGGCGGGGGCGCGTGCGCAGCCGCGGGACGCGGTGAGCGTGCCAAGGGGGAAGAAGGGAGCGGCCACGCAGCGGGGTAGCGGCGATGCGGCGCGTGCGCGGGTCTTTGCTTCGCACGTGCACCATTTTGTAGTGTCGATCTACCGTCGTTTTTCCTCTCCTAGCCCTTTGGTCTGGCTGCGAGTTTGGTTGTTTTGTGGTGTCTTGTTTCTGCTTGTATCCGCAGCGACTCCGCATCCCCCTCACTGGTCCAGTTGCGACGCCAGGCAGCTTCTGCGGTGAGGGAGAGAGGAGGAGAGGGAGGGGCGCGGCTCATGGAGGGCGTAGGGATCGTGGCAGTAGTGCGCGAGGTGGATGACGGGGACAACGGCGGAGAGGAGAAGCAGGCCGGCGGGGGAGCGCTCCGGCGACGGCGTCCAACGGCGACGGCAACGGGGCGGCGTCGGGCGGCGGGGTCGGGGCGTCGCGGCGACCTCCACCTCTCGATCCCGATCCAATCGGGGGAGAGGGGGGGGATATTTCGGGAGAGGGGGGAAGTGGGGTGGGGGCTGGTTACGGTTTCCCCCTCATGGGGATAAGGCAGGGGCGGGTCGGCCGGCTGGGCCAGGTGGGCCGGCCTGACCTGTGAGCTGGGCCGTCTGGCCCAGTTGGCCAAGGGGCCTTTTCTTTTCTTTTGTTTTTCTGTTTTGTTCTTTCTCCTTTTATCTATTCCTATTTCCCTGTTTAGTAAAAAGTTAGGCCTCAAAATGATTTGTATAGGACATGGCAATTGTTCCAGTAATTACTAGGCATTCCCTAACACTACCAAAAATTAGTTTGGAGACAATTGGAGCTCCCACAAATTTTACAATAATTAATATGCATTAATCCTAGCTGTTTTAATCTTGTTAGTGCCACCTAAACATTTTATCATTTGTTGGTTTCAATTTTAGACTAGCCTCTGCAATACTTGTTATTTACTGAGCATTTTAGTTTTTAGGTTGGACAACTTTTATATTTCACTTTCATTTAAATTTGAATTTGAGTTAGGAGTTGAAATGCAATTTGATGCTAATGATGATTATGCACTATTAAGCTTGCTGACATGGCATTAACCTAGGGTGATCACTGTAGTTAATGACAGGGGGTGTTACATCATCGAATATCTCTACGACATCACAGTTGCATAGGTCGGCTCTGCAGGCAATAGCCACACTGTAATTTTCAAAGGCGCCCTACTGAAATTCCACCCGTATAAATCCATCATTTGTGCATGAACTCGAGCGTAAATGTTGAAAGTATAAATGAATTCAATTGCAAGAAACTAACCACTTAAGCGGTTAAAGTGTAAATCACATTAAATTGCAATAACTAATCACATATATGTTGAAAGTGTAAATGCCGTAAATTGCAACAAGCTAGCAACATAAATGTTGAAAGTTTAAATGATGCTAAATTGCAAGAGGTTAGTCACATAAATGTAAGAATAAAAAGATGCTAAACTGCAAGAAGCTAACCTTGTCAAATACACGAGAGCTGGTATCTATCCATATTAACAAAAAGGAACACATACATCTACTAGGGTTCGGTTAGGGCCGTAGACTAGCACGAAATCTGATCTGACAAACTAATCACCTTCATCTAGCTCGATCTGAAAACACATTGTACGACCGCATGCTCGAACCAAGATTTCTAGTTCTAGGTATGTCAAGCCTTAGAGACATGCAAAAGCGTGGCTCTTGTCGAAATAGTGGGGTTAGAAAAGTAGAATGCATATGCTAACCTGCAAGTTGGTGGCATCAAGCTTGCATCCCAGATTCCATGCTGACATGCTAAACACGCAAACCGCCTCTGAGGCGAGCGTTGGGTTCATACTCTTATTGAAGACCACACCTCTACCTTTCCTCGTGGCATCATGGCCATCATGGGTAGGGGTTGACCGTGTGGATCGGTGTGGAGGTTGTGCCAGGTGGTACTCATTGGAGTTTGATAGCCGTAGTAGCCTTGAAGGATTTTTGTGAATTCGCATGGCTCAAACCAAGGGGTTGCATCCGGGCGGAGCGACAAACAACAATGTTTGATAGGCTAGGATTTAGGATTGCGGTGGAGCGATGAAGGGTGGGGTTCTAATTGGCTAGGATCTGAATTGTGGCGGGGTGATGAATGTGTGGTCTAATAGGCTATGATTTGGGATTGCGGCCGGGGACAAACGGTGGGGTCAAGTAGGCTAGGGTTTGAGACTGCAAGGGAGCGATGAATGGTGGGGCTTGGTATAGGCTAGGCTTTGGAAATGTGACGGGATAGGGTATGTGGGGGGTGGGGTGGAACTAGCCTTTTTCTCCACTAATTCTATAAAATGCACCAGCATTGGGAGAACATAAATGAAAATGATATTAGTCTAGAAATTAGCAACATGAAACAAGCTCATATATATGCCCCATGTCATAATACTACAAGGAATACTAAAAGGCAAGTAAATTTTTTGACATGTTATGGAAACATATAAATTTGCAAATTTTTAATGAAAAAGTGTGGTCATTTGAGTGTTGTGCCAGTTAAAAGGTATGCTCTTATAGTTGCTAGCCTTCCATGACATTTTTGTGTAGAACACAAACAACCATGACTTTCTTACCAAATGGCAAGTACATACATCATCAACAATCTATGTCTAGATTTGATTTATATTCCTTTTCATGAACATAATTTTTGGGAAAAGGCAAGATATTCATCACACCCAAAAGTTATAGTCATAAGCACATGGAAAGTTGTAAACGACAAACTCAGTGGGATGAGATGGACTATGTATAGAGATCAAGCTTAGCTAAGTTGACAATGTCATATGCAAGCTTGAGCCTTAGCAAATAGGAGATGTGATTTATGTATAAATGAGCATAGCTCGAATTAGGACACTGACAAGTGGCATGATGGAGAGTTGCATGTGTATTCATTAAGGTGGAAGTTTACATGCTGAAGAATGTGTGACCGATATATATCCAGAGAAGCAGAGATATGGAGACATACAGAGAGTAAGATATACCACTATGTTTTGATGTTTTTTCTTCAAACCATTAAGGAGAGGTGCATGTGATTTCATTAAGATATTATATTAAGATCATGTGCCAACCAAGTTTCCAACTTTCAAGAGATATAAGTGAAGTGCGGGAAGTTTAAAGTGTTTCTAGCACCGCATTTTTCTTACTCTAGTAGATATAAGTGAAACACATCGAGTAAATAATCAAGCCAAGCAATATTTTGTCTCTTATAAAAGGTAATGACCATAGGTGCAGATTATACTTTATTCAAAAAGAAAAAGGAAAATGATGCTCCAAGAAAATACACAAAGCAATCAATGGATAAAGGTTTTAAAGATGTCATACTGAAAGGTTGATGAAGAATGGAGATTCCGTGGGCATCCCCAATCTTTGCCTTGTCTTCCTTCTTTGAAACAAATTGGGGGTGCCTTGGGCATTCCTTTCACACACTAATCGGCTAGAAGGTGAGATCTGATTCCATATTTCATGAAAGAACTGAAAGAAAGAAGATAAAACAAATAGACTGATCCGTAAAAATGGAAATTTCCACTTAGAAGATTGCAAAATGCACATCAACACATGTGACATCAAATGCCCCAGCATTGGGAGAACATAAATGAAAATGATATTAGTCTAGAAATTAGCAACATGAAACAAGCTCATATATATGCCCCATGTCATAATACTACAAGGAATACTAAAAGGCAAGTAAATTTTTTGACATGTTATGGAAACATATAAATTTGCAAATTTTTCATGAAAATGTATGGTCATTTGAGCGTTGTGTCAGTTAAAAGGTATGCACTTATAGTTGCTAGCCTTCCATGACATTTATGTGTAGAACACAAACAACCATGACTTTCTTACCAAATGGCAAGTACATACATCATCAACAATCTATGTCTAGATTTGTTTTATATTCCTTTTCATGAACATAATTTTTGGGAAAAGGCAAGATATTCATCACACCCAAAAGTTATAGTCATAAGCACATGGAAAGTTGTAAACGACAAACTCAGTGGGATGAGATGGACTATGTATAGAGATCAAGCTTAGCTAAGTTGACAATGTCATATGCAAGCTTGAGCCTTAGCAAATAGGCGATGTGATTTATGTATAAATGAGCATAGCTCGAATTAGGACACTGACAAGTGGCATGATGGAGAGTTGCATGTGTATTCATTAAGGTAGAAGTTTACATGCTGAAGAATGTGTGACCGATATATATCCAGGGAAGCAGAGATATGGAGACATACAGAGAGTAAGATATACCACTATGTTTTGATGTTTTTTCTTCAAACCATTAAGGAGAGGTGCATGTGATTTCATTAAGATATTATATTAAGATCATGTGCCAACCAAGTTTCCAACTTTCAAGAGATATAAGTGAAGTGCGGGAAGTTTAAAGTGTTTCTAGCACCGCATTTTTCTTACTCTAGTAGATATAAGTGAAACACATCGAGTAAATAATCAAGCCAAGCAATATTGTGTCCCTTATAAAAGGTAATGGCCATAGGTGCAGATTATACTTTATTCAAAAAGAAAAAGGAAAATGATGCTCCAGGAAAATACACAAAGCAATCAATGGATAAAATGTTTTAAAGATGTCGTACTGAAAGGTTGATGAAGAATGGAGATTCTGTGGGCATCCCCAATCTTTGCCTTGTCATCCTTCTTTGAAACAAATTGGGGGTGCCTTGGGCATTCCTTTCACACACTAATTGGCAGATCAACCCGTTGTGCACGCCATCCCAGGAATCACGATAGTGCCGCCTGATATACATGATGATCACAACCCAAACCTTACTAAAAGAAGGTTTACGAAGTCATTGTGGCTTGTTTATTAGAGTTATGCCATAGATTGCACTTTAGCAATAAAACAGGTTTTGAGGACGACTTCCCCTATTTTTGTCCAAGGGCTAGAGGCATATGTGAGGTGATTGGTCTGCCTTTGAAGGAAGATCTAGAGGGGTCTCAATCATGACATGGTACTCTCGATAAGATTCCATAATAACCCTTTTTAAAGAAATACAATAATACACACCCCCAAATACCTAAAATCAAATATTCATGAAAGTGGAACCATGGTATAGAGTGCTTCAAACGAAGAATTTAGGAATTTGAATCACCCCAAATCGGTATCATGGTTCAAACGTTATGGTTGTTCATTGCTTAAGGTTTTAACAAATAAACGAACATGTCCACTCTCTGGCTAAATGAGTGGATAACCACACTTTATTCGAATCGTCGATGGGTTGGAAAATGCTAACAGTCCTGAAGAACGTCATGTAGTGCGACAGAAAGCAATTGGGCCTCAAATGCGCTCGGCGCGGCCCAAGACGGCGGTACAGCTAACAAGCATGACCAACGCGGGAGTGATGTCTCGCTTATTGCGAGATGTAGCTCCTACTCGCCTCTCACGCGGCGCTACTGGGCTAGACCGGTACTGTAGCTGCAGCATAATTTTTTTCTATGTGGCTTTCACAATAGGTTTCACTGTTTGCATCAACTTTCTTCGGGTTTTCTCTAGTTTTCTTTTTTTTTCCTTCGATGTTCTTTGTTTCTTTCTTCCGTTTTCATCAGTTTTCTTCTGATTTTTATTTTTATTTTCAATTTTTCATCACATGTCTACATTTCACTTACACATTGAACATTTTTAGTATACAACAGGAACAATTATTTTGCACTCGTTTAACATTTTTCAAATACATATATCATATAACAACAAAGTCTAACTCTCTTCCTGTGCATCGACATGTCATAAAAGAATAATTCATGCACACAAAGTAAAGACAATGCACAGTATAAACATTTTCTTGCAATTTTATCGCATTAGAAACACAAAGAGTTGGAGATGTAGTTCCTCTTTTACCGCATTAGGATAACAACGATTCAACTATTACATGTCGCGGTAGTTGAACCCATTCCTCTGCATGGCCTGTCTTTGCCATAGTAAATAGTTGAAACCCACTAGCATGAGTAGGATTTGTTTGAGCCGTGATGTGCCTACTCATTCATGCTTTCTTGTTATGCCTGCTATGCTTAGAGTTGGTGTCAGGTCTAATTCATCAGGGATGGATTGGGATGGTGATGAACATGTCCTACTATTGAGAGCTAAGTGTGTGAACACAATTTGGTCAAGGTAGGGGTGAGATGCCATGTAGGAGTACATGGTGGGGTGTCTCATTGGGACCGTCCTCAGGAACTGAGTTCTGTGTTTGTGATCCAAGAACATCTACTACCATGCATTGGGCCCGAAACCCACGGACCCTCTCGACTTATTAATCACCTTGATCTCTGTCCAGGAGTTGCAACTAGTTTCTGGTGTTTGTAGCATATGTGTTGGAGGCCGTGCATAGTGTTGACCCTAGGGGTGGGTGATACGTCTCCAACATATCTATAATTTTTTATTGTTCCATGCTGTTATATTATCATTCTTGGATGTTTTACAATCATTTTATATTATTTTTTGGTACTAACCTATTGACATAGTGCCCAGTGCCAGTTGATGTTTTCTGCATGTTTTTTACATCGCAGGAAATCAATACCAAACGGAGTCCAAACGCAGCGAAACTTTTTGTGGATTTTTTTTGGACCAGAAGACATCCAGTGGGCCAGAGAAGCACCTGGGGGTGCTCCGAGGGGAGCACAACCCACCTGGGCGCGCCCCACCAGGGCGCGCTTGGAGGCCTAGGCGCGCCCAGGTGGGTTGTGCCCACCTCGGGGGCCTCCCGCACCGCCTCTTTGCTCTATAAATACCCCAATATTCTAGAAACCCTAGGGGAGTCGACAAAAATCAATTCCAGCCATTGCAAGTTCCAGAACCACCAGATCCAATCTAGACACCATCACGGAGGGGTTCATCATCCTCATTGGTGCCTCTCTGATGATGCATGAGTAGCTCATTGTAGACCTTCGGGTCCGTAGTTAGTAGCTAGATGGCTTTCTCTCTCTCGTTTGATTCTCAATACGATGGTCTCTTGGAGATCCATATGATGTAACTCTTTTTTGCGGTGTGTTTGTTGGGATCCGATGAACTTTGAGTTTATGATCAGATCTATCTTTTTATCCATGAAAGTTATTTGAGTCTTCTTTGATCTCTTATATGCATGATTGCTTATAGCCTCATATTTCTTCTCCGATATTTGGGTTTTGTTTGGCCAACTTGATCTATTTATCTTGCAATGGGAAGAGGTGCTTTGTGATGGGTTCGATCTTATGGTGCTTGATCCCAGTGACAGAAAGGGAAACGACACGTATGTATCGTTGCCATTAAGGATAACAAGATGGGGTCTATTTCTACATAAATAGATCTTGTCTACATCATGTCATCGTTCTTATTGCATTACTCCGTTTCTCCATGAACTTAATACACTAGATGCATGCTGGATAGCGGTCGATGTGTGGAGTAATAGTAGTAGATGCCGGCAGGAGTCGGTCTACTAATCTTGGACGTGATGCCTATATAATGATCATTGCCTGGATATCGTCATGAGTATTTGAAGTTCTATCAATTTCCCAACAGTAATTTGTTTCCACCATTTGCTATTTTTCTCGAGAGAAGCCACTAGTGAAAACTACGGCCCCCGGGTCTCTTCTTCAATATATTTCCTTCAAGATCTATTTTGCTATTCGCTCTTTTATTTATTTGCAACTTTTATTTTCAGATCTATTAATCCAAAAACCCAAAAATACCTTGCTGAATTTTATTTGCTTTTATTTGCGTCTTTCAATCTACTACAATTTTATCTCTCTCGTTACCCGAAAGGGATTGACAACCCCTTTAACACGTCGGGTTGCAAGTATTTGTTCTTTGTGTGCAGGAGCTGTTTACGTGGTGTTGCGTGGTTCTCCTACTGGTTCGATAACCTTGATCTCATCACTGAGGGAAATACCTACCGTCACTGTGCTGCATCATCCCTTCCTCTCTGGGAAAAAACGGACGTAGTTCTAGCAGACATCAAGAGGAGTTTCTGGCGCCGTTGCCAGGCAGACATCATCAACATCAACCAGGTTCCTAATCACAAATCTCATCTCCTTGCAATTTACATTATTTGCCATTTGCCTCTCGTTTTCCTCTCCCCCACTTCACAAAAATTTGCCGTTTTATTCGCCCTCTTTTTTGTTCGCCTTTTTCTCGTCAGATTTGTTTTTGAGTGCAATCTTGTTGCGAAGTCACCATGACTCAAGAGAACATCAAGTTGTGTGATTTCTCAAGTACCAACAACAATGATTTTATTAGCACTCCGATTGCTCCTCCCACCACTAGCGCGGAGACTTGTGATATTAATACTGCTTTGTTGAATCTTGTTATGAAAGATCAGATTTTCGGTACTCCTAATGAGGATGCCGCGTCCCATCTTAACACATTCGTGGAATTATGCGATATGCAAAAGAAAAAAAGATGTGGATAATGATGTTGTGAAGTTGAAACTATTTCCGTTTTCTTTGCGAGATCACGCAAAAAATTGGTTTTCCTCTTTGCCTCGCAATAGTATCGATTCTTGGAATAAGTGCAATGATGCTTTTATCACTAAGTTTTTTCCGCCCGCGAAAATCATTTCCCTTAGAACCCAGATCATGAATTTCAAGCAACTTGAGCATGAGCATGTTGCACAATCTTGGGAAAGGATGAAAATGATGCTAAGGAATTGCCCAACTCATGGGTTAAATCTTTGGATGATCATACAAATTTTTTATGCGGGATTGAATTTTGTTTCTCGTAATCTTTTAGATTCCGCCGCGGGGGGTACTTTTATGGAAATTACTTTGGGTGAAGCTACTAAATTGCTAGATAACATCATGGCAAATTATTCACAATGGCATACCGAAAGGGCTCCTGCTAGTAAAAAAGTTAATTCGGTAGAAGAAATAAATTCTTTGAGTGAAAAAGTTGATGCTCTTATGAAGTTGGTTGCTAATAAAAATGCTCCTATTGATTTTAATGATATGCCTTTGTCTACTTTGATTGAGCAAAATAGTGATGCCATAGATGTGAACTTTATTTCGCGAAACAACTTTAATAACAATGCTTATAGAGGTAATTTTAATCCTAGGCCTTTTCCTAGTAATTCCTCTAATAATTATGGTAATTCCTATGGTAATCCTTCTGATAATAATAATTGGAACACCTCTGATCTTGAGAATAATATTAAATAATTTATCAATACTCAAAAAGTTTTCAATGCTACAATCGAAGAAAAGCTGAATAAGATTGATGATATGTCTAGAAGTATTGATAGAATTTCTCATGATGTGGAAAATGTCAAGATGAAAATTTTTGTGCCTAAGGTTGAGGAATCTATTAAAGCTCTTTATGTTTCTATGGATGAAAGTAAGAAAAGAACCGCTATGCTTAGAGCTAGACGAGAATTTTTAGAAAAAGCGTTTTCTAATGATTGCTTTCATAAAAGTGATGAAGATCTTAAAATGATTGGTGTTTCTTCTATTGATTCCTTGTTTAGTAAAATTAAGATTGATGATAAAGGGACTGGAGAAGAGTCAACTTTAGCTAGAAGGCGTCCCGATAATTTGGACGGTGAAAATCTTGTTGAAATTTTTGATAAAAGTGGGTTTGAAGAGGTCAAGACTTTAACTAGTGATGTGCCCTCTATTTTGGATTACAAAGACTTTAATTATGATAGTTTATCTTTGGTTGATTGTATTTCTTTGTTGCAATCCATGATAAATTCACCCCATGCCTATGAACAAAATAAAGCTTTTACTAAACATATTGTTGATTGCTATGATGAAAGCTTTTGAAGAAAAGTTGGAATTAGAAGTTTCAATTCCTAGAAAACTACATGATGAATGGGAACCTACTATCAAAGTAAATATTAAAAATTATGAGTGTTTTGCTTTATGTGACTTGGGTGCTAGTGTTTCTACAATTCCTAAATCTTTGTGTGATGTGCTTGGTCTTACCGATATTGAAGAATGCTCTTTAAATTTGCACTTGGCGGATTCTACTATTAAAAAGCCTATGGGAAGAATTAATGATGTTCTTATTCTTGCAAATAGGAATTATGTGCCCATAGATTTTATTGTTCTTGATATTGATTGCAATCCGTCTTGCCCAATTATTCTTTGTAGACCGTTTTTACGTACTATTGATGCCGCGATTGATATGAAAGAAGGCAATATTAAATTTCAATTTCCACTAAGGAAGGGTATGGAGCACTTCCCTAGGACAAGAATTAGGCCACCATATGAATCAATCATGAGGGCATCTTATGGATCTCGAAACAAAATTGACAACACGTAGATCTTTTGCGTTATGCCTAGCTAGGGGCGTAAAACGATAGCGCTCGTTGGGAGGCAACCCAACTTGTATCTTTTTGCTTTTTGGTTTTCTTGCTGTTTTCAATAAAATACCCAATTATGCCTCTGGTTAGATGTGTTTTTGTGGTTTAAATTAGTGTTTGTGCCAAGCAAAGCCTTTGGGTTGATTTGGGTGATAGTCGATTTGATCTTGCTGAAAAACAGAAACTTTTTTGCTCAGAAAAATAATTCTTATTTTTAACAGAAGAGTGATTTTCAGTTGACTCTTTTTGCAAAAGATTAATAAACAAATTTATTACGTAGTCCTAATTTTTAAGAATTTTTGGAGTTACATAAGTATTCGAAATATCCAGATTTCTACAGACTGTTCTTTTTTTGACAGATTCTATTTTCTTTGCGTTGTGTGCTTGTTTTGATGATTCTATGGTTTTCTTTGAAGAGTTTTTGCCATAAAAAAAGTTTGAATACAGTAGATATAATGCAAAAATAAAATATGAATGGGTTTGCAACAGTACTTAAAGTAGTGATTTGTTTTCTTATACTAACGGATCTCACGAAGGTTTTGTTGAATTTTGTGTCATTGAAGTTTTCAAGTTTTGGGTGATATTACGATGGATGAAGGAATAAGGATTAGCAAAAGGCTAAGCTTGGGGATGCCTGAGGCACCCCAAGATAATATTCAAGAAGTATCAAGCAACTAAGCTTGGGGATTCCCCCGAGTGGCATCCCCTCTTTCTTCTAACGACCATAGGTATTTTACTTGGAGCTATATTTTTATTCGTCACATATTATGAGTTTTGCTTGGAGCGTCTTGTATGATTTGAGTCTTTGCTTGTTTTGCTTTTTATTTTAAGTCTTGAATCCTTGCTGGACACACCTTTTTGAGAGAGCCAAAAACTATGCTATGCTTGCTCCTATGCTTCACTTAAATTTTTAGAGCCTTGGAATTGCTCTAGTGCTTCACTTATATCTTTTTTGAGCACGGTGTGCTTTGTTATTTTTGAAGAAATGCTCTCATGCTTCACTTAGATTTATATGGGATTTAGTAAAATTTTAAATAAATTCTCTCTTGCTTCACTTAGATTAATTTGAGAGAAAGAAATATTATGCTCATATTCTTCACTTATATTTGTTTGAGCTTATTAAAAGCAACATATGAAACTAGTCCCAAAGTGATAGATATCCAAGAAGGATATAATAAAAACTTTCATCAAGATCATTGGACAAAATAAACTTGATTCTTTGTAATAGTTTTGAGATATGACGATATAATATGTGAGCCATGTTGATGAGTAATTGTGCTTTAGTAAGAATATTGGTGTTAAGGTTTGTGATTCCCTATGCAAGTACAAAAGTCAATCGTTATGCAATGAAATTATATCTTACTTATGGTGCATTATTCGGTGTTACTTATGCTTAATGCTTGCTTACGAGATTATTCATTTCTTGGTTGGGCGCTTCTCAATCTTTTTGCTAGCCTTCATTTGCACCAAGTATGATCACTACTTGTCCATCCAAAACCCTTTAAACTAGTTTTGCCATATGAGTCCACTATACCTACCTATATGCGGTATTTCCGTGCCATTCTAAGCAAATTTGTATGTGCCATCTCTAATTTTCAAAATAAATTTCTCTTTTGTGTGCTCGTACCGCTCGCGAGGCGGTGAGGGGTGGCCGATATTTTCCATGCTAGATGTGTTATTCTCACGATGAGTGTTTATCCACTTGTCATTGCACGAGAGTACGACAAAGGTATTAGGGATGCCCAGTCCCGAAATGAAAAATAAATTTACTTTATGTTGTCAAATAATAAATTCCTTGGAAAGTGTTGGTATGGAGGGCACCCGCGGATATGGCTAGCCATGGAAAGTGAAAGAAATGGTGGAAAAAGGAACAAACTTTATTTTCTATTTGGGAACCGCCTATGATATATCTAGCATGGAAAGTGTTGGGAGCTCTAAGTCATTTTCATTGGTGGGAAAAGTATGCCTCTCAAAATGTTTTTATCTCTCAATTTAAGCTTTGAGCTCTGGCACCTCTACAAATCCCTACTTCCCTCCGCGAAGGGCCTTTCTTTTACTTTATGCAATTTTTATTTCTAATTTGAGTCTCCATCTTCTCTTATAAAGCACCAACTAAGGGGCACTATGATCGTACTTGAGCATTGGGTGTAGCTAATATTCGAGTGTGTTTCATGAATAGATCAATGATTGAGCATGATGGGCTAGGGATAACTTGCTTTAGCGTTGATATTTTGAAAGACATGGTTGCTTGTTGATATGCTTGAGTATTTAAGTTATCATGTTAAAACTAGACTATTGCTTTGAACCATATAAAAGTCCAAATGTCCATGCTATTAAGAAAACAATATGTGATGAACATGTTAGGCAGCATTCCACATCAAAAATTCTATTTTTATCATTTACCTACTCGAGGACGAGCAAGAATTAAGCTTGGGGATGCTGATACGTCTCCAACGTATCTATAATTTTTTTATTGTTCCATGCTGTTATATTATCATTCTTGGATGTTTTACAATCATTTTATATCATTTTTTGGTACTAACCTATTGACATAGTGCCCAGTGCCAGTTGCTGTTTTCTGCATGTTTTTTACATCGTAGGAAATCAATACCAAACGGAGTCCAAATGCAGCGAAACTTTTTGTGGATTTTTTTTGGACCAGAAGACATCCAGTGGGCCGGAGAAGCACCTGGGGGCGCTCCGAGGGGAGCACAACCCACCAGGGCACGCCTGGAGGCCCAGGCGCGCCCAGGTGGGTTGTGCCCACCTCGGGGGCCTCCCGCACCGCCTCTTTGCTCTATAAATACCCCAATATTCCAGAATCCCTAGGGGAGTTGACGAAAATCAATTCCAGCCGCCGCAAGTTCTAGAACCACCAGATCCAATCTAGACACCATCACTGAGGGGTTCATCATCCTCATTGGTGCCTCTCCAATGATGCGTGAGTAGTTCATTGTAGACCTTCGGGTCCGTAGTTAGTAGCTAGATGGCTTTCTCTCTCTCGTTTGATTCTCAATACAATGGTCTCTTGGAGATCCATATGATGTAACTCTTTTTTGCGGTGTGTTTGTTGGGATCCGATGAACTTTGAGTTTATGATCAGATCTATATTTTTATCCATGAAAGTTATTTGAGTCTTCTTTGATCTCTTATATGCATGATTTCTTATAGCCTCGTATTTCTTCTCCGATATTTGGGTTTTGTTTGGCCAACTTGATCTATTTATCTTGCAATGGGAAGAGGTGCTTTGCGATGGGTTCGATCTTATGGTGCTTGATCCCAGTGACAGAAAGGGAAACGACACGTATGTATCGTTGCCATTAAGGATAACAAGATGGGGTCTATTTCTACATAAATAGATCTTGTCTACATCATGTCATCGTTCTTATTGCATTACTCTGTTTCTCCATGAATTTAATACACTAGATGCGTGCTGGATAGCGGTCGATGTGTGGAGTAATAGTAGTAGATGCAGGCAGGAGTCGGTCTACTAATCTTGGACATGATGCCTATATAATGATCATCGCCTGGATATCGTCATGAGTATTTGAAGTTCTATCAATTGCCCAACAGTAATTTGTTTCCACAGTTTGCTATTTTTCTCGAGAGAAGCCACTAGTGAAAACTACAGCCCCCGGGTCTCTTCTTTAATATATTTGCCTTCAAGATCTATTTTGATATTCGCTCTTTTATTTATTTGCAACTTTTATTTTCAGATCTATTAATCCAAAAACCCAAAAATACCTCGCTGAATTTTATTTGCTTTTATTTGCATGTTTCAATCTACTACAATTTTATCTATCTCGTTACCCGAAATGGATTGACAACCCCTTTAACACATCGGGTTGCAAGTATTTGTTCTTTGTGTGCAGGAGCTGTTTACGTGGTGTTGCGTGGTTCTCCTACTGGTTCGATAACCTTGGTCTCATCACTGAGGGAAATACCTACCATCGCTGTGCTGCATCATCCCTCCCTCTCTGGGGAAAAACAAACGTAGTTCTAGCAGACATCAGTGGGCTATGATGCGGTATAGACTCTGTGGCATGGTGTACCGAGGCACTTGTTTGGTGGGCTTGGGAACCCTACACACATCATTTGGGGCTGTAGTGGAAACCTCGGCCAGACTTCCTTGCGGATGGAACTCAAATAGGCGATAAACCTAGACTAGAGACTTGAGTGGTTAGTCAGGTCATGGACGCCACCCTCGCTGGGCTTCCGCTTGAAGGTTGCCGAGTACATGTCATGTAAACAGCGATAAGTGGTGAGAGCGTGTGTGAAGTACACCCCTGCAGGGTTATAAATGGTCTATTCGAAAAGCCGCATCCTCATATATGGACTACTTGGAAGCTTAATTATATGGTTCATAGACAAGTTGAAATGGATACTCTAAAATGCGCAAGATAAGTGTGAGTGCTATGGATGGCCTTCTAGTAGGGAGACGGGAGCGGATCCATAGTGGTGTATTGATATGGTGAATATGTGGACTCTTGTGCGCTTTTCTCACCTCAAAGAAAATATTGGTAGTCGTAGTACAGGATAGCCACTGAGTCAAGGCTGGCTTGCTGCAGTTAAACCCCACACCCCCTGTCGGTGTCAAAACTGGCAGACCTCGGGGTAGGGGGTCCCGAGCTGTGGATCTATGGTCGATGGGTAACAAGGGACGACGAACACAGTGTTTACCCAGGTTTAGGCCCTCTCAAAGAGGTAATACCCTACGTCCTGCTTGATTATATTTGATGTATGATGTGGTTTACAGAGTAGATCTACCTCGAGATCAGCATGAGCTAACCCTAAGGCTATGAGGTAATGAATGTAGCTCTAGCCCTAATGACTACCACCCTCGGTTTATATAGACACCGAGAGGGTTAGGGTTACCGAAGATAGATTACAACAAGGGTTTAAAGAGATACTGCGTCTTCTTGACTTGGAGGGCACACCACGGCTTCATAGATCTCCTGTCAATATACGGCTTCACCAATCCGGCCCACATACGATGGGCCGTCGCCCCGAGGACCCCTTAGTCCATGACTCCCTCAGTAGCCCCCGAACTTGCCTCCAACGCCAAGACTTGTATCCAGCATCCACTCGTCCGACCTATATTCGGCTTGCGAGGCGAGTTCTTCCATGTTCGGAACCAGGTGGTGTCCGGAATCTGAAACGGTAGTTTTACTTAACACCGAAGGCAATAAAAACATCGCTCGAGCGCAAATAGTGCCTTTATCTGACAACTTTTTCCCTCTCAACGAAGAGTCGCTTCCGGCCATAACTCCAAGCAGTTACTATTTCTCAAAGCGCGGCTCGAGGCTGACGCCACGTTTGACACGTCCCCTGAAGGTGAAGATCGTTTCCCATTTTTCGGGGGATATGGTTAATGATTTCGATTCCCCTCCCCGCTCATAACGTTGCGAAGATATCGGGAAGTGGAGGAGCCAACGGCGTGGAAAAAGGAATCCCTGGCCTACCCACAGCCTATAAAGGGGGGCTGCTACAGTCTGCATCCCACGCCCTCTTCCACCTTCCGCTCTCGCAGACCTTCAGAGCTCCGGCGCCCTTTCTCCCTACTTCCATAGCGAATCCCACTTCACCTTCTTCAACCATGGCCAGATCTGGCGCCAATGGGAAGTGGGAGGCCTCCTCTGTCACCGACAGGGACATTCTGAAGCTGAAGGAGGCCAGCTACTTGCCGGCCAATGTTGCCCATCAGGCCCCTAAAGAGGGCCAGATCATCCCTGCGCCCGAGCCGGGCGAAAGGGTAGTTTTTCTTCCCCATTTCCTTAGGGGGCTCGGATTTCCCCTGCATCCCTTTGTGCGGGGGCTGATGTTCTTCTATGGGCTGGATTTTCATGATCTAGCCCCCAACTCCCTTCTCCACATCTCTACCTTCATCGTCGTCTGTGAAGCACTCGTCCGGGTCCGGCCGCACTTCGGTTTATGGCTGAAGGTGTTCAATGTCAAGCATAAGGTGGTCGGCGGCGAGCATGCGGACTGCGGAGGGGCCATGATTAGTAAGCTGATACGGGTTCTGTGGCCGGACAGCCACTTTGTCGACACCGTTCAGATGTGGCAAAAGGAGTGGTTTTATATCACCGAGCCAAGGGAGGCCGCATGGGGAGCGGCCCCCACATTCAGGTCCGGCCCCCCTACCCAATTGGCCTCCTGGACCACCAAGAGCCCGAACTGGGGGTGTGTCGCCGACATGAAAGAGCTGCAGAAGCGTATCGACAGCATAATAGAGACCGGCATGAAGCTGGTCGACGTGGTCCATATCATGCTCCACCGCCGGCTCCTCCCCTGCCAGGAGAGGGCCAAGCCTATGTGGGAGCATGAGCCTGAGGATCCGGCCACCGTGTGACACCTCTACGGTACGACTCCTGACAAGATATGGGGCCAACTATTCCAGCCCCAGAAGGAGTGGCTGGTCGAGGGGAAGGACATCGGCCTTGACGCTGCGAACTCCCCAAGGGAGGTGAGCGGCATTCTTCTTCGAGAAGTGTTCGGATATTCACACCACGTTTGATTCGGTTTAACCCTGGTATGTGGATTTTGCAGGGCTGGCTTGCCTAGGTGAAGAAGATCCGTGGCCCGGCGCCTCTGCCGGAAGGGCCCCGATTAGAGCAGCTGGAAAAGCTGCTGGTCGTGGTGCCTTATAAGGCGCCCGCCAATAAGGGCAAGAAGAAAGAAGGGCCGGAGGCCAGGGAGGGCCTCCGCCGTAGGGTTCGTCCGGGTAATTGGTCCGGAGATGCTGCGGCCTCATCCGTGCAGGATGGGGGCGAGGATGAGGACGAGGAGGAGAGTGCCTCCTCGCACTCCAAGAAGAGGGCGGCGTCCGAGGACGTCGAGGAGGTCCAACCTTCCCCAGCCCCAAAGAGACGATGCCGGGCCAAGCTAGTTCTGTCCGACAGTTCGGACTCCGACAAGGAGTCCGAAGTGTCCGAGAAGGTTCCGGAGAAGGAACTCAGGGTCAAGCCCCCGGCCAGCAGGTTGGCATTTTTAGAAATATCATTTTTAGTAATTTGCTTTAGCTAAAGGTTAACCCCTCCGAGTTGCAGTCCCCCATGTGAACGCCCCACCGAGCAGACTTCAGAGAGGATGTCTCTGCCCGCCGAACTGGCGGACAGTGGGTCTATGGCGCACTCCGCGCCTCCTCTGATCCCTGGAGAGGTTGAGGAGGTGCGGTCCCAAAGGACTCCTCCTCCCTCGAACACAGAGGAGGAGGCGGACGCCGTAATGGCCGAGGTTAACACCTTGGTCAGCGAAAACCAGCAAGGAGCGTCCCTCCTGGCTGATGGAGGAAAGGAGTCCGGACCATCCGGTCCCCATCCGTCGACCGCTCCCGAGCCCTCAAGGCCTTCGACGACACAGGCTCCTCCCAGCAGGGAAGGGGTCGAGGAGCCAACACCAGCGGCGAACACCTCTACACGGGCGGCGGCTGGCTGGCCGGATGTGCTGGAGGAGCTGGTGGATAACTCTGCCATCATTGATGGGCACCGCTCTCTTATGAGTGTGGTGATGCAGGGTGTTCGGTCCGTCCAATTCGGACTAAACGACGTTGTCCAAGGCCTTCTAACCGGCTTTGAGGTAAGTCAAGTAATACTCTTTTCTCATAATGCGGTTGTAATTGATAGTTCGGGTAGCCGTATATGTACCAGCCCCCGAGACTCTGCAAGGACTTCGAAGAAAACTGCAGAGGATCGAATTCGGTAAGCCGACTAATGATGTCGATACTTCTGTGGCTACTGCAGGCATCTTCCGTGGCCATGGCTGCTAATGCCGTGGCACTAGAGGAGATGGATCGGAAGCTCAAGCTTTCCGACAAAGAGCTTGACCTTGTCAATAAACGGCTTGACGAGGCGCAAGGTATGCCCTGTGAGAAGATGTGTAATTTGCTTGACGCTGGATATTGACGATCCGAACTATGTGCTAATCCTTTATCTTGATGATCCTGCAGCTGCTGCCGCCGAGGTCGAGGGCTTGAAGGAAGCTCTGAGGAAAGCTGAGGCTGAGGTGGCCGCAAAGAAGATGGCCGCTGAGAAGGCGGTGGCCGAGCTTGAGAAGGCCAAGCTAGCTGCTGATCAGCACGAGGCTCGGGTGACCGAAGTCCAAGTGGAGCTCCAGGATGCCACCAACAAGCTGGAGGCCCTTGAGAAGGGGCAGGAGGAGCAATCCTCCCGGTTATCCAAGGTGGAGAAGGAGCTTCAGGAGGCGAGGAGTGACGCGCGAGGTGTCCGGGAGGAGCTCTGCCAAGCCGCGCAAATTGCAAATGGTAAGAAATACTTACTGCAGAGTGTGTTCGAAGGCAACAGGTTCGCCCTGCTGACGCGGGTCTGGTGCTCCGCAGGCGTCTTCGCCGAACTTCCGAAGAATGCGGCGGCCGCGGCGAGGCACTATGCCACCCTCGAGGAGGACTCCACGCAATGGCTCTTCTGGTCACAATTTTTGGACTCCGAGCGCCCCCCCTCTAAGCGATCAAATGAAGCAGCTGATGGAGATGCATCGGATGTGGGAGATGGCCATGAAGGACCTCTGTGTCAGCCTGTGGCCGGCCGAGCCCATTTCGGACACCTACTTCGGCCTTGTACAGAAGCTGCGGGAGGCGCCGCTCCAGATTGATGTCGTAAAGCGGTCAGTGTGCCTTGAGGGGGCGAGGCTCGCGTTTGCGAAGACCATGGTGCATTGGCCGAGGATTAATCCAATGGAGATGGCCACTGGTCCTTCGCCCAAGGGGAAGGAGCATCGCCAGCCCGAGCAGTACTTAGCGCAGGTGATAACCGGAGCACGGGCGATAGAAGGCCAGTGTTTGAAAGATGTAATTTTTGAGTGATTGTGTTTAAGTTTGTACCAAGTGGAACTTATGCTTTATTATGCATCTGCCTGACTTGTTTTATGTTTGTCATGATTTAATTTTGACTCCTGTGTGGCCGTATGTTTATTCTGAAAGCTACCAGTCGTCGACTTCAGCCCCCAAGTGAATATCACGAGGGGTATTTCGTCCCCGTACTGTTAACCTAAGCCAACGTCTTGGTGCCCAGAGGCGGTAGTGCGGGAGCGAGACCAGGCGACCAGACTATTCGGTTTTACTACTTTCACTTAGCCTTAGGAGCTTGACGGTGGGGACTAGGGACTAGCCCCCGGTGTATTGTGATGTACTTGGGGATCAAAACCTGCCCTTTCCGATCACATGGTTTGTGTTAAGACGAACCCTTCATGTGACACGGCGAAATCGCCAACGAATTTTAGAGTCGAACCTCGTCATCGGATCGCGGACCCGGTCGCACTTACTATGATGGTCAGTTTTCGGCTTTTTCCTCCTGAGGTACTTGACCGGATAAACCAGAAGTACAATCGCAGGGGTTCTCCCTTTGCCCTCTTAGCTGAACGTGCGGAACATAAGAGGCAAGCACAGGAGCCGGGCAACCCAACTATTGACCCAAGACATAGTTTGGAACAGATGCATATAGTGCAATATCCGAGACGCCGAACACCTAGCGGAAGGCGGTGCCGGACTTGAAGATATTGAGCTGATATATAAATCGAACTCTTGACTAGTTAGTATTTTCATGTCGGGCTGTTCGAAGAGCGAGGAGAGAATCGGAGAGGCAATAGACAAGTCGCAGAATGCGAGTATCCGAACACCATAAAGGGTATTTTCATTATTTCTCGTAAGCTCGGGACGTCTATCCGTACAATTCAAACTGTGAAGGCAGTACTTGTGAAAGAAAAAGAAAGTTTACAGAGTAAAGGTTGACGCAGGGCCTTGATGCATGAGTTGAAGCCTTCACTGTGCCCTGCTGCACGTCTGCGCCTTTGCTTCTGATAGGTGGGGTTTGGGACCTTCGATGAGACCTTGATGGGTGAGGACCCTGCCGATGAAGCTTTGTGCTTGGGGATATCCGGAATTGGTCCCCGGGTCATTCGAAGACGAAGTAATTTCAAAGTTCGGTTTAACCGAACATACACTTCGGATTTATTAATATATGCCTCACGGCTGCCCATGGTATTTTGAGTGTGAAGTTATGCTGATGAGGCATGTGGAGCGTGAAGAATGTGGGCGTGCTGTGGGGCGCGTATCCCTATTTGCGGTGAACACATGCAGGTTCCCATGATGGGGAATGGGTTCAAACCCGTTTACTATTATCGCCGGCCCTTACGGCGGGTCGGCATCCGGGCCTATATGGGTCGGTGTGGTCTTCGGCCGCTAGGGCTGCGGTGTGCTCTTTGATTTGAAGTGAGCGTTCTGTGTTGCCGTTGATAGTTATGATGCCCGAGGGACCAGGCATCTTGAACTTGAGGTATGCGTAATGTGGAACGGCATTGAATTTGGCAAACGCTGTTCGACCGAGGAGGGCGTGATAGTCACTGCGAAAAGGTGCAATGCCGAAGATCAAGTCCTCGCTTCGGAAGTTATCCGGAGACCCGAACACTACTTCAAGCGTCACGGTGCCCGTGCAGCAGGCCTCCACTCCCGGAATGACCCCCTTAAAGGTGGTGTTACTGGGTTTAATCCTTGATGGGTCGATCCCCATTTTCCTCACTGTATCTTCGTATATCAGATTGAGGCTGCTTCCTCCGTCCATTAGGACTCTAGTGAGGTGGAATCCATCGATGATGGGGTCTAGCACTAGGGCTACGTACCCTCCATGGCGTATGCTGGTGGGATGCTCCCTGCCATCGAACATGATTAGGCAAGCTGACCACAGATTGAACTTCGGCACTACTGGCTCGACTGAGTATACGTCCCGAAGCGGTCGCTTCCTCTCCTTCTTCGGTATGTGGGTTGCGTAGATCATGTTTACCATCTTGACCTCGGAAGGGAAAGGTTTCTGGCCTCCACTATTCTGCCTGCGGCGCTCATCATCATCCTCACTTCGTGGGCTTTTACCCGAGTCTTTGGCTGTGAGTTTCTCGGCCTTTTTGATCACCCAACAATTTTGGTTGGAGTGGTTGGCGGGCTTCTCTAATGTGCCGTGGATCTGACAAGGCCTATCCAGAATTATGCCCAGTCTAGACGGGCCATCACTGTTGCCTTTAGGGGCTTTCTTTCGGGGTCCAGACTTCTGGTTTCGGAATCCGACATTTACTGTCGTATCCTCGCCCTCGCCGTCATTGTGGCGACATTTATTCTTGCAGTATCGGGGCTTTCCATTTCCGTCCCACACCTCGGAGGTACCAGGTGTGTCTGGGTTGGTGTTCTTGCGAGCAAGCCAACTGTCCTCACCCGCGCAAAAGCGGGTCATGAGGGAAGTAAGGGCTGCCATAGTTCTTGGTTTGTCCTGGCCGAGCTGTCGAACGAGCCATTCGTCCTTGACACTATGCTTGAAGGCAGCCAAGGCTTCGGGATCCGGACAGTCGACTATCTGGTTTTCCTGGGTCAAGAATTGGTTCCAAAATTGTCGGGCAGACTCTCCGGGTTGTTGTGTGATGCGATTTAGGTTGTCGGCGTCTGGAGGCCGGACGTAGGTGCCCTGAAAGTTTGCTCAAAAAGCATCATCGAGCTCTTCCCAGCAGCCTATAGAGTCTTCGGGAAGGCTCTTCAACCAGTGTCGAGCTGGACCTTTAAGCTTTGGCGGCAGATATTTAATGGCGTGGAGGTCACCTCCTCGTGCCATTTGTATGTGGAGGAGGAAATCCTTTATCCATACGGCTGGATCTGCGGTTCTATCATATGATTTGTGTTCACGGACTTGAAGCCTTCCGGGAATTGGTGTTGCATCACCCTCTCTGTAAAACACAGGGGGTGTGCGGCACCCCGAATTCGGGTTACATCGCGTCTGAGGTCCTCGGCCCTTCGGGCCTGCTGTTGCTCCCGGATTCTATCGCTTCAGTTTAACTGATCATAGTATCCTTCCCGATAAGCGGGCGAGTCCTCTCTGGGTCCGCAGATGGACCTGGTACGGCCTCCACGAGCGTCTAGGTCATGGCGGAGGTCGTACTCGTAAGTAGGCCGCACTTGATCCTTGCCGTGACGGCGAGGTGGGGCGGCTAGGTGTTCGGCCTTGTCAGCTTCGCTATCCTGCCCTCTAGGGTGGCGGTCCAGCTGTTCGGCGTTTGTGTACGTCAAGCGTGTTGGCTCTATGGCCTTGTCGTCGAACTGGGGCAATAGCCTTCGCTTGGGGTAACTCCTGGTTGGTAGTTCGTGGCCATACCCTTCTTCGGCAGCTAGGACTTTGGTCCATCGGTCGTTGAGGGTGTCCTGTTCGGCTTTGATTTTGCATTTTTGTTTCTTTAGGCTGCGGGCGGTGGCTAGAAGCCTCCACTTGAACCGTTCCTGCTCCACAGGATCTTCGGGGACGATGAAATCATCCTCCCCAAGACTGGCCTCCTCTTCAGAGAGTGGGAGGTAGTTGCTATCCTCGGAGTCGTCGGGGGTTTTCTGAATTGAGTGGGTCCTCCTGCCCCGCGGGGTCATCCTGATGATGTTCGAAGGCTGTGTCTCCGGCGAGGTCATCCGTATTATTTACGGTGCCGTTCTCCGCTGAGTCCACGTTGCTCACATGGCTTCGACGTGGCTTTGATCGACGGCAATGTTTTTGGCGTTTGGGCGGCTCATCTCTGGGCTTGCCTCTGTCCTCATTGGGAGTGCCGTCGCCGTCTTTGCGGGTGTCCACCATGTAAATGTCGTAAGTGGAAGTGGCCGACCAGCGGCCGGTGACCGGGGGGCGGGGGGGGGGGGCAACATCGGCATTAGCCGTGACTCCGTCCCCCTCGTCCATGTATTCGGCATTCTCCGAATTATAGTCGAGCATATCGGTTAAATCATCGATAGTGGCTACCAAGTGGGTGGTGGGTGGGACGCAAAATTCCCTGTAGTACTCCTTGACGGGTTGACAATCGTGAGCGGGGGAGAGGTCCTCTTGGATAGTCATTTTCTGAATTTGGTCCAACGCCTCGTTTATCATAGCGAGGGTCGCCGAACACGAGGGTTCTGAGCCAGATCCCATTGTAATGGGGGCAGTCAATGCCCTAGCCAGTCCTTGATTTCTACAAGCCGAGCTAAGCTCGGGGTGTGGAACCAGATCCTCGATTGGGTCCAGACAGTCATCGGAAGTCAAGGACAGATTTTGATCCCTGCGTGTGAGTTCCACGTCGGGGTTTGAGATTGAGTTGCTTCGGGCCGGGGGTAATTCCTGGCCATTAGCCGCCACTTCGTCGTGGGAGCTCATGGCTGGGTTGGCATTGTGGAGGAACGGTTCGGCCGAGATTGACTCTTGGCTTCTGCCTCCAGATCCTGCCTCGAAGGTCGGGGATAAGTCCTCCGCCAACATGACGGGTTCGGGCGAAGGTGGAGTTTGGCCGCCGCTCGAGGCGGAGCTTTCCTGGCTCGAAGCTGCTGGAGCCGATCCGTAGATCGGATCGGAGGGAGACTACGGGGCGGGCACAACGAGGCCTGCGTGAGTGCGGGAAGGGGTAGTGAGTCTAGTGAAGACCAGATCACCCCGTGAGTCCGCCACATATTCCAGGTTGCCGAATCGAATTCGGTGTTCGGGGGTGAAGTTGTCGATCTGATCCAAACGACCAGTCGGGTCGGGGTGCAGTACGATGCTACCGAACGCGAAGAGTTGACTGGGGACGAAGAAGTCCCCGGATCTGATGCCTTCTCCTATGATCAGGCGAGCCATCGATCCTTTGGGCGACCCTACAGTGGAACTCTCAATGAAAGCACCAATGTCGGTGTCAAAACCGGCAGACCTCGGGGTAGGGGGTCCCAAGCTGTGGATCTAGGGTCGATGGGTAATAAGGGACGATGAACACAGTGTTTACCCAGGTTCGGGCCCTCTCGAAGAGGTAATACCCTACGTCCTGCTTGATTATATTGGATGTATGATGTGGTTTACAGAGTAGATCTACCTCGAGATCAGCATGAGCTAACCCTAAGGCTATGAGGTAATCAATGTAGCTCTAACCCTAATGACTACCACCGTCGGTTTATATAGACACCGATAGGGTTAGGGTTACTGAAGATAGATTACAACAAGGGTTTAAAGAGATACTGCGTCTTCTTGACTTGGAGGGCACACCACGGCTTCATAGATCTCCTGTCAATATACGACTTCACCAATCCGGCCCACGTACGATGGGCCATCACCCCTAGGACCCCTTAGTCCATGACTCCCTCACCCCCTTTGCTGATACTGATGCATTTGTAGATAGTTCTGATGTAAGTCTTGCTGAGTGATGTTTGCTTGAACTACATCGGTATTTCCCCAAAGAGGAAGGGATGATGCAGCACAGCAACGGTAGGTATTTCCCTCAGTGATGAGACCAAGGTTATCGAACCAGTAGGAGAACCACGCAACACCACGTAAACAGCTCCTGCACACAAAGAACAAATACTTGCAACCCGACGTAAGAGAGGGGTTGTCAATCCCTCACGGGTAAAAGGATAGGTAAAATTGTAGTAGATTGGATAAATAGATCTCGCGGGAATGCGAGATAAAATAAATAAGTAAAAATTGCGGCAAGGTATTTTTGTATTTTTGGATTAATATATCTGAAAATAAAAGCAAATAAAAATAGATCGCAAAGGCAAATATATTAAAGAAGAGACCGGGGGGCCGTAGGTTTCACTAGTGGCTTCTCTTGAGAAAAATAGCAAGCGATGGGTAAACAAATTACTGTTGGGCAATTGATAGAACTTCAATTAATCATGACGATATCCAGGCAATGATCGTTATATAGGCATCACGTCCAAGATTAGTAGACCGACTCCTGCCTGCATCTACTACTATTACTCCACACATCGACCGCTATCCAGCATGCATCTAGTGTATTAAGTTCATGGAAAAACGGAGTAATGCAATAAGAACGATGACATGATGTAGACAAGATCTATTTATGTAGAAATAGACCCCATCTTGTTATCCTTAATAGCAACGATACATACGTGTCATTTCCCCTTCTGTCACTGGGATCAAGCACCGTAAGATCGAACCCATCACAAAGCACCTCTTCCCATTGCAAGATAAATAGATCAAGTTGGCCAAACAAAACCCAAATATCGGAGAAGAAATACGAGGCTATAAGCAATCATGCAAATAAGAGATCAAAGAAGACACAAATAACTTTCATGGATAAAAACATAGATCTGATCATAAACTCAAAGTTCATCGGATCCCAACAAACACACCGCAAAAAGAGTTACATCAAATAGATCTCCAAGAGACCATTGTATTGAGAATCAAACGAGAGAGAGAATGCCATCTAGCTACTAACTACGGACCCGTAGGTCTACAATGAACTACTCACGCATCATCGGAGAGGCACCAATGAGGATGATGAACCCCTCCGTGATGGTGTCTAGATTGGATCTGTGGTTTCTGGAACTTGCGGCGGTTGGAATTGATTTTCGTCGACTCCCGTAGGGTTTCTGGAATATTGGGGTATTTATAGAGCAAAGAGGCGGTGCAGGAGGTCTCTGAGATGGGCACAACCCACCAGGGCGCGCCTGGGGGCCCAAGCGCGCCCCGGTGTCTTGTGCTCACCTTGGTCCCCCTCTTCGGTACTTCTTTGGCCCACTGGATGTCTTCTGGTCCAAAAAAAATCTCGAAAAAGTTTCGCTGCGTTTGGACTCCGTTTGGTATTGATTTCCTGCAATGTAAAAAACAAGCAAAAAACGACAACTGGCACTGGGCACTATGTCAATAGGTTAGTCCCAAAAAATGATATAAAGTTGATATAAAATGATTGTAAAACATCCAAAAATGATAGTATAATAGCATGGAACAATAAAAAATTATAGATATGTTGGAGACGTATCAGCATCCCCAAGCTTAATTCCTGCTCGTCCTCGAGTAGGTAAATGATAAAAACATAATTTTTGATGTGGAATGCTGCCTAACATGTTCATCACATATTCTTTTATTTGTAGCATGGACATTTGGACTTTTATATGGTTCAAAGCAATAGTCTAGTTTTGACATGAGGACTTTAATAGTCAAGCATATCAACAAGCAACCATGTCTTTCAAATTATCAACACTAAAGCAAGTTATCCCTAGCCCATTATGCTCAATCATTGATCCATTCATGAAACACACTCGAATATTAGCTATACCCAATGCTCAAGTATGATCATAGTGCCCCTTAGTTGGTGCTTTACAAGAGAAGATGGAGACTCAAGTAAAAATAAAAACTGCATAAAGTAAAAGAAAGGCCCTTCGCGGAGGGAAGTAGGGATTTGTTGAGGTGCCAGAGCTCAAAGCTTAAATTGAGAGATAAAAATATTTTGAGAGGCATACTTTTCCCACCAATGAAAACGACTTAGAGTTTCCAATACTTTCCATGATAGATATATCATAGGCGGTTCCCAAACAGAAATTAAAGTTTATTCCTTTTTCCATCATTTCTTTCACTTTCCATGGCTAGCCGTATCCACGGGTGCCCTCCATACCAACACTTTCCAAGGAATTTATTATTTGACAACATAAAGTAAATTCATTTTTTCATTTCGGGAATGGGCATCCCTAATACCTTTGTCGTACTCTCGTGCAATGACAAGTGAATAAACACTCATCGTGAGAATAACACATCTAGCATGGAAAAATATCGGCCACCCCTCACCGCCTCGCGAGCGGTACGAGCTCACAAAAGAGAAATTTATTTTGAAAATTAGGGATGGCACATACAAATTTGCTTAGAACGACACGGAAATACCACATATAGGTAGGTATAGTGGACCCATATGGCAAAACTGGTTTAAAGGGTTTTGGATGCACAAGTAGTGATCATACTTAGTGCAAATGAAGGCTAGCAAAAAGATTGAGAAGCGCCCAAGCAAGAAACGAAAAATCTCGTGAGCAAGCATTAAGCATAATTAACACCGAATAATGCACCACAAGTAGGATATAATTTCATTGCATAACTATTGACTTTCATGCTTGCATAGGGAATCACAAACCTTAACACCAATATTCTTACTAAAGCATAATTACTCATCAACATGACTCACATATCACTATCATCATATCTCAAAACTATTACTAAGAATCAAGTTTATTTTGTCCAATGATCTTCATGAAAGTTTTTATTATATCCTCCTTGGATATCTATCACTTTGGGACTAGTTTCATATGTTGCTTTTAATAAGCTCAAACAAATATAAGTGAAGAACATGAGCATAATATTTCTTTCTCTCAAATTAATCTAAGTGAAGCAAGAGAGAATTTCTTTAAAAATTTACTAACTCCCAAATAAATCTAAGTGAAGCATGAGAACATTTCTTAAAAAATAACAAAGCACACCGTGCTAAAAAAGATATAAGTGAAGCACTAGAGCAATTCCATAGCTCATAAAAATTTAAGTGAAGCATAGGAGCAAGCATAGCATAATTTTTGGCTCTCCCAAAAAGGTGTGTCCAGAAAGGATTCAAGACTTAAAATAAAAAGAAAAACAAGAAAAGACTCATATCATACAAGACGCTCTAAGCAAAACTCATGATATGTGACGAATAAAAATATAGCTCCAAGTAAAAATACCGATGGTCGTTAGAAGAAAGAGGGGATGCCACTCAGGAATCCCCAAGCTTAGTTGCTTGCTTCTCTTTGGATAAAGGCTTGGGGTGCCATGGGGCATCCCCAAGCTTAGGCTCTTCTTACTCCTTATTCCTTCATCCATCGTGATATCACCCAAAACTTGAAAACTTCAATCACACAAAACTTAATAAAACCTTCGTGAGATCCGTTAGTATAAGAAAACCAATCTTTACTTTAAGTAGTGTAGAAAACCCATTCAAATTTTGTTCTTACATTATATCTACCGTATTCTAACTTTACCATGGCTCATACCCCCCAATAAAAACCATAGATTCATCAAAATAAGCACACAATGCAAAGAAAACAGAATCTGTCAAAAATAGAACAGTCTGTAAAGATGCGAATTTTTATCATACTTCTGTAAATCCAAAAATTCTGAAAAATTAGTAAAACAGAGAAAATTTGTATATAAATCTTGTGTAAAAACTTAAGAATTTTTCGGTGCTTCTGTCAATTTTAAAAATTGTTTTACTGGACACAAAAGTTTCTGTTTTCCAACAAGATCAAATGAACTATCACCAAAGCTATCCCAAAGGCTTTACTTGGCACAAACGCTAATTAAAACATAAAAAACACAATCATAACAGTAGCATAATTGTGCAAACACTCAAGAATAGAAATAAAAAGACAAAAATAAATTTTATTCATTGAGTTGCCTCCCAACAAGCACTATCGTTTTATGCCCCTAGCTAGGCATAATAATTTTGATGATGCTCGCATGAAAGACAAGAATTGAAACATAAAGAGAGCATCATAATACATGTAACAAACACATTTAAGTCTAACATACTTCTGATGCATAGGGATTTTATAAGCAAACAAATTATCAAGACAAGAAATATATAGCATATGCAAGGAAGAAGAAAAGAAACAATAGCAATCTCAACATAACGAGGTAAATTAGTAACATGAAAATTTCTACAACCATATTTCCCTCTCTCATAATAATTACATGTAGGATCATAATCAAATTCAACAATATAGCTATCATATAAAATTTTCTCTTCATGATCCACATGCATAAAAGTTTTATAATCTTCCAAAATAGTGGGATTAACATCAACTAAAGTCATGACCTCTCCAAACCCACTTTCATCAAAAATTTCATAAGATTGAACACTCTCCAAATATGTGGGCTTATTTTTACCTAAAGTTGATGCTCTTCCAAACCCACTTTCAATATTATTACAAACATTATTATCAATATTATAATCATCATGAGGCTTAAATAAATTTTCAAGATCTTAAGAAACAGTATCACCCCAATCATGATCATTGCAATAAGTAGTAGACATATCAAAACAAGCATCCCCAAGCTTGGGGTTTTGCATATCACTGACACAATTGACATTAATAGAATTTATAGTAAAATCATTGCAATCATGCTTTTCATTCAAGGAGATATCATGAATCACTTCATAAATTTCTTCATTTAACACTTCATCACAAATTTCAGATTCATAAATCTCAAGCAAAACTTCATAAAGATAATCTAGTGAATTCAATTCACTAGCAATTGGTTCATCATAATTGGATCTTTTAAAAAGATTAGCAAGTGGATGAGGATCCATATCAATAGATTTTTAGCAAGCAAAGATGCAAGCAAATAGAAGACACATGGCAACACAAGCAAACAAGAGATCTGACGAGAAAAAGGCAAACGGAAAAGAAGGCGAATAAAACGGCAATTTTTTGAGAAGTGGGGGAGATGAAAATGAGAGGCAAATGGCAAATAATGTAAATTGCAAGGAGATGAGATGTGTGATTAGGAACCTGGTAGATGTTGATGATGTCTTCCCGGCAACGGCGCCAGAAATTCCTTTTGATGTTTGCTTGAACTACGTCGGTATTTCCCCAAAGAGGAAGGGATGATGCAGCACAACAACGGTAGGTATTTCCCTCAGTGATGAGACCAAGGTTATCGAACCAGTAGGAGAACCACGCAACACCACGTAAACAGCTCCTGCACACAAAGAACAAATACTTGCAACCCGACGTAAGAGAGGGGTTGTCAATCCCTCACGGGTAAAAGGATAGGTAAAATTGTAGTAGATTGGACAAATAGATCTCGCGGGAACACGAGATAAAATAAATAAGTAAAAATTGCAGCAAGTTATTTTTGTATTTTTGGATTAATAGATCTGAAAATAAAAGCAAATAAAAATAGATCGTGAAGGCAAATATATTAAAGAAGAGACCCGGGGGCAGTAGGTTTCACTAGTGGCTTCTCTCGAGAAAAATAGCAAACGGTGGGTAAACAAATTACTGTTGGGCAATTGATAGAACTTCAAATAATCATGACGATATCCAGGCAATGATCATTATATAGGCATCACGTCCAAGATTATTAGACCGACTCCTGCCTACATCTACTACTATTACTCCACACATCGACCGCTATCCAGCATGCATCTAGTGTATTAAGTTCATGAAAAAACGGAGTAATGCAATAAGAACGATGACATGATGTAGACAAGATCTATTTATGTAGAAATAGACCCCATCTTGTTATCCTTAATAGCAACGATACATACGTGTCGTTTCCCCTTCTGTCACTGGGATCAAGCACCGTAAGATCGAACCCATCACAAAGCACCTCTTCCCATTGCAAGACAAATAGATCAAGTTGGCCAAACAAAACCCAAATATCGGAGAAGAAATATGAGGCTATAAGCAATCATGCATGTAAGAGATCAAAGAAGACTCAAATAACTTTCATGGATAAAAACATAGATCTGATCATAAACTCAAAGTTCATCGGATCCCAACAAACACACCGCAAAAAGAGTTACATCAAATAGATCTCCAAGAGACCATTGTATTGAGAATCAAACGAGAGAGAGAAAGCCATCTAGCTACTAACTATGGACCCGTAGGTCTACAATGAACTACTCACGCATCATCGGAGAGGCACCAATGAGGATGATGAACCCCCCCCCCCGTGATGGTGTCTAGATTGGATTTGTGGTTTCTGGAACTTGCGGCGGCTGGAATTGATTTTCGTCGACTCCCCTAGGGTTTCTAGAATATTGGGGTATTTATAGAGCAAAGAGGCGGTGCAGGAGGTCTCCGAGAGGGGCACAACCCACCAGGGCACGCCTGGGGGCCCAGGCGCGCCCCAGTGTCTTGTGCTCACCTCGGGCCCCCTCTTTGGTACTTCTTTGGCCCACTGGATGTCTTCTGGTCCAAAAAAAAAATCTCAAAAAATTTTCGCTGCGTTTGGACTCCGTTTGGTATTTATTTCCTGCGATGTAAAAAACAAGCAGAAAACAGCAACTGGCACTGGGCACTATGTCAATAGGTTAGTCCCAAAAAATGATATAAAGTTGATATAAAATGATTATAAAACATCCAAAAATGATAGTATAACAGCATGGAACAATAATAAATTATAGATACGTTGGAGACGTATCACTGAGTACCTTTGTACTCATGGGTGCTTATTTATGTTTTTGCAGAGGAGACCTCAGTCTCACTAGTAGTTCCACATGGGCTTCGTCGATTAGCTTGGGAATCCCAGAAAGAGGTCTGGTTCCTATGGAGGGTCTTGTAGATAGTCAGGCTTTCCGACCTTCTTTCTTTTCAGCTTTCTGTACTCAGATAGGTTTATGCTTCCGTTGCTTGTATGACTTTGTATGTTGGGTCATGAGACCCATGGTTGTAATATCATGCTATGTAAGGCTCTTCGGAGCTCTTAAAGAAATATTTTGAGTCGTAGAGTTATGTTGTGATGCCATGTTGTATCTACACATATCAAGCATATTGTGTGTATGTTATTGAAATGCTTTGGTATGTGTGGGATCCGACACCTAGTTGTTTATTCTTAGTAGACTTCCTTATGGGGAAATGCCTCCTAGTGCTTCCATCAGAACACATGGATTGACCGGCATGTGTCCTTCTTTGCTCCTATGTTTGTGCCTATGGGTAAATGTCACGCGGTGTTCCTTTAAGTCCTTGTAGCTTGCTATGACTTGGGTTCATATGTTGATGACCGACACGTGCATTGCTGGTTCATGTATGCATGTCCCTGTAAGTTTGTGCCACATTGGTTTACGACTAGTCATGTCAGCCCGGGTTCTCAATCATATGGATGCTAGCATCACAATCATATACATGAGCCAAAAGGCGCAAACGGTCCAGGCGAAGGTAAGGCTGTAGCCGTGGGAATACCGTGCGTGAGGCCGCAAAGTGATATGATGTGTCTTATGCTAGATCGGTGTGACTTAGGATTGGGGTCCCGACAGGTCTTCAGTTTGAGGGACTGTTTGTGGGCGGTACGAGGGATCGTTCATTGACGGTTCGAGGGACTCCAAGTACGGTCTACACTGACATGTTCTTCTGAAACTCGGTGGGGTAATGATCGTGATCCCAACCCATTATGCATCCTCATGTTGATCTTGGGTGACCGTAGGTGCAATTTTTTTCTACTTCGTTTCCCAATAGATACATGAAACCAACATAAGAACCTAACTGACCTAAGGATAGCCAACCCAAGAGTTGATGTTGCGCAACGAAAACATGATTTAAACCAACATACAAGTAAAAGTACGACACAAGGCAAGAAAGTGAGAACCCTCCACTACTAAGGCATAACCCAAACACCGTGACTACCATAGGGACGACAATCACAATGACTGAATCACATATAACAAATGGACAAAACCACCATTAGCCTTGTGCCGCCACCACTTGTGCGATCATAGACACCATTTCATCAATCTAAGAATCTAGTAGCCCGATGTTGGAATAACAACCATCCATGTCGTAGAAGGAGGGCTGAGGGGTGGACATGTCCAAACCAAGGGGAAAGAAAGGTGCAGGAAAGTAGCAAATACGAAGTTGTCCATGATCAGAAACAGGGCTAAACACGACTGAGCGGTGGGAAAGTTTGGATCGCACCCTCAATCTAGCCGAGCCAAAGAAGGAGGGGGTCGAACTACCAAAAATCCCACACCACGGGTATACCGGCGAGTAACCTGCAACAAGCCAACGCCATCACAACCTGTGGTTAACAAGGAGAGCCACACACCAATTGAAGATGAGACGAGGTGAGGTGGGGGCGCTAGATCCGACAGAAGCACTTCCGGATCTAGTTAAGGACGACCGAGAGGAGAGAGGCATGACAACAAGAATGACTAGAGTGGGACGGGGATGTACATGGATAATTGAAGGACCTAATGTCGCACCACGACATGGCTACAATACTCCCCTTATGGCGTGTTTGCTAGGCTTCATTAGGCCCATGCAGGCTCTGGGGAGCCAAATTGGCCCATTTGGATGCCTCCTTTTACTATTTGTCCTACATGGCATGAAAATTAAAGCACCATTTGGCCTAGCTCTAGAGGAATGACCGAATGAACTGCTTCTAGTGAGCAAGGCCCGAGCAATGTGGGTGACCGCACATGGCCGTAGGCAGTTGCACGTGTGGACACACGAGATACACCACATTATTTTCTGATGTGGCTCCATTAATCCCCTCCGTCATTTCTCAATGCTCACTTTCTCCTCTCTCCATTCTTACTAGCGGCAGCAACCATCGTATGAGGCAAGATCTGGATGGAAATCACCAACGGCAAGTACCGGCTTCATCACTGATTCTCACCTCTGTGTCATGCCTTCGTCAATGGAGGTAAGCGCTCTCTCCACACCTTCACAGGGATCAATTAAGGCATTGTTTACTCATCGATTAAACTTCACACATCGATTAAATGGAGATTCATTGATTTAGGCATTGATTAAACTAATGGAGGTTGTTTAAGGTTTGTTCGATTAGTCCATACAATGGCATTCGAAAGGATTTTCACTAATAGAGGTGCTTGGAGCGGTGGTAACCTTTGATGTTGGTAATCTTCGACCTACAACGACATTGTAGAGGAGCCAGGCTCAGGAACCCTGGCCACTAGCTCGACCACTTTGGGATTGCCAACACCCACCATCTCCTCCTCGTTATCGTCCTCCAGAACAATGGTTGTCGGTTCCACCACAATGGTAGACCCATACTTGTCCCATCTAGCTATCTGACCTAGATCTGCCGACTTGGCCTCCTCCATCGCCAGAGCAGTATGTCCACTTAAATAGCACCTTTGGCTTGGTTAGGCATCATCATCTCTATCATAGTCTTTGTTGCCTGCGAGAGCACAACTTCTGCCTCCCTGATCATCTCGTCCACATTGTTGAACCGAGCGTACACCTCCATAGACTTCACAAACTTTAAGTAGTCACCGCGCGAGCACTAGAGCAGCAATGTTGTCCATCTAGGGCTGGTGGAAAGGGGTTCATGGTGGTTGATTAGTGGTGAGAAAGAGAGTGAGATGTGGAAGAGGAGATGGTAGAAGATGATACGTCCCAAACATATCTATAATTTTGCTATGATTCATGCTATATTGCTATTAATTACATACACTTTGGCATACTTTTAATTAATTTTTATTAGACTAACATATCCTATCCTATCCTATATACATCATAGTTGCATAGACCAGCTCTACAAGCGACGCACACAATGTGGTTTTCATGGATATCCACCTATGATTCCACGTATGCAAAAATGATCATGTGTTTGAGCTCCAGCATAAGTTGACAAGCGATATAAAACGATGTTAAGTTGCAAGAAGAAAAACACTTAAGTGTTAAAAGTGTAAATAACATTCAACTACGAGAACCTAATCAGTGAAGTGTTAAAAGTGTAAAGCACCTAAAATTGGAATAGCTAACTACATGAATGCTAAAACATGGGGCTTTTGGTAGATTTCTACTATCTTGGAATAGAAAAAACCCAATCTTAAGCCTCTAGTAGTCAGCAATACATAAATGCATCATGTAATTTTCTTCTTTGCAAAAGAAGGAAAACTTTGATTAACATATCATGTGATAGATATAGGGAGGATAAACAGAGGCATGGAGGACAAAGAGATAATAAAGAGGTGTTCTAGAGGGATAAATGGTAGGGACATTTTTTTTATTATGACACTTCCAATTGTTCAAGAAATGCTACATGAGTTTGATGCTTTGTTCTGGGAGCCAAAGGAATTACCCATCGGCATGCTTGTGAAAACCAAATTTTGTTATTGTGCCTTTAGCCACCAAATTTCATTCGTGCCAGTCCATCGTTTGCCTTTCTTCTTGTTCTGTTCATACACAAACCTAGCTCTCCTTCCGAACAACTAATCTTAGACCTAAATCTTGTTCTACTTCCAAGTGGAAAGGCGAGACCCCATGTTTCCTTTCACCTTACCATTAGAAACATTTGTGGGTATAGTCACATGAACCCCTTTTTTGCTTTATGGTGTGGGCAAGACATGTATGATTTACTTGTGATGGTTGTATGGGAAAATATGTCAGCATTTTACTTGTGATGGTTGATCTACAATTCAATAACTTTCAAATGACAAAAATGGAATTTCTCCCAAATTGGAACTATTTCCAAAACAACAAGTCCCGGTTCCCTACATAATATGATAAAAACAGATAGATGATACAACATAGAGTTCACATGATGAATGTGATAAAAAGACTAAATGGTACAAACTAGCAAACACAGACATTCAATGCAACCTTGTTATGTCATCATCACAACACCTCGATTTCTATCATTGGATTTTTTTTTCTCGCCTGACTTAGATCTCTTTCTTATGTAATGGGCCAAAGAATGTGTAGTAGTGGTAACCCTCTCCCCAACCATAAAACACATTGTTACACTTGCACCAATTGGACCAGATGCCCACTTTGGAGCTAGATTTCATGCTCAACTAATCTAGCTCAGAGGAAACAACTTTGTGGCATTTAAGTTAAGATTCCACAGCCAACACGACTACAAATGAATGCCCCCACGTTGTTTTCTCTACCTCTCTCCTCCACATCCCTTCTGTGTTTCTCCTCCTCCCCAGATCCCTCTCTCTGCACTAGATTCTGCAGCCTAGCCAGCCGGTGAGGTGAGAGAGGGGCGTCCTGCTCTTGTTCTATAGTTCAAAAAAGCCTCAACTTGAAAGAAGATATGACGAGAAGGGTTTTTGTCGACAAAATTAACCCCTTTCCATTTTCATGTTTCTATAACCATTTCCAAAAAAGCCTGATTCATCATTGCCAAGTTAAGGTCAACCACTTGATTTGGGTGCACACTGAGTGACACCTAATTGACTAGGTGTTTTTTTGTCTACTGGCCCCTTTAACACATGTCTACGTAAAAAAGTCTACTCCTTTTTCGACAATTTTAGAGGGCTATAAGGGAGAAGCATGTAGAAAAGGGTGTTGTATTGCTACTTAAAATAGATTTCATAAGAACTAATCTTCCACATATAGAGAACAAATTCTCTTGCCAATCCTTAGGTATTTTAGACCAACAATACGATCTTTCACTACTTGGTTTTGATGAAGAGTAACCAGTTAACCATACAAACATACTCGATAGAACTACACATAATGTTAAGCTAATAATACTGAAAAGGTAGGTAGGTAGTCACAGGAACACAAAATAGCCCAGTGAATAAAATCGCAATAACAAAGTCTTGCAAAGGATGGGCAATAAATGTTGGGGCCGCAATAAAAGATCTCCATGTTTGCATTTTAGGGAAGCTTGAGTTGGCTTTTGAGATGATGAGGATGGCGCTCGAGAGAATTTTTTTTTGTCACAAGCTCCTCACTATCCTCCTAAAGTACCTTTCAGTGCTGCATCAGCGACACATGAGATAAACGAGCATCAGAGGGTCCAAAATAAATTTATGGTCATGGTGTTTCTTATGCATCACAACACCAAAATTTACCAAATATAAGAATCCCATTAAATCGTTCATAGCCAAATCACATCAATTAGTCAGGAAATATCTACTGATTGTAGGGTATCAGGGTCAACTGAGAGTTAATCCACAAAAGTCCACAACTGTTTGTCATGTAATCTCAAAAAAGGCTAATTGACAGCAAAACACGATGTGTTCAGAAGTTGCTATATCCCCATACAGTCACGTCTCTAGGTCACATACAATATTTCCAGCTGCTTAGCTGACTCAATTGTATTTTGCACAAATCCTTTTTTAGTTTGTTTGGCTGTAGTATTATCCTCTATAACCTGACAGTGAACATCCTATCATCCATGTCTTTGTAGAGGTTGAGAACCACACATGCGGGTAAATTTTGACAAAAATAAATGCTTCTCCATTTGAGTCTTGCCCATACAGTATGACGGCTATCAGGATTTAATGCTAGACTCAGCAACCACATGTGAACAAAATGCAATCAGCATAATAAACATCACACATGCACGATGCACTGTAGATTAGAAAACCAAGGGTGCATCAGTAAACTAAGGGTGCATGTGTCTTTATTAATTGATTTACATCCATCAAGCCAACTGAAGTTGTAACCAAATTGATATTTGTTCATTAGGAGGTGAGTAATATGTGAACCCTACCCGATGTAGTGGATAACCGAGATACACCACTAAAACATGTCTCTAATCTAAATACTCAAATGTACTAAAAATCATAACACTTGATTCACAAGGAAAACATTAATAGACTACTTTGCCTCCAAGAAGAAATCAAATGATAAACAAGCAAGCATTAGCATAATTACCAGGAGCTATGGTCAGATACTTGGACAATGCACAAGGGTGGGCTGAGTTATATCCTTCCAAAGAAAATGGTGCCATATCAACCAATATCTCCCTTTTCATGTCAACAGTGATCAGTCATGTCTTTATGTTGCAAAATTTTGATTTACACAACAAGTAAACAATATCATCCCAATCATAGGTCAAGCTCAGGACAAGGTGAGATGCTAGCAGGTCCTTCAATGTTAACTATGTTGCATAGGTGTCACTCAGAGTCAGGTCAGGCAATAACTTAGAATGACTTGGGTAGTTAACCAAGATCCAATGGTCCCAAGAAGTCATTCTGTACCATGTCATGGCCCTCCAACAAATTTCTATTGGGTTTGTCAAGTAGTCTGACTCATAGTGTGTATCCATGTCATCATATGACCTTTCATCAACATTTGGTCTTTCATATTTTTCTATCTCAGCAAACTTGATCATAGCATTTATGTATGCAACATTACAAGCCGGCCACATAGACAACTTCATGTTGTCCGTGTTGCCAGGCATCACCTTAGGAAATGCGATGAAGCATGCAACAGGCATTTTGTCGAGCACATTGCAGTACAGAATCCCCGTCTAGAGATCAATCCATCTGAGCTTCTCCAATGTGAATCACCTTGAAGCTAGAAACAAGGTCATCCGTGCTTTGACATGGAACGATAGCTCCACCTGTGGCCCTTTACAACTCCAAATCCAGATCCAAGAGGAGAAGATATGGAGGGTAAAACCCAAGGGATCGGTGAATAGCACAATGCATCCAGGACGAAATGGTCATCGTCGTAGGGCAGCAAGCCGAGATCCGAGGATGTGAGGATGCACAGGTAGGGACCTGGGAGCAGGCGCAGTGATGACACGTGTCTGGCCTTGTAGATGAAGTACTCGTGCCGCCCTCTAAGGACGGGTAGGAAGAGGACGGAGAGGACAAGGATGTCCTTCTCTGTGAAGACGATGTTGGGCCTGCCGCAGCCGGCTTCCTTGAGGCCGAGGCAGTGGATGCACAGGTAGGAGGTTGGTCGGTGATGAAGACGGTGACCTGGAAAATGTGGCCACCGCTCGAGAAGGCCTCCATGGTGGTGTTGTTCCTCACGTCGGGGAGGTACACCAGCGGCTCGGGGAACACCCAGGCGGAGGGAGGGGACGCAGCATCACGATGCGGGTGCGTTGGGGACCCGCATGACATGGAGAAGATCTTGCTCATGTCCTCTTTGTTGCCGAAATCGAACATCATGCTCGGGCAGCGGTAATCAGCGGTCTGACTGATCAGATTCATATCGGATTTGGGAAGTGGGATTTGCGGCCTATAGATTTCTTGTGAGTGTTGAGGGATGCTGGTTGGGGATAGCTGGAAATAAAAAATAGATAGAAGGAAACAGGAAATAGCCATACATTTCCAAGGTATGCCATGTATCAATAACACACTTGCCAAGCACATAGAAAAAAATTAAGCATACTTGTAGATTTTAGCATACCAAGGAAAACAAACACACAAGTATTAGTTCTCACTAGCTAGAAGAGGGTGGTGTCCAAGATCCGAAAACAAATGAGTACCATGTATTACAAAAACAGCATTGGTTTTATCTGTGTTTTCATATAGAAGGTGGGATCGTTCGAAACAGTGCGGCATACTAAAGTCAAATACACAACAATATGTACATGACTAATATTGGATTTGAACTAGAAATAAATATAGTTTTCTAGACACTCAAAGCACATGCTGGAGAAAATCTAGAGCCAGTGGCATGCCAAAGCAAGCATAGTATGCTGAAGACGAGATCCTATCATGGTCATCCTTAGTATGGTCCCCATCACTAGCTTCCTCATCAAAGGCCTCTTCTCTTTCATCCCATAGGTGCCCTTCTAAACACTGTTCAAAAAATCTTCCGATTCAACGATTAATCTTCTGATTTATCGCTACTCGAGGGGTGACCGATAAGATAATGCCTTATCTTCACCATTTATCTTTTGGGCCGATTTATCGCTATGACAAGCGATTTATCGGAAATCTACCGATAAATCAGACCTATTCATCACACTATGTTTGCAAAAACTATGTTTATTTGTGTTTTGTGGACCTTGTTACACAATATATACTGTTCCCCTATTTTGTTTGTCATTATACGAGGATTAAAAGGCTAGGAATCATGGTAACACTTCCGTCCAATATTTTTTGGTGTTGAATATAACATATTTTAGTGTTGAGAACATAGGATTTGTAAAAAATATCCGATTAATAGTCGACTGATAAAATCGATTAATCGGCTGATTTCCGATTAATCTCTAATCCCCAACTGACCGAGACGATAACGATAAGCGATATCCTCAACATTGCTTCTAAATAACCTCCCTTCTCTTCTAGTGAATTCCACATTCATTTTCTCCCATTTCAATTTTTGGCCCGGTGATGGTGCTAGCCGTTGGCCAAAGGTTGCGTCTGGGATCTCTCTGGATTATTGCCCCTCCCCTACCCCTTAATCTCCTGTAAATTTATGCCCATCGTACATTCGAAGACACAAAAAATCCTTTTCTAGAGATCTCTTGCTTCACTATTGGTCTACAACAAATTGAACCAACCTCCTTTGGAATCGGTGCATGCTCTTTCTTCTTCCAAGGATAGGAAGCAGTTCTCTTCACTTGAGTTGGAGATTTATCATACCACATCTACTGCTATGGCTGGAAGGGAGTCTCTGTCAAATTCTTGTGCATGTAGTGTCAACCATCCCTCTCAACCTTGTACCTCGGAGGCCAAATTTGCTATCTTTGGATGCAGATCCTTGGCAAGTAGGTCTTCAGTGTTGCTTCAGCTTCTTTGAGGAGCTCACTGCCTGATTAAGGGGCATATTCCTCTTCGATGCATGTTGTTCTAAATGATCCTCGGTATTTGTGACATATTGATCCACTATGTCCAGAGGCTGCTAGACGAAGTCGTATTCATCCTCCTTTAGGTTCCTGGCCATCATATTCATCACCGATGTTCGGCTGGGGGTCCTACTCGATGGCAATTTTTGGCGGTGAGGATTTGAGGTGGAGCAGGGTCAGTCGACTCTCCCAGCGTTTGCTAAACTTGTGGCCCTCCACGTGCCCTCTCCCTGAGTGGTTGAGTTGCACGTGTTATCTGGGGCATTGTAATAATTTGTTCCTTGGGGTATATATTCACTTATTGTAATCAATGGTAGGCCTTTTATTTCGCCTATTAGTAAAATGGAAATCCATTTAAGATATTGCAAAATTCACATCATCACATGAGCACATTGAATGCACTAGAATCCAGGACACCATCAAAATGAGAAGGAAATTATTCATAAATTCATCAAGATGAATTAAGCTTATATGCCCAATGTCATAATACTAAAATATGTCTCTAGAAATAACGAAATGGCAAGTTAAAGTTTCCAATGTGTTATGGGAACATATGGATCTTCAAACATTCAAGAAAATATGGAAATGTTAGTGTTCCGCCAAATAAAAAGGTATGCACATATAGTTGCTAGTCCTCCATTCCATTTATGTGTAAAACACAAACAACCATGATTTTCTTACCGAATGGAAAGTACACAATGTCATTAAACCATCTATGTCTAGATCTATTTAATTTACAATTTTAACAGAAAAAGGCAACATAGTCATCACACTCGAGCCATAGGCATAAGCACATGGAAAGTTGGAAACAGAAACCCAGTGGGACATGATGGACTATGTAAGGAGGGTTCTTTTTTCAACCGCGTTGACTTCTTTCTTGTTTCATTGCTTTAAAAATAACAATAATTAATGGCTTTTTGGTCTATTCAACAAGACCTGAACCAATAATCTTAAGGGGCAGAACCAACACTCATTAACCATTATTTTTATGTTGCACACAGATTTTTAGAGTTCTTTTCTTTGCAATGGTGCCCATTTGATCTAATCATTCGATCACCTTGCTTCTATTGTGTTGATCTGTTGCCACTTTTCTCCTATTGGAGATCATATTGAATTGGCTGTCATGGCAGCAAAATTGCCTCCTGTGGAAACTAAATCGGCTGCCATGGCAGCTGAATCCTCGAATTCTATATACATTGTGTAATCCTGTAGACACACAAAATAATTTGCATTCTAGCGGTTAACATGCACCCCCCCCTCTCATTAGGGTGTGGTTTCGAGTATCATCAAACATGCACTCATATTATATATTTTATAAATGCACTTTTGAAACAATTAACCATATCTTTGCGTTGTAATATATATTGTCCACTTCATCCTTGTATGGAAAGATCTTGGTGTTCTAGTGCTTACAAAGCCCATTGCTTACACCCTCACATTGTAGGTTCAAGTCTCATGGAAAATGCAAACTTTAAAACAAATCTTTGACCGAAACAGAGGGAATCCAATTGAGTTGAAGCAATTGCAAAAGTCATAGCTGCGAAAAAGTCAGTAGTGACGTGGACATTGTTGTGAAAAGACCTATGTACAAAAATAGTCCATTTCCAAGCAGTTAAAGATAATCTGACGTGGCAGCCACGTGGTCAGTTTTCCATCTCGAATTAGTTTTGGCCATGTTTGATAAAATGAATGAATTTATGTCCCAAATGTGATCACTTTCCAAGTGGTTGGTCTATACTGTGCAATCAATCTGAGTCAATGGAATAATGGTGCATTTCACTCAAATAAAAAGTAAACTACACCGAAAAATTACCAAGATGAATCAAGATCATATGCCCCTTGCCATAATACTAAAAGGCGTTGCTAAAAATAACTAAAAGGTAAGTAAAAATTTCAAGGTGTTATGGAAACATATACAACTCTGAGCTTTCATGAAAATGTATGATGAATGGAGTGTTCTGCCAAATAAAACGTATGCACTCATAGTTGCTAGACTTCCATTTCATTTATGTGGAGAACACAAACAACCATGATTTTCTTGCCAAATGGCAAGTACACACAACATTCATGAATCTATGTCTAGATTTGTTTCTATTTTTTTTCATGAACACAAAAAATAGGCAAGATATTTATCACAATTTGGGTCCTTATTCATACGCACATGTGGGGTTGGAAACAACAAACTTAGTGGGACAAGATTGGCTATGTATGGAGGTTAAGCTTGCTCGGCTGAATTGATTGTGTCATAGCAAATAGGCGTTCTGATGTATGCCCAAATGAGGATTGCTCAAATCAAGCCACCGATAAGTGGCATGCATGAGAGCCCCATGTGTATTCATTAAAGTGGAACTTTATGACAAGCGATAGCTAAGAATGTGCCACCCATAGAGCGCCAGAGGGGTAGAGAGATGGAGACATGGGGTTTTGCTATTTTTTGTAGTGGAGCAAAATGAACCATCACACGCATGAGAGAATACCATTAGTTCTAATGGATATATGTATTTTCTCCTGGGGCATTTTTCTCGATGCTTCATAATTTCTTCATGTTTAATTTTGTAAAGATGCCAAACATTGACAATGGTGCACACAAAACACCTAGAACGTAATATATACTATATTAAACCATGTCGAAGAGTTTCTTTGAACCATGTAAGAGAGTTGCCTATGATTTCACTAAGAAAGAAGATGATACAAATTCAAAGAAGGAATGTGTAGCGACCTGACCTCAAACGGTCAAGCCTCTATGTATCCGTGCCATCCCTGGATCAGTATGCTGGCACACACAGTACGTCAATGTATATATCAAAGTGCAATCACATGTATAAATAACGTAAAATTGATATATACCTAATATATCTCAGCGGAAACAAACAAACGGGTGTGGAGTCCCATCAACGCCATCGGCAGGTTGAGTGTAGACCATAACCCAACAATGAAACTCACTCGTCGTAGAAATAATCCTGCAACATGATACGTTGCAGCCGTGTAGGTCAGTACATTGAATGTACCAGCAAGATCACTGTAAGAAGAACAAATGATAAAACTACACTATATGCAATATGGCTTTGTGGCTCTGTGTCTGAGTTTTGTTTTGCGTAAAAGCTGGATTTTATTTTCCCTACAACAAAGGAATATCAGGAGTCTTCACTACAGAGTTTTCTACCATGACATGGTTCCGCCAACCGATGTCTCATAGCCCAGAACAATCATAAGTTACCCACAATTAAGTTATCAGTCCGGTGTTGAGAGTTCCGAGATAAATCCAAGTCCAGACGCTCAAATTGTCCGTAACCGGGGACACGGCTAATCGATTAGGTTTAAACCCTCTGCAGAGGTTTGTCCACTTTACCCCCAAGATTCGATCCCTCCCGTTTCGTCCTCGCACTTCATGATGTTTGAGAACAGGACGATCGAAACATGGTCTTCCGAAGAGTTCCTCTGACCACTGTCCGGTGCTCATCCAATCCTACCGTAGTTCTACATCTGCTAGCACCGTCCCAGCCAGAGTCACAACTAAGGTCAACCAAGCCAGAGCCCATAGTGACTTGCGGTTGCACAGGTAAGCTTCCGGGCATGAAGTATTCTTCTGTCTCTTTGAGTCTGGGTGAAGCTTTCCGCAAGATGTCATGGCGCTTCTCCATGCATCCCAGCCATCCACTGGTTGCTCCAGGGTGCCCGTCAATCGTCCTTCACCCAGTAGTGTGTATTGAATTCTTGTCTCGAGTCTTGAAGTCTTGAGGCCTTGAAGGTGCAGTCCTTGCAGATTCCAGCATGGAGTTGTTGTCATTGACATAGAGTCCTCCATTCTCCCACCACTCCCGAACACTCGTACCAACCCCGTCTACTATAGCGTAGCATTTAAACTACATAATGTCCCAGGCTTGGTAATCAGGGAGATGGGTCCCTACCTCATGCATTCTACTCAACTACAAGAATTCAATATCACTACTGGAGGGATTATGAATGGTGACACTAAATGCAATAAAAACATAGGTATGAAAAGCATGGTCAAAGTGAACTTGCCTGGTAAGTTGATGAAGATAATAACGTTCTTGGAAACTTTGATAAACTATTCGTCACTCCGAGAAAATCTATAGAATCAAACATAGCATTCATATAAGCAAACATACTAGCAAGCAATACTAAAACTCAAAATAACAATTAAAACAACAAATAAAAGCTCAATAATAAAACTCCAACAAATTCCAAAGAAACTTCAAATAAAACTAGAAAGAAAAACTACTAACAAAAATCTATGACTTTGCTACAAACATCTAACATAGTTTTGCCCTAAGTAAAAACTTAACCGAAAATAAAACACTAAACTAATAAATTAACAGGAAATAAAATAGTTTCCTTAAACTACAGAATAATTTTTCATAGACTTTTTATTGCAAAAGAAAGAACAAATAAAAAACTTTTATAAAATTCTGTTTATGCCCTGTGCAAGTTTTCATACAAACTAAATAAATATATTTTTTATATAAAATAAATTTTGTCTACTTGTAGTCTAACAGGAATATAAAACAATTGTCAAAAGTGACAAAAAGAAATAAGTTAAAACTAATAAAAACAATAAAGAAAAGACAAAAACAAAACTATAAGTAAAATGGTACTGTTTTCGCAATAAACCTAATTTCAAATAAACTAAAAATAAATTACTATATGCTACTGGCTAGACAAAACAATAACAAAACAGTAGAAAAAAGAATCAATCGAAAATATTTTATAAAACTCAAGATACGGCCAAATTAATGATTTGAACATATTTCATCAAATTCAATTTTGAGCTACTCAAATTTGAAATCCAATTGTACTAACAGAAACTTCAAGAAATTTTGAATCTAATGCAAAAAGAATCACTCAATTTGGACTTAGAACCTAAAAGATATAAGCAATCTAAAATTGAAACTATTTCTGGTTTTAAAACAGAAACGAAAATAAACTAAAAAAAACAGATCGGACAGGTGCTACGCGTCGAGCTGCTACTGGGCTTAGACGATGTGTGATCCGATCTATAAAATGCTCGGCCGTAGACTAACTAAACCGCGCACGTACTAAAATAAAAGAAACCGGCCGGCCGGTTCGGATTAAACCGTCAATAAACCGAAACTAAACCGATCTAAGTAAAAAAAAACTAACTGTTCGCGGGATCTAATCTACGCCGTTAGATTAAGATCGGACGGGGAGGAGAGAGGGAGAGCTCACAGCGGGCGGCGGTGGAACTCCGGCGACGGCGGTGGCGTCTGTGGTCGACGGTGGCGATGCTCCCGTCGGCGTCGGCGTCGGGGAAGTGTCCGGGGTGATGCAGGCGAGCACGGCGGTCACGTAGGTGGTGTTGGTGTCGGCAGAGGTGGCCGGAGACGGACGACGGTGAGCTCGGGGCGGAGACGGCATCGGGTGGTTGGCGGCTACGGTGCTCCGGTGGCTCTGGAACTCCGGTGAGAGGCTAGCGAGGTGCAGGCGAGGGAGGGGAGCGCGTTGGTGATCACAGTGGAGCTCGGGGAGCACTACTGCGACGGCGAGGGCAAGAATGGCGCGGTGGCGGAGCTCTGCTCCAGCGAGGGATTGGGGTTCTGGGCGGTTTTAGGGGCAGAACGGAGAGGAGAGGGGGGTATTTATAGAGGGGAGGCCGACTTGGGAGAGGGGGCGAATCGGGGAGAGGATCCCGCGATCTCCGGGATACGGCGGCGGCGGCGCGATCCTGCTGCGGCGGGTGCGTGCGGAGGAGGAAGATGACGCGGGCCCCGCTGTCAGCGAGACAGGGCGAGCGGGAGGGGATCGGGCGACCGGCGTGTAACGGTTCGCACGCGAGCAGGCCGAGGAAAGAGAATGGGCCGGCCTGCGCTGGGTTAGCGGCTGGGCCTGTTCTTTTTTTTTGTAAGCAATGAATAAAAACAAAAGGAAACAAAATAAATCAAAAGTGTATATAGGCATATAATATATCAAAATCTTCAGAAAAAGAAATCCTAAAATGTGAACATATTTTCATGTACAAATAAAATTCACAAAAAAATAAAATAAAGCAAACAGTGCTACTGTTGCAATAAAGCCCAAAGAAAATCATTTTTAAAATACCAAAATGATTTCAAATTTATTTTTCTCCACTTTTCTACTGTAGTGAATCATTTTACCCTATTTTCCATGTATTTTATTCTTGGAGAAAAATAATTTGAATAAAATCCAAATAACTCCAAATTGAAAGGGGTTTTCAAAATACTTCCAAATGACTTTCAATTTGATTCTTTGTAACTTCCAACTCATATTTCATATAATTGAAGAAGTCATTTTATCTTCTCTCATGAAAATCATTGAGTTGCATAAAGTTTCCGAATTTGAAATATTCCAAATGGAATTCAAATATTTTCAAAACCCTTTTCATTTATTAAATGGAAGAAGTCATATCATCTTCACTCTAGGGTTTTTGTGATGAAATGAATTTGAATTCATGAGGATCAAAATGCAAGGATGAAAGTTTGGGAAAGTCATTTCATTCCCTCTCATTCGACTTTCAAAAAGTTTCCAATTTCACCCAATTCACACAATCAATCACTCAACAATCCAACAAACAAACATAAATATTTATTTAATATAACATTCCAAAATTTAGAATTTTGGGATGTTACAAACCTACCACAATTAAAGTGAATCTCGTCCTCGAGATTCGAAGAGGCTAGAAAGAAAAGGTTAGGGTTTGGAGGTCTTCCAGCAAATCCATCGACCGGAGAGATCTGGGGTGCTACCACACTTAAAAGCATGGCTATGGTTCTGACAAAATTCATGTACTCCATCCTTTGGGTTGACGGTGTCGGTCTTCTCATATTCTCTGGAATAACTTCTTCACTAAGGCTCTTCCGGTAGGGGCATAATCTTTTCCTCAAACACATGTCCTTTCATCCTGGTATGGTTCTTTCGAGGCTAAGTCTTCATATCTGGCAGGTCTATCGCCAATACTAAACAACTATCGATATCTCATGGCGGTCAACCATGTATGGTTTCTCCGGCAGGAAATGGGTCTGGGCTAAATCTCACCGTATATCCTACGGTTGGCACAGTTGCCTGTACATGGATCATTCGTCCTACCATTCTATGGTTTGAACAAGGTTTTGACATTGTCGTCTCTCTACTATGGGTAAGTCACTTAGATTTACCATCCCAAATAGCAAGAGAGAATGATATGAGTAAGCCAGTATGGTGATCAATCCATTCCGCACCCAAATCATTACCCTGTATAAGGTTCAGCGAATCTCGCAGTTCTAACACTCGGGCATTCTGACAAGCATTGTAGAATTTCTCTTGTCGACAAACTGAGTTCGGATAAATCCATTGATTCTGCAAGCTGAATAAAACATCTATCATTCTTCACAACTCTCGGGTTTTTGTAACCTCCTAAGAAACATCTGCTGATCAATTCACAACTTCTTCCAAAATTTCTTCTTCTAGGTAGGGGGGGGGGTACGCGATCCTTATTAATTCCTGGGCCTGTGGGTTATGGGTCCACTTCAATACTTGCACAACTTTAACTTGTCCTGGGAGTTACAATTGTTCCATATTCCAACATTACATCTCCTTTAAATCCAATAGTACTCCATTTCTTCATAACTATCGTATCAAAAGCAAAACTCCAACTATTTTTTTTATCCGAACTCCAGTCTGTGGAATATAATTATCCTTTCCATTGGTCAGGTGTTCCCACAGGGTACTACCACCCTTAAAATGTAATACACAAATCCATCTGTAGACCATATTTCTCATATCCTCGAAAATGGTCAACATATGTGTTCGTAAAGTAATAACTCATGCAATTCAACATATGAAATGATGACACATTAACTTTATTGATTTCATGAATTCATTACAATCTCTGAGCACCCATTACATAGCTCAACTCATCGTACCGATAAAAATAAATTGCTTCCTACTACACTTATTACCAATATCAAAATTCCAACTACTTAGCTCCAGCTTTCATCTTGTCGGGACATTTAGTAGCATAATGTCCTGCTTCCCTGCAATGAAAACAAATAACTTCCGACAAGTCCCAAGGCTTCTTGGGGATGGTGTCAGCTCTTTGGGTTCTTGGCTTCTTCTCTGGACATTTACCAGCGTAATGACCTAAATCCTTGCACGTGAAACATGTGATATGACTCAGGTCCTTTTCTGCAGAAGTTGGGTTGGTCTGGGGATGCCTTTATTTTCTCTTCCTGGATTTCTTCATAATGATCAGAGCTTCTATTTCCTGAGGGTCAAACTTCACTTCTGCTGTCGGGAAGTCTCCCAGATACTCTTGGCTTTCCTTCATGCAATACAGTGAGAAATGTACTTCTTCTCCACATGAATAGCAAGCTTGGGCGAAAAATCTATTTAGGCCTTCTCCATCGAGGTCTTCAACACCTTCCTTCATCGTAGGTTCTTCTAAATTTTCCCTGAGGACTTCTTCCTGCTGATTGATAACTTTTTGTACCTTGGGGTAAAGGTGACACTGAGCAGGGTAGTGCGTAGTTCCTTCACACAGGAAACAAGTAACCTGCCCAGTCGGGCATTCTTTGGCTGAGTGATTTTCCTCACAATGAGGGCATCCATTCTTGTGTTCTTCATGGGTGTGTCCTATTTCTCCGCAAATCTTGCAGGCACAAGGTTTCTTCATCGGGTTATCACAATGCTTCCGGATGAGACGGGATCTCAACAGAGTCTTCTTGAATTCCTCCCAAGTTGTTGCTCCGTTGCATCCCTGTATGGCTTGATGCATCTGCCACCATGTTGCAGCACTTCCTTCAAAGTACTGAAGAGCGTACGATACTTCATTCTTCCTTGAAACCAAATTGCTCCCTAAGTGATTCTCCATGTTCTGAATCCATAGCTCTGCCTCCGGCTGAGTCATCGGTCCAGAGAATACCAGTCCAACTTCATTCATCATCTATGGGGTCCAAGGGTTTTGGGATGAGATACGGGAGAGATAGAGAGAGAGATACACACAATGCAAACAATATAGTTTTGAAAACGGGTTTTATTTGTGGCTGTTAGAAAAAAACATCAAACAAATGACAACTCACAAATTGTCGCATCTACCGTAAGTATATAATAGGGGTTTGGTCTTCTAAAGGTCAAGTAAATCTTCAGAGTTTTCAATTTCTTCGAGTCTTCAGAGTCTTCAACGGTTGTAGCTTCTTTCTCCGAAATTTATGGTGAAATACTCTTTACTCTGAAGTGGACATCAGTTGTCCGATATCTTGTTCTTCTTGGAGCGGCTTCAGTTGATCCTTCGTGTGGTCAGAAGGGTAAAGGGTATATTCTAACTATTTGAGGTAAGACGGAATATTTGATAAAATCAGAAAAGATGTGAAGTAAAATATCTTTTTGAAAATAAAGTTTTAGAGACATCCTGTCCTACGGGCTTTCTAGTTTCTAGGGTTACGTCCTACAGTCAACATGTGCTCTGATACCATATCTGTAGCGACCCGACCTCAAACGGTCAAGCCTCTGTGTATCCGTGCCATCCCTGGATCAGTATGTTGGCACACACAGTACGTCAATGTATATATCAAAGTGCAATCACATGTATAAATAACGTAAAATTGATATATACCTGATATATCTCAGCGGAAACAAACAAACGGGTGTGGAGTCCCATCAACGCCATCGGCAGGTTGAGTGTAGACCATAACCCAACAATGAAACTCACTCGTCGTAGAAATAATCCTGCAACATGATACGTTGCAGCCGTGTAGGTCAGTACATTGAATGTACCAGCAAGATCACTGTAAGAAGAACAAATGATAAAACTACACTATATGCAATATGGCTTTGTGGCTCTGTGTCTGAGTTTTGTTTTGCGTAAAAGCTAGATTTTATTTTCCCTACAACAAAGGAATATCAGGAGTCTTCACTACAGAGTTTTCTACCATGACATGGTTCCGCCAACCGATGTCTCATAGCCCAGAACAATCATAAGTTACCCACAATTAAGTGATCAGTCCGGTGTTGAGAGTTCCGAGATAAATCCAAGTCCAGACGCTCAAATTGTCCGTAACCGAGGACACGGCTAATCGATTAGGTTTAAACCCTCTGCAGAGGTTTGTACACTTTACCCGCAAGATTCGATCCCTCCCGTTTTGTCGTCGCACTTCATGATGTTTGAGAACAGGACGATCGAAACATGGTCTTCCAAAGAGTTCCTCTGACCACTGTCCGGTGCTCATCCAATCCTACCGTAGTTCTACATCTGCTAGCACCGTCCCAGCCAGAGTCACAACTAAGGTCAACCAAGCCAGAGCCCATAGTGACTTGCGGTTGCATAGGTAAGCTTCCGGGCATGAAGTATTCTTCCGTCTCTTTGAGTCTGGGTGAAGCTTTTCGCAAGATGTCATGGCGCTTCTCCATGCATCCCGGCCATCCACTGGTTGCTCCAGGGTGCCCGTCAACCGTCCTTCACTCAGTAGTGTGTATTGAATTCTTGTCTCGAGTCTTGAAGTCTTGAGGCCTCGAAGGTGCAGTCCTTGCAGATTCCAGCATGGAGTTCTCGTCATTGACGTAGAGTCCTCCATTCTCCCACCACTCCCGAACACTCGTACCAACCTCGTCTACTATAGCGTAGCATTTAAACTACATAACGTCCCGGGCTTGGTAATCAGGGAGATGGGTTCCTACCTCATGCATTCTACTCAACTACAAGAATTCAATATCACTACTAGAGGGATTATGAATGGTAACACTAAATGCAATAAAAACATAGGTATGAAAAACATGGTCAAAGTGAACTTGCCTGGTAAGTTGATGAAGATAATAACGTTCTTGGAAACTTTGATAAACTATTCGTCACTCTGAGAAAATCTATATAATCAAACATAGCATTCATATAAGCAAACATACTAGCAAGCAATACTAACACTCAAAATAACAATTAAAACAACAAATAAAAGCTCAATAATAAAACTCCAACAAATTCCAAAGAAGCTTCAAATAAAACTAGAAAGAAAAACTACTAACAAAAATCTATGACTTTGCTACAAACATCTAACATAGTTTTGCCCTAAGTAAAAACTTAACAGCAAATAAAACACTAAACTAATAAATTAACAGGAAAGAAAATATGTTTTCATTAAAATAACAGAAATAATTTTTCATAGACTTTTATTATCAAAAAGAAACAAATAAAAAAACTTTTATAAAATTCTGTTTATGCCCTATGCAAGTTTTCATACAAACTAAATAAAATATATTTTTATATAAAATAAATTTTGTCTACTGTAGTCTAACAGGAATATAAAACAAATTGTCAAAAGTGACAAAAAGAAATAAGTTAAAACTAATAAAAACAATAAAGAAAAGACAAAAACAAAACTATAAGTAAAATGGTACTGTTTTCGAAATAAACCTAATTTAAAATAAACTAAAAATAAATTACTATATGCTACTGGCTAGACAAAACAATAACAAAATAGTAGAAAAAGAATCAATCAAAAATATTTTATAAAACTCAAGATACGGCCAAATTAGTGATTTGAACAAATTTCATCAAATTCAATTTTAAACTACTCAAATTTGAAATCCAACTGTACTAACAGAAACGTCAAGAAATTTTGAATCTAATGCAAAAAGAATCACTCAATTTGGACTTAAAACCTAAAAGATATAAGCAATCTAAAATTGAAACTATTTCTGTTTTTAAAACAGAAACGAAAATAAACTAAAAAAACAGATCGGACAGGTGCTACGCGTCGAGCTGCTACTGGGCTTAGACGATGTGCGATCCGATCTATAAAACGCTCGGCCGTAGACTAACTAAACCGTGCACGTACTAAAATAAAAGAAACCGGCCGGCCGGTTCGGACTAAACCGTCAATAAACCGAAACTAAACCGATCTAAGTAAAAAAAACTAACTGTTCGCGGGATCTAATCTACGCCGTTAGATTAAAATCGGACGGGGAGGAGAGAGGGAGAGCTCACAGCGGGCAGCGGTGGAACTCCGGCGACGGTGGTGGCATCTGTGGTCGACGGTGGCGATGCTCCAGTCGTCGTCGGCGTCGGGGAAGTGTCTGGGGTGATGCAGGCGAGCACGACGGTCACGTAGGTGGTGTTGGTGTCGGCAGAGGTGGACGGAGACGGACGACGGTGAGCTCGGGGTGGAGACGGCATCGGGTGGTTGGCGGCTACGGTGCTCCGGTGGCTCTGGAACTCCGGTGAGAGGCTGGCGAGGTGCAGGCGAGGGAGGGGAGCGCGTTGGTGATCACAGTGGAGCTCGGGGAGCACTACGGCGACGACGAGGGCAAGAATGGCGCGGTGGCGGAGCTCTGCTCCGGCGAGGGATTGGGGTTCTGGGCGGTTTTAGGGGCAGAATGGAGAGGAGAGGTGGGTACTAATAGACGGGAGGCCGACTTGGGAGAGGGGGCGAATCGGGGAGAGGATCCCGCGATCTCTGGGATACAGCGGCGGCGCGATCCTGCTGCGGCGGGTGCGTGCGGAGGAGGAAGATGACGCGGGCCCCGCTGTCAGCGAGACAGGGCGAGCGGGAGGGGATCGGGCGACCGGCGCGTAACGGTTCGCGCGCGAGCAGGCCGAGGAAAGAGAATGGGCCGGCCTGCGCTGGGTTAGCGGCTAGGCCTGTTCTTTTTTTTTGTAAGCAGAGAATAAAAACAAAAGGAAACAAAATAAATCAAAAGTTTATATAGGCATATAAATCAAAATCTTCAGAAAAATAAATCCTAAAATGTGAACATATTTTCATGTAGAAATAAAATTCACAAAAAAATAAAATAAAGCAAACAGTGCTACTGTTGCAATAAAGCCCAATAAAAATCATTTTTAAAATACCAAAATGATTTCAAATTTATTTTTCTCCACTTTTCTACTGTAGGGAATCATTTTACCCTATTTCCATGTATTTTATTCTTGGAGAAAAATAATTTGAATAAAATCCAAATAACTCCAAATTGAAAGGGGTTTTCAAAATACTTCCAAATGACTTTCAATTTGATTCTTTGTAACTTCCAACTCATATTTCATATAATTGAAGAAGTCATTTATCTTCTCTCGTGAAAATCATTGAGTCGCATAAAGTTTCCGAATTTGAAATATTCCAAATGGAATTCAAATCTTTTCAAAACCCTTTTCATTTATTAAATGGAAGAAGTCATATCATCTTCACTCTAGGGTTTTTGTGATGAAATGAATTTGAATTCATGAGGATCAAAATGCAAGGATGAAAGTTTGGGAAAGTCATTTCATTCCCTCTCATTCGACTTTCAAAAAGTTTCCAATTTCACCCAATTCACACAATCAATCACTCAACAATCCAACAAACAAACATAAATATTTATTTAATATAACATTCCAAAATTTAGAATTTTGGGATGTTACAGAATGACCCATACAACATGCCAGAGAGGCACAACACTTGAAACCAACATAAGAACCTTGCCGGCCTAAGGATAGCCAACCCAAGACTTGACACTGCACAACCAATAGATGACTGAAACCAGCACACAAGTAAAAGTAAAACACAATGCAAGAAAGAAAGAACCATCCAATGCTAAGGCCTAGACACCATCCACTATAACCCAAACAATGTAGCTACCATAGCGACAACAATGACAATGACTGGAGCACATGTAACAGATGGACAAAATCACCATTAGCCTTGAGTCGCCAGCGCTTGGGTGATCATAGACACCATGTCACCAAGCTAAGAATCCAGTAACCCGATGTTGTGAAAATGACAACCTTCCACATCGTAGAATTAGGACCGAGGTGTGGACATGTACAAACCGAGGGGGAAGAAAGGTGTGGGACAACACAGAAGATGAAACTATCCATGATCGGCAACAAAGCTAAACATGACCAAGAGGGTGGGCAAGTTTGGATCGCACCCTCAATCTGGCTGAGCCAAAGAAAGAGGGGGTCAAACTACCAAAAAATCCCACACCACGGGTATACTGGCCAGCAACCTACGACAAGCCAATGCCATCACAGCCCGTGGTTAACGTGGACAACCATACGCCAATTGAAGATGAGACAAGGTGAGGTGGGACCACTAGATCTGACAGAGGCACTTTTAGATCTAGTTAAGGATGATCGACGGTAGAGAGGCATGACAAGAGTGGGACGGGGATGTACATGGACAACCGAAGGAGCTGATGCTGCACCACGACATTGCTATAATCCACCCCTCATGGTGTGTTTGGTAGGCTTCATGAGGCCCATGCATGCTCTGGGGAGCCAAATTGGCCCATTTGGATGTATGCTTTTACTATGTGGCCTACATGGCATGAAAATTAGAGCACCGTTCGGCCTGGTTCTGGAGGAACGACCGAATGAATTGCTTCTAGTGAGCTAGGCCCGAGCCATGTGAGCAACCACACATGGTTGCAGGTGGCTACACGGGTGGGACGCGCGAGAGACACCGCATTATTACCCGATGTGGCACCATAAATCCCCTCACACGTGTCTCACTGCTCAATCTCCCCTCTCTCCATTTCAACCAGCGGAGGCGACCATCGTAGGAGGCAAGATCTGGATGGCAAGCACCAGCGGCAAGTATCGGCTTTAGCTCCGATTCTCACCTCGCTGCCATGCCTTCATCAATGGAGGTAAGCCCTCTCTCCATACCTTTGCAGGGATCAATTAAGGCATCGTTTACCTATCGATTAAATGGAGAGTGATTGGCATTGATTAAACTAAAAGAGGTCTTTTAAGGCTTGTTCAGTTAGTCTGTACAAGGGTATTGGGAAGGATTTTGACTAAAAGGGGGTTAAATCAATGAGAATCCCCTTAAAACCATTTATTTTAACTAGGTGTGGCAGGCTTAAAGGTGCTTGGAGCGGTGGTAACCTTGATGCTGGCACTCTTCGACCTACAGTGGCATTGTAGAGGAGCCAGGCTGAGGAAATCTAGCCACCATCTCGATAGCTTTGGCATTGCCAACGTCCACCATCTCCTCCTCATTATCGTCCTCTAGAATAATGGTGGTCGGTGCCACCACAATGGTAGAGTTGTACTTGGCCCATCTAGCTCTCTAACCTAGATCTGCTGACTTGGCCTCCTCCATCGCCACAACAATATGTCCACTTGCCTAGCACCTTTGGTTGGGTTAGGCATCATTATCTCTATCTCAGTCTTTATTGACTGCGAGAGCACAACTTCTGCCTCCTTGATCACCTCGTCCATGATGTTGAACCAAGAGTCCACCTCCATAGACTTCACAAACTTTAAGTGGTCGCCACGCGAGCACCCGTGGGGCAGTTTTGTCCATCCAGGTCTGGTGGGGAGGAGTTCATGATGGTGGAGTGGTGGTGAGAAAGAGAGTGAGATGTGGAAGAGGAGATGGTAGAAGATGATACGTCCCAAACATATATATAATTTTTGTATGATTCATGCTATATTGCTATCAATTACATACACTTTGGCATACTTTTTATTAATTTTTATTGGACTAACATATCCTATCCTACCTGCATCTTGTTCCATCTATTGGACAACCTCATATTTCTTGAGCTTATCATCCACGGTCGACTCTTCATCGAATTTCTCCACGACATCATAGTTGCATAGACCGGCTCTGCAGGCGATGTGCACAATGTGGTTTTCATGGACATCCACCTATGATTCCACCAATGCAAAAATGATCATGTGTTTGAGCTCCAACATAAGTTGACACTCAATATAATACTATGTTCAGTTGCAAGAAGCAAAACACTTAAGTATTAAAAGTGTAAGCAACATTCAACTATGAGAACCTGATTAGTGAAGTGTTAAAAGTGTAAACCACGTAAAATTGCAACAACTAACTACATGAATGCTAAAACTCAGTGCTTTTGGTAGATTTATACTAGCTTGGAAAAGAAAAACCCAATCTTAAGCCTCTAGTAGTCAGCAAAACATAAATGCTTCATGTAATTTTCTTCTTTACAAAACAAGGAACACTTTGATTAACATATCATGTGATTGATATAGGGAGGAGAAACAGAGATGGGGAGGGCAAAGAGACAACAAAATGGTGTTCCAGATGAGGTATAAACGGTAGGGACATTTTTTCTTATTATGACTCTTTCAGTTCTTCAAGAAATGCTACATGAGTTTGATGCTTTGTTTTGGGTGACAACCAAATTTGGTTGCTATGCCTATATATGGCCACCAAATTTCATTGGTGCCAGTCCATTCTTTGCCTTGCTTCCTGTTCTGTTCATTCACAAACCTAGCTTTCCTTCTGTACAACTAATCCTAAACCTAAATCTTGTTCTACTTCCCAGTGTAAAAGGCAAGACCCCATGTTTCCTTTCACCTTACCCACATAAAAATTTGTGGGTACTATCACAGGAACCCATTTTTTTCTTCATGGCGTGGGCAAGACATGTTTGATGTACTTGTGATGGTTGTATGGGCAAATATGTCAGTAATTTACTTCTGATGGTAGATCTATAAGTCAATAGCTCTCAAACGACAAACATTGAATTTCTCCCAAATTTGAACTCTTGCCAAAACAACAAGTCCCAGTTCCCTACATAATATGATAAAAACAGATAGATAATACAACATAGAGTTCACATGATGAATGTGATAAAAAGAAAGAAAGCATCCAATATAATGGTGCAAACTATCGAACACAAACGGTCAATGCAACCTCGTTAGGTCACCACCACAACACCTAGATTTTTATCATTGGATTTGTTTCTCACCCGACTTAGCTTGCTTTCATGCAGAATGGACCGAAGAATGTGTTGTACTGGTAACCCTCTCCCCAACCATAAACCACATTGTTCCACCTGCGCCAATTGGAGCAGATGCCCACTTTGGAGCTAGATGCCATGCTCAACTGATCTAGCTCAGAGGAAACAACTTGGTCCATCTTTTTATTAACCTCATCTTTATTTATCTTGTCATCCATGGTTGGCTCTTCATTGAATTTCTCCACAGTACCTCAATTGCACAAGCCGTCTCTGCACATAATGGGGAAAATGTAGTTTTCAAAGGCACCCTCATGAAATTACATCCTTACAAACTTCATCATGTGTGTGTGAGATTAAGATAAATGTTGAAAGTATGAACTAGATCAATTGCAAGAAACTAACCATTTAAGTGCAAAAAGTGTAAATGCCATTAACCTACAAGAACCTAATTAGTGAAGTGTTAAAATTGTAAACCACTCAATTGCAACAACTAACTATATAAATGCAAAAAGTGTAAACCTCATAAAATTGCAAGACCTAACCAGATAAATGCTAAATTTGTAAACTACGTTAAATTCAAAGAACTAACCACATAAAATGCTAAAAGTATAAACAATGATAAATTACAAGAAGCTAACCACATAATGTTAAAATGTAAACCATGCTAGACTATAAGAAACTAATCATAACAAATACACAAAATCTAGGAGCTATGCATAACAACGAAGAGGAGCACATAGGTCTACTAGGGTTATACTGAGGGACGTAGAGCTAGATCAAATCCCGTTATGACTACTCATCACCTTGATCTGCTCGATTTAAAAACAGCTGAATCCCGTACGTGGGGAAACGTGGCTACAATCCAAATACAAAGTTATAAAGTAGAAGGCAGATGCTAACCTGTGTGTTGGTGGAATCAAGCTCAGATCCCAGATCCCATGCCGACATGCTCAACCCAAACACTGTGTCTATACAATGGGGGTTGAGTTGATGCTTTTGATGATAGCCATACCTCTATATTTGTTCATGGCATCATGGCCAGCATGCATAGGCCTTGATTGTGCAAGATGTCGCAAAGGTAATTTAGGGTGGTGCTTCAAGAGTTCAATATTATGAATATCCTTGAAGGATTCCTGCGAATCCTCGTGGATTCAATCAGGTAATGGCAGGCGGCGGAACAATAGATGATGGTTTCTGATAGGGTAGGGATTGAGATTATGTCAGAGCGGCAAACGGTAGTGTCTAGCAGGCTAGGATTCGCGATTACGACAAAGCGATGAGTGGTGGGGTCTAGTAGGCTAGGGTTTGGGATAGAGCAAAGTGACAAATGGTGCTCCAATAGGATAGGGTTTGGGATTGTGGTAGGATGGGGTGTGGGGCAAGGAGATGTGGAACTAGCCTTTTGCGTTGCAGATTTTATCATTTCTATATTTGTTTCCCCTTTTACCTTGCTTACAACATATCACTTGCTCTTGTGAATATGCATTAGTCTGGAAAAAATCCTTGAATTTCTCCCGTGTGCCTCTTTGGTAAGGCATGCTAAACAGACAGTGTGGTATTTTTAAGTGGCTATATAGGAGCTATTTATTTTTGTATGCTTGTCCAACTGATGCATAAAGACTTTGATTATATATATATTTTTTGGCCTTTTTGGTCTCAATTATCTATTGACACTCGGTTTATAAGTGGAACAATAAGTTAAATCAATCTTATAGGTAGAGACACTTTGTTTAGGAGGTTTGCAACATAACATATTCTCTTGCCAAACCTTAGATATTTTAGACCAACGGTACGATTTTTCACTACTAGGTTTGATGAAAGCACACCAGACAAACATGGTCCACAAATTGGAGAAACTAGTTAACCATACAAAAATACTCGCGATAGAACTACACATAATGTTAAGCTAATAATACTAAAATGGTAGGTAGCTAGTCACAGGAACACAAAATAGCGCAGTGAATAAAATGGCAATAACAGAGTCTTGTAGAGGACGGGCAATACAAGCTAGGGCCACCATAAAAGATCTCCATGTTTGCATTTTAGGGAAGCTTGAGTTGGATTTTGAGATGATGAGGATGGCGCTCAAGAGCAAAATGTCTTTGTCACAGGCTCCTCACCGTCCTCCTAAAGTACATTCCATAGCTGCATCAGGGATACATGAGATAAATGAGCATCAGAGTGTCCAAAATTAATTTATGGTCATGGTGTTTCTTATGCATCACCACACCAGAATATACCAAATATAAGAATCCCATTAAATCATTCATAACCAAAATCACATTGTAACACCCCCTGTCATTAGCTACAGTAATCACTTTTGATAATGACATGTCAGCAAGCTTAATACTGCATAATCAGCATTAGCATCATATTGCATTTCAACTCCTAAGTCAAATTCAAATTTAAATGAAAGTGGAAAATAAAAGTTGTCCAACATAGAAACTAAAATGTTCAGTAAATAACAAATATTGCAGAGACTATTCTAAAATTGAAACCAACAATTAATAAAATAATTAGGTGGCTCAAACATTATCAAAACAGTAAGGATTAATGCATTTTAATTATTATAAAAATTGTGTGAACTCAAATTGACTCCAAACTAATTTTTGGTAGTGGTAGGTAATGCCTAGTATTTGTTGGAGCAATTCCTATGTTATACAAAAATCATTTGGTGGCCTAACTATTTACTAAACAGGAGATATGATTAAATAAAAAGACAAAAGACAAAAGAAAAACAAAACAGAAAAGAAAAAAAAGAAAGAAAGGAAAAATTCCCCCGGCCCAACTGGGCCACAGCCCAGCCGGCCGGCCCCTATATCACCCCCCATCACCTCACACCCCCCCCCCCCGAGCGACCCCGAACCCTAACCCCCACTCACCCCCTCGCTCACTCCCCCCTCCTTTTCCCCCGATCCAGAACCGGATCGGGATCGGCCCCCGACGCCCTGCGCTCGACGCCGCCGCCCCGTCGCCACCGCCACCTCGCCGGACTGCACTACCCCGCCTCGCCATCGCCGGCTCCACCGAGCCTCGCCGCCCTCTTCTCTGCATCGGGGGTGAGGAACCCCCCGGCCTCCACTTCCCTCTGGCCGCGCTCCGGCTCGCCCGTCGCGCGCTCGCCCGACCCCGCACCGCACCCGCACGCGGCCTCGCTCGTGCTCGCTCGCCCCGGCCACTCCGCCCCGCACCTCGCTCACCGCCGCTCGCCGCGCCTCTGTCGCCGGCCCACACCTGCTCGCGCCACGCTCCGCCCCGCTGCCCGCGCCTGCCCCTGCACGCGCCCCGCGCTGCGCTGCCGCTCGCCATCGCCGCGCCCACCCCCGCTCCTGCTGCCCGCCGGCCCGCACGCGCCCGCGCTGCCGCGCCCTCGCCGCGCCCATCGCCCGCTCGCCGCGCCCCTCCCGCCGCACGCACACGCGCACGCGCCACGCACGCGCGCCGCGCCCGCGTCAGTGGCCACACCGCCCCTGTGCCACTGGCCAGTGGGCCAGTTCCCCCCTGTGACGCTGACAAACGGGGCCCAGCCCTAAAACGTTTTAAGAAAATAGAAATTGAAAATAAAAATAATTAAATTAATTAATTAAGTAATTAGTTAAATAATTAAGTTAATTAATCCTGATTAGGTTAATCTAATTAGTTAATTAGTTTAGTTAAGTGTTAATTAATTAGTTAACCACTAATTAACCTAACAGCCTATGACATGTGGGACCAATGTGTCAGATGACTGCTGACGTCAGCATGAGGTCATGCTGATGTCATCATGAACACTGTTTCGGATAATGTTAATTTAAATAAATAATTAAATTCCAGAAATTAATAAAAACTTTAGAAAATCATATTAAATAAACCGTAATTCCGATGAAAATACTTTATACATGAAACTTGCTCAGAATTCTGATACGAACCCGAATACGCCCTCCGTATTCCCGTCAGATGCCTCTAGCTATAAGAACATTGAACTTTTAGGCCGATTTCGATAAATGAATAGTGCCCAACTTTAATTAAATAAATCCGAATAAAATCCTAAATTAACTAAATCATTTAGTTAAGCAGTAGAACACCCCGGCATATCATTTAGACTTGTCATACATATTGTTTGCATTATTGCCGTGAATTTATTGTATCTCTCCCCCTCCTTCTCTCTCTCGATAGACGCTGAGACTGACGACGCTGCACCTGGATACGACTTCACTACCGACGAGCAGCCCATTGACGACCCCTCTCTCTTGCCAGAGCAACCAGGCAAGCCCCCCCCCTTGAGCATCCAGATATCGCCCATTCTATTCGCCTGCTTGCATTAGATTTTGCTACTGTTAATGTATGCTCCTATTCTGATGCATAGCCTGCTGTTGTAACTTGTTCATTGTTACTTTACCTGCCCATGATAAACTGTTTAGTATAGGTTGGTAATGAACCATCAGTGACCCCACCACCTTACCCTTGTTGCCCCTGCTTGATCATCGACGACTCGATCAACGTGATCGTCGACCAGAGATCGACACCTCACTTCACACCCCCTTAGTTGTACGACTCTGCGTAGTAACTATCGAGTGCCGAGGGTGATACCTCGTAACGCACTCCCGATGAATACTCTGCAGTGTAGCTGTTCGGTCGTGGTCATCGAGGGTGATTCCTCCTTCTCCACTTCCGATACGACTCTGTCGTGCAACCCTCAGTGTGAACCTCGAGGGTGATACCTCATACGTTCACCCTGATGATTTCCTCGAGTGGAATCCGCCGAGGGTGATTCCTCGGGTTTCCCCTTGATGTTATGACCACACAATTACTTGACCTTTGTTACAGGCGGGTCCACCCTGGTGGGTACCCGCTGGGGATCTATGATTTCGAGTGTGCCGGAAGGGCACTCGAGTGTGACATTGTGGCGGAGCATCAGAGACTCTGATTGTCTCCGCGTGATACTAATTGAGCCTATTGGATTTGGGTGTGTGATCTGAGTGGGTCGACGTGCCCTATACGCACTACCACCACGCGGGATAATGGTTATGGGACCCTCTGCGAAGTACGTTTCTCCCGAAAGCTCGTCTGACGTCACAATTCACCGTGCGGGCTGATTGTCGGGATTGGGCTGGATACTTCACTGACGAGTTCAGTGTCGCGCCTGCACCCCGGCCAGTCTCGCAACGCATAGGGTGCCCAGGGTGATGGCCCAAGACCTCTGGGTGCATGGTTAGTCCGGCGTGCTGACCTCTCTGCCGAGCCTAGGTAGAGCGCTGCTTCGTGTTGATCTTCCGAGGACGGGCATTACCCAGCAAGTGTGTCCGGCCAGAGTTGATCGAGCGTGTTGGGTAATAGTAGTGCACCCTTGCAGGGATGAATCTTCTATCGATAGCCGGTCCTACGGTAAAGGACGCTCAGTTTGTGTATCCCGATCTACTACTTAAACTGGATACTTAATACTTAATTGAAGCTGCGGGATCGCTTTCTCGCTTGGGAGTCGAGGAAGGATCTTTAAGCTGTACTTCAACATGTTTGCTAAATAAAATGCTATTCTATTCTCTTCTACTGCTGCAAGATGATGGCCTTGTGAAGATGTTTGAAGATGCTAGTCTTCGATAGGACTAGGCCTTCTCTCTATTCTGGCATTTCTGCAGCCCAGTCCACTTATACAGCCTTTCTCCATTGATAATGTTGCATATGTAGTATAGATCCTTGCTTGCTGAGTACTTCGGATGAGTACTCACGGTTGCTTTACTTTCTCTTTTCCCCATATACCCCACCTTGATGATACATCAGACGATGGAGTCCAGGAGCCAGATGCCACCACAGGAGCTTACTACCAGGAGGGTCCAAAGGGTACTTACTACTGGATCGAGCCAGCTGACCAGGAGTAGGATCGAAGGCTCCCAGGCAGGAGGCCAATGCCTTTCGATCTAGTGTCGTTGTTTGTGCTAGCCTTCTTAAGGCAAAACTTGTCTAACTATGTCTGTACTCAGATAATATTTGTATGACTGACTTATGTATTCGGATCTTCGGATCCCTGGTCTATAATATTGTGGACCTCCGTTTAAATTGTGTTAGAGTTGTGTTGTGATATCTTCCCGTGAGTCCCTGTGCTTGATCGTACACGTTTGCGTGTATGATTAGTGTACGATTGAGTCGGGGGCGTCACAAGTTGGTATCAGAGCCGACTGCCTGTAGGAAGCCCCCTTCCAATTCCTTGGCCGAAGTTGAGTCTAGAAACCGAAAAACTAATTTACTAACTTGGCTGTGTGGCTTACGGGCCCACGTCGCCAACTGGGTGGTATTAGGATCTTTTATTCCTCGTCTATACTCTGGGACTCTGATCTCTCTTCTACTCGGGTTAAATAAATTTTACTAACGCCGACACTTAGGATCTCGTAAATCCCGTCTACCCGGAGAGTTGGATATCTATGCGATTTCCCTGTCATTGATCTGATTAGTCTGATAATCATTTTCCTTTCCATTGTTTTGTTTAACCTTTCTCTCCGAGTTGTGTTAAACTTCTCATTGTCATTTGACAAATCTGAATTTCCTCTGTTTCAGATGGACCGTTTGTTTCCACCACGTCCTACGACACAGCTTGTGCTTCGCACTTGGGCTCGTAATGCCCCTAGGTTTCCAGCTGTCCTGATCGCTCTCATGACCAGACTTGGCTACCGTTGGTATCCTGAGTACTTGGTTTACGAGGATTACTGCGAGTTCAACCAGGAGCAGTACCATGCTGATGTTCGTATCTATGATCAGCAGAATGACTCAGACACCGAGCTACACCTTTTCCACGGTATCGGCGTGACGATTGAGATGGCAGTCCATGATGCCGCCTACTCTGCCGTCGCACGTCTCCGAGGACAGTTCAGCGATATCTTGGATGACTCTGAGTTCCGATACATTTCGTATGCCCCTGCTGGAGATGCTACTGGATACTACACAGCTATCTGTGCCCCGTTCAAGCCTCGTCGCTATGACCCGCGCGTTCTGATTCAGTGCACTCAGGATCTGGATCGCACTGTTCGGGCTCTTGCCGTCGAGTTGGTTGCCACTCGAGCACGTCTCTACGATGCTATGACGCAGTTGATACCCGCTGTTCACGCAGGGTTACATCCTGAGCACATCCTTTACCCGCGCAGGACTCAGATGTATGCTGGTATTGATTGGCCTGCTGTTGGAGGTCATACACCTGCACGTGGACCTCTTCTTACAGCTCGAGACCGGATTCTGCATCAGAGTGCACATGGAGCGCAGGATCCTTCCGCGATGAACATTCGTCGTCAGCACTTGCAGTTACCCCGTTTCGGTGGTTTTCTCCGACGTTGATGTAGCCTTTGCTATGTCTCGTTGTGTACTTCCTTACCGCGTGCCTGCGCGCCGCCTAGTATGCCTATCTTTTGAATTTGCGCCGTTATGCTGTCCGCATGAACCTGACTCTGTGTATGGATCTGTATGTCTTAATCGACTACTGTTATGTATCTATTACACTACTTAAATTGTTGTCGAGTTACATCATGCTTGTCACTAAACGCTCGCAATTGCTCTTACTAAACTACCCCCTGTTGATACTTAGCAGGATGGTTAGACCAGGTGGTCGTGGTCTTGCCCCTGAACGCCCACCACCGCCAGACTATATGGCAGCTATGATGCAACAGTTTGAGCTTAACCGCCAGTTCATGGTTGGAATCATGGCTCAGTTTCCGCATCAGAACAAGCAGAACCAGAACCCAGCTTCAATAACTTTGACAGAGTTTACGCGACACAACCCAACGCAGTTCGCAACTCTGACTAGCCACTGGATGCTGATGACTGGCTCCGCGACATCACTCATGAGATGGAGTCAGCTAATGTCGCCCCTGCCAACTTCGTCAACTTCGCGGCCTTTTTCTTAAAGGGCCCCGCTGCTCAATGGTGGGACACACACAAGCGTACTCTGCCTGTTGGAACAGTCATCACCTGGTATGAGTTCCAGGCTGCTTTCCGTACACATTACATCCCTCAGGCAATTATGGAACGCATGAAGACCCAGTTCCGTAACCTCACTCAGGGCAACAAAACTGTCAAAGATTATCAGCGGGAATTTCTAGACCTCTCCCGCTATGCTGAAGAAGACATCGCCACAGATGCACGCAGACAAGAGAAGTTCCGTAATGGACTACACCCCGACCTCAAGCTTGCACTAGCTGCTCAAGACTTCAATGACTTTTCAACTCTGACGAACAAGGCTATTCTTGTTGAGACCGCTCAGATGGAATACAAGGACTCGCAGAAGCGCTATCGTGATGCTGGCTGATCTTCGGGCTCAGCATCGAAGCGTCGAGTTTGGATTCCCAACAATGCGTTCCGTTCCAATACCTCTGCGCCAAAGAACAACTATGCTGCACCACGTCTGCCTCCTCCACCACCGAGGCAGCCAAAAGCTCAAGCTATTCAAAACAATGCTCCTCTTCGTCCTGAAGATGGTCTGTGCTTCAAGTGCCGCAAACCAGGTCACCAGGCTAAAGACTGCCGCTAGAATCAGAATCAGTTAGCCTTTCCCCGTGCTGGCCGTGGCAATGGTCGTGGCAACAATCAGACCCGCAACTATAATACTGGGTCTGCTGCACATGGTCGTGGACACGCCTACAACATTGACATTGAAGAAGTCCAGGATCAACCTGCTACTGTGATGGGTACCCTTCTTGTTAACTCAGTACCTGCTTCTGTTTTATTTGATTCAGGAGCATCACATTCAATCATCTCTGGAAAATTTGAATTTATGCATGGCATTCGATATGAGAAAATGCATACTCCATTAGTCGTTAAAACTCCCGGAGGTCACAGTCATGCTGACGTAATAGCACCTGACGTTACCGTCGAAATTAAAGGATTGGAATTCCTTGCCTCGCCCATCGTCTTGAAGTCTTCCACCATAGACCTCATACTTGGAATGGATTGGTTGAAAGCTCACATTGCTTCGATCAATTGTGCCACTAAAGTCGTCCAACTTCTTCACCCCACCGATGAGATAGTGAACTATACCGCCCGCATTACTCGGGACGCCGAAGCTCAGATATATGTTCTGAATGCTTTGAACGCCTCACCTCTGGAAGGGATCGAGAATGTTCCTGTCGTTCGAGATTTTCCAGACGTCTTTCTAGAAGAACTTCCAGGAATACCCCCAGCTAGAGCTGTCGAGTTTGTCATTGACTTGAAGCCTAGCACCGTCCCTATTGCCAAGCGACCTTATAAGATGCCTCCGCATCACCTACTCAAGCTTAAGGAAGAAATCGATAAGTCGCTTAAGAGTGGTTTCATCTGCCCCAGTTCCTCTGCTTGGGGAGCACCTTCACTCTTCGTTAAGAAGAAGGATGGAACTAACCGTTTGGTTCAGGATTATCGGCCCATTAACCAAGCCACAATCCAGAATAAATACCCACTGCCCTGGATCAATGATCTTTATGATCAACTCGCTGGATCATCGGTGTTCTCTAAACTCGACCTGAGGTTGGGTTATCACCAGATCCGTGTCCGTGAAGTGGATATTCACAAGACTGCATTCATCACTCGATATGGCTCCTATGAATACACCGTCATGTCATTTGGCCGAACGAATGCTCCAGCAACTTTCTCCCGTCTGATGAATTATATATTCATGGATTACCTCGACAAATTCGTCGTGGTATATCTAGATGATATTCTGGTTTATTCTAAGAATAAAGAAGAACATGTTGAACACCTCCGTTTGGTACTAGAAAGGCTTCGAGAACACCAGTTGTATGCCAAGTATTCCAAATGTGAATTTTGGCTTTCTGAAGTAACTTACCTTGGACATGTGATTTCCAAGGATGGAATTGCTGTTAACCCCGAACGAGTTCAGGCTATTCTTGACTGGACTCCCCCAAAGAATGTTTAGCAAGTTAGAAGTTTTCTCGGACTCGCTAGTTATTGCCGTCGATTCATTGAGAACTTTTCCAAGATTGCAAAACCATTGACAAATCTTCTTCACAAAGGTGTTAAATTTGAGTGGACAGAAAAATGTCAAGAAAGCTTTCAGACACTAAAAGATAAATTGACATCTGCCCCAGTATTAGCACCCCCGGATTCCCAAAAGGATTTCGTGATATATTGTGATGCATCTCGTCAAGGATTAGGCTGTGTCCTAATGCAAGAACGCAAAGTGATTGCTTATGCCTCTCGACAATTGCGTCCTCACAAAGAAAATTACCCAGTGCACGATCTCGAACTTTCTGCGGTTATTTATGCCCTGAAGCTATGGCGACATTACCTTCTCGGTAACCATTGTGAGATATATACGGATCATCAAAGTTTGAAGTATTTATATACTCAACCGGATCTGAACCTTCGTCAACAAAGATGGCTCGAGACAATAGCCGATTATGATATGAATATCTCATACACCCCTGGCAAGGCAAATATGGCCGATGCTTTGAGTCGTAAGGCTTATTGCAGCAACCATATGGTTCAGGAATCACAACCTCTTCTTTATGAAGAGTTTCGTAAATTGAACCTCCATATTGTTCCACAGGGTTATCTCAATACCCTCGTTGTCGAACCAGATTTAGAACACAGCATCAAAACTATGCAACGGTATGACTCTGAGGTTGAAAGGATCAAGCGATACCTTGAAAAAGGAAAACCGTCGGAGTTCCATCTTGATAATGATGGGATCCTATTTTTCCAACACCGTCTCTTCGTACCTAAGTTCAAAGATGAGAGGGAACACGTTACGATGGAAGCTCATGACACTCCTCTGTCAGTTCATCCTAGTAGCACAAAGATGTACCATGACATTTGTCAGAGATACTGGTGGCCTAATATGAAGCGAGATATTGCTTGTTATGTTTCTGAGTGTGACGTTTGCCGCCGCGTTAAAGCTCAACATCAAAGGCCTGCAGGAACTCTGCAACCCCTTACAATTCCTGAATGGAAATGGGACAAGGTTCAAATGGATTTCATTACTGGTTTTCCCAAATCCCAGAAGGGTCATGATGCTATTTTTGTCATCATTGACTGATTCTCTAAGGTTGCTCACTTTCTGCCAGTTAAAGAGACAATCACTGCTAGCTAGTTAGCAGACTTGTATGTTTCCCGAATTGTGTCACTCCACGGTGTTCCGTTGGAGATCAGTTCTGATCGTGGCAGCCTCTTCACCTCCAGATTCTGGAATAGTTTCCAAGAAGCTATGGGAACACATCTGCCTTTCAGCACCGCTTTTCACCCTCAGTCTCAGGGTCAAGTTGAACGAGTTAATCAAGTGCTCGAAGATATGCTTCGAGCTTGCGTCATCTCCTTCGGTAAGAAATGGGAGGAATCTCTCCCGTATGCCGAATTCTCTTACAACAATAGCTATCAAGCTAGTCTGAAGATGGCACCGTTTGAAGTTCTATACGGTCGTAAGTGTCGAAATCCTCTGAATTGGTCAGAAACTGGGGAACGCTCACTCATCGGTCCGGACATTATTCAGCAAGTTGAAGATCAAGTCTGCATTGTCCATGAACATTTGAAAACTGCTCAGTCTCGTCAGAAAAGCAACTATGACCGAAAGCACCAGGAAATGGTCTATCAACCTGGCGAGCAAGCTTACCTCCGCGTCACTCCGTTGAAAGGCACTCATAGGTTCGGAATCAAAGGCAAGTTAGCTCCTCGCTACATTGGCCCGTTCCGTATTCTTGCCCGTCGAGGAGAGGTGGCATATCAATTGCAGTTGTCGCCTAATCTTTCCCAAGTACATGATGTCTTTCATGTATCCCAACTCCGTCGCTGCTTCAAGGATCCTATTCGAGCTGTGGATCACGAAGTCCTTGAATTATGGGAAGATCTGTCTTATCCAGAATATCCCATCCGTATTCTTGATGAAGCTGAACGTCGGACTCGTCAAAAGTCAATCAAATTCCTCAAGGTTCAGTGGTCGAATCATTCTGAAGATGAGGCCACTTGGGAACGCGAGGATCGTCTTCGTGAAGAATACCCCACTTTCTTTCAGTCTTCCTCTTAATTCTCGGGACAAGAATTCTTAATAGATGAGGAGAATTGTAACACCCCCTGTCATTAGCTACAGTAATCACTTTTGATAATGACATGTCAGCAAGCTTAATAGTGCATAATCATCATTAGCATCATATTGCATTTCAACTCCTAAGTCAAATTCAAATTTAAATGAAAGTGGAAAATAAAAGTTGTCCAACATAGAAACTAAAATGTTCAGTAAATAACAAATATTGCAGAGACTATTCTAAAATTGAAACCAACAATTAATAAAATAATTAGGTGGCTCAAACATTATCAAAACAGTAAGGATTAATGCATTTTAATTATTATAAAAATTGTGTGAACTCAAATTGACTCCAAACTAATTTTTGGTAGTGGTAGGTAATGCCTAGTATTTGTTGGAGCAATTGCTATGTTATACAAAAATCATTTGGTGGCCTAACTATTTACTAAACAGGAGATATGATTAAATAAAAAGACAAAAGACAAAAGAAAAAGAAAACAGAAAAGAAAAAAAAGGAAAAATTCCCCCGGCCCAACTGGGCCACAGCCCAGCCGGCCGGCCCCTATAACCCCCCCCCAACCCCACGAGACGCGACCAGAACCATAAACCCCACTCACAACTCGCTCAACTCCCCCCCCCCTTTCACCGATTAGAACCGGATCGGGATCGGCCCCCGACGCCCTGCGCTCGACGCCACCGCCTCGTCGCCACCGCCACCTCGCCGGACTGCACTACCCCGCCTCGCCATCGCCGGCTCCACCGAGCCTCGCCGCCCTCTTCTCTGCATCGGGGGTGAGGAACCCCCGGCCTCCTCTTCCCTCTGGCCACGCTCCGGCTCACCCGTCGCGCGCTCGCCCGACCCCGCACCGCGCCCGCGCGCGGCCTCGCCCGTGCTCGCTCGCCCCGGCCACTCCGCCCCGCACCTCGCTCACCGCCGCTCGCCGCGCCTCTGTCGCCGGCCCGCGCCTGCTCGCGCCGCGCTCCGCCCCGCTGCCCGCGCCTGCCCCTGCACGCGCCCCGCACAGCGCTGCCGCTCGCCATTGCCGCGCCCACCCCCGCTCCTGCTGCCCGCCGGCCCGCACGCGCCCGTGCTGCCGCGCCCTCACCGCGCCCATCGCCCGCTCGCCGCGCCCCTGCCGCCGCACGCACACGCGCACGCGCTGCGCACGCGCGCCGCGCCCGCGTCAGTGGCCTCGTGCCACTGACGGGTGGGGCCCCGCCGCCCCTGTGCCACTGGCCAGTGGGTCAGTTCCCCCCTGTGACGCTGACAAACGGGGCCCAGCCCTAAAACGTTTTAAGAAAATAGAAAGTGAAAATAAAAATAAAAATAAAAATAATTAAATTAATTAATTAATTAGTTAATTAGTTAAGTTAATTAATCCTGATTAGGTTAATCTAATTAGTTAATTAGTCTAGTTAAGTGTTAATTAATTAGTTAACCACTAATTAACCTAATAGCCTATGACATGTGGGACCCACGTGTCAGATGACTGCTGACGTCAGCATGAGGTCATGCTGATGTCATCATGAACACTGTTTCGGATAATGTTAATTTAAATAAATAATTAAATTCCAGAAATTAATAAAAACTTTAGAAAATCATATTAAATAAACCGTAACTCCGATGAAAATACTTTATACATGAAACTTGCGCAGAATTCCGATATGAACCCGAATACGCCCTCCGTATTCCCGTCAGATGCTTCTAGCTATAAGAACATTGAACTTTTAGGCCGATTTCGATAAATGAATAGTGCCCAAATTTAATTAAATAAATCCGAATAAATTCCTAAATTAACTAAATCATTTAGTTAAGCAGTAGAACACCCCGACATATCATTTTGGCTTGTCATACATATTGTTTGCATTATTGCCGTGAATTTATTGTTTCTCTCCCCCTCCTTCTCTCTCTCGATAGACGCTGAGACCGACGACGCTGCACCTGGATACGACTTCACTACCGATGAGCAGCCCGTTAACGAACCCTCTCTCTTGCCAGAGCAACCAGGCAAGCCCCCCCCCTTGAGCATCCAGATATCGCCCATTCTATTCTCCTGCTTGCATTAGATTTTGCTACTGTTAATGTATGCTCCTATTCTGATGCATAACCTGCTGTTGTAACCTGTTCATTGTTACCTTACCTGCCCATGATAAACCGTTTAGTATAGGTTGGTAATGAACCATCAGTGACCCCACCACCTTACCCTTGTTGCCCCTGCTTGATCATCGACGACTCGATCAACATGATCGGTTACCAGAGACCGACACCTCACTTCACACCCCCTTAGTTGTACGACTCTGCGTAGTAACTATCGAGTGCCGAGGGTGATACCTCGTAACGCACTCCCGATGAATACTCTGTAGTGTAGCTGTTCGGTCGTGGTCATCGAGGGTGATTCCTCCTTCTCCACTTCTGATACGACTCTGTCGTGCAACCCTCAGTGTGAACCTCGAGGGTGATACCTCATACGTTCACCCTGATGATTTCATCGAGTGGAATCCGCCGAGGGTGATTCCTCGGGTTTCCCCCTTGATGTTATGACCACACGATTACTTGACCTTTGTTACAGGCGGGTCCACCCTGGTGGGTACCCACTGGGGATCTATGATTTCGAGTGTGCCGGAAGGGCACTCGAGTGTGACATTGTGGCGGAGCATCAGAGACTCTGATTGTCTCCGCGTGATACTAATTGAGCCTATTGGATTTGGGTGTGTGATCTGAGTGGGTCGACGTGCCCTATACGCACTACCACCACGCGGGATAATGGTTATGGGACCCTCTGCGAAGTACGTTTCTCCCGAAAGCTCGTCTGACGTCACGATTCACCGTGCGGGCTGATTGTCGGGATTGGGCTGGATACTTCACTGACGAGTTCAGTGTCGCGCCTGCACCCCGGCCAGTCTCGCAACGCATAGGGTGCCCAGGGTGATGGCCCAAGACCTCTGGGTGCATGGTTAGTCCGGCGTGCTGACCTCTCTGCCGAGCCTAGGTAGAGCGCTGCTTCGTGTTGATCTTCCGAGGACGGGCATTACCCAGCAAGTGTGTCCGGCCAGAGTTGATCGAGCGTGTTGGGTAATAGTAGTGCACCCTTGCAGGGATGAATCTTCTATCGATAGCCGGTCCTACGGTAAAGGACGCTCAGTTTGTGTATCCCGATCTACTACTTAAACTGGATACTTATTACTTAATTGAAGCTGCGGGATCGCTTTCTCGCTTGGGAGTCGAGGAAGGATCTTTAAGCTGTACTTCAACATGTTTGCTAAATAAAATACTATTCTATTCTCTTCTACTGCTGCAAGATGATGGCCTTGTGAAGATGTTTGAAGATGCTAGTCTTCGATAGGACTAGGCCTTCTCTCTATTCTGGCATTTCTGCAGCCCAGTCCACTTATACAGCCTTTCTCCATTGATAATGTTGCATATGTAGTATAGATCCTTGCTTGCTGAGTACTTTGGATGAGTACTCACGGTTGCTTTACTTTCTCTTTTCCCCATATACCCCACCTTGATGATACATCAGACGATGGAGTCCAGGAGCCAGATGCCACCACAGGAGCTTACTACCAGGAGGGTCTAGAGGGTACTTACTACTGGATCGAGCCAGCTGACCAGGAGTAGGATCGAAGGCTCCCAGGCAGGAGGCCAACGCCTTTCGATCTAGTGTCGCTGTTTGTGCTAGCCTTCTTAAGGCAAAACTTGTCTAACTATGTCTGTACTCAGATAATATTTGTATGACTGACTTATGTATTCGGATCTTCGGATCCCTGGTCTGTAATATTGTGGACCTCTATTTAAATTGTGTTAGAGTTGTGTTGTGATATCTTCCTGTGAGTCCCTGTGCTTGATCGTACACGTTTGCGTGTATGATTAGTGTACGATTGAGTCGGCGGCGTCACACACATCAATTGGTCTGGAAATATCTATTGATTGTAAGGTATCGGGTCAAATGAGAGTTCATCCACAAAGTTCTGTAGCTGATTGTTAGGTAATCTCAAAAAGGCTAAAGGACAGCAAAACACGATGTGCTCAAAAGTCGCTATATCCCCGTAAAGTTCATAGTCACGTCTCTACATCACATACAATATTTTCAGTTGCTTAGATGACTGAATTGTATTTTGCACAAATCATTTTTTAGTTTGTTTGGCTGTTTTACTATCCTCTATAACCTGAGAGTGAACATACTATCATCCATGTCTTTGCTGATCAATTAGAACACCCAAATATTTCAGAGGTTGAGAACCACACATGCGGGTAAATTTTGACAACAATAAATGCTTCTAATATTCAAAAAATAAATGCTTCTCCATTTGATTCTTGCCCATGCAGTATGACAACTATCAGGATTTAATGCTAGACTCAGCAACCACATGTGAACAAAATGCAATCGGCACAATAAACATCGCACATGCAAGGTGGACTCTAGATCAGAAAACCAAGGGTGCATCAGCAAACTAAGGGTGCATGTGGCTTTATTAATTGATTAGCATCCATCAAGCCAGCTGAAGTTGTAACCAAATTTATATTTGTTCATTAGGACATGAGTAATATGTGAACCCTACCCAGTGTAGTGGATAACCGAGATACACCACTAAAATATGTCTCTAATCTCCATTCTGAAATGTACTCATAAGCATAACACTTCCTTCACAAGAAAAACATTAACAAAGTACTTTGCTTTAAGAAGAAATCAAATTGTCAACAAGCAAACATTAGCATAATTACCAAGAACTATGTTCGGATACTTGGATAATGCACAAGGGTGGACTGAGGTATATCCTTTGAAAGAAAATGATGCCATATCAACCAACATCTTCTTTTTCAGGTCAGTAGTGATCAGCCATGTCTTTATGTTGCAAAATTTGGATTTACACAACAAGTAACCAACATCATCACAATCATAGGTCAAGCACAGGACAGGGTGAGATGCTTGCAGGTCCTTCAATGTCAACTCTCATGCATAGGTGTCACTCGGAGTCAGGTCAGGCAACAACTTAAAATGACTTGGGTAGTCAACCAAGATTTCCTTGTCATAAGCCATGAATCCCTTGCTCCAATGGTCCCAAGAAGTCATTATGTACCATGTCATGGCCCTCCAACCAATTTCTTTGGGGTTCGTCAAGCAGTCTGACTCATAGAGTGTATCCATGTCATCATACGACCTTTCATCAACATCTGGTCTTTCATATTTTTCTATCTCGACAAACTTGCGCATACCATTACTGTATGCAACATTCCAAACCGGCCACATAGACAATTTTGCATTGTCCGTGTTGCCAGGCATCACCTTAATTAGGAAATGCGATGAAGTGCGCCACACGCATTTTATGGAGCACATTGTAGAACAGAATCCCCATCCAGAGATCAAACCATACGAGCTTCTCCTAGAGATAGGAAGTCCAATTCCCTACGTAATCTGTAAAATCCGATATACGATACATCACACTCAGAGTTCACACAATCATCGCAAGTAAATGCCACAAACAAGAAAACATGAACGATCAATGGAACCTAGTTAAGTTGGCATCATAGCACCTCGGTTTTGATCATTGGTGTTGTTCTTCACTCGACTTGGTGCTCCTTCTTGCAGAATGGGCCGAATAGTGTGTAGTGGTGTTAATCCTCTCCCCAGCCATCATACACATTCTTCTCGCATCTATTGGAGGCTTTGGAGCAGCTGCCCACCTTGGAGCTAGATGTGATGCTCAATTGAGCTAGCTTAGAGGAGCCATCCTGGTCCATCTATGCGACAACCTCATCTTTCTTGAGGTTTTCCTTCATGATCGGCTCATCGAATATCTCTACGACATCACAGTTGCATAGGTCAGCTCTGCAGGCAATAGGCACAATGTAATTTTCAAAGGTGCCCTACTGAAATTCCACCCTTATAAATCCATCATTTGTGCATGAACTCGAGCGTAAATGTTGAAAGTATAAATGAATTCAATTGAAAGAAACTAACCAGTTAAGCGGCTAAGGTGTAAATCACATTAAATTGCAACAACTACCCACATATATGTTGAAAGTGTACATGCCGTAAATTGCAACAAGTGTAAATGATGCTAAACTACAAGAGGTTAGTCACATAAATGTAAGAATAAAAATGATGCTAAAATGCAAGAAGCTAACCATGTAAAATACACGAGAGCTAGTATCTATCCATATTAACAAAAAGGAACACATACATCTACTAGGGTTCGGTTAGGGCCGTAGACTAGCACAACATTTGATCTGATAAACTAATCACCTTGATCTAGCTCGATCTGAAAACACATTGTACGACCGCATGCTCGAACCAAGATTTCTAGTGCTAGGTATGTCAAGCCTTAGAGACATGCAAAAGTGTGGCTCCTATCGAAATAGTAGGGTTAGAAAAGTAGAATGCATATGCTAATCTGCAAGTTGGTGGCATCAAGCTCGCATCCCAGATCCCATGCTGACATGCTCAACACGCAAACCGCCTCTAAGGCGAGCGTTGGGTTCATACTCTTATTGAAGACCACACCTCTGCCTTTCCTCGTGGCATCATGGCCATCATGGGTAGGGGTTGACCATGTGGATTGGTGTGGAGGCTGTGCCAGGTGGTACTCATTGTAGTTGGATAGCCGGAGTAGCCTTGAAGGATTTTTGTGAATTCGCATGGCTCAAACCAAGGGGTTGCATCCGGCGGAGCGACAAACAACAATGTTTGATAGGCTAGGATTTAGGATTGCGGTGGAGCGATGAAGGGTGGGGTCTAATTGGCTAGGATCTGGATTGTGGCGGGGTGACGAATGTGAGGTCTAATTGGCTATGATTTGGGATTGCGACCGGGGATGAACGGTGGGGTCAAGTAGGCTAGGGTTTGAGACTATGGTGGAGCGATGTATGGTGGGGTCTGGTATAGGCTAGGCTTTGGAAATGTGATGGGATAGGGTCTGTGGGGGGTTGGGTGGAACTAGCCTTTTTCTCCACCGATTCTATCATTTTCTCTATTTGTTTCCCCTTTTCCTTTAGTCATAACATCTCATTTTTCTACTTGGAATATGCACTAATGTGGGGGGATCCTTGCATATCTCCCACGTACCTCTTTGGTGTTTCTAAGGGATTATACGAGCTATGTATTGGTGTATGTATATCCAAAAAGCAAAAAGACTTTGATTAAATGTGTTTTTGTCTTATAAATAGACATACATTCTACAGGAGGTTTGCAACATAACTCCTATTTTTGCAAGACACCATGGATTATCTAACACATTTCATAGTTTTCAAATTTATAAAAAAATATTTGAGCAATAAACATCTATGAGCTTGTTTGGTTCTAGAAAACGTTCATCTAAGAATGGTAGTTTCGTGATTTAATGTTCAAAAGCAATGCACAGTCACAACATTGAGTTATATGCACATATGTGGATACCTTTAGAAAAAATATAATACAATTTTGAGAGGTGTGCTCCATCTCCCACATGCATCTGTTGAGTGTAAAAAATGCCCCTTTGGCGTCACTCCACAGCCAGTGTGGTTGAAAATGAGTACATGTCGAGTTTAAAATGGAAGTGGTTGTGCTGGTGATCGTGCAAATAGAAACAAAAGGGTTATAATAGGGACATAATGAATAGATCTAGGTAGAGTTTGGATACATGCCAAAACTAATGTCATAGAAGGTAAGATCCGATTCCATATTTCACAAGGGACATAATGAATAGATCTAGGTAGAGTTTGGATACATGCCAAAACAAATGTCATAGAAGGTGAGATCTGATTCCATATTTCACGAAAGAACTGAAAGAAAGAAGATAAAACAAATAGACTGATCCATAAAAATGGAAATTTCCACTTAGAAGATTGCAAAATGCACATCAACACATGCGTCATCAAATGCGCCAGCATTGGGAAAACATAAATGAAAATGAAATTAGTCTAGAAACTAGCAACATGAAACAAGCTCATATATATGCCTCATGTCATAATACTACAAGGAATACAAAAAGGCAAGTAAAAAATCCGACATGTTACGGAAACATATACATTTGAAATTTTTCATGAAAAAGTATGGACATTTGAGTGTTGTCCCAAATAAAAGGTATCCACTTATAGTTGCTAGCCTTCCATGACATTTATGTGTAGAACACAAACAACCATGACTTTCTTACCAAATGGCAAGTACATACGTCATCAACAATCTATGTCTAGATTTATTTTATATTCCATTTCATGAACATAATTTTTGGGAAAAGGCAAGATATTCATCACACCCAGAAGTTATAGTCATAAGCACATGGAAAGTTGTAAACGACAAACCCAGTGGGATGAGATGGACTATGTATAGAGATCAAGCTTAGCTAAGTTGACAATGTCATATGCAAGCTTGAGCCTTAGCAAATAGGCGATGTGATTTATGTATAAATGAGCATAGCTCGAATCAGGACACTGACAAGTGGCATGATGGAGAGTTGCATGTGTATTCATTAAGGTGGAAATTTACATGCTGAAGAATGTGTGACCCATATATATACAGAGAAGCAGAGATATGGAGACATACAGAGAGTAAGATATACCACTATGTTTTGATGTTTTTTCCTCAAACCATTAAGGATAGGTGCATGTGATTTCATTAAGATATTATATTAAGATCATGTGCCAATCAAGTTTCCAACTTTCAAGAGATATAAGTGAAGTGCGGGAAGTTTAAAGTGTTTCTAGCACCGCATTTTTCTTACTCTAGTAGATATAAGTGAAACACATCGAGTAAATAATCAAGCCAAGCAATATTGTGTCCCTTATCAAAGTTAATGACCATAAGTGCAGATTATACTTTATTCAAAAAGAAAAAGGGAAATGATGCTCCAAGAAAATACACAAAGCAATGAATGGATAAAAGGTTTTAAAGAAGTCATACTGAAAGGTTGATGAAGAATGAGGATTCCCTGGGCATCCCAAATCTTTGCCTTTTCATCCTTCTTTGAAACAAATTGGCAGTGCCTTGGGCATTCGTTTCACACACTAATCGGCAGATCAACGCGTCGTGCACGCCATCCCAGGAATCACGCTAGTGCCGCCTGATATACATGATGATCACAACACAGACCTTACTAAAAGAAGGTTTACGAAGTCATTGTGGCTTGTTTATTAGAGTGATGCCATAGATTGCACTTTAGCAATAAAATAGGTTTTGAGGACGACTTCCCCTATTTTTGTGCAAGGGCTAAAGGCATATGTGAGGTGATTGGTCTGCCTTTGAAGGAAGATCTAGAGGGGTCTCGATCCTGACATGGTACTCTCGATAAGATTCCCATAATAACCTTTTTTTAAAGAAATACAATAATACACATATTATTATGGGTGCCAAATTAAATCAAATATTCATGAAAGTGGCACCATGGTATAGAGCGCTTCAAACGAAGAATTTAGGAATTTGAATCACCCCAAATCGGTATCATGGTTCAAAAGTTATGGTTGTTCATTGCTTAAGGTTTTAACAAATAAACGAACATGTCCACTCTTGGGCTAAATGAGTGGATAACCACACTTTATTCGAATCATCGATGGGTTGGAAAATGATAACAGGCCTGAAGAACATTATGCAGTGAGACAGAAAGCAATTGGGCCTCTAATGCGCTCGGCGCAGCCCAAGATGATTGTACAACTAACAAGCAGGACCTATGCGGGAGTGATGTCTCGCTTATTGCACGATGTAGCTCCGACTCACCTCTCACGCGGCACTACTGGGATGGACCGGTACTGTAGCTGCAGCATAATTTTTTTCTATGTGGCTTTCACAATAGGTTTCACTGTTTGGATCAACTTTCTTCGGATTTTCTCTAGTTTCCTTTTTTCTTCTTCTTTGTTTCTTTCTTCCGTTTTAATCAGTTTTCTTCTGATTTTTATTTTTATTTTCAATTTTTCATCACATGTCTACATTTCACTTACACATTGTGCATTTTTAGTATACAACGGGAACAATTATTTTGCACTCGTTTAACATTTTTCAAATACGTATATCATGTAACAATGAAGTCTAACTCTCTTCCTGTGCTTCAGCATGTCATAAAAAATAATTCATGCACACAAAGTAAAGACAATGCATAGTATAAACATTTTCTTGCAATTTTATCGCATTAGAAATATAAAGAGTTAGAGATGTAGTTCCTCTATAATAATAATTGCAAGTAGGAGCAGCAAGCATATGCATGTTATATCCATCAAAATCATCATGTGCGGTGATAAAATGCAACCCATCAATAAAATCCTTAGTATAAGAGCAAACTTCTCCGATATAGTGTAGTTAGGAGAATTCAAAAAAATAATAGGACTATCATTTGTGGGTGCAATAACAACAATTTCATGTTTAACATAAGGAACTATAGCAAGTTCATCTCCATAAGCATCATTCATATTGGCATCATGGCCATAAGCATAGCAAGCATCAAGTTCATCAAAAAGGGATATTTCAAATGAATCCAAGGGATCATAGCATTAATCCTTCGGTAAGCATGAAGGGAAATTAAATGATGTATGAGTTGAAGAGTTGCTCTCATTAGAAGGTGGGCACGGGTAGCTAATCTGCTCTTCCTCCTTTTGTTATTCGCTCTCCTCCTCATTTTTTTCATCTAATGAGCTCACAGTTTCATCAATTTCTTCTTCCATAGGAGCCTACAAAATATTATTCTCTTCTAGGGCAGCAGACATTCTCTCAATAAATTGATTAATATGAGTGTTGTATTTATAATTTTCATAGCAATATTTAAGTATAGAATGACTTTTAGATCTGTAAAGAGCATCATCAAACTTTTCATACTTCTAAAACAAAGATTCAGTTTCGTAAGCACACTTAAAAGCAACAAATTCTTCTATTTCCTCCACATCATAGTAATCATATACACCATTAGCATAAGAAGCCAAGGTTTCATTACCATTAAATTCAAATTGAAAGGAAAGGTGTGGAGTCTCAATCTCGGAGCAACAAGTATAGTCATACCTTAAGCACATATTCCAAGCATACCAACGCATGATTTTAATTTGACCCCATAAGTGTTTCCCTTTTTGAGACAAGTGATAATCCCTAAAATATTCCCGGAGATCAAAAGTATCTCCCATTATCAAGTTGAACGAGGATTTATCAGGATTCTCAAAGTAGTATTTAATGTTTTCCACATAACCAGCATCGAGGGTATTAGGAGGTTCCCCGTCTCCATGAGTAGCAAGTACAACTAATTTTTTTGGTGTTTTGTGTTCCATATACATTTTTTGGTGTTTCGTGTTCCATATACATAACTGAAGTTAGAGAACAACTTAGAACAGGATATAAAATCTACTTAGAGATAAATCCAACAAGCGCACACGAGAATATCACACCATGCTATTACTCCCCGGCAACAGTACCAAAAAAATGTCTTGATAACCCACAAGTATAGGGGATCGTTTGTAGCCTTTTTCGATAAGTAAAAGTGTCAAACCCAACGAGGAGCTAAAGGTATAATTTATATTGTCTTCAAGTTATATCAACCACTAATACAACTCTACACACACTAACGTTAGCTTTACCTAGAACAAGAAATAAAACTAGTTTGTGAAAATAAAACTAGAAGTACTTTGCAAGATAATAAATAATTAATTGTTTTTTAGTAGAAATGTTTTTGTAGAACAATGAGAAATATTGTCCATAGGCAATTGAATATGACACGTGTGATACTTATCATATGCTATGAGGGAGAGGCATGCGCTAACATACTTTCTTACTTGGATCACATGTTCTTATGATTGGAACTCTAGCAAGCATCCGCACCTACTAAACATCATTAAGGTATAAACCATAGCATTAAGTGTAAAGCCCCCTTTGCTCCCATACACAATGACCCCCTTACTCTGTTTTAAGCTTATGTCACTCTCGTGACCCACTATAAGCGAATCATGAACATATTGCAACACCCTACAGCGGAATTCCCACATGTGTGCGTGGTACTAAGGGCACCAGAGGACATCACCATATTAACATACAACTCATATCAATCACACCATACCACAATTAACCCGTAGGATAAAAGGGATCTACTCAAACATCATAGAGGTGCAACCCATCATTGGAGTATCACCAAAGAACTAGCTATGGATAGGGGTGCGTGGAAGCTTGCTATCCATGTGCCAGAGCCATGAGTTGGTCGCGAGATCTTATGGGTTTCACCTCTAGCCTAACCCAACTTGTTTGGGACTAAAGGCTTTGTTGTTGTTGTTGTTTGTATAAAGCACCATGTTTAAGTACATATTATAGCAGGAATAGAGGTTACACCGCTGCATAGAGGGGGGAGATTTGTTGTTGACGGTGACGAATTTGTTGATGTTGATCACAATCACGATGGTTCCCCCGGCAGCGCTCCGAAGCCACCGGGAGAGAGGGGAGAGAGCCCCCCCTCCTTCTTCTTCCTTGGCCTTCCCCCTAGATGGGAGAAGGATTTCCTCCTCTGGTCCTTGGCCTCCCTCGCCCCCGAGGGGCGGGAGCCCCTCCAGATTGGATCTCTCTCTATTTTGTGTTCCTATTTGTTGGCCGAACACCATTTTTTCTTAAATTAATATCCAAAGATCCGTAACTTCGATCGGGCTGAAATTTTAACAAGATCTTTTTCCAGATATAAGCTTCTTGGAACCCGAAGGATAGCTCCAACCAAACTTCGAGGGAGCCAGAAGCTCACCCGACCCAGCCTAAGGGGGGCACCCCTTGAACTTGTGAAGCCCATGGGCCCTCCTGGCATTGATTTTTGCGCCAAAAATTCACATATATTCCATAAAAAATCTATGTACAATATTATCACGTTTGGACTTTGTTTGCCATGGATTTTGTGTGAAATACAAAAATATGCAAAAAAACATGAACTGGCACTGGGCTCTAGATTAATATGTTAGTCCAAGAAAATGATATACATTGTCGCCAAAAGTATGTGGAAATAGTAATATAATGGCATGAAACAATAAAAAATTATAGATTTGTCAGAGACATATCAGTCAACATGCACCCCCCCCTTTTCATTAGGGTGTGGTTTCGAGTCCTATCAAACAAGCCCTCATCTTATATATTTTAGAAACGCACTTTTGAAACAACTAACCATATCTTTGTGTTGTAATATATATTGTCCACTTCATCCATGTATGCAAAGATCTTGGTGTTCTAGTGCTTACAAAGCCCATTGCTTACACCCTCTCGTTATGGGTTTAAGTCTCATCGAACTAGTAACCTTTTTTCTGTGACCGAAACAGAGGGAAACCAATGTGCCGACCAAATTGATTTCAAGCAATTGCAAAAGTCAAAAGCAGAGCCCCCCCTCACTCATCTCCAGCTTCTCGCCGCTCGCTCCTTCTTCTTCTTCCTTGTCTCGCCGTCTTGCAACAACATCCATGGCGCCGATCAAAAGATTCTCTGTGGTGGAGAAGGGAAAGAACCCTCGGGAGGAGCCGGGGCCACTTCTGCCAAAGAAGAGGCTTGGCCGTCCTTGCGACACCGGCGAAGGGTAAGGAGTGACGCGGCCTTGGTACGAGCGGCCTCTGCCTGGCTTCCCGCTTCCTCTGTACGCCCGCGCACATGGCTCTAGACAGGGCGGCAATGCCCGGCGCCGCGCGGGCCGGGGTCTTGGCGGACGGACCGAAGCTGCGTGGCCAGCAGGCCAGCAAACCCACAGTGAGGGGACCTCACGCGAGTTCGTGGTGTGGGCGGCAAGGCCGCCGCGCACGTGGATCCTGCTCCTGAGGTTCTTCGCCGAGGAAATGCCGCCGAGGGGGCCGCTTGAGCTGTGGCTGCAGCATGCCGGGTGCTGCGGCCTAGCCACGGGGGCAGAGGTCGAGGTCGTGCCCTCGGGCGACGTCTTCATGACCCGAAGATGGGGCGAGGTCGTCCGCGCCTGCCGTCCAGAGGGGGCCCTCACCATCCACTTCGAGTACGATGGCGCCTCCACGTTGTTCTTCAAGGTCTTCGATGAGGAGAGCCGGCATTTGGAGTGCTGCCCTGGGGGAAGCAGTCCGTGCGGCGCGGCTGCGGACGTCGAACCCGCCTCCGGCAGCTCCTCAAGCAGCAGCGACGGCTCCTGGGAATCCAGTGACTCTCCCGAGCCCAGCGATTATCTGGAGTCCAGTGACGACAGCTACGTGCCGCCGAGCTCTCGCCGTGCCCGGAGTGCGGCAGCGGCGTCCGCTCGGTGTCGTTGGTGATGCCCAGTAGCCGGGGTCCCTTGACGTTTCCTTTTTTTGTTTCCCTACGCGGAATTGTGACAAACCCCATGGGGGTGTGTAAAAAAATTGTAATGCTTTTGCTCCAATGTTTATTATTCCTAGTACGATGTTGCAGCCGCGTATCTTGCTTCGGCTTGGTTCCCCCTTTTCGTTCCCGCGGTAGCTTGGTGCTCTACACCGGCAGGTCCCAGTCCCCAGGCAGGCTTCTGCCGTCGCTGGTATGCCAGGTCACGATGTCATGGTCAAGGCCAGGAGGTGAGCGGCCCGAGGTCCGGTAAGAGCTCCTGAGGCGTGATGCTCAAGAGGTCCCCTTTGGCGTGCAAGTAGCTCCCTCGAGGCTGAAAAGGAAAGCGGCATTGCCAAAGCGAGATTGCGAGAATCAAAATACTGGACGATGAGGTTCACTCTGATATGCATGGGTGACTTATCTTAGTGGGCCTGACGTGATTCCTTTGCGCAGCGCCTGATCGTGCCTTGGCAGTGATGCTTCCAGGTAGGGCTTACGCCGACCTCCCCTTCTCCCCGCTCATCTATGTGCTCTACGTCCTCGGGTCTCGACCCTCGAGCGAGGCTCAGCCGCCGCTGGTCTGCCAGGTCGCGATGCCGTGGTCAAGGCCAGGGGTGAGGGCTGGAGAGTTAGTAAGAGCTCCTGAGGCGCGATGCTCAAGAGCCCCCCTTTAACGTGCAAGCGAATTGCGTGAAAAAAGGGACAGCCGGCGGGGCCACCCATGGCTAAACTCCATGGATTCCTGCGGGTTAGTTCGAGAGGAGAGTATAACTCATGACCACGCTTGTTGTCCTGCCGCTGATCTTTCCACAAGAAGATGAAGGCACTGAGGATCTGGCGAGGTGACGTGTGCGGTGCAGGCCGCGAGCCAAAGATCGATCTCTCAGATTTGTCAGTGTTGCAGGGACGGACCCGAGCACAAGTGCCATGCCAGGATGTGTAGCCCCCGTTGCGGAATGAGCAAGAGGCTGGTCAGTAATGCAGGAGGCCGCGGAGGCGATAGAACGCCAGGCAAGCAGGTGATAGCATAAATCAACCCATAGATAAGGTAGAGCTAGTTCTGATAGATGCAAAATGATATATGCCGCAGGGACGGACCCACGCGGCTTGGGGATAATGCAGCCCAAGGGGAGCCCCCAACTGAACAAACCAGAAAATGTCACCTGGCACCGTTGCTGAAGAGATGTTGGAGTAGCCGAAGACACGTGCCACAGAAATCGCTCCTCATGAGCCGCCCAGGCCCTGAACCTCAGGAGGCTCTGGGGGCCCGGGGGGCTCGCGAGGATCCATCTCCTCCTCTGACAGGATCGCCTGGCTTCTGGCCTCATGAGCCACCAGGACGCTACGCATGTGGCTCTGGAATGTAACAGCTGCGCTCGGCAAGCCCAAAGGCATGCGAACATAGCTGTGAGGGGGACCCTCGCATCGGCCAGCGCGGGACGGCCAGAAGCGCTCCTGAGATGTGGCCCTGTTGAGCCCTGGGATGTTGACGCAGACGCGCAGCTCACTATCCTCACCGGGACAAGGAGCCGCGCCGGGTGGTGGTTGATGGTCGCCTCGCATAGCTCTTGCCTCCTGAAGCTCCTTGATTGCCTTGGTGATGAACTCCTGAGCACCTGGTGCCTCACGCCTTGTACCCTCCTGGCGGAAGCGTGCGCTGAAGCATGCCTCCACATGGTGCTCGAGTGCCTCCCTCGTGACGTTGGCCAGGTTAGAGGCCCTCCAAAGGAGATCCCCCAAGTCCAGAATGAGAGGGGCGCTGGGCGCGCCTTCCTATGCGAGAGAGGGAGGCACCCCATCAGTGGGCGCTGTGCCTGAGGTGGTGCCGCTAGGCACCCCGCCCTCCTGAGGTCCTTGGCAGAGCAGCAGCTTTTTCTTCTTGGGGACAGCCTCAGGAGGGTAGACGGCGCCTTCATCGTCTGGGTTCTTGACCGCCACAGCCTGGTAGGCACGCTCGAGAGAGCACACCACGTCCTTCTCCTCGCAGGCGACCGTGATGATGCCGCAGCTCCCTGGCATCTTAAGGACATTGTAACCATGATGAGTCACCGCCATGAACTTGTCCAGGGCCGGATACCCAAGGATGGCGTTGTATGGGAGGCGAATGTGGGCAACGTCGAAGTCGATGAGCTTAGTGCGGTAGTTGTCGCGCTTGCCGAAGATGACAGGGAGGCGGATCTGCCCTATCGAGGTGGTGGAGCCGTCGGTCACCCCTGAGAAAGGCTTGGTAGGCTGCAGCTGGTCGTAGGGCACCTGGAGTCGGTCGAATGTCTCGATGGAGAGAACATTGAGCCCTGCACCGCCAACGATGAGAGTCTTGGTGACAAGCACGTTGCTGATGGTAGGCGAGCAGAGCATCGGGAGAGCGCCGGCAGTCGCCGTGCACTTGAGCTGGTCGGATGAGCTGAAGGTGATGGTGCACTTGGACCACCTGAGCGGACGCGTTGCCTCGAGCTTGGGGAAGGCCGCGTTCACCTCACGGGCAAACTGCTTGAAGATGCGATGAGAGGCAGGGGCCTGAGCGCCACCCAGGATGGCGATGGCATGAGGCTCCTGGAGCCCCCAGCCCCCTCGTCCTGGTGATGGTCATCATTCCTTCTTGGTGGTGGCGGCAGCGGAGGAAGGCCAGCATTGCCCTGAGGACGGTCCTCACGAGGCTGGTCCCTCCAGGGGCCCTCGCGAGGCTGGCCTTGCCAGCGGTCCTCACGAGGCTGGTCGCGCCATTCTTGGCGGGGGTCACGGCCGTCCCAGCGTCCTCCACCTCGGCCTCCTCCGCGGCTGTAGCCTCGGTCGCTGCGCTTGGGGCGACAACCGAGGCACCCGTCGCGGATGGCCCTGAGCTCCTGGCAGTCGTTGGTGTTGTGGTTGTGCACGTTGTGGAAGACGCAGAACAGGCGGCTGCCCTTGGATGACTCTGGGTGGTCGCAGCCGCGCTTCATCTCTGGCTCGGCCGCGAGCACGGCCGGTCCCTTGCACTTCACGTCCTTGTCTTTGGCCTTCTTGTCTTCTGGGTTAGCCTCCGGGAGCTCCAGGAGAGAGAGGCGACCTTCCTTAGCTCTCGCACACTTGGTTGCCATGTTGAACATCTCCAGAGCCGTGCACAGGTCTTCATGTATGGCGAGCTCCTCCTTCATCTTGACGTCGCGGACGCCATCAGTGAACGCCGAGATGATGGCCTCATCCGACACCTTGGGGATCTTGAGACGGACGCTATTGAAGCACTGGATGTACTTCTGCAAGGTCTCTCCTGGCTGCTGCTTGATGCGCCGCAGGTCACCCGCAGCCGGTGGACAGTCGCGAGTGCCCTGGAAGTTGGTAACGAAACGCTCTCGCATTTCGTCCCAGGAGGAGATCGATCCCGTGGGCAGGTTCAGGAGCCACGAGCACGCACCATCCTTGAGGGCCATGGGAAACCAGTTCGCCATAACCTTCTCGTCGCCGTTGGCTGCCTCGATGCTAAACTCGTAGAGCTGCAGGAACTCGGCAGGGTCGGGGGTGCCGTCGTAGCGCGGAGACAGGTCGGGCTTGAACTTCCCCGGCCAGACGACGCTGCAAAGCTCCGGAGTGAACGCGCGGCAACCTGCTGTGGTCACGAAAGCCTGTCGTGGAGGTGGAGCCTGGTCTTGGCGCTCGCGCGCCACCGCTGCAGGCGGTGCGCGGTCTTGACGTGGCGGTGCTGGGAGTGCACGAGCATCTTCTCGAGGCCGTTGCACCACCTGGCAGCTTTCGTCTCCACGCGCCGGCGCCCTGCGCGGCGGGTCGCGCCGCGGGGCCTCGCTCCTTGGCTCGAGGGCGAAGTCTTGATGGGGAGGTGGAGGAGGTGCTCCGTGGGCTACGTCACCCGCAACAGGCGGCGGGTGAGGCAGCGAGCGAGATGGTGCAGGAGAGTCTCCAGCGGCGCTGACAAGCTCGGTGATGCGGTCCAGCCAGTCTTCGTAGAGGTCGTCGACGGGGCGGTAGCGCAGGAGCTCGCACGGCATGAGCAACGTAGCCTGCGCGTTCGCCGGCCCGCGAGGAGCATGAGACGATGAACCAGCCGGAGTCAGCGACGGGGTGGCGATGTGTCCATCCCGCCGCACAGAAGGGTGCAACGACGAAGCTTGCTGCTCGTGCCCCGCGGGGCTGGTGGCGGTGTTCGCCACTAGAGATGGGGGACGGCGAGGGTAGCCGTCACCCGCCGGCGCTGTCTGAGCGACGCGGGCGGCGAGGGCGGCCTGGCGCTCAGCACGAGCGCGACGAGAGTCAGCCATGGAAGCGGTGGAGCGACGGTGGATCAACCGGTGGAAGAGAGGCTCCGACGCACCCCTACCTGGCGCGCCAAATGTCGGATTTCAGGTTCCGCAAACCCTTGAGAGGTTCGAACTCTGGGGTGCGTGCGAAGAACTCGTCCTCCCCAGTCTGCCTACTCGCTAATCTCACAGCCTAGCTCGATGAACTGTAAGGAAAAGAGACACAGCAGTTTACCCAGGTTCGGGCCACCTTGCGGTGTAAAACCCTACTCCTGCTTTGTGGTGGATTGGCCTCGAGGGGCTGAGGATGAACTAGTACAGTGGCGAACAGCCTCAGGAGGAGAGGTGTTCTTGGGCTCGAGTGAGCTGGTGAGTGTGTGGGTGATTTGGATGATCCGACGATCAGATCAGGTCAGGTGCCTACTACGGTGGTGGCTAAGCCCTATTTATAGTGGCCTTGGTCCTCTTCCCAAATGAAAGGCGGGAAGGGATCCCACAACGGCCAAATTTGAAGGGAGACAGCTAGTACATGCTATCCTGACAAAAGTAGTCTTCGCCTACAAAAGCCTCTGGTCGTGACGCCGTGGTGGGCTTGGTGATGACCTCCGTCCTACCGTCCTGGCGGTCTTGGTCTTGTTGCACGGGAATGGAAACCTTTGGCTGATTCCTCGGGACTCCACGCCTGTGCTCGCCTCTTTAGCACCGAAGAGGAAACTGGTACACTGCGCCCGCTGGCGCTCACCTGGCCTTGGTCGTCATGGCTCACGTCATCCGGATCTCATGAGGTGAGGCTTGCATAGAGATCTCCGCTCCTCGGGAGCCAGCCTGAGGAGGCCGCTCCTCGTGGAGGTCTTGGTGTCGTCCGCCTCGCGAGGGTCTTGAGTTGTTGTCGCCGAAGCTGGGCCGTACCAGGCCATCGATGGAGCCACGCCGTGGGCCGCAGGCAGGCAAGTCTGGGTACCCCCGTTCCCAGAACGCCGACATCCACCTCCGTAGAGGGTCCCAACGCGGAAACAGATAGCACGGAACGGCTTCGTCTTGTTGTTCTGAGCAACTTTCTTGTATAAAGTTTTTCGATCCGAGCTACGGTTTAATTTCTACGAATTTTCAAAGATTAAAACATTTTCTGTAATTATTCAGAATAATGAAAATTGTCTAAAATGGATTATGACATCATCATGAGGTCATCACTGTGTCAGCAGTCAACTAGGCTGCTGACTGGTCAAACTGATAGGTGGGTCCCACCTGTAAGCCTCTGTGGGTTAACAGTGAATTAAACTAAACTAACAGAACTAATTAGTGGGTTGGCCCCAGATGTCAGTGACTATGTGGTTAAACTAAATAGGTTTTTTTTTAAACTGTTTAGTTAAACTAATTACAGAACAGGGCCCACATGTCAGCCTCAGCAGTAAACAGTAGTCGCAGTTGACCGCGGTCAACTGGATCAAAGTGGGTCCAGGGGCCCACTGTCAGTGACCGTGGGCGGGCCCCGCGCGGTGACAGTTCAGCACCAGCGCCGGCAGGCACTCCGGCGAGCTCGTGCACGGCGGCACTACTCCGGTGACATCGGGTTTACTCCACAGTGCGTCAAATCGTGCGTTTCTGGTGGCGTTCGAAAGCTTGCAGTGTCGCACGTCTCGTGGTGGTACTGGCCGGAGCTGGGATCGCCGGAAACGTCGCCGGCATCAAGGTTGGCGGGGATGCATTTCGGGCGAGCTCGGGCACGCGGATTCAGGTCGTTTTCGAACGAGTTAACCGGCCAGGCGGACTACGGCGAGTGCCAGAAACACAAAGGGCCAGGCGGTGGAGCTCGACCGGCTCTGTACTGAGGAGCTCACCGGCAATGGTGGATGGCAGCACGTGGCGTCGGTGACGGCTAGCTACGGGGTAGCAGCACGCTAACGGAGGGGAAGGGGAGGGAGAGAAGCTCACGTTGTGGCACACGGAGGCCCGTGACAGACTTTGGAGCAGCAGAGGCGGCGGGGCTCGTCGGAGTAGCCACGGCGGCCGTAGATGGGGCGACGGTGTTAGGCTGCAGCAGGGCTCCATAGCTTCGCCTGGAGGCACCAGCAGGGGTGGTCCTCCGCGGCGGAGCTTGCTGACAGAGCCAGCGGGCACGGGGCCGCCAGTGGCCATGCAGACGACGGAGGGCGACGGCGACACTCTCGGGCAGAGGGGAAAGAAGAGCGCGCGGCGCTAGCGAGGAGAAAGGAGGGAGGAATGAAGGCGAGGCGTCTAGGGGGAAGGGCCTGGGGTCGCCATTATCCCCAGGCACCTACTCTGTTGCGGTGTCGAGCCGTGGCCGGAGCGGTGCGAGCTCAGCCATAGCTGCGTCGACAGCGAGGCAAAGTAGGTGGGAGAAGGCCCTCTGGTGGGCTGGGCCGCACTGTGGCTTCGGCCCAGGGCCAGGTAAGTGCTCGCCCTTTTTTCCTTTTTCTTCTATTTTTCTTTTTATTTAATAGACAGAGAGAGAAAAGGGAAAAGATGGGTTCCCAAATCAAATTGGAGAAATGCGTGACTTGGCCCATTAAATACTTTGTATTTTTAGGCACTACCACAAAAAGTTTAGGGGTGATTAGAATTCATTTAGAATTTCCATAAAAGAAATAGCATTTTAAACATGCTGGAATTGCATTGTTGTAAAGGCTACTATTCATCTTTGCACAAGAGTGATGTTGTTTTCCTTAACAACATTTGTTTTGGAATATTTGCTGAATAGTAAACATTTTTCCAGCAATTTTTGAACCACTTTATTTTGCACTTGAATTTGAATTGATTTTCAGAGAGAAATTTGAATTGAGTTGAGCTAACACTGTGATCAAGCATTGCATAGATGATGACTTGGCATGTTTAACAGAGAGTCATAGTGCTAGGTTACATAGGGGTGTCACAAATTCTCCTCCTCTAAAGGAAATTCTCGTCCCGAGAATTTAGGAGGTAGAAGAAAAGAGGTCGGGGTATTCTTCCCGAAGATGATCCTCGCGTTCCCAAGTGGCTTCATCTTCTGTATGATTCGACCACTGTACTTTAAGGAACTTGGTCATCTTCTGACGGGTTCGATGTTCAGATTCATCGAGAATGCGGATCGGATGCTCCTTATAAGAAAGATCATCATGCAATTTGAGCATCTCGTGATCCACTGCTCGGTGCGGAGACTCCTTGAAGCAACGACAAAGTTGCGACATATGGAAGACGTCGTGGATATGAGAGAATTGCGGCGGCAACTCTAGCTTATAAGCCACCTGACCATGTCTTGCAACAATGCGGAAAGGACCAATGTAGCGTGGAGCTAACTTTCCCTTAATCCCGAAACGGTGAGTGCCCTTCATAGGAGTGACACGCAGATAAGCTTGATCACCAGGTTGATAGGTCAAGCCCCATCGCTTGCGATCATAATTGCTCTTCTGACAGTCCTGAGCCGCCTTCAGATTTTCTTGAACGATACGGACTTGTTCTTCGGCGTGTTGGATAATGTCCGGACCCACGAGCGGTCGTTCCCAAGTTTCTGACCAATTCAGAGGGGTTCCACATTTGTGTCCATAGAGTACTTCGAAGGGGGCCATTTTCAAGCTGGCTTGATAGCTGTTGTTATAAGAGAACTCGTCATATGGGAGAGATTCTTCCCATTTCTTGCCGAAGGATATAACACAAGCCCGAAGCATGTCTTCAAGCAGTTGATTGACTCGCTCGACTTGGCCTTGGGACTGGGGGTGATAAGCTGAACTCCAGGTAATATGGGTTTCCATAGCTTCTTGGAAACTTTCCCAGAACTTAGAGGTGAAAAGGCCGCCACGGTCCGAACTAATCTCCTTCGGAATGCCGTGGAGTGAAACAATTCTGGAGATATACAACTCTACTAACTGACTAGCAGTGATAGTCTCCTTGACAGGTAGAAAGTGTGCAACTTTGGAAAGTTGGTCGACGACGACAAGAATAGCATCGTGACCCTTCTGTGACTTTGGAAGGCCAGTAATGAAGTCCATTTGAACTTTATCCCATTTCCACAAAGGAATAGGAAGCGGTTGCAGAATTCCGGCAGGCTTCTGATGTTCTGCTTTAACGCAACGGCAAACGTCACATTCAGCAACATAGCGAGCAATATCCTGCTTCATTTTAGACCACCAGTACCTTTGACAGAGATCGCGATACATCTTGGTACTACCCGGATGAATAGACAGCGGTGTATCATGTGCCTCCTTCATGACCTTGTCAGTCATAAGCCCGAAGCGAGGTACCACGATGCGGTCTCTGAAATACAAGGTTCCATCTTCAGACAGCGAGAAATCCCTGTACTTTTCCAGTGAAGATCTTTCTTCATCAGATCAATTTCAGCATCCTTAGCTTGCGCATTCTTAACAGCTTTATCAAGATCTGGTTGTACCACAAGGTTATTAGGAGAACCCTGGGGAACAATACGCAGATTCAGCTTGCTCAGTTCTGCATAAAGGTGAGGTTGAGCTCTCCTAACCATGAGGTTGTTGGAATAGGACTTGCGGCTTAAGGCATCAGCAATCACATTAGCCTTGCCAGGGGTATAAGAAATACCACAGTCATAGTCCGTAATTGTTTCCAACCATCGCTGTTGACGGAGATTAAGATCCGGCTGAGTAAACAAATACTTCAAGCTTTGATGATCAGTATATATCTCACACCGGTTACCCAGAAGGTAATGCCGCCACAGCTTCAATGCATAGATCACTGCAGCAAGTTCAAGATCATGCACTGGATAGTTTCTTCATGTGGACGCAATTGATGCGAAGCATATGCAATTACTCTTCGTTCTTGCATTAGGACACAGCCTAATCCTTGACGAGAGGCGTCACAATATATCACAAAGTCTTTGCGAGAATCCGGAGGAGCAAGCACTGGAGCAGAAGTTAGCTTGTCCTTGAGAGTCTAGAAACTTTCCTGACATTTGTCTGTCCACTCAAACTTAATGCCTTTGTGAAGCAGGTTAGTCAGAGGCTTAGCAATCTTGGAAAAGTTCTCGACAAATCGACGGCAATAGCATGCGAGGCCGAGAAAACTTCTCACTTGCTTGACGTTCTTCGGAGGAGTCCAGTCAAGAATAGCCTGAACCCGCTCCGGGTTAACAGCAATACCATCCTTGGAAATCACGTGACCAAGGTAGGTTACTTCAGAAAGCCAGAATTCACATTTGGAGTATTTGGCATACAACTGGTGTTCTCGGAGCCTTTCCAGTACAAGTCGAAGGTGTTCAGCGTGTTCTTCCTTATTCTTCAAATATACCAGAATATCGTCTAGATATACCACGACGAACTTGTCGAGGTAATCCATGAAGATGTAATTCATCAGACGGGAGAACGTGGCTGAAGCATTTGTTAAGACAAATGACATGACAGTGTACTCATAAGAGCCATAACGGGTAACAAAGGCAGTCTGTGGAATATCCTCTTCGCGGACACGGATCTGGTGATAACCCAACCTCAAGTCGAGTTTCGAGAACACAGAGGACCCAGCAAGTTGATCGTAAAGATCATTGATCCGGGGCAGTGGGTATTTGTTCTGGATTGTGGCTTGGTTAATGGGCCGATAATCCTGAACCAATCGGTTAGTTCCATCCTTCTTCTTAACGAAGAGTGAAGGTGCTCCCCAAGTAGAGGAACTGGGGCGGATGAAACCCTTCTTAAGTGACTTGTCGATTTCTACCTTAAGCCCGAGAAGGTGGTATGGAGGCATCTTATAAGGACGCTTAACAATAGGAGTTGTGCCTGGTTTCAAGTCGATGACAAACTCGACAGCTCAAGCAGGGGATATTCCTGGAAGTTCTTCTGGAAAGACGTCTTGAAAGTCACAGACGACTGGGATGTTCTCAATTCCCTCAAGCAGAGAAGCGTTCAACGGATTTAGCGCGTAGATTTGAGCCTCAGCATTTTGAGTTATCTGGGCACGGTAATTCACTAGCTCATCTGACGGGTGTAGGAGATGTACAACTTTAGTGGCACAATTGATTGAGGTGTAATGAGCCTTCAACCAATCCATTCCCAGAATGAGGTCAATACCACAAGACTTTAGCATAATGGGGGAAGCAAGAAATTTCAACCCCTCAATCTTGATGGTGACTTCGGGGTTGAATAAAGATGTTTGACATTGACCCGCGGGAGTGTTTACCATTAAGGATTGGTGTAGCGTTTCGCATTTAACGTCATGCATGAGTGCAAAATATTCTGACATGAATGAATGAGACCTGAATCAAATAAAACAGAAGCTGGTACTGAATTAACAGGAAGTGTACCCATCACAATAGCTGGCTGGTCCGGGTCTTCACTCATGTTGACATGGTAAGCCTGACCACGGCCATAAGCAGGCCTGGCATTGTTGTTGCGGGGCTTATTGTTGCCACGGGCATTAGCAGGCAACGCCAAGTGGTTCCGATTCTGGTAGCAGTTCCTGGCAAGATGGCCTGGTTTGCCACACTTGTAACACAACCCATCATTGGGATTGGAAGCAGGAGCTCGGGTTGGTGCAGCTCGAAGAGGCTACCTCAGTGGTGGAGGAGGCAAAAGTGGTGCAGCATGGTATGGCCTTAGTGCAGGTGCAGTTGGACGGTACATGCTGTGGGGAATCCAGATACGGCGCTTCTGTGAAGACGAGCCCGAAGATGAGCCAACATCACGATAGCGCTTCTGTGACTACTTGTGCTTGATCTGAGCGGTCTCAACCAGAATAGCCTTGTTCACAAGGGTAGCAAAGTCGGTGAAGTCTTGAGCAGCAAGTGCAAGCTCGATGTCTGGGTGGAGTCCACTATGGAACTTCTCTTATCTACGAGCATCCGTGGCGATGTCTTCTTCAGCATAGCGGGATAGGTCAAGGAATTCCCACTGATAGGCTTCGACAGTCTTGTTGCCCTGAGTGAGGTTGCGGAACTGGGTTTTCATCCGGTCCATGATTCCCTGAGGAATATATCGGGCACGAAAAGCAGCCTGGAACTCAGGCCAAGTAACGGCTGTTCCAGCAGGCAGTGTACGCTTGTCTGTGTCCCACCATTGAGCAGTGGGACCCTTTAAGAAAAAGGACGCGAAGGTGACATAGTTGGCAGGGGAGACATTTGTAGACTCCATATCGTGAGTGATGTCGTGAATCTAGTCATCAGCATCCAGTGGCTTATCAGAATTGCGAAACTGAGTGGGGTTAAGATGCACACATTCCGACAGAGTTATAGAAGCAGGATTCTGGTCCTGGTTGTTCTGATGCGGGAACTGAGCCATAATCCCAGTCATGAACTGACGGTTGAGCTCGAATTGTTGCATCATAGCTGCCATATAATCTGGCGGTGGTGGTTGTTCAGGGGCACGACCATGACCACGACCACCTGGTCTAACCATCATGCTAAGTATCAACAGGGGTAGTTTACTAAAAGCAATTGCGAGTGTTTAGCGACAAGCAAGATGTAACATGACAATAATTAAGCAGTGTAATAGATACTTAACAGTAGTCAATTAAGACGTACAGATCCATACACTGAGTCGGGTATATGCGGACAGCATAATGGCACAAATTCAAAAGCTAGACATGCTAGGCGGCGCGCAAGCACGCGGTAAGGAAGTACACAATGAGACATAACAAAGGCTACATCAACGTCGGAGAAAATTACTGGAGCGAGGAATCTGCAAGTGACAACAGAGGGTGCCCTCGATAAAAGGATCCTGCAAGCAGAACCTGGCCGATAAAATCTTGAAGAAAAGGGGGCTAATTTCAGAACTCCGGGAGGATGTGATCACGAGAACCTAATGTTGGACTTAGTAAAAAATTTACCCGAAAGGAAGAGAGATCAGAGTCCCAGAGTATAGACGAGGAATAAAAGATACTAATAACACCCAATGGCGATGTGGGCCCGTAAGCCACACAGCCATGTTAGTAAAACGGTTTTCACGACTAGACTCAACTTCAGCCAAGGAGATGGAAAGGGGGATTCCTATAGGCAGTCGGCTCTGATACCAACCTGTGACGCCCCCGGCTCAATCATGCACTAACCATACACGCAAATGCACACGATCAAGCCTAAGGACTCACTTGAAGATATCACAACACAACTCTAAAACATAAATAAAGTCATACAAGCTTTATATTACAAGCCAGGGGCCTTGAGGGCTCGAATACATAAGCTTGCATAGAAGCGTCAGCGGAAGCATCAGATATCTAAGTACAGATATATAAAAGATAAAACAGATAGGCCTTTAAAAGGCAGGGCAAAAGAAAACACTACGATCGAAAAGGCGCAGGCCTCCTGCCTGGGACCCTCCGATCCTACTCCTGGTCATCGGCAAGCTCGTAGTAGTAACCACCCTCGGGGTGGTAGTAGTAGTCGTCGGCGGGGGCAGCTGGCTCCGGGGCTCCGTCGTCTGGTTGCATCAAACAGATATGGGGAAAAAGAGGAAGCAAAGCAACTGTGAGTACTCATCCGAAGTACTCAGCAAGCTAGGATCTACACTACATATGCAACATTATCAAAGAAAGGCTGTATATGTGGACTGGGCTGCAGAAATGCCAGAATAGAGAGAAGGCCTAGTCCTATCGAAGACTAGCATCTTCAGCGGTCTTGCAGCATTAGAAGAGTGTAGATTAGTACAGTATAAAGTAGTAGCAGTAATAAGTATCAACCTCGGCCAGAGATTCTTTCTCGACTCCCTACGAGAAAGCAATCCCAGAGCCCTACTATCCATTTCTCATCACAAGTATCCAGTTCTAGTTGTATTGATCAGGATAAAACTCCGAGCGTCCGTTACCGAGGATCCGGCTATGCATAGATTAGTTCTTCCCTCCAGGGGTGCACCAACTTACCCACCATGCTTGATTAACTCCGGCCGGACACACTTTTCTGGGTCATGCCCGCCCTCGGCCAAACGATACACCTCAACCCGACCTAGGCTTATCAGAGAGGTCAGCACGCCGGACTAAACCTATGCCCCCGGGGGTCTTGGGCCATCGCCCCGGGAACTCCTGCACGTTACGTTCACAGCCGAGAGCAGACCTGGCAACCCACACTATCAAGGCGGTTGCTTTACGCGGTCCAACTCGGCGCGCGCCGCTCAATCGCTGACGTCCATTAAGCTTCGGCTAATGCATATGATGCAGAGTGCCCATAACTGTTCCCACGTGATGGTTAGTGCTATCGGGCCAAAGGCCCACTCGGATCAAATATCCAAATCGTTAGTGAATTAGGAGCGCGCGATAACGAGCAGAGACTCACGATCGATGTGACCCCATCGCCCCGTCTCGAGGACTTGCAGCAAGGGCTAAGAATTCCCAGCCACGCCTCGTAATTATCTCGCGGGCACCCTCCAGGTCAACCCGTCTCCACATCACTCACATCACATGCTCGCGCGGGTACCCCTCAGGGCAGACCCGACTTTATCATGGTTCATGGTTAAAGTCATAGTAACTGTGTGTCCAAACACCAGGGGGAAACCTGAGGAATCACCCTCGATGGATTCCACCTAATGTAGTCATCAAGGTGAACTTAGGAGGAATCACCCTCGAAGTTCACACTTGAGGTGTTGCACGACAGTGTCGTTATCGGAAGTGGCGAAGGAGGAATCACCCTCGATGACCACGATCGAATAGCTACTCTACAGAGTTAACATCAGAAGTGCTAAACGAGGTATCACCCTCGGCACTCGATAGTAACGCTGCTGTGTCGTACAACCAGGGGGGTGATGTGCGGTGCCGGGTCCTGGTTGTTGAGTCTTCCGATAATCTAGCGGGGCAACCGGGATAAGTGGGGTCACTGGGGTCTCTATCCAGCCTATACTAAGTAGTTTAGGATAAGCAGGTAAGGTATCAATAGCAGGTTACAATAAACAGGCTATGCATCAGAATAGGTAAAGCAGTAGCGGCAGCAATTCTAATGCAAGCACAAGAAAGAAGAGATTAGGCGATATAGGCATGCTCAAGGGGGGGTGCTTGCCTGGTTGCTCTGCGGCAAAGGCAAGGTCGTCAACGGTGTCATCGGGCTCCTGAGCTGCGTTGGTCTCGGGAACTGCATCGGTACCGGGGTCTACCTAGAGAGAAGAGGGGGAGGAAATAGATAAATACACAGCAAACATATGCAACACAGAGCATGATATGCTAACGTGCAGTGCAGGGTTGCCTAAAGACATGTCTAAATCATTTTAGTTATTTTAGGATTGAAGTTGGATTTATTAACCAGTATATATGCACTATTCAATTACCGGAAACAGGCTAAAAGTTGCGGGTCCACCACCATAGAGGGTCCTGACACGGAAACAGATAGCACGGTCGGCTTCGTCTCATCCTTCTGAGCAACTTTCATGTATAAAGTTTTTCGATCCGAGCTACGGTTTAATTTCTACGAATTTTCAAATATTAAAACATTTTCTGGAATTATTCAGATTAACAAAAAATTGTCTAAAATGGATTATGATGTCAGCATGAGGTCATCACTGCATCAGCAGTCAACTGGGCTGCTGACTGGTCAAACTGACAGGTGGGGCCCACCTGTCAGCCTCTGTGGGTTAACAGTGAATTAAACTAAACTAACAGAACTAATTAGTGGGGTGGGCCCCAGGTGTCAGTGACTAGTTAGGTTAAACTAATTAGGTTTTATTTTAAAAAAACTGTTTAGTTAAACTAATTACAGACCGGGGCCCACATGTCAGCCTCAGCAGTAAACAGTAGTCGCAGTTAACCGCGGTCAACTGGGTCAAAGTGGGTCCAGGGGCCCACTGTCAGTGACCGTGGGCGGGCCCCGCGCGGTGACAGCTCAGCACCGGCGCCGGCAGGCACTCCGGTGAGCTCGCGCACGGCGGCGCTACTCCGGTGACCTCGGGTTTACTCCACAGTGCGTCAAATCGTGCGTTTCTGGTGGCGTTCGAAAGCTTACAGTGTCGCGCGTCTCATGGTGGTACTGGCCGGAGCTGGGATCGCCGGAAACGTCGCCGGCGTCGAGTTTGGCGGCGACGCATTTCGGGCGAGCTCGGGCGCGCGAATTCGGGTCGTTTTCGAATGAGTTAACCGGCCAGGCGGACTACGGCGAGTGCGAGAAGTACAAAGGGCTAGGCGGTGGAGCTCGAGCGGCTGTATACCAAGGAGCTCGCCGGCAATGGTGGACGGCAACACGTGGCATCAGTGACGGCTAGCTACGGGGTAGCAGCACGCTAACGGAGGGGAAGGGGAGGGAGAGAAGCTCACGTTGTGGCACACGAAGGCCCGCGACAGACTTTGGAGCAGCAGAGGCGGCGGGGCTTGTCGGAGTAGCCACGGTGGTCGTAGATGGGGCGATGGTGTTAGGACGTAGCAGGGCTCCACAGCTCCGCCTGGAGGCACCAGGAGGGGTGGTCGTCCGCGGCAGAGCTTGCTGACAGAGCCAGCAGGCACGGGGCCGCCAGTGGCCGTGCAGACGACGGAGGGCGACGGCGACGCTCTCGGGCAAAGGGGAAGAAGAGCGCGCGGCGCTAGCGAGGAGAAAGGAGGGAGGAATGAAGGCGAGGCGTCTAGGGGGGAAGGGCCTGGGGTCGCCCTTATCCCCAGCCGCCTGCTCTGTCGCGGTGTCGAGCTGTGGCCGGAGCGGTGCGAGCTCAGCCATAGCTGCGTCGATAGCGAAGCAAAGTAGGTGGGAGGAGTCCCTCTGGTGGGCTGGGCCGCACTGTGGCTTCGGCCCAGGGCTAGGTAAGTGCTCGCCCTTTTTCCTTTTTCTTCTGTTTTTCTTTTTATTTAATAGACAGAGAGAGAAAAGGGAAAAGATGGGTTCCCAAATAAAATTGGAGAAATGCGTGACTTGGCCCATTAAATACTTTGTATTTTTAGGCACTGCCACAAAAAGTTAGGATTGATTAGAATTCATTTAGAATTTCCATAAAAGAAATAGCATTTTAAACATGTTGGAATTGCATTGTTGTAAAGGCTAATGGTCATCTTTGCACAAGAGTGATGTTGTTTTCCTTAACAACATTTGTTTTAGAATATTTGCTGAATAGTGAACATTTTTCCAGCAATTTTTGAACCACTTTATTTTGCACTTGAATTTGAATTGATTTTCATAGAGAAATTTGAATTGAGTTGAGCTAACACTATGATCAAGCATTGCATAGATGATGACTTGGCATGTTTAACAGAGAGTCACAGTGCTAGGTTACATAGGGGTGTTACATACCGGCTAGCAACCTACGACAAGCCAATGCCATCACAGCCCGTGGACAATGAGGAGAGCCATACACTAATTGAAGATGAGATGAGGTGAGGTGGGAGTGCTAGATTCGACAGAACCACTTCTGGATCTAGTTAAGGATGACCGAGAGGATAGAGGTATGAAAATAGGAATGACAAGAGTGGGACGACGATGTACATGGACAACCGAAGGAGCTAATTGAGGGAGTCCTGGATTAGGGGGTCCTCGGGTGTCCGGTCTATTCGATATGGGCCGGACTGATGGGCCATGAAGATAAAGCAGAAGACCATCCCCCATGTCCGGGTAGGACTCATGTATGCGTGGACGGCAAGTTTGGTGTCTGGATGTATTATTTCCTTCTTCTGTAAACCGACTCTGTACAACCCTAGCCCCTCCGGTGTGTATATAAACTGGAGGGTTTAGTCCATAGAGGCAATTAGAATAATCATAGGCTAGACAGCTAGGGTTTAGCCATTACGATCTCGAGGTAGATCAACTCTTGTAACCCCTATACTCATCGAATACAATCAAGCAGGACGTAGGGTTTTACCTCCATTAAGAGGGCCCGAACCTGGGTAAACATCGTGTCCCCATTGTCCATTGTTACCATTGATCCTCAGAAACACAGCTTGGGACCCCCTACCCAAGATCTGCCGGTTTTGACACCGACATTGGTGCTTTCATTAAGAGTTTTGTTGTGTCGTCGACAGAAGAATCGATGGCTCGCCTCGTTGTCGATAACGATGCTGTTTCCGTGGAAACTTTTCTCCCTGGTCAACTCTTTGTGTTTGGCGGCTTCACGCTACGTACCAACTCGACCGGCCACCTTGAGCAGGTCGACAGCTACGCCTCTGGTCACCAGATCAGGTTTGGAAGCTTGAATTACATCAAGGATATCCGTGGAGACTTGGTCTTCGAAGGGTTCTCGGCCTCGGCCGCCACTCTTCACCCACGTGAAGGAAGCTCATCGGATCCATCGTCAGATTCTGCTCAAGGATCGACTCTCGTGCCTGCCCTGGCCTTAGATCCAGGGCGGACCACTCTGTCCGAAGACGGGAGGCTAAACCCCGCCGGACTCTCTCCCATTATGGAGCTTCTTGCCGGAGACCCAGAGGCGACTATACTGTCAGCAAACCCGCAGTCAAACGTGACTCTTCCTGACATCGGGGAGCCAGACTCGCCTCTAGACATCAACTCCGAACTCTCGAGGTCTGCGTCCATTGAGCTCGGACAAGTGGTTATTACCAAACCTAGCTCCACAGATCATCATACGCCCGTCTGGCTTTCGCTCTTAAACGAGACACTGGACCTAATGCGATCTCTTGCCATCATGGAAGTATCATCTCTGAACTACGACCAGCCTAAACTGGGGGCTGAGAGCAAGGAATTTTACATCCCACCCACCACACACTTAATAGCCACTGTCAAGGATCTAACTGACATGCTAGACTATGCCTCCGAAGACATCGACGGTATGGATGACGATACCGGAGCCGAACCAGGTCAAAACCCGCCTATCGCTGGGCGTTGGATGGCCACTTCTACCTATGATGTATACATGGTGGACACACTTGAGAAGCAGGACAACGATGGCACTCAAGATCCAGATCAGGACAAGCCCGTCGAGGATCCACCAAAGCGCCGGCGTCAGCGGCGCCGCTCACGATCATGTCGGACGAAGGACAGCAACACCGGCACCGGAGATAATAACACTCCGGACAATGCCGAAGACCCTGTCGACCCTGCATTCGATAGGGAAGAGGGACAAGTCAATTCTGACGAACTTGTCGATCATGAGGATCCGGAAGATAGTAACTATCTACCAGCCTCCGAGGAGGACGTTAGCCTCGGTAACGAAGATTTCATCGTGCCAGAGGAACCCCTCGAACAAGAACGCTTCAAGTGACAGCTCATCGCAATTGCGAGGAGCCTGAAAAAGAAACAACAACAGCTTCAACCAAAACAGGATACGCTCAACGACAGATGGACCAAGGTCCTGGCTGCCAAAGAATACGGCCTCGAGCGCCTGACAAAGAGCTACCCAAAATGTAGGCTACTACCACAATTCGACGACGAAGCCCTTGAGCCAATACCATCAAGATACAATCATGCTGATCAACCGGACCGACCACCACGTGGACGTGACAAAGTGGCTAATTATGCCGCACACCAGCACGCGCCACCTCGCCGTAGAGGCAAAGATGCAGCGGCCCCGGGCTACACATATGACTTATGTCAGGACCTGGACAAGAGAGCCGGCCAGACCAGATCAATCTATGGATCAAGGGGACGTGCTCCAACATGAGACGACGGCCATCAAGCCTGGCGCGACAAGCATAACCAAGTTTGAGCCGAGAACCGAACATGGATGTCATCTGAACTCCATTGTGATGTTGCCCGATATAGAGGCGCCGCACACCCCATGTGCTTTACCGACGAGGTAATACCGCACCAGTTTCCGGAAGGGTTTAAACCTGTAAACATCGAGGCATACGATGGAATGACAGATCCCGCTGTGTGGATTGAAGATTTTCTTCTCCACATTCACATGGCTCGCGGTGATGATCTCCACGCCATTAAATACCTTCCTCTAAAGCTAAATGGGCCAGCACGACACTGGTTGAATAGCCTCCCAGAGAATTCCATTGACAGTTGGGAGGATTTACAGGATGCTTTTCGGGACAACTTTCAGGGCACTTATGTCCGGCCACCGGACGCTGATGACCTGAGTCACGTAGTCCAGCAACCTGGAGAGTCAGCCCGCAAACTCTGGACTCGGTTCTTAATTAAAAAGAACCAAATTGTCGACTGTCCGGACTCGAAGCCTTAGCAGCATTTAAACACAGCGTCCACGACGAATGGCTCGCCCGACACCTCAGTCAGGAAAAGCCAAAGACTATGGTAGCTCTCACTGCACTCATGACACGCTTCTGTGTGGGCGAAGAAAGTTGGTTGGCTCGTAGAAGCAACAGCACCAGCGACCCTGGCACCTCTGAGGCCAGGGACGGCAATGGAAGGCCACGACGCAGCAAAAATAAGCGTCGAAACAACAATGAAGAAACCGAGGATATGGCGGTCAACGCCTGATTCAGCGGCTATAAACCCGGTCAGCGGAAGAAGTCGTTCAAAGAAATAGAGACGGCCCGTCCAACTTGGATAAAATACTGGATAGGCCCTATCAAATCCATGGCACCCCTGACAAACTGTGGCACCCCGGCTCAGAGAAGACCGGAACGCCCCGTATTCCAGCCCAGGGACAAGTCCTCTGGAATACGGCACTGTTAGCATAGCACAAATCAGCTCTTTATAACAATGGATATGGTTACAAAGGGTACAAGGATTACATCAGCACGGCGACACAACACCTGCCCGGGGTAGCTCTATGCTAACAGCGGAGTAACTCTCTCGGCAGTGGAACAGCGACGGCGGTGATGGACTCCACTCCGCAGGGACTCTGGCTAGAACGCGTATCCTAGGTCGCAAACTCGGGATCCTCGACAAGCAAGCAATCATGGCATGACCTGCAAACTGGCATGACACGCCAGGTGAGTACTTTGAATGTACTCGCAAGCTCACAACAAACATCAGCATTAAGGCAAGACAACATCATAGCAAATAGCTACTCAAATAGATGCAGTAAGGTAAAGCATTTTTTAATCCATACTCCGAATAATCTCAGGATCCGATCTGAACCTGTTCCAAGTCCAATTCCAATCATGTGGTCATCCGACCACTCATCCCATTGCCATCCCATGGATGACATATCATACACCTGATTCCATCTGCACGACAAGTCTGACCAACTTACTCTCTTCCGGGTTGTCTCACAACCCTCAGAATACTCACGATCCACCGAGTACTTCTGATCTTACGACGAGTTCTTCCATTATTATCACTACTATGGTTGACCATCTAAAGAGGTCTGGACGGACTGTCCAGTACCGTGGACACGGCTATTCGAATAGATTTTACACTCTGCAGAGGTTGCGCACTTTACCCACACCATGGAGCACCTGACCTCGTGATCCCATTCGGGTGGACCAGCGTTGCTCCAACGAAACCCGTCTGACCCGTGACTCTCCCATCGTACCACCGGCAATCATCCTCCCCCGGAGTCCTGCCCTGGGTGGCCCCTGTGTCACCGCATGACACCTGCCACTGTCGTGGCTAACAAACTATGCCAAATGGGGACCTAGTACCATATAACTCAACTGGGCTCACAAGGTTATCGCCGCCTACCGGGCCAGGGTAGCGCGCACGCATATTCTTCCCTGTCGGGCGGTACCGATGAAAGAGCACGCGATCAGACCAAGTCAAGGCCGTCCCATACCGGCAAATGTGGTTGCGCGAATAAGTCCGAACAGGTGACTCTGGATCAACCATGAAGTATCTAATCTCCGAACAATCTTTGTCATGGCTGACATTCCGATATCATAGAAATTCCAGTCAAAATGATATCTGGCTAGAAATCTGGTAACCAGTATGCTTAAGCCACTGCTACTAACTCATCTCCACGAACTGCCGAATGAAATCCAAAATAATCATAGACGGTAATCTCAACATCATGGCATCAACGAGTGGGTAAACTACTAGTCACTAACAATCCGGTACTCAACATGGTAGTCACCTATCCAGGAAATTACCCAAGCATTGTGTAATCTAATTCATTTCACAAATAACTCATACTTGTTGTTAAAGTAAATAGTTAAACTATGATATTGCAATGCGATTATGCAGATGAGAGTTGTGGCTTGCCTGGGGATGAAGGAACCATCAGGGAGAAGTGCGGAGAGTCCGCGGAAATGACTGCCGGAAACAGTTCTCTCTCTGAGGAGCTGTTTACGGGCAAAGGTAAAATGGTCATTTCCACTATGGGACCACATAGTGAAAATGATAACAACATGTCGGGCTCGACGAGACGAAGAAGTAGGCTTTTGAATCACCTCGATCGGAGTTGCGGAGAAAAAGTTATAGCCGTTTGAAGTCCAGGGACCAATCTACAAGAAGTTTATTCACAGACAAGCTCCTGGTGGCTAAAAACGAAGGCGCACTGGGCAGATTACGTTAAAAGAAAACGTATTTTTAGCCGCAGTTAAGGGGAAATGCGCTTTCCAAATAGGGAGACGTATTCACAGAAATACGCCTCCACTTAAAATCCCGCTGGCCCGGAGTTGACTCCTTTGTCTAGCTGACGAGCGGGCCCCACGCTGACTCCTCTCTCTCCCGTCTCCATCTCCTTCCTCCCGACAGAAGAACAGCGGAGGGGCGCGGCTGCAGCTGGTGGCAGTGGCGGGCTCCGGCGAGAGGCGCGGGTGGCTCCGGCCGTCCCCGGTGGAGCTGGGGCCCCCGGTGGACTCGGGGAGACGCGCCGCTCCCATCCAGAGGGCTAGCCGGCGTCGGGGCGGACCAGGGCGGCCGCGGCGATGAGCAACAGAGATAGGTCGGGCGGCGGCCGGACGAGGGGCACGCGGCCACGGGGCACTCCGGCGAGGGGCGAGGAGGTGCGGAGGTGCACCGGAGCGTGGGGAAGGTGATGGTGGTGGAGGGAAGAGAAGAGGAGCTTGGGACAGCTCCAATTTATGAGGAAGTCACCGGCGGCCATGGCGGCAAAGGCGAGCAAGGAGAGGAGCTGGAGCTCAGGCGAGTGGACGGGGGGTTCGGGAAGGACTAGGGGAGGACGGTGAAGAGCTTGGTGAGGAGGGGAGGCGCTCGGGGGCCTTATATAGCCACGACGACGTGGGTGGCCGAGCGCGGCCGCGGTGACACATGCACCGGTGCCCCGGAGCTTCAGGAACATGCCTGGAGGAGGGGAGAGGCATCCAGAGGACTCACGGAGGAGCAAGGAGGGCTCAGGCATGCTCCGGAAGGCTTGAGGGAGAGGAAAACGACGACGGTGTCACGTGCGCTCACGGGCAGAATAGCGATGGCGATCGCCGTGGCGTGAGAAGAAAGAAATTGGAGGGGGAGATTGGTCTAGAGTGAAGGCGACGACGAGGGGAAGCCCCTGGACATGAAGAGGTGGCGAGGGAGCGAAGGAACGGACGAAACCGAGCGGTTTAATCACCAAAGCGCGCTGTCTGGCATGCCAAATGCATGGTCACCACGTGCACTGGCGCACGATGTGCATCCTGGCGTGCCAAGTCATGTCCAGAGTGTTGTCCTTCCAAGGCACAGTCTCAGGGAGGTGATGGCTCGGTGAAAGTCACTGTGGTTAGATGCGAGTGATCATCTGAAGTTTACTACATCCAACTGTTGCCTGAAACTGTGATCAACAGGAAAGGGATAAGAGCCAAGGGTGATGTCTGGGAGATTTATGGTAGGAAGGACTACAATCCTGTGAATTTTGGAGAGAAATGGACCAATATTTAATGGGGTTGCTTTGCAACTGACCAATCTAGTCCAGAAGCTTGATCTTGATGTGCCACTCACATGGAGTAGTAAATTGGGCTAAAATTTGGTAGAACATGATGATTTGGTCATATGAGAGTGCCATAAAAATTTCATGCCATTTGGACAAGCTAAAATGGTACTTCCTTCACAATGAACCTCTCTGACCAGAATCTTAGGAAAATTCTAGGGAATTATTGGAAGGATGGAATGAGCCCAAATTTTGTGGAGAGGTGTTATATGAGTAGGAGAATGCCCTGGTAAATTTTCAGCAATTATGGAGCAATATAAAATATAGTTGCTTCACAATATGAAAATCTGACCAGAAAACAAGATTTGATGCTATGCTCACATAGATGATTGGATAGGGTTGAAACTTTGTGGAGAGTCATGATTTGAGCATATTAAGATGCTTGAAAATTTTCAACTCATTTGGATACTCCTAGCTAGCACTTGCTTCTCAAAGATTTCAGTTGCCCAGAAACTTTGGAAATTAGCCAAAGGAGATTTAATAGCCAACTGAAGTTGAATTTTGTCATGTGGCAATGATATGGATAGGAAAGAATGCCCAAAAAGTTTGAGACCAAGCAAGCAAATATAAAGGGTACTTTCTTCTCAAACTGCCAGCTGGGGCAGAATCAGAAAAGGAATATTTGTGAAATAATTTTGAACATGGCAAGGAAGGGTTTGACATATTTGTGGAATATCTGACCCACACAATTTATGAGAATTATTTGGGAATTTTGGGAATGATGGAAATGTGGGTTGCTTCACAACCCATGACAAACAGGGTTATTCCTTTAATAGAAAAAGGAATATTCCCAAGGAAAAGAATATTGGGATTGGTCCAAGATGGAAATGACATGGTCTTGGGATGGTTTTGAGGTTGGCAAGCCACTCGGGAAGAAGAATGAAGGGTGATCCCTACAGGTTGCATGACTAATAAGCCACAGAAAAGAAAATCCATAGCAAAATCAAAAGAAAAAGAAATGGGCAAAATCCAGGGTGTTACAAACCTACCCCCCTTAAAGAAATCTCGTCCTCGAGATTTGGTTGCTCAGGGATCAAACATGAATATTTCCACTTGAGGAAATCGTTTCCAACTCAGGTTTCCTTTTTACATTTGTATAATGTTCCCACTGAGCTTCATATGACTGATTGCCTTGCTTCGGGGTGGTTTGCTTCACTGGACCCTTTTTCTGGCAAATCTTACCTCATGTGTTACTCTGACTCCAATCCTTTTATGTCTGCTATCCTGTCTGGGGCAATAATTTATCCGGACCAAACTATGTGCCTTGCTTGTAAGTCCGAGGGTGGTTCCTCATGAACGTGTCATGACGGAGTCCAATACGGACGACCGTTCACTGAGTGGTAAACATATTCTCTTGGTGGGCACAAAATATTTTACTCATTGCATTGGGTGACTTCAAATGACTGTGTGTCCTCTAGGTTCAAAAAAGTACTGTGAATCGTACCATTCTCCTGGCGGAATCTGAATTCTCACACGGATTGCTGGGTCATCTTGGGTGTCTTCATTGTCTAGGGTATAAAGCTCCTGTCAAATATTTGTTTGTCACCTGTCATGACCAGCATAAAGGTCTACGATCTTATTGTGATGTTATCCATAGACTTGACTAACAGTGGTCCTGGCAGCAGAGTCTTGTTCATGGCAGGTTAGTCTTTAACTGATTCCCGTCTGTGAGGACACCTGCTTCGAGACTGTTGTTCATCCTTCTGACTACTCAGTCTGTCAGTATCTCTATATGGATGGTAGGCCGTGTAATGCTTTAACATGGTTGCTGAATTTGAACTGCTGAGTTAATCTTTCAGCTGACCTGACTAGCTGGGTTGCCCTATTCTGACAATTATGAACATATCTGATTGGCTGGGCGGGTTGTCTTGATATGGGGTCCTTGCAAATGGAATAGACCCCGTGGGTGTGTACCCATGGTGACTGGTACCGAGCCAGACTGTCTGGAGTATTTGTACCATTACCATACTTGTATGGACAACCTTGCTTTTCATTATAGTTCTCTTTGCCTGGATCCTTAGCGGAAAGAACTTGGCCTTATGTGCCCTTGATTCTTTGGGCGACCATAGGTGTTGTCAGGTCCGATATTCCGGCAGGCATATTACTTACAAGTTGTAGCTGTAGGGTAATGACCGTCTGAACCCTTGGATAAAACCGGCAAATAAACCTGTAGCCACCAGAACGGTCTTTACAACTCAGATCTGGGACATTACTGGAGTAACTCAACCCCGACTCAAGACGGCTGAAAAGCAGCTCTGAGCATGAGACAGTGTTGATAAGAAGAAAGTAGCAGCTCCCTAAGACGGCTGGAAAACAGCTCAGAGCATAGGGTCACTGCTACGGAGAGAAATTCACCAGCTGCCCGAGACGGCCGAAAAGAAGCTCAGAACACGGGCCAGTTGCTGAAAAGAGAAATAAAAGTCGGCATCCACCCCAGACGGCCGGAAACAGCTCAGAACACAGGTGTGGTGCCGTTACCGAAGAAAGATGGGCAAGGGTTCATCCGTATCCCATACAGCTCACTATTATGTATACAGGTATGAGCATAATAATTTGAACATACCGGAATAACACAGAGCAATGCTATAGGGCATATATCAGATGGTCGGCTTGCTCCATAGGTTGTTGGTCATCACACTGAAATGTATAACTGGTGTTCTCTTCTTCTTACATAGCTCATGCAATAGTCAGATCCTCACCGGGCTGGCATCATTGTATGAGTAACTCATATAACCTTGGCAGCATGTCAACCATATCTATGGAAACATGTGTAGCTAGCCACTTGATTCCTGGGGCAAGCTTGTGTCCTGACTGATTTTTGCCTTTGGACCAACTGTTGCGGATCTGACCCTAGAGATGCATTGTCATATGCTGCTAACTGTCGATAAATTATCTTGTATTGGTGAGGACGTGACGCCTTACTGGCGAAGGTTGCTTAGCTTGTGTTGGAAGCCATCGGGGGTATCTTGTTGAGTACTAAGTTCATAGCACATTCTAGCTTGCTTCCAAGACATGGCAAGGTTCAAATTGTACTCATAGCAGACTCAAACCTTGCATATATGAATCATACCTTTGGCACAGAATGCACTGTGAATCATGTACACAATTTGCCTTCTTACTGATGCGATCATTGCTGCTGTGAAGATTGCTCATTGAGGTATACTTGATGCTGATAATCAATCCAGCTAGGATATCATTTGTATTCAGGCCCGATATTCCTAATATAACGCAGTCTGCTGAAAATTCCATATTGCTGAGCTGAGCTTCCAAATGGCTGTCTCTTCACTGACTCTTTGGGTTCAGGGTCGGTGAGCAACTTCCATAAGGGGAAAATAAGGTAACACCAAGGGCCCAAATAAAGAAGCAAAAGAAACGACTAAACAAAAGCACACAGAGCAGAAAGATCACACACACAAGCAATATCACATTCTACAGCTATTCACAGCAATAATATGCATTCCTACTTAAGCACACAAATCTCGCAAGAACTCCGGTATTACGGTCTAACATGCTGTGGCGATGTGCACGAAAGTGAATCATGTGTGGAAGAAAATTGGTGTAAACAAGGCTACACCAAATACGAGCTTAACACCGGTTCCATCCGGACGGACACGGTGGCGAGGACGAACTTGGTGATCGGGGGTCGGAACATGGAAGTTACGACCACATCATCATCTAGCGTATGGAAGAAAACCGTACACGTCCAACGAATAGGTGGCAGAATGAGTTAGTGGTGGAAAGGCTTGCAGGCATTGCCCTTTTCTGATAACAAGGATCAGTAAGGGTTACCGAAGGGGCTAGAGGAATGGCACGATCTGGGATAGAACTTGTCTATCACCGAAACGATAGGGGTAGCTGAAGAGAATATATTGGTGTGGTACCGGTGCATCAGTCTGACAAGGGATCGACACCACCAAGCACCTTGGCATCACTCCGCTGGGACGAAGATGACACCACACCAAGGAGCAAATATGCAAACTGGAGAGCGTAGGTAGGGAATCGAAACCGATGTCACCTACACTCACCAGATCCATCATTAGTGATAAGATATCTAATCTATATGCATTCTATGCACGAACAAATGCAACAAACAAGTGCAGCAAACCAACTGGATCCTATACTACTGGTTACTAACGCTCGTGCCTAGACTACGTGTCCTATAGCCAGACCTGCTCTGATACCAACTTTTGTGGCACCCCGGCTCAGAGAAGACCGGAACGCCCCGTATTCCAGCCCAGGGACAAGTCCTCTGGAATACGGCACTGTTGGCATAGAACAAATCAGCTCTTTATAACAATGGATATGGTTACAAAGGGTACAAGGATTACATCGGCACAGTGACACTACGCCTGCCCGGGGTAGCTCTATGCTAACAGCGGAGTAACTCTCTCGGCAGCGGAACAGCGACGGCGGTGATGGACTCCACTCCGCAGGGACTCTGGCTAGAACGCGTATCCTAGGTCGCAAACTCGGGATCCTCGACAAGCAAGCAATCATGGCATGACCTGCAAACTGGCATGACACGCCAGGTGAGTACTTTGAATGTACTCGCAAGCTCACAACAAACATCAGCATTAAGGCAAGACAACATCATAGCAAATAGCTACTCAAATAGATGTAGTAAGGTAAAGCATTTTTTAATCCATACTCCGAATAATCTCAGGATCCGATCTGAACCTGTTCCAAGTCCAATTCCAATCATGTGGTCATCCGACCACTCATCCCATTGCCATCCCATGGATGACATATCATACACCTGATTCCATCTGCACGACAAGTCTGACCAACTTACTCTCTTCCGGGTTGTCTCACAACCCTCAGAATACTCACGATCCACCGAGTACTTCCGATCTTACGACGAGTTCTTCCATTATTATCACTCCTATGGTTGACCATCTAAAGAGGTCTGGACGAACTGTCCAGTACCGTGGACATGACTATTCGAATAGATTTTACACTCTGCAGAGGTTGCGCAATTTACCCACACCATGGAGCACCTGACCTCATGATCCCATTCGGGTGGACCAGCGTTGCTCCAACGAAACCCGCCTAACCCGTGACTCTCCCATCGTACCACCGGCAATCATCCTCCCCCGGAGTCCTGCCCTGGGTGGCCCCTATGTCACCTATCCAGGAAATTACCCAAGCATTGTGTAATCTAATTCATTTCACAAATAACTCATACTTGTTGTTAAAGTAAATAGTTAAACTATGATATTGCAATGCGATTATGCAGATGAGAGTTGTGGCTTGCCTGGGGATGAAGGAACCATCAGGGAGAAGTGCGGAGAGTCCGCGGAAATGACTGCCGGAAACAGTTCTCTCTCGGAGGGGCTGTTTACGGGCAAGGGTAAAATGGTCATTTCCACTATGGGATCACATAGTGAAAATGATACCAACATGTTGGGCTCGATGAGATGAAGAAGTAGGCTTTTGAAGGACATGGAGTATTTGATCCCGAGCTCATATGCTCCCGCATGAACAGTAAAATCGAAAAAAATAGTAAAAAAACTCAAAAAAATCTGAATTTTTTTTCTGATGAACATTGACAAATTTTCTAGCGGTGTGCAAAATTACAGTTCGAAATGACATTCGTGGAGGTCTGGGCGAAAAAAATAAAATCGATAGTCCAAAAAGACTATTGTTAGAAGCATTTTGGAGCATCGATTTTGTTATTTTTGCCCAGACTTCCATGAAAGTCATTTCAATCTGAATTTTTGTACGCACTTAGAACATTCATCAATGTTCATCAGAAAAAAAATTCAGATTTTTTTGAATTTTTTTACTATTTTTTTTCGATTTTACTGTTCATCCGGGAGCATATGAGCTCGGGATCAAAAGAGGACTTTCGGCTTTTGAATCACCTCGATCGGAGTTGCGGAGAAAAAGTTATAGCCGTTTGAAGTCCAGGGACCAATCTACAAAAAGTTTATTCACAGACAAGCCCCTGGCGGCTAAAAACGAAGGCGCACTGGGAGGATTACGTTTTCTTTAAAAGAAAACGTATTTTTAGCCGCAGTTAAGGGGAAATGCGCTTTCCAAATAGGGAGACGTATTCACAGAAATACGCCTCCACTTAAAATCCCGTGGGCCCGGAGTTGACTCCTTTGTCTAGCTGACGAGCGGGCCCCGCGCTGACTCCTCTCTCTCCCGTCTCCATCTCCTTCCTCCCGGCAGAAGAACAGGAGAGGGGCGCGGCTGCAGCTGGTGGCAGTAGCGGGCTCCGGCGAGAGGCGCGGGTGGCTCCGGCCGTCCCCGGTGGAGCTGGGGCCACCGGTGGACTCGGGGAGATGCGCCGCTCCCGTCCAGAGGGCTAGCCGGCGTCAGGGCGGACCAGGGCGGCCGCGGCGATGAGCAATAGAGAGAGGTCGGGCGGCGGCCGGACGAGTGGCACGCGGCCACGGGGCACTCCGGCGAGGGGCGAGGAGGTGGGGAGGTGCACCGGAGCGTGGGGAAGGTGATGGTGGTGGAGGGAAGAGAAGAGGAGCTTGGGACAGCTTCAATTTAGGAGGAAGTCGCCGGCGGCCATGGCGGCAAAGGCGAGCGAGGAGAGGAGGTTGAGCTCAGGTGAGTGGATGGGGGGTTCGGGAAGGACTAGGAGAGGACGGTGAAGAGCTTGGTGAGGAGGGGAGGCGCTCGGGGGCCTTATATAGCCGCGGTGAGGTGGGTGGCCGAGCGCGGCCACAGTGACACATGCACCGGCGCCCCGGAGCTTCGGGAGCACGCCTGGAGGAGGGAAGAGGCATCCAGAGGACTCACGGAGGAGCAAGGAGGGCTCAGGCGTGCTCCGGAAGGCTTGAGGGAGAGGAAAACGACGACGGTGTCACGTGCGCTCACGGGCAGAACAGTGACGGCGATCGCCGTGGCGTGAGGAGAAAGAAACTGGAGGGGGAGATGGGTCTAGAGCGAAGGCGGCGACGAGGGGAAGCCCCTGGACATGAAGAGGTGGCGAGGGAGCGAAGGAACGGACGAAACCGAGCGGTTTAATCACTAGAGCGCGCTGTCTGGCATGCCACATGCGTGGTCACCACATGCACTGGCGCACGCTGTGCATCCTGGCGTGCCAAGTCATGTCCAGAGTGTTGTCCTTACAAGGCACAGTCTCAGGGAGGTGATGTCTCGGTGAAAGTCACTTTGGTTAGATGGGAGTGATCATCTGAAGTTTACTGCATCCAACTGTTGCCTGAAACTATGATCAACAGGAGTGGGATAAGAGCCAAGGGTGATGTCTGGGAGATTTAGGGTAGGAAGTACTACAATCCTGTGAATTTTGGAGAGAAATAGACCAATATTTAATGGGGTTGCTTTGCAACTGACCAATCTGGTCCAGAAGCTTGATCTTGATGTGCCACTCACATGGAGTAGCCAATTGGGCTAAAATTTGGTAGAACATGATGATTTGGTCATATGAGAGTGCCATAAAATTTTCATGCCATTTGGACAAGCTAAAATGGTACTTCCATCACAATGAACCTCTCTGACCAGAATCTTAGGAAAATTCTAGGGAATTATTGGAAGGATGGAATGAGCCCAAATTTTGTGGAGAGGTGTTATATGAGTAGGAGAATGCTCTGGTAAATTTTCAGCAATTATGGAGCAATATAAAATATAGTTGCTTCACAATGTGAAAATCTGACCAGAAAACAAGATTTGATGCTATGCTCACATAGATGATTGGATAGGGTTGAAACTTTGTGGAGAGTCATGATTTGAGCATATTAAGATGCTTGAAAATTTTCAACTCATTTGGATACGCCTAGCTAGCACTTGCTTCTCAAATATTCTAGTTGCCCAGAAACTTTGGAAATTATCCAAAGGAGATTTAATAGCCAAATGAAGTTGAATTTTGTCATGTGGCAATGATATGGATAGGAAAGAATGCCCAAAAAGTTTGAGACCAAGCAAACAAATATAAAGGGTACTTGCTTCTCAAACTGCCAGCTGGGGCAGAATCAGAAAAGGAATATTTGTGAAATAATTTTGAATATGGCAAGGAAGGGTTTGACATATTTGTGGAATATCTGGCCCACACAATTTATGAGAATTATTTGGGAATTTTGGGAATGATGGAAATGTGGGTTGCTTCACAACCCAGGACAAACAGGGTTATTCCTTTAATAGAAAAAGGAATATTTCCAAGGAAAAGAATATTGGGATTGGTCCAAGATGGAAATGACATGGTCTTGGGATGGTTTTGAGGTTGGCAAGCCACTCGAGAAGAAGAATGAAGGGTGATCCCTCCAGGTTGCAAGACTAATAAGCCACAGAAAAGAAAATCCAGACCAAAATCAAAAGAAAAAGAAATGGGCAAAATCCAGGGTGTTACACAAACCTGCCAACCACACCAACAGAAATTGCTGGGTTTTTAAACAAGCCGGTAAATTAAATACCGAACATAAGGGGAAAGGACCTCAAAGCGAGGACGACGATGAACCCCGCCCTCCGAACACCGGGGGACAAAAGAAGTTTCCCCCCGAGGTGAAAACAATGAACATGATATATGTCACGCATATTCCCAAGAGGGAGCGCAAGCACGCATTGAGGGACATCTACGCCATAGAGCCTATCGCCCCGAAATTCAACCCTTGATCGGCTTGTCCGATCACCTTTGATCGCAGGGACCACCCAACCAGTATCCGTCACGGAGGTTCGGCGGCCCTGGTACTCGATCCCATCATCGACGGATACCATCTCACTAGAGTCCTTATGGACGGCGGCAGCAGTCTCAACTTGATTTACCAAGACACTGTCCGTAAGATGGGTATTGACCCGTCAAGAATCAAGCCCAGCAACACTACCTTTAAAGGAGTGATACCTGGCTTAGAGGCCCGCTGCACGGGTTCCGTAACACTGGAAGTGGTATTCGGCTCTCCAGATAACTTTCGAAGTGAAGAATTGATCTTCGACATCGTCCCTTTCCGCAGTGGTTATCATGCATTTCTTGGACGAACTGCTTTCGCCGCTTTAATGCAGTCCTACACTATGCTTATTTGAAGCTCAAAATGCCCGGACCGCGCGGCGTCATCATAGTCAATGGAAATATGGAGCGCTTCCTCCGTACTGAGGAGCACACCGCGGCCCTAGTAGCCGAGGTACAGAACGGCCTCAACAGCTCATCGGTCATCAAGACCCATGACACCGCCAAGCGAGTCCGATCAACATTACAGCATGACAGCTCGGCAAATCCGGAGGTTGAATAGCAGTTCGACCTCCACCGATGGCCCCATAAGGTTGCGGCATATGTACCGCGCGTGCATAATTACGCACTTAAAATACCTTGGGCAGCGCCGGAGGCATACTACAGAACAGGTCTATAGTACGGCTTGACCCTATTCGGACCTTAACTTTCTTTTTTCTTTTCTTTCTCTTTTACCACAGGTTCATTAAAAACCTACCTACTCTACGGTTGTGCAGGGACTCCTTTCTAGGTTCCCCATTCTTATAGACAACTATCGACTCCTCCTCTCAAAGGATTTCCATCCAAGGAGAAATGGCGTAGACGTGCAGCAGGGCATCATTAGGACCTTCAAGCCACTATTTTCTCAGAAAATCCCTGTGTAAACCTTTCCCTTGTGTAAACAGTTGGCATGTAAAATGCCCTTGGCCTTCGGGCATTATCTGTAATGACACGTCTCGACATATTAATCAGGGCATAAAGGAAGCAGTTGATCACCACTTTTGTTTGGTACTCATCTATTTCATATTATCATCTGTCTTCCCTCCCTACGCCAGACTGCCACACGTGCCTTAGTCCGGTCTTAAACACAAGGGGCCTGTATCTGGCCCGGCACATTTTAAAGTCCGAACTACTATGGGGTACTCTTCGGCGTCCCGAATATTGCATTATATGCATCGGCTCCGAATCATGTCTTTGGTCTATAGTTGGGTTGCCCGGCTCCTGTGCTTACCACCTTACGTTCCGCTCGTTCGGCTAAGGTAGTAAAGGGAGAACTACTGCGATTGTATTTATGGTTCGTCCGGTCAAATACCTCAGTAGAGAAAGCCGAAAACTGACTGTCATGATAAAGCGAGAGCTGGTCGGCGATTCGGTGACTTAGTCTTATACTACAATCGTTAGCGATTTACTCCGTGTTATACGAGGGGCTGGTCTTCGTCCAAGCCGTGTGGAAATGGCTATTCAGCCCGGATTGCCGCACACGCACAAGGGGCTAGTACTTAGCCCCACCATCAAACTCCTATGGCTAAGTGAAAGTAATAAAGCCGCATAGTCTGGTTGCCTGGTTCACCTCGCGGATACCTCCTTTACGGACCAAGACGTTGGATAAAGTGTGGTCACGCGTCACTACGAACACCCCCGTAGCATCTACGTGGGGGCTGAAGCCGACGACTGGCAACTTTCAGAAATAAACGGCCGCACAGGAGGAAAACATTGCTTGAAACAAAAGGCGCAATAAATAGATATATTACAAGCATGGGTTCATAACATAGTTTATACAACCCGAAGACATCTACTCAAATACGACGTCATTAGAACATTGGCCCTCTACTATTCGGGCCCCTGCCAGGACGTCGTCGAAATATCTCTCCGGCCTCCGATGATCTTTGCCTTCGGGCGGGCCTGCGGTCGCCACATCGGTTGGCTTCATCTTTGCCCATTGCATCTTAACGCGGGTGAAGGCCATCCGGGCACCTTCTATGCAGGCCGAACGCTTCACAGCATCAATCCAAGGCAACGTGTCGACAAGCCGCTTCACCAAACCAAAGTAGCTACTGGGAATTGGTTCGGCGGGCCAAAGTTGGACTATTAGATCCTTCATGGCCAAACCGGACACCCTATGTAGCTCCATCAACTGCTTCATCCGGTCGTTCAGGAGCACCGGGTGCTCTGGTGTAAGAAACTACGACCAGAACAGCTTCTCGGACGAGTTCCCCTCCTGGGCTCGGAAGAACTGTGCGGCATCACCGGCACTCCTTGGGAGATCCGTAAACGCATCTGGGGTACTCCACACTCGAGTGAGCAAAGCATATCTTTGACCTCCAAAAATACTCTACAAAGGAAAGGCCTTACCAGCCACTATCTGCCTCGCTTGACGGATCTCTTCGCGAGCACTTCGGGACTCGCTCCGCGCCTCTTTGGCATCATGGAGAGCCTTTGCAAGCTCGGACGACTGGGCCGAAGTCTTCTGCTCCAATGTCTCGCATTGGCTGATGGCATCCTTCAGCTCCTGCTCGACTTCGGCCAACCAAGCTTTGTGTTGGCGGCGGGCAGCTTGTTCGGCTTCTAGTTCAGCAGCCGCTTTATCAGTGGCTGCCTTGCTCGCCTTGGATTCCTTCTTGGCCTGGGCGAGGGCGCCTTTGAGGGTCTCGACCTCGGCTGCGCCAACTACGCTCATAATCAAAGCATCCTGTGAGTTAATGTCTCAACATACATATCACTTCTAACATGAAAATGAATTTTTTCATCATGCATATACCTTGCGTCTCATCGAACCGCTTGTTGATGTGGTCGAGCTCTTCATTAGCCGCTTCAAGCCTACGATTGAGTTCGGAAACTTCTGCGGCCTGGGCGGTAGCCGCCAACAGGGAAGCCTGTTGCAACAGCAGAGTAGTATGATAACACGCCTCAGTACTATATGGATCCTCTGTTCGGTTCTTTTCAAACCGAACAGAGCCTCAGGGGCTACTGTATGTACACAAGTATATTCCTCTATATGAAAAGTTTTTTAGAACATTATGTCGCATACCTCAAAGCCTGTTAGTAGGCTGGTGAAGGCTTCGTTCATTCCGCTCTTACCAGACTGAACCTTCTCCACCACCGCACCCATCAGGGTGCGGTGCTCCGCCACGATGGAAGCATGCGGCAGTGCTTCCTCCAGAGCGTTGGGCGCCTCTGGATTAGTGGAGGTCACCGATGGAGCTGATGCTCCTCCCCCCTCTTTCAAAGAGGGCCGCTTATCCAATCCAGGAGCCGTGTTGGTCTCCGGAATGGTGTCCGGTTGGGGCCCGGATGGTTGGGGGTCCCCACCGTCGGTTGTCATAGGGGTCACCTCCCCTAGGTTTTCAGCGACCGAGGTATTAACCTCGGGCGCTTTCTTGGCGACTTCGTTCGCCCCCCTCTGCCAAGAGAGGTCCTTTGGGACGACACCTCGGTGTCCTCCATGATGATAGGCGAGGTGGCACGCGTCGGCGTGTCACTCTCTGCCATTTCGGGTGGCAGAGAGTTCCCCTCCGATGATGGGGTTTGCGGGAGCTCGCGGGGAGGGCTGAAAGGCAAATAACAAAATAACTTATATAATGGAAACAGGTAGACCAAAGATAAACTGTAAGTTTCTGGATACTTATGATTCGGCTAGGGGCTTCACCCTGGGTGGCTTCTTGGGGACTAGTTCGGTCTCTGAGTCCGAACTATCCGGAAGGGCCAGCTTCCCTCTCTTGGGCGCCTCCTTCTCCGGGTCTTCGGAGGCCGTCCTCTTCTTCTTCCTTCCCTTACGGGGGGAGTCGCTCTCCACCTCCTCCTCCTCTTCTTCCTCATCTCCTTCATGGGAAGAGAGGGCTTCAGTCTCTCCGGACACTATTTCCGAAGGACCTTTATGGCGGGGGCCTCCCTTGCCCTCCTTGCCTTTCTTCTTCTTGGTCTTCCTCTCCGGCGCTTGATAGGGCGCCGGGACCAGCATCTCCGTTAGCTGGGGTATGGCCGGATCCTCAGGCAGCGGTGCCGGACAGTTGATCCGCTCCACCTTTGCCGTCCAGACCTGTAAAGAAAGCGAGCGATATAATTTCTATCATATCTGAAATATTGATCGAATAGGCTATGCTTACCGCCATGGCTGGGTTCTCGATGTCGAGCCCGATGTCTTCATTCTTCTTCGGCCACTTTTTCTGAGCCTTGAAGAGCTGCTTCCATATATCTTCGTGCGTGGTGCCAAAGAAGCGCTTCAGGGTCCGTGGCTTCTCCGGATCGAACTCCCACATGGGGGAGGCCCGGAGCTGGCAAGGAAGGATGCGGTGGAAAAGCATCACTTGAATCACGTTTGTGAGACCAGTGTTCTCACCCAACATGTCAAAGATGCGGTTTTGGAGCACCTTCACCTCCGGTTTGGACCCCCAATCAAGACCCTTGGCGGTCCATGAGGTGAGTCTCGTGGGGGGTCCGGATCTGAAGTCTGGCGTGGCCGCCCAGTTGGCGTCGCGGAGTTCGGTGATGTAGAACCACTCCTGCTGCCACACCGTGACTGTCTCCACAAATGCCCCTTTGGGCCAAACGGCGTTGCGGAGCTAGCTCACCATAGCCCCACCGCAGTCCGCATGCTGTCCGTCGACCACCTTCGGCTTCAGATTGAAGACCTTGAGCCATAGGCCGAAGTGTGGGGGGATGCGGAGAAGAGCCTCACACACGACGATAAACGCCGATATGTGAAGGAAAGAATTTGGGGCTAGATCATGGAAATCTAGCCCGTAGTAGAACATAAGACCCCGGACGAAGGGGTGGAGGGGAAACCCTAGCCCCCGGAGGAAATGGGGGATGAAGACGACCCTCTCACCGGGCTCCAGAGTAGGAATGACCTGATCTTTGTCAGGGATCCTATGCGCGATATCCGCGGACAAATAGCCCGCGCTCTGGAGCTCCTTGACATCCTTTTCAGTGACGGTGGAGGCCTCCCACTTGCCACTGGAACCGGACCCGGCCATTGCTGGGGTGGGTGGCAGTGGTGGAGGAGATTGGAGATATGGGCGCTGGAGCTTGGAGATTGGGAGACAGAAGCTCGAGGAAGGCATGGGGAAAAAGGAGGGATCTTTATCCTCTTATAGACGGTAAAAATACCAAACATCCCCTTCTCAAGCCATAAACCTCGCCTGTTCCCAACGAAATCGTGTGTAAGGTGCGGTTGGATTACCCAAACCATATTGATGAGAATCCCATAATTGGCGGGCATGATCTCTGTTTTGACAAAACGTGCCAATGAAGGCTAGACCTCAAAACGCGAAACGGGAGGCGTGAAAACGGTTCAAAATATTAAAGAGTCAAGTGTGATGCTTCACCAAAAAAGTTGTCAGTAAAAGACATTGCCCCTGTTTTGACATCTTGCCTTCGTGGCTAAGGGTTGTATTGATTATGAAGAGCCGGATACAGTTTCTTTATGCATGGAGCTAACTTCAAATTTTCGGGGGAAGGAACCCGCCTTGCAATGCCAAAGATAATCCGCGTGCTGAACTCATAGTCATCAAAGACTGGTTCAGGGGCTACTGAGGGAGTTCTGGATTAGGGGGTCCTCAGGTGTCCGGTCTATTCGATATGGGCCGGACTGATGGGCCGTGAAGATAAAGCAGAAGACCATCCCCCGTGTCCGGGTAGGACTCCTGTATGTGTGGACAGCAAGTTTGGTGTCCGGATGTATTATTTTCTTCTTCTGTAAACCGACTCTGTACAACCCTAGGCCCCTACGGTGTGTATATAAACCGAAGGGTTTAGTCCGTAGAGGCAATCAGAATAATCATAGGCTAGACAGCTAGGGTTTAGCCATTACGACCTCGAGGTAGATCAACTCTTGTAACCCCTATACTCATCGAATACAATCAAGCAAGACGTAGGGTTTTACCTCCATTAAGAGGGCCCCAACCTGGGTAAACATCATGTCCCCATTGTCCATTGTTACCATCGATCCTCAGACACACAGCTTGGGACCCCCTACCGGAGATCTGCCGGTTTAGACACCGACACTAATGCCGCACCATGACATGGCTACAATCCACCCCTTATGGTGTGTTTGGTAGGCTTCATGAGGACCATGCAGGCTCTGGGAGCTTAATTGGCCCATTTTTGGATGCCTTATTTTACTATTTGACCTACATGGCATGAAAATTAAAGCATCGTTTGGCCTGGCTCTGGAGGAACGGCCGAATGAACTGCTTCCAGTGAGCTCGGCCCAAGCGATGCGAGCGACCGCACATGGCTACAGGCGGCTACACGTGTGGGGCATGTGAGAGACATCGTATTATTTTCCGATGTGGCGCCAAAAATCCCCTCCGTCATTTCTCAATTCTCACTCTCCCCTCTCTCTCCATTCTCACCAGCGGCGGGCGACCATCGTAGGAGGCAAGATCTGGATGGCAAGCACCGGCGGCAAGTATCGGCTTCATCACCGATTCTCACCTCTATGTCATGCCTTCATCAATGGAGATAGGCCCTCTCTCCACACCTTCGCAGGGATCAATTAAGACATCATTTACCCATCAATTAAACTTCACACATCGATTAAATGGAGAGTGATTGATTTAGGCATTCATTAAACTAATAGAGGTCGTTTAAGGCTTGTTCGGTTAGTCCGTACAAGGGTATTGGGAAGGATTTTGACTAAAAGGGAGTTAAATCGATGATAATCCCCTTAAATCCCTTTATTTTAACTAGGCGTAGCGGGCCTAGAGGTGCTTGGAGCTGTGGTAACCTTGATGTGGGTACTCTTTAACCTACAATAGCATTGTAGAGGAGCCAGGCTCAGGAACCCTAGCCACCATCTCGACCGCTTTGGCGTTGCCAACGTTCACCATCTCGACCACTTTGGCATTGCCAACGTCCACCATCTCCTCCTCGTTATTGTCCTCTAGAACAATGGTGGTCAGTGCCACCACAATGGTAGGCCTGTACTTGGCCCATCTAGCTCTCTAACCTAGATCTGCTGACTTGACCTCCTCCATCACCAAAATAGTATATCCACTTACCTAGCACCTTTGGCTGGGTCAGGCATCATCATCTCTATCTCAGTCTTTGTTGCCTACGAGCGCACAAATTCTGCCTCCTTGGTCATCTTGTCCACAGTGATGAAATAAGAGTACACCTCCATAGACTTCACAAACTTTAAGTGGTCGCCGCACGAGCACCCGAGGAGCAATGATGTCCATCTAGGGTTTGTGAAAAGGGGTTCATGGTGGTTGAGTAATGGTGAGAAAGAGGGTGAGATGTGGAAAAGGAGATGGTAGAAGATGATACGTCCCAAATGTATCTATATTTTTTGTATGATTCATGCTATATTGCTATCAATTACATACACTCTGGCGTAATTTTTATTGGACTAACATATCCTATCCTATATACATCATAGTTGCATAGACCGGCTCTGCAAGCGACATGCACAGTGTGGTTTTCAAGGACATCCACCTGTGATTCCACCTATGCAAAAATGATCATGTGTTTGAGCTCCAGCATAATTTAACACTCGATATAAAATGATGTTAAGTTGCAAGAAGCGAAACACTTAAGTATTAAAAGTGTAAACAACGTTCAACTACAAGAACCAAATGAGTGAAGTGTTAAAATTGTAAACCACGTAAAATTGCAACAGCTAACAACATGAATGATAAAACTTGGTGCTTTTGATAAATTTCTACTAGCTTGGAAAAGAAAAACCCAATCTTAAGCCTCTAGTAGTCAGCAATACATAAATGCATCTGTAGCGACCCGGCCCGGTTGCAAGAAAACTATTATTTTGATTTAGTCCTTTAATTAGCAGATTAGTCCCTAAACTTTGTTTAGCCACAACTTTTCAACCGTAGATTAAAATTAGATGAAACCAGCGGCAAATTTTTCGTATTGAATAGATCTATTCAGTGAACCCATCTTTGAAAACTTTTGCTAATTTTGAATTTGAATTTATTTAGATTCAAATTCAAATTCAAACTCTATTCGACCATATCTCCTAAACCGTAGCTCCATTTGAATTAATTCTTTTTACACATTGTCACCCTAGCCAATTTCTATTATTTCAATCAATGTTATGGTATTTTCATGCAATTAGGATCTGTCCATGATAAATTTTATTGATTTACTCCTAAGTATACACTTTAGTTCACATCACAAATTTTGAACCCTATTTCACACGTTGCTTTTGCACTTAGAAAATTTTCATGAAAGCTAAGTGTGTTGGATTTTCCTTTGTGGTAGGATTGCATGGTAGGAATTTATGCCAGAGGGCTATGCTTACACCCAGTAGTTCATTGAGGTAGGTTTGAACCTTACAACATTGTCGCCACTATTTAATCATATTGCTTCACTAAAGTAGACGTGGATTGGGGAGTGATTCATCACAAAGTATGAGGGACAATGTAGTAAGAAGGACCAAGATAATTAATGAACTACCTAGGCAGAATTTGTTTGAATGGTGGCGAAGTACAGTGGGAGCATTCATGGGGAATCCATGGGAGTGCACACTAGTGGTTCGTCCGCTCCGGCTCAAAGGGATCGAACATGTCTTCATGACTAGAAGCTTACATGTGCAGCCACAAGCCATTACAGGCTCTGGCTTAGTTGAGTATTTAGTGTGACCTCTTTCTGGGATAGGCTAGTAGATGTAGAATATGTAGGTGTACCGGCCTATCCGTGGGTTAAGAGAAAATACTTTTGAAAGACTATGTCTCCATCTCCCGATCAAGGAGGTGGTCGAGTTTTGTGAGGAAAAGTGTGCAAACCTCTGCAGAGTGTTAAATCTAATCGATTAGTCGTGTCCCCGGTTACGGACAACTTGAGCTTTTAGTGGTGGAAATGCCAGGATATCTCATCACCCTTAACTTAATTAATCGGGTTGAAAGAAGCTTTGGGAATAGATTGAGTTGGGGGTACCATCTCAATCATATGTTATTTTGTAGTGGTAGAATAATTTCTTTTATAATAGGAAAAAAATTAGCTTTATGCAAAGTTAAACTTAGAGCTTTCCACCAGCCAAATTGCATGTACAAGTAGGTTCATTATGCTCTTATGATGTGACTTGGCAGTACATTCCATGTACTAACCTACATGGATGCAACCTATCATGTTGCAGATTTATCCAACGAGGATTGAGGTGTGATAGGTCGATGTTCTACACCTAGCTTTTGCTCATGGAGTTGATGGACTCGTTTACTTCTATGCTTCTGCAGCATTTGTTTTATTTGGCCTTATGCCATATCTTTGTAATAAATTGTATTACTCCTGGACTATCAATATAATAAAGAGATGTGTGTTATTTTGTTATTTCATCGGGTACTATGTGTGCTAGCAAGTCGGTCCAGGGACTAGCACGGTAAGCACAGAGACTCCGATCCTTACCGGGTCGGATCAATATAGCATCATGTAATTTTCTTCTTTGCACAAGAAGGAACACTTTGATTAACATATCATGTGATAGATATAGGGAGGATAAACAGAGACGGGGAGGACAAAGCAATAACAAAGAGGTGTTCCAAATAAGGGATAAATGGTAGGGACATTTTATTTTATTGTGACACTTTCAGTTATTCAAGAAATGCTACATGAGTTTGATGGTTTGTTCTAGGAGCCAAAGGAATTACCCGTCGGCGTGCTTGTGACAACCAAATTTTGTTATTGTGCCTATGGCCACAAAATTTCGTTGGTGCCAGTCCTTTGTTTGCCTTGCTTCCTGTTCTATTCATTCACAAACCTAGCTCTCCATCCGAACAGCTAATCATAAACCTAAATCTCATTATACTTCTGAGTGGAAAAGGCAAGACCCCATGTTTCCGTTCACCTTACCCCCAGAAACATTTGTGAGTATAGTCACATGAACCCATTTCCTGCTTCATGGTGTGGGAAAGACACGTCTAGCTTACTTGTGATGGTTGTATGGGCAAATATGTCAGCATTTTACTTGTGATGGTTGATCTACAATTCAATAGTTTTCAAACGTTAAAAATGCAATATCTTCCAAATTGGAACTTGCTACTTGTGAGCTGCATTGGGATTTCCTCGAACATGAGAGGATGATGCAGTACAGTAGAGATAAGTATTTCCCTCAGTTATGAAACCAAGGTTATCAATCCAGTAGGAGAACCAAGCAACACTATGTGTGCATCACCTGCACACAAACAACAAATACTTGCAACCCAACGCGTAGAGGAGTTGTCAATCCCTCAATGGTTATGAGCAAGATTAAATTGTATAGTTTTTGATAGATAGATCTCACAAAAATACGAAATAAAATATATAAAAGAAAATTGCAGCAATGTATTTTTAGTTTTAATATATGATAAAAGATAGACCCGGGGGCCATAGTTTTCACTAGAAGCTTCTCTCGAGAAAATAGCATACGGTGGGTAAACAAATTACTGTTGGGCAATTGATAGAAAAGCAAATAATTATGACGATATCCAAGGCAATGATCATACATAGGCATCACATCCAAGATTAGTAGACCGACTCCTGCTTGCGTCTACTACTATTACTCCACACATCGACCGCTATCCAGCATGCATGTAGTGTATTAAGTTCATGGAAAAACGGAGTAATGCATTAAGCAAGATGGCATGATATAGACAATATAAACTCACGTATGAAGAAAACCCATCTTGTTACCCTTAATAGCAATGATACATACGTGTCATGTCCCTTTCTGTCATTAGGATTGAGCACCGCAAGATCGAACCCATTACAAAGCACCTCTTCCCATGGCAAGATAAATCAATCTAGTTGGGCAAACCAAACCAATAAATCTAAGAAGAAATATGAATCTATATTAATCATGCATAAAAGAGTTCATAGAAAACCCAAATAATATTCATGGATAGATCTGATCATAAAATCACAAATCATCGGATCCCAAAAAACACACCGCAAAAAGTCATTACATCAAATAGATCTCCAAGAACAACAAGGAGAACATTGTATTGAGAATCAAAAAGAGAGAAGAAGCCATCTAGCTACTAACTATGGACCCATAGGTCTATGGTAAACTACTCACGCATCATCGGAGGGGCAGCAAGGATGATGAAGAACCCCTCCGTGATCATTTCCTGTCGGGGTACACAAACATGGGTGTATGTTTCCCCTGACTTGTGCACGGACGACAGACCTCCAGTACAGCAGCACCAAGTTTTCAAGACGAGCTTCCAACTCAGAAGAGATAGCTCTTTGAGGAATCAAAGGGCGGATCAAGAAGACCAAGACAAGCCAAGAGAACAAGATGCCACTAAGGAGAGATCTCCCTTGCCGGGCAGGCGAGCCCGGTCAGGTCGAGGCCGCACCAAGGGCAAGTCCCAAGACCCCCCCCCCCCCGGTAGGCTTGCCGGGGCCGCCAAGGGTGGGTCTCCCTGCCAAGACTCCACCGCTCCACCGCACAGCAATGCAAGTCACTTATAAGTGCGGTGTCGAGCCCTCAAGTGATTAAGTGGATGTCATTTGGCACGTGGCAGCCATTGGGAAGGGAGATCCCCTCCATACGACACCTGTCCAGAGGCGTGTCATGCAGACAGGTGGAAGATGGTTAAGCGGCACGGCAGGCTTGCCGGGCTGCATCCATAGCGTGACACCTAGTAGTACATTTAATGCGCTTTGTCCTAACTGCTAGAGTTAGGTATGATAGTACTGTTGGCTATCTAATTTGTAGATAATGACTGTTTTGCCACTGTGGTAACCCCTTAGCCTATAAAAGAAGGGCCATGGCAACCTAAGAAAGGATTCGGACCTTTGTACACTCATACGCGCATAGCTGCTCTCCCCGAGGCGACCTTGCCGGGCTAGAGCGTCGCGCGAACACCTCGGTCCTCTTTTCAATCCACCAAAGCATGAGTAGGGTTTTATGCTTCACAGCGGCCCGAACCTGGGTAAAAACCACCAGCGTCACCTCTGTCGTGCTGTCCCATGGCCTCTGCTCTTTGTGCAATGTGATCACCCCCCTGCTGAACGACAAGGGGCCGCTGGTCCCATAGGTGATCGTGTTCCACCGCGACACATGAATGCTAAAGCATAGTGCTTTTGGTAGATTTATACTAGCTTGGAATAGAAAAACCCAATCTTAAGCCTCTAGTAGTCAGCAAAACATAAATGCATCATGTAATTTCCTTCTTTGCAAAACAAGGAACACTTTGATTAACATATCACATGATAGATATAGGGAGGAGAAACAGAGACGGGGAGGGCAAAGAGACAACAAAATGGTGTTCCAGATGAGGTATAAATGGTAGGGACATTTTTCCTTATTATGACTCTTTCAGTTCTTCAAGAAATGCTACATGAGTTTGATGCTTTGTTTTGGGTGCCAAAGGAATTATCCGTCGGTGTGCTTGTGACAACCAAATTTGGTTGCTGTGCCTACATATGGCCACCAAATTTCATTGGTGCCAGTCCATTGTTTGCCTTGCTTCCTGTTCTGTTCATTCACAAACCTAGCTTTCCTTCTGTACAACTAATCCTAAACCTAAATCATGTTCTACTTCCCAGTGTAAAAGGCAAGACCCCATGTTTCCTTTCACCTTACCCTCATAAACATTTGTGGGTACTGTCACATGAACCCATTTTTTGCTTCATGGCGTGGGCAAGACATGTTTGATGTACTTGTGATGGTTGAATGGGCAAATATGTCAGTAATTTACTTCTGATGGTAGATCTATAAGTCAATAGCTCTCAAACGACAAACATTGAATTTCTCCCAAATTTGAACTCTTGCGAAAACAACAAGTCCCAGTTCCCTACATAATATGATAAAAACAGATAGATGATACAACATAGAGTTCACATGATGAATGTGATAAAAAGAAAGAAAGCATCCAATATAATGGTGCAAACTATCAAACACAAACGGTCAATGCAACCTCGTTAGGTCACCACCACAACACCTAGATTTTTATCATTGGATTTGTTTCTCGCCCGACTTAGCTTGCTTTCATGCAGAATGGACCGAAGAATGTGTTGTACTGGTAACCCTCTCCCCAACCATAAACCACATTGTTCCACTTGCGCCAATTGGAGCAGATGCCCACTTTGGAGCAAGATGCCATGCTCAACTGATCTAGCTCAGAGGAAACAACTTGGTCCATCTTTTTAGTAACCTCATCATTATTTATCATGTCATCCATGGTTGGCTCTTCATTGAATTTCTCCACAGTACCTCAATTGCACAAGCCGTATCTGCACATAATGGGGAAAATGTAGTTTTCTAAGGCACCTTCATGAAATTAGATCCTTACAAACTTCATCATGTGTTTATGAGATTAAGCATAAATGTTGAAAGTATGAACTAGATCAATTGCAAGAAACTAACCATTTAAGTGCAAAAAGTGTAAATGCCATTAACCTACAAGAACCTAATCAGTGAAGTGTTAAAATTGTAAACCACTCAATTGCAACAACTAACTATATAAATGCAAAAAGTGTAAACCTCATAAAATTACAAGAAGCTAACTTCATAATGTTAAAATGTAAACCATGCTAGACTATAAGAAACTAATCATAACAAATACACAAAATCTAGGAGCTATGCATAACAATGAAGAGGAGCACATAGGTCTACTAGGGTTATACTGAGGGACGTAGAGCTAGATCAAAACCCGTTATGACTACTCATCACCTTGATCTGCTCGATTTAAAAACAGCTGAATCCCGTACGTGGGGAAGCATGGCTACAATCCAAATACAAAGTTATAAAGTAGAAGGCAGATGCTAACCTGTGTATTGGTGGAATCAAGATCAGATCCCAGATCCCATGCCGACATGCTCAACCCAAACACTGTGTCTATACAATGGGGGTTGAGTTGATGCTCTTGATGATAGCCATACTAAGGGAGTCCTGGATTAGGGGGTCCTTGGGTGTCTGGTCAATTCAATATGGGCCGGACTGATGGGCCTTGAAGATAAAGCAGAAGACCATCCCCCGTGTCCGGGTAGGACTCTTGTATGCATGGACGGCAAGTTTGGTGTCCGGATGTATTATTTCCTTCTTCTGCAAACCGACTCTGTACAACCCTAGGCCCCTGCCGTGTGTATATAAACCGGAGGGTTTAGTCCGTAGAGGCAATCAGAATAATTATAGGCTAGACAGCTAGGGTTTAGCCATTACGATCTCGAGGTAGATCAACTCTTGTAACCCCTATACTCATCGAATACAATCAAGCAGGACGTAGGGTTTTACCTCCATTAAGAGGGCCTGAACCTGGGTAAACATCGTGTCCCCATTGTCCATTGTTACCATTGATCCTCAGACACACAGCTTGGGACCCCCTACCCGAGATCTGCCGGTTTTGACACCGACATTGGTGCTTTCATTGAGAGTTCCATTGTGTTGTCGATAGAAGAATCGATTGCTCACCTCGTTGTCGATAACGATGTTGTTTCCGGGGAGGCTTTTCTCCCTGGTCAACTCTTTGTGTTTGGCGGCTTCACGCTACATGCCAACTCGACCAGCCACCTTGAGCAGGTCAATAGCTACGCCCCTGGTCACCAGATCAGGTTTGGAAGCTTGAATTACATCGCGGATATCCGTGGAGACTTGGTATTCGAGGGGTTCTCGGCCTCGGCCGCCACTCTTCACCCACGTGAAGGAAGCCCGTCGGATCCGTCGTCAGATTCCGCTCAAGGATCGACTCTCATGCCTGCCCTGGCCTTAGATCCAGGGCGGACCACTCTGTCCGAAGACGGGAGGCTAAACCCCGCCGGACTCTCTCCCATTATGGAGCTTCTTGCCGGAGACCCAGAGTCGACTATACTGTCAGCAGACCCGCAGTCAAACGTGACTCTTACCGACATCGGGGAGCAGGACTCGCCTATGGACGTCAACTCCGAACTCTCGAGGTCTGCGTCCATTGAGCTCGGTCAAGTGGTTATTACCGAACCTAGCTCCGCAGATCATCATACGCCCGTCCGGCTTTCGCTCTTAAACGAGACACTGGACCTAATGCGATCTCTCGCCATCACGGAAGTATCATCTCTGAACTATGACCAGTCTAAACTGGGGGCTGAGAGCAGGGAATTTTACGTCCCACCCACCACCCACTTAATAGCCACTGTCGAGGATCTCACTGACATGCTAGACTACTCCTCCGAAGACATCGATGGTATGGACGACGATGCCGGAGCCGAACCAGGTCAAAACCCGCCTATCACCGGGCGTTGGACGGCCACTTCTACCTATGATGTATACATGGTGGACACACCTGAGAAGCAGGACGACGATGGCACTCAAGATCCAGATCAGGACAAGCCCATCGAGGATCCACCAAAGCGTCGGCGTCAGCGGCGCCGCTCACGATCACGTCGGGCGAAGGACAGCAACACCGGCACCGGAGATAATAACACTCCGGACAATGCCGAAGACCCCGTCGACCCTGCGTTCGATAGGGAAGAGGGACAAGTCAATTCTGACAAACTTGTCGATCATGAGGAGCCGGAAGATAGTAACTATCTACCGGCCTCTGAGTGGGACGTTAGCCTCAGTAACGAAGATTTCATCGTGCCAAAGGAACCACTCGAACAAGAACGCTTCAAGCGACAGCTCATCGCCACTGCGAGGAGCCTGAAAAAGAAACATCAATAGCTTCAAGCCGAACAGGATATGCTCAACGACAGATGGACCAAGGTCCTGGCTGCCGAAGAATACGGCCTCGAGCGCCCGACAAAGAGCTACCCAAAACGCAGGCTACTACCACAATTCGACGACGAAGCCCTTGAGCCAATACCGTCAAGATACAATCATGCTGATCAACCGGACCGACCACCACGTGAACGTGACAAAGCGGCTAATTATGCCGAACACCAGCCCGCGCCACCTCGCCGTAGAGGCAAAGAGGCAGCGGCCCCGGGCTACACGTATGACTTACGTCAGGACCTGGACAATAGAGCCGGCCAGACCAGATCAATCTACGGATCAAGGGGACGTGCTCCAACACGAGACGATGGCCATCAAGCCTGGCGCGACAAGCATAACCAAGTTCAAGCCGAGAACCGAACACGGATGTCATCCAAACTCCGTCGTGATGTCGCCCGATATAGAGACGCCGCACACCCCATGTGCTTTACCAACGAGGTAATGCAGCACCAATTTTCGGAAGGGTTTAAACACGTAAACATCGAGGCATACGATGGAATGACAGATCCCGCTGTGTGGATTGAAGATTTTCTTCTCCACATTCACATGGCTCGCGGTGATGATCTCCATGCCATTAAATACCTTCCTCTAAAGCTAAAAGGGCCAGCACGGCACTGGTTGAATAGCCTCCCAGAGAACTCCATTGGTAGTTGGGAGGATTTAGAGGATGCTTTTCGGGACAACTTTCAGGGCACTTATGTCCGGCCACCGGACGCTGATGACCTGAGTCACATAGTCCAGCAACCCGGAGCGTCAGCCCGCAAACTCTGGACTCGGTTCTTAATTAAAAAGAACCAAATTGTCGACTGTCCGGACGCCGAAGCCTTAGCGGCATTTAAACACAGCGTCCGCGATGAATGGCTCGCCCGAAACCTCGGTCAGGAAAAGCCGAAGACTATGGTAGCTCTCACTACACTCATGACCCGCTTCTGTGCGGGCGAAGATAGTTGGTTGGCTCGTAGAAGCAACAGCACCAGCGACCCTGGCACCTCTGAGGCCAGGGACGGCAATGGGAGGCCACGACGCAACAAAAATAAACGTCGAAACAACAATGAAGAAACCGAGGATACGGCGGTCAACGCCGGATTCAGCGACTCTAAACCCGGTCAGCGGAAGAAGCCGTTCAAAGGAAATAGAGACGGACCGTCCAACTTGGATAAAATACTGGATAGGCCCTGTCAAATCCATGGCACCCCTTGACAAACCTGCCAACCACACCAACAGAAATTGCTGGGTTTTTAAACAGGCCAGTAAATTAAATACCGAACATAAGGGGAAACGACCTCAAAGCGAGGACGACGATGAACCCCGCCCTCCGAACACCGGGGGACAAAAGAAGTTTCTCCCCGAGGTGAAAATAGTGAACATGATATATGTCACGCATATCCCCAAGAGGGAGCGCAAGCGCGCATTGAGGGACGTCTACGCCATAGAGCCTGTCGCCCCGAAATTCAACCCATGGTCGGCTTGTCCGATCACCTTCGATCGCAGGGACCACCCAACCAGTATCCGTCACGGAGGTTCGGCGGCCCTGGTACTCGATCCCATCATCGACGGATACCATCTCACTAGAGTCCTTATAGACGGCGGCAGCAGTCTCAAAATGATTTACCAAGACACTGTCTGTAAGATGGGTATTGACCCGTCAAGAATCAAGCCTAGCAACACTACCTTTAAAGGAGTGATACCTGGCTTAGAGGCCCGCTGCATGGGTTCCTTAACACTAGAAGTGGTATTCGGCTCTCCAGATAACTTTCGAAGTGAAGAATTGATCTTCGACATCGTCCCTTTTCGCAGTGGTTATCATGCATTGCTTGGACGAACTGCTTTCACCCGCTTTAATGCAGTCCCGCACTATGCTTATTTGAAGCTCAAAATGCCCTGACCACACGGCGTCATCACAGTCAATGGAAATATGGAGCGCTCCCTCCGTACTGAGGAGCACACCACGGCCCTAGCAGCTGAGGTACAGAACGGCCTCAACAGCTCATTGGTCGTCAAGACCCATGACACCGCCAAGCGAGTCCGATCAACATTACAGCATGACAGCTTGGCAAATCCAGAGCTTGAATAGCAGTTCGGCCTCCGCCGATCGCCCCATAAGGTTGCGGCATACATACCGTGCATGCATAATTACGCACTGAAAATACCTTGGGCAGCGCCGGAGGCATACTGCGGAACAGGTCTATAGTACGGATTGACCCTATTCGGACCTTAACTTTCTTTTTTCTTTTCTTTCTCTTTTACCATAGGTTCATTAAAAACCTACCTACTCTACGGTTGTACAGGGACTCCTTTCTAGGTTCCCCTTTCTTGTATACGACCATCGACTCCTCCTCTCAAAGGATTTCCAACCAAGGAGAAACGGCGCAGACATGCAGCAGGGCATCATTAGGACCTTCAAGCCACTACTTTCTCAGAAAAGCCATGTATAAACCTTTCCCTTGTGTAAACTTTCGGCATGTAAAATGCCCTTGGCCTTCGGGCATTATCTATAATCACACGTCTCGACGTATTAATCAGGGCATAAAGGAAGCAGTTGATCACCACTTTTGTTTGGTACTCATCTATTTCATATTATCATCTGTCTTCCCTCCCTACGCCTGACTGCCACACGTGCCTTAGTCCGGTCTTAAACACAAGGGGGCTGTATCTGGCCCGGCACATTTTAAAGTCCGAACTACTATGGGGTACTCTTCGGCGTCCCGAATATTGCATTATATGCATCGGCTCCGAATCATGTCTTTGGTCTATAGTTGGGTTGCCCGGCTCCTGTGCTTACCACCTTACGTTCCGCTCGTTCGGCTAAGGTAGTAAAGGGAGAACTACTGCGATTGTATTTCTGGTTCGTCCGGTCAAATACCTCAGTAGAGAAAGCCGAAAACTGACTGTCATGATAAAGCGAGAGCTGGTCGGCGATTCGGTGACTTAGTCTTATACTACAATCGTTAGCAATTTACTCCGTGTTATACGAGGGGCTGGTCTTCGTCCAAGCCGTGTGGAAATGGCTATTCAGCCCGGATTGCCGCACACGCACAAGGGGCTAGTACTTAGCCCCACCATCAAACTCCTATGGCTAAGTGAAAGTAATAAAGCCGCATAGTCTGGTTGCCTGGTTCACCTCGCGGACACCTCCTTTACGGACCAAGACGTTGGATAAAGTGTGGTCACGCGTCACTACGAACACCCCCGTAGCATCTACGTGGGGGCTGAAGCCGACGACTGGCAACTTTCAGAAATAAACTGCCGCACAAGAGGAAAACATTGCTTGAAACAAAAGGCGCAATAAATATATATATTACAAGCATGGGTTCATAACATAGTTTTTACAACCCGAATACATCTACTCAAATACGACGTCATTAGAACATTGGCCCTCTACTATTCGGGCCCCTGCCAGGACGTCGTCGAAATATCTCTCCGGCCTCCGATGATCTTTGCCTTCAGGCGGGCCTGCGGTCGCCACATCGGTGGCCTTCATCTTTTCCCATTGCATCTTAACGCGGGCGAAGGCCATCCGGGCACCTTCTATGCAGGCCGAACGCTTCACAGCATCAATCCGAGGCAGTGCGTCGATGAGCCGCTTCACCAAACCGAAGTAGCTACTGGGAATTGGTTCAGCGGGCCAAAGTTGGAGTATTAGATCCTTCATGGCCAAACCAGACAACCTATGTAGCTCCATCAGCTGCTTCATCTGGTCGTTCAGGAGCACCGGGTGCTCCGGTGTAAGAAACTACGACCAGAACAGCTTCTCGGACGAGTTCCCCTCCTGGGCTCGGAAGAACTGTGCGGCATCACCGGCACTCCTTGGGAGATCCTTAAACGCGTCTGGGGAACTCCACACTCGAGTGAGCAAAGCATATCTTTGACCTCCAAAAATACTCTACAAAGGAAAGGCCTTACCAGCCGCTATCTGCCTCGCTTGATGGATCTCTTCGCGAGCACTCCGGGACTTGCTCCGCGCCTCTTTGGCATCATGGAGAGCCTTTGCAAGCTCGGACGACTAGGCCGAAGTCTTCTACTCCAATGTCTCGCATTGGCTGATGGCATCCTTCAGCTCCTGCTCAACTTCGGCCACCCGAGCTTCGTGTTGGCGGCGGGTAGCTTGTTCGGCTTCTAGTTCTGCAGCCGCTTTATCAGCGGCTGCCTTACTCGCCTCGGCTTCCTTCTTGGCCTGGGTGAGGGCGCCTTTGAGGGTCTCGTCCTCGGCTGTGCCAACTACACTCATAATCAAAGCATCCTGTGAGTTAAACTCTCAACATACATATCACTTCTGACATGAAAATGAATTTTTTCATCATGCACATACCTTGCGTCTCATCGAACCGCTTGTTGATGCGGTCGAGCTCTTCATTGGCCGCTTCAAGCCTCTGATTGAGTTCGGAAACTTCTGCGGCCTGGGTGATGGCCGCCAACAGGGAAGCCTATTGCAACAGCAGAGTAGTATGATAACACGCCCGAGTACTATATGGATCCTCTGTTCGATTCTTTTCAAACAAAACAAAGCCTCAGGGGCTACTGTCTGTACACAGGTATATTCCTCTATATGAAAAGTTTTTTAGAACGTTACGTCGCATACCTCAAAGTCTGTCAGTAGGCTGGTGAAGGCTTCGTTCAGTCCGCTCTTAGCAGACTGAACCTTCTCCACCATCGCACCCATCAGGGTGCGGTGCTCCGCCATGATGGAAGCATGCTGCAGTGCTTCCTCCAGAGCGTTGGGCGCCTCCGGATTAGTGGAGGTCGCCGATGGAGCTGATGCTCCTCCCCCCTCTTTCAAAGAGGGCTGCTTATCCAATCCAGGAGCCGTGTTGGTCTCCGGAATGGTGTCCGGTTGGGGCCCGGATGGTTGGGGGTCCGCACCATCGGTTGTCATAGGGGTCGCCTCCCCTAGGTTTTCGGCGACCGAGGTATTAACCTCGGGTGCTTTCTCGGCTGCTTTGTTCGCCCCACCTCTGCCAAGAGAGGTCCTTTGGGCCGACACCTCGGTGTCCTCCATGATGATAGGTGAGGTGGCCCGTGTCGGCGTGTCACACTCTGCCATTTCAGGTGGCAGAGATTTCCCCTCCGATGATGGGGTTTGCGGGAGCTCGCTGGGAGGGCTGAAAGGCAAATAACAAAATAACTTATATAATGGAAGCAGGTAGACCGAAGATAAACAGTAAGTTTCCGGATACTTACGATTCGGCCAGGGGCTTCACCCTGGGTGGCTTCTTGGGGACTAGTTTGGTCTCTGAGTCCGAACTATCCGAAAGGGCCAGCTTCCCTCTCCTGGGCGCCTCCTTCTCAGGGTCTTCGAAGGCCGTCCTCTTCTTCTTCCTCCCCTTACGGGGGGAGTCGCTCTCCACCTCCTCCTCCTCTTCTTCCTCATCTCCTTCATGGGAAGAGAGGGCTTCGGTCTCTCCGGAGACTGTTTTCAAAGGACCTTTATGGCGGGGGCCGCCCTTGGCCTCCTTGCCTTTCTTCTTCTTGGCCTTCCTCTTCGGCGCTTGATAGGGCGCCGGGACCAGCATCTCCGTTAGCTGGGGTATGGTCGGATGCTCAGGCAGCGGTGCCGGACAGTTGATCCGCTCCGCCTTTGCTGTCCAGACCTGTAAAGAAAACGGGCGATATAATTTCTATGATATCTGAAATATTTATCGGATAGGCTATGCTTACCGCCGTGGCTGGGTTCTCGATGTCGAGCCCGATGTCTTCATTCTTCTTCGGCCACTTTTTCTGAGCCTTGAAGAGCTGCTTCCATATATCTTCGTGCGTGGTGCCGAAGAAACGCTTCAGGGTCCGTGGCTTCTTCAGATCGAACTCCCACATGGGGGAGGCCCGGAGCTGGCAAGGAAGGATGCGGCGGAAAAGCATCACTTGAATCACGTTTGTGAGACCAGTGTTCTCACCCAACATGTCGGAGATGCGTTTTTGGAGCACCGTCACCTCCAGTTTGGACCCCCAATCAAGACCCTTGGCGGTCCATGAGGTGAGTCTCGTGGGGGGTCCGGATCTGAAGTCTGGCGTGGCCGCCCAGTTGGCGTCGCGGGGTTCGGTGATGTAGAACCACTCCTGCTGCCACACCTTGACTGTCTCCACAAATGCCCCTTTGGGCCAAATGGCGTTGGGGAGCTTGCTCACCATAGCCCCGCCGCAGTCCGCATGCTGTCCGTCGACCACCTTCGGCTTCAGATTGAAGACCTTGAGCCATAGGCCAAAGTGTGGGGGGATGCGGAGAAGAGCCTCACACACGACGATAAACGCCGATATGTGAAGGAAAGAATTTGGGGCTCGATCATGGAAATCTAGCCCGTAGTAGAACATAAGACCTCGGACGAAGGTGTGACACCCTGGTTTTCGCTTCTGTTTTTTTTCCTTCGCGGAATTTGACTCCCGTCTTTTTTCACGGTTATCGGATTTTCTTTAGCTCTTGGGTATACGAAGATGGTCATTTAGTCTTGCCTTTCCTGTCCAACCAGAGATTCTCTCCATTCCATCCTTGCCACCCAAGATCTATTCTCGGGGTTTTTCCACCGAAACCCTACCTTCCGAGTTACCGGAAGGGAAACCCTGATTCTTGCAGTTACAAAGGTACCCCAATTTCCTTTGATCTTCTGACTCCCAAACTTTTCTCAGTGATCATCCTAACTTTGTAAACCCTGGATATGCAAAAATATTGCCAAGTCATTTGCAATATTTTTCAATTATAATTAATTCCTTTTTCTATTATTTAAAGGAATTAAATCCAGGAAGATATCTATCCATCTCCAAAGTTGATGAAAACTGGTGGAGATATTCTTTGTGATCATACTGAGCTCCCATAAAAATATTGGTCATAATTAAATAAGGGAAATTGTATTTTCCTATTTAATGCCAATATTGCATTTTGGGCAGTTTCTAAAGGAATTACCATTTTGGTAGCCAGGAAAAATCCCAAATAATTTTTGGAGCTCACCCTATCTATATCTTCACCATTTCCATCAAAAACCAAGTTCCAAAGTTCAAAGTTTGAGCACAGCATCCATTTGAAAATTCTGTTCAGATTTTTAGTTTGCAAAGGAAGTGCTTGAACCATTGATCCATTTGAGCTGAAATTTTTCATGGTGGTTAAAATTTCTAAATCACCCATAGATGCCAAAAATCAGCTCAATCCATCTATCCATTATTCCACAGAAATTTTCTCAATTTTCTGTCCATTTCAAAGCTCTTTGAGGGAAGTACCACTTTGGAATTTCCAAATGAGCTGAAACTTTTCCAGTATTTTCATACTTCCAAATGATTGGCCTCCACCAAAATTCAACTCATTTCATCAAACAATTTGAGTGCAACTTCAAAATCCCTTTTCTGGACCAGATTTGGCATTACAAAGGAAGTATATGCAAATGAGGTCCAAATAACTTCAAATTTTGTCGGAATATAGTCCTTCCTACCACAGAATACTGTGACAAAGTTTCAGTTCCATATCTCTATCCATTTCTCCACAAAATTCCACCCAAGTTTGCTGTTAAAATCTGTTTCTGCAAGGTTCACTCATCCTAGAGCTATCCAGGTGGTTCCAGCCACTTTTCCCATCTATTTGAGCAGTAAGGCAGCTGTTTGACAAGGCATGGCAGGCAGACGCGGGCTGGAGCGTGCGGTGCGCGTGGTGACCATGTAGCGGGCGTGTAGAAACGGCGCTCTACGCCTCTGTCGTCTCCGTACCGTCGCCTCCGGCCAGACTCCGCTTGTCTGGGCATGTCTAGTGGCTCCTCGGCGTCCACGCGACCCTCTCCAGCATCTTCTCCACTCCTCTCTCCTTCTCCTCGCGCCACGATGAGCCCCGCCGCAGTTCTGTCCGCCCGTGACCCTCGAGATGTCACCTCCCTCCCTGGCCGTTTCCTCCCTGAGCCGTCCCCTCCCCCTATTGCACGTCAGGTCAGCACCACTCCCCTCGCGCCACCACGTCGGAGCGCCAATGCGTGGCTAAGCTTGCCTTGGCAGCCAAGCTTATCCGGTAGCCACGGTCGGGCTATAAATAGCCCAAGCCCGAGCCTCCCGAGCATCACCAACACCCGCAGCATCTCCCTCTCCCTCCCAGCTACCTCTTCGGTCCCTCGTTCGAGCTCCTGGAGCTCTCCCCGCCTCCAATGGCCTCCTTGGCCATCGCTCGGCTCCTCTCAAATTGGAGCGAGCCGCAGCTCATCTCCCCCTTCCACCTACACCGGAGTTGCCTCCTCACCTCCACTAACCTCCCTGGTACCTCAGCTACTCCTCGCCGCGGCGGTGCCCTACTCCTCACCGGCGCCCAACACCTCCACCCGCCGTGGCCAATGCCCCGGCTAGTACCGAGCTCTCCGACGACTGCGCCACCCGGGGCTGCATCCGCCTCTCTCTCCTGAGTCCGCCGGTAGGTCGGACGCCACCTGCGGTGGCCTGTGCCGGCAGCAAACCTCGTCGGGGCCGGCCCTGCCCTCGGCCAGGCACGGGAGCGGGAGGAGGAAGAAGTTGACCTAGCTCGGCGGGCCCCGCCTCTCCTTCGACCCCACCCGTCAACCTAAGAGCCAAGTCAACACGGGCCCGCGCGGGAGTAAGTGGAGGCGCATTCGGATAAATACGTTTTCAACACTGGAAAGCATATTCCCTTGTACTGCGCCTGAAATTACGTCTTCCTACACAGAAAACGTACTCTGCCCGAAGGCGCTTTCTGTTTAGCCACCAGGGGCCTGTCTATGAATACTTTATTTATAGATTGGTCCCTATACTTCCAACGGCTATATCTTTTTAACCGAGACTCCGATTCAGGTGAATCCAACACCCACGTCTTCGTCTCGTCGAGCCCGTTCTTTTGGTATCATCTTCACAAGGTGGTCACATTGGAAATGACCATTTTGCCCTTGCCCCTTATCAGCCCCCTCTGAGAGAGAACGGTTTTCGGCGATTCTTCTGCGGCTTCACCGCACTTCTTCCCGGAGTAATTCGTCGACCCCAGGCAAGCCGACCATCTGATATATGCCCTAAAGCATTGCTCTGTGATATTTCTTGCATGTTTAAATGAATATGCTAATGCTTGTGTGAGTGGTGGTGAGCTGTATGAGACTCTGATGAACCCTTGCTTGCACTTTCTTCGGTGACGGCACCACGCCTGTGTTCTGAGCTGTTTCCGGCCGTCCGGGGTGGATGCTGACTTTTATTTCTCTTGTCAGCAACTGTCCGTGTTCTGAGCTGCTTTTCGGCCGTCTCGGACAGCTGTTGAAAGTCTTTCCGTAGCAGTGACCCTATGCTCTGAGCTGTTTCTCGGCCGTCTTAGGGAACTGCTACATTCTTCTTATCGACACCGTCTCATGCTCTGAGCTGCTTTTCAGCCGTCTTGAGCCGGGGTTGAGTTATTCCAGTAATGTCCCAGATCTGAGTTGTAAAGACCGTTCTGGTGGCTACTGGTTTCTTTGCCGGTTTTGTGCAAGGGTTCAAATGGTCGTCACTTACAACTAGAACTTTTAAACTGATAACTTGCCATTTAAATCTTGTTTCATTAATGACTCGTTGTGATGTTATATGGAGATAGGTGGTTATGTTTCCACAGTAGTTATCTCACACATAGTTACCACCATGTTAAGTTATTGTGATGAATCACTGAGCTTGCTAAATGAACTTAGTCGGTTGATCTAGAGTCACCTGTCCGGGCTTATTCGTGCAACCACATTTGCCGGTATGGGACGGCCTTGGCTTGGTCTGGCTCCGTGCTCTTTCACCGGTACCTCCATGCAGGGAGGGTTATGCGTGTGTGCTACCCTGATCAGGTAGACGGCGATAACCATGTGAGCCCAGTTGAGTTGTTTGGGTACCCGTCCCCGTTTGGGACAGTTTAGTTTGGCCACGACGGTGGCAGGTGTCACGAGGTGACAAGGGGCCACCCAGGGCTTGACTCCGGGGGAGGATGATTGCCGGTGGTACGATGGGAGAGTCACGGGTCAGGCAGGTTTCGTTGGAGCAACACTGGTCCACCCGAATGGGATCACGAGGTCAGTGCTCCATAGTGTGGGTAAAGTGCGCAACCTCTGCAGAGTGTAAAATCTATTCGAATAGTCGGGTCCACAGTATTGGACTGCCCGTCCAGACCTCACTAGGTGGTCAACCGTAATGGTGATAATAATGGTGGAAGAACTTGTCCTGTACAGACATCAGATGATGTCAGGAATATGGTATGTTAGCCATGGGATGGCTATATGAGGAATGGTTAGATGACCGAAAGACTTGGATTGGATTTGGATCAGATTTAGAATGGATCATGAGATTATTCGGAGTATGGATGATTCACTTGATATGCTTTACTTTACTGTATTTTACCTCAGTAGTTATCTTGCTGAATAAACCTGTTATGACTTGATAATTGATGTTGCTAGCTAGACATGCCATGCTATGATAATTAATGTTGCTCTAATAACAAATGCATGCTTGAATGCCATGGATTGCTATGCTTGGTGTATATGTTAGTTTGGTTTGCTTGCGAGTACATTCAAAAGTACTCAGCGGCCTTCAATGTGGCCAGGTTCACATAAGGATCCATCGTCTGTCAACGAGGAGCCGGAGCGTTCGTGGGCTAGGTGCGTAACCCAGTCAGATCCCTGTGGATTGGAGCCGCACCAAGACCATGCTGCCTTAGATAGAGCTTTTCCGCTGCCATCACTCTAGTAAACCATCATGTAAGACTTATATATCCATTAATAGAAATGTCTGTGTTCATGATACTTGTTGTAAAAGCGCATGCCAGAGTGATTTCCTGGGCTAGTATGCGTGGCGACCGTCTGGCTACAGTGGTACTCAGGCGGGGCGCCACAGAAGGGGTGGAGGGGAAACCCTAGCCCCCGGAGGAAATGGGGGATGAAGACGACCCTCTCACCGGGCTCCGGAGTAGGAATGACCTGATCTTTGTCAGGGATCCTATGCGCGATATCCGCGGACAAATAGCCCGCGCTCTGGAGCTCCTTGACGTCCTTTTCAGTGACGGTGGAGGCCTCCCACTTGCCCTTGGAGCCGGACCCGGCCATTGCTGAGGTGGGTGGCAGCGGTGGAGGAGATTGGAGCTATGGGCGCTAGAGCTTGGAGATTGGGAGACAGAAGCTCGAGGAAGGCGTGGGGAAAAAGGAGGGATCTTTATCCTCTTATAGATGGTAAAAATACCAAACGTCCCCTTCTCAAGCCATAAACCTCGCCTGTTCCCAATGAAATCAAGTGTAAGGTGCGGTTGGATTACCCAAACCATATTGATGATAATCCCGTAATGGGCGGGCATGATCTCTGTTTTGACAAGACGTGCCAATGAAGGCTAGACCTCGAAACGCGAAACGGGAGGCGTGAAAACGGTTCGAAATATTAAAGAGTCAAGTGTGACGCTTCGCCGAAAAAGTTGTCAGTAAAAGACACTGCCCTTGTTTTGACATCTTGCCTTCATGGCTAAGGGTTGTATTGATTATGCCGAGCCGGATACAGTTTCTTTATGCATGGAGCTAACTTAAAATTTTCGGGGGAAGGAACCCGCCTTGCAATGCCGAAGATAATCCACGTGCCGAACTCATCGTCATCGAAGACTGGTTCAGGGGCTACTAAGGGACTCCTGGATTAGGGGGTCCTCGGGTGTCCGGTCTATTCAATATGGGCCGGACTGATGGGCCGTGAAGATAAAGCAGAAGACCATCCCTCGTGTCCGGGTAGGACTCCTGTATGCGTGGACGGCAAGTTTGGTGTCCGGATGTATTATTTCCTTCTTCTGTAAACCGACTCTGTACAACCCTAGGCCCCTCCGGTGTGTATATAAACCGGAGGGTTTAGTCCGTAGAGGCAATCATAATAATCATAGGCTAGACAGCTAGGGTTTAGCCATTACGATCTCGAGGTAGATCAACTCTTGTAACCCCTATACTCATCGAATACAATCAAGCAGGACGTAGGGTTTTACCTCCATTAAGAGGGCCCGAACCTAGGTAAACATTGTGTCCCCATTGTCCATTGTTACCATCAATCCTCAGACACACAGCTTGGGATCCCCTACCCGAGATCTGCCGATTTTGACACCGACACATACCTCTATATTTGTTCATGGCATCATGGCCAGCATGCATAGGCCTTGATTGTGCAAGATGTCACAAAGGTAATTTAGGGTGGTGCTTCAAGAGTTCAATATTACGAATATCCTTGAAGGATTCCTATGAATCCTCATGGATTGAATCAGGAAATGGCGGGCGGCGGAACAATAGATGATGGTGTTTGATAGGTTAGGGATTGAGATTATGTCAGAGCGACAAACGGTAGTGTCTAGCAGGCTAGGATTCGCTATTGCGACAAAGCGATGAGCGGTGGGGTCTAGTAGGCTAGGGTTTGGGATAGAGCAAAGTGACAAATGGTGCTCCAATAGTATAGGGTTTGGGATTGTGGTAGGATGGGGTGTGGGGCAAGGAGATGTGGAACTAGCCTTTTGCTTTGCATATTTTATCATTTCTATATTTGTTTCCCCTTTTACCTTGCTTACAACATATCACTTGCTCTTGTGAATATGCGTTAGTCTGGAAAAAATCCTTGAATTTCTCCCGTGTGCCTCTTTGGTAAGGCATGCTAAACACAGTGTGGTATTTTTAAGGGACTATATAGGAGCTATTTATTTTTGTATGCCTGTCCAACTGATGCACAAAGACTTTGATTTTATATATATATTGGCCTTTTTGGTCTCAATTATCTATTGACACTCGGTTTATAAGTGGAACAATAAGTTAAATCAATCTTATAGGTGGAGACACTTTGTTTAGGAGGTTTGCAACATAACATATTCTCTTGCCAAACCTTAGATATTTAGACCAACGATACGATTTTTCACTACTAGGTTTGATGAAAGCACACCAGACAAACATGGTCCACAAATTGGAGAAACTAGTTAACCATACAAAAATACTTGCGATAGAACTACACATAATGTTAAGCTAATCATACTAAAATGGTAGGTAGCTAGTCACAGGAACACAAAATAGCCCACTGAATAAAATGGCAATAACATAGTCTTGTAGAGGACGGGCAATACAAGCTAGGGCCACCATAAAAGATCTCCATGTTTGCATTTTAGGGAAGCTTGAGTTGGATTTTGAGATGATGAGGATGGCGCTCAAGAACAAAATGTCTTTGTCACAAGCTCCTCAACGTCCTCCTAAAGTACCTTCCATAGCTGCATCAGGGATACATGAGATAAATGAGCATCAGAGGGTCCAAAATTAATTTATGGTCATGGTGTTTCTTATGCATTACCACACTAGAATAAACCAAATATAAGAATCCCATTAAATCATTCATAACCAAAATCACATCAATTGGTCTGGAAATATCTATTGATTGTATGGTATCGGGTCAAATGAGAGTTCAGCCACAAAGTTCTGCAACTGATTATTAGGTAATCTCAAAAAGGCTAAAGGACAGCAAAACATGATGTGCTCAAAAGTCGCTATATCCCCATAAAGTTCATAGTCACGTCTCTACATCACATACAATATTTTCAGTTGCTTAGACGACTGAATTGTATTTTACTCAAATCATTTTTTAGATTGTTTGCTATTTTACTATCCTCTATAACCTGAGAATGAACATACTATCATCCATGTTTTTGTTGATCAATTAGAACAGCCAAATATTTCAGAGGTTGAGAACCACACATGCGGGTAAATTTTGACAACAATAAATGCTTCTAATATTCAAAAAAATAAATGCTTCTCCATTTGATTCTTGCCCATGCAGTATGACAACTATCAGGATTTAATGCTAGACTCGGTAATCACATGTGAACAAAATGCAATCGGCACAATAAACATCGCACATGCAAGGTGGACTCTAGATCAGAAAACCAAGGGTGCATCAGCAAACTAAGGGTGCATGTGGCTTTATTAATTGATTTGCATCCATCAAGCCAGCTGAAGTTGTAACCAAATTTATATTTGTTCATTAGGACATGAGTAATATGTGAACCCTACCCAGTGTAGTGGATAACCGAGATACACCACTAAAATATGTCTCTAATCTCCATTCTGAAATGTACTCATAACCATAACACTTCCTTCACAAGAAAAACATTAACAAAGTACTTGCTTTAAGAAGAAATCAAATTATCAACAAGCAAACATTAGCATTATTACCAAGAACTATGTTCGGATACTTGGACAATGCACAAGGGTGGACTGAGGTATATCCTGTGAAAGAAAATGATGCCACATCAACCAACATCTTCTTTTTCAGGTCAGTAGTGATCAGCCATGTCTTTATGTTGCAAAATTTGGATTTACACAACAAGTAACCAACATCATCACAATCATAGGTCAAGCACAGGACAGGGTGAGATGCTTGCAGGTCCTTCAATGTCAACTCTCGTGCATAGGTGTCACTCGGAGTCAAGTCAGGCAACAACTTAAAATGACTTGGGTAGTCAACCAAGATTTCCTTGTCATAAGACATGAATCCCTTGCTCCAATGGTCCCAAGAAGTAATTATGTACCATGTGATGGCCCTCCAACCAATTTCTTTGGGGTTCATCAAGCAGTCTGACTCATAGAGTGTATCCATGTCATCATACGACCTTTCATCAACATCTGGTCTTTCATATTTTTCTATCTCGACAAACTTGAGCATACCATTACTGTATGAAACATTCCAAATCAGCCACATAGACAATCTTGCGTTGTCCATGTTGCCAGGCATCACCTTAATTAGGAAATGCGATGAAGTGCACCACACGCATTTTATGGAGCACATTGTAGAACAGAATCCCCATCCAGAGATCAAACCATCCGAGCTTCTCCTAGAGATAGGAAGTCCAATTCCCTACGTAATCTGTAAAATTCGATATATGATACATCACACTCAGAGTTCACACAATCATCACAAGTAAATGCCGCAAACAAGAAAACACGAATGATCAATGGAACCTAGTTAAGTTGGCATCATAGCACCTCGGTTTTGATCATCGGTGTTGTTCTTCACTCGACTTGGCGCTCCTTCTTGAAGAATGGGCCGAACAGTGTGTAGTAGTGTTAATCCTCTCCCCAGCCATCATACACATTCTTGTTGCATCTATTGGAGGCTTTGGAGCAGCTGCCCACCTTGGAGCTAGATGTGATGCTCAATTGAGCTAGCTCAGAGGAGCCATCCTGGTCCATCTATGCCACAACCTCATCTTTCTTGAGGTTTTCCTTCATGATCGGCTCATCGAATATCTCTACGACATCACAGTTGCATAGGTCAGCTCTGCAGGCAATAGGCACAATGTAATTTTCAAAGGCGCCCTCCTAAAATTCCACTCTTATAAATCCATCATTTGTGCATGAACTCGAGCGTAAATTTTGAAAGTATAAATGAATTCAATTGAAAGAAACTAACCAGTTAAGCGGCTAAAGTGTAAATCATATTAAATTGCAACAACTAACCACATATATGTTGAAAGTGTAAATGCCGTAAATTGCAACAAGTGTAAATGATGCTAAACTACAAGAGGTTAGTCACATAAATGTAAGAATAAAAATGATGCTAAAATGCAAGAAGCTAACCATGTCAAATACACGAGAGCTAGTATCTATCCATATTAACAAAAAGGAACACATACATCTACTAGGGTTCGGTTAGGGCCTTAGACTAGCACAACATCTGATCTGACAAACTAATCACCTTGATCTAGGTCGATCTGAAAACACATTGTACGACCGCATGCTTGAACCAAGATTTCTAGTGTTAGGTATGTCAAGCCTTAGAGACATGCAAAAGTGTGGCTCCTCTCGAAATAGTAGGGTTAGAAAAGTAGAATGCATATGCTAACCTGCAAGTTGGTGGCATCAAGCTCGCATCCCAGATCCCATGCTGACATGCTCAACACGCAAACCGCCTCTGAGGCGAGCGTTGGGTTCACACTCTTATTGAAGACCACACGTCTGCCTTTCCTCGTGGCATAATGGCCATCATGGGTAGGGGTTGACCGTGTGGATTGGTGCGGAGGCTGTGCCAGGTGGTACTCATTGGAGTTGGATAACCGGAGTAGCCTTGAAGGATTTTTGTGAATTCGCATGGCTCAAACCAAGGGGTTGCATCCGGCGGAGCGACAAACAACAATGTTTGATAGGCTAGGATTTAGGATTGCGGTGGAGCAATGAAGGGTGGGGTCTAATTGGCTAGGATCTGGATTGTGGCGGGGTGACAAATGTGGGGTCTAATAAGCTATGATTTGGGATTGCGATCGGGGATGAACGGTGGGGTCAAGTAGGCTAGGGTTTGAGACTACGGCGGAGCGATGAATGGTGGGGTCTGGTATAGGCTAGGCTTTGGAAATGTGATTGGATAGGGTATGTGGGGGGTTGGGTGGAACTAGCCTTTTTCTCCACCGATTCTATCATTTTCTCTATTTGTTTCCCCTTTTCCTTTAGTCATAACATCTCATTTTTCTACTTGGAGTATGCACTAATGTGGGGGGGGGGATCCTTGCATATCTCCCATGTACCTCTTTGGTGTTTCTAAGGGATTATACGAGCTATGTATTGGTGTATGTATATCCAAAAAGCAAAAAGACTCTGATTAAATGTGTTTTTGTCTCATTTGTCTATTGGCACCCAAGGAACTAAATTGATCTTATAAATAGACATACATTCTACAGGAGGTTTGCAACATAACTCCTATTTTTGCAAGACACCGTGGATTATCTAACACATTTCATAGTTTTCAAATTTATAAAAAAATATTTGAGCAATAAACATCTATGAGCTTGTTTGGTTCTAGAAAACGTTCATTTAAGAATGGTAGTTTCGTGATTTAATGTTCAAAAGCAATGCACAGTCACAACATTGAGTTATATGCACATATGTGGATACCTTTAGAAAAAATATAATACAATTTTGAGAGGTGTGCTCCATCTCCCACATGCATCTATTGAGTGTAAAAAATGCCCCTTTGGCGTCACTCCACAGCGAGTGTGGTTGAAAATGAGTACATGTCTAGTTTAAATTGGAAGTAATTGTGCTGGTGATCGTGCAAATAGAAACAAAAGGGTTATAATAGGAACATAATGAATAGATCTAGGTAGAGTTTGGATACATGCCAAAACAAATGTCATAGAAGGTAAGATCCAATTCCATATTTCACGAGGGACATAATGAATAGATCTAGGTAGAGTTTGGATACATGCCAAAACAAATGTCATAGAAGGTGAGATCTGATTCCATATTTCACGAAAGAACTGAAAGAAAGAAGATAAAACAAATAGACTAATCCGTAAAAATGGAAATTTCCACTTAGAAGATTGCAAAATGCACATCAACACATGCGTCATCAAATGCGGTAGCATTGGGAAAACATAAATGAAAATGATATTAGTCTAGAAATTAGCAACATGAAACAAGCTCATATATATGCCTCATGTCATAATACTACAAGGAATACAAAAAGACAAGTAAAAATCCGACATGTTATGGAAACATATACATTTGAAATTGTTCATGAAAAAGTATGGTCATTTGAGTGTTGTCCCAGATAAAAGGTATCCACTTATAGTTGCTAGCCTTCCATGACATTTATGTGTAGAACACAAACAACCATGACTTTCTTACCAAATGGCAAGTAAATACGTCATCAACAATCTATGTCTAGATTTATTTTATATTCTACTTCATGAACATAATTTTTGGGAAAAGGCAAGATATTCATCACACCCAGAAGTTATAGTCATAAGCACATGGAAAGTTGTAAACGACAAACCCAGTGGGATGAGATGGACTATGTATAGAGATCAAGCTTAGCTAAGTTGACAATGTCATATGCAAGCTTGAGCCTTAGCAAATAGGCGATGTGATTTATGTATAAATGAGCATAGCTCGAATCAGGACACTGACAAGTGGCACGATGGAGAGTTGCATGTGTATTCATTAAGGTGGAAATTTACATGCTGAAGATTGTGTGACCCATATATATCCAGAGAAGCAGAGATACAGAGACATACAGAGAGTAAGATATACCACTATGTTTTGATGTTTTTTTCCTCAAACCATTAAGGATAGGTGCATGTGATTTCATTAAGATATTATATTAAGATCATGTGCCAACCAAGTTTCCAACTTTCAAGAGATATAAGTGAAGTGCGGGAAGTTTAAAGTGTTTCTAGCACCACATTTTTCTTACTCTAGTAGATATAATTGAAACACATCGAGTAAATAATCAAGCCAAGCAATATTGTGTCCCTTATCAAAGTTAATGACCATAAGTGTAGATTATACTTTATTCAAAAAGAAAAAGGAAAATGATGCTCCAAGAAAACACACAAAGCAATGAATGGATAAAAGGTTTTAAAGAAGTCATACTGAAAGGTTGATGAAGAATGGGGATTCCCTGGGCATCCCCAATCTTTGCATTTTCATCCTTCTTTGAAACAAATTGGGGGTGCCTTGCGCATTCCTCTCACACACTAATCGGCAGATCAACGCATCGTGCATGCCATCCCAGGAATCACGCTAGTGCCGCCTGATATACATGATGATCACAACACAGACCTTACTAAAAGAAGGTTTACGAAGTCATTGTGGCTTGTTTATTAGAGTGATGCCATAGATTGCACTTTAGCAATAAAATAGGTTTTGAGGATGACTTCCCCTATTTTTGTGAAAGGCTAGAGGCATATGTGAGGTGATTGGTCTGCCTTTGAAGGAAGATCTAGAGGGGTCTCGATCCTGACATGGTACTCTCGATAAGATTCCCATAATAACCCTTTTCAAAGAAATACAATAATACACATATTATTTTGGGTGCCAAATACCTAAAATCAAATATTCATGAAAGTGGAACCATGGTATAGAGCGCTTCAAACGAAGAATTTAGGAATTTGAATCACCCCAAATCGGTATCATGGTTCAAAAGTTATGGTTGTTCATTGCTTAAGGTTTTAACAAATAAACAAACATGTCCATTCTTGGGCTAAACGAGTGGATAACCACACTTTATTCGAATCATCGACGGGTTGGAAAATGCTAATAGGCCTGAAGAACATTATGCAGTGAGACAGAAAGCAATTGGGCCTCTAATGCGCTCGGCGCGGCCCAAGATGACGGTACAGCTAACAAGCAGGACCAATGCGGGAGTGATGTCTCGCTTATTGCACGATGTAGCTCCGACTCACCTCTCACGTGGCACTACTGGGTTGGACCGGTACTGTAGCTGCAGCATAATTTTTTTCTATGTGGATTTCACAATAGGTTTCACTGTTTGGATCAACTTTCTTCGGGTTTTCTCTAGTTTTCTTTTTTTCCTTTGATGTTCTTTGTTTCTTTCTTCCGTTTTCATCAGTTTTCTTCTGATTTTTTTATTATTTTCAATTTTTCATCACATGTCTACATTTCACTTACACATTGTGCATTTTTAGTATACAACGGGAACAATTATTTTGCACTTGTTTAACATTTTTCAAATACGTATATCATGTAACAACGAAGTCTAACTCTCTTCCTGTGCTTCAGCATGTCATAAAAAATAATTCATGCACAGAAAGTAAAGACTATGCATAGTATAAACATTTTCTTGCAATTTTATCGCATTAGAAACATAAAGAGTTAGAGATGTAGTTCCTCTATAATAATAATTGCAAGTAGGAGCAGCAAGCATATGCATGTTATATCAATCAAAATCATCATGTGCGGTGATGAAATGCAACCCATCAATATAATTCTTAGTATAAGAGCAAACTTCTCCGATATAGTGTAGTTAGGAGAATTCAAAAAGATAATAGGACTATCATTTGTGGGTGCCATAACAACAATTTCATGTTTAACATAAGGAACAATAGCAAGTTCATCTCCATAAGCATCATTCATATTGGCATCATGGCCATAAGCATAGCAAGCATCAAGTTCATCAAAAAGGGATATTTCAAACGAATCCAAGGGATCATAGCATTCATCCTTCGGTAAGTGTTGGCGATGTAACTACTGGGTATGACCCGCCCAGGAGGGGCCAGATCATGCCACTGGTGGCTTAAAGATGAAGAGGCCCGATAAGGTCCAAGAAGATATGAAGATGGCGGTTCATAGAGCAAGCCAATTGAAGGCCCAAGACCCGGAGATGACTTGAGGCCCACGGGTGTGAGCCGCCATATGTTTAAACTTGTCCTGTAAGGCAAGCTTAGTTAGAAACCGAGCCGGTCACGTTTGTGTGAGCCGGCCGGGACTCTATAAGCCGCCAGGCATTAACCTGTATATAAAGGGGTGACCCGGCGGCGGGTTAACTCAAGAAACGACTCCTCGAGAACTAGGTCAAGCGTATTCGCTCCCTGGTGATCGAAACCCAAGCAATACAACCTAAAGCAGGAGTAGGTTTTTACCTCGTTGAGAGGGGCCGAACCTGGGTAAACTCTCTATGTCCTTTGTCCTATTTAACCCCTTCAAGCTAACCTAGTTGCGATGGCTCCACACCCAAGTCCTTTTGGTAGGGCATCTGCCATGTTAAATCCACGACAGTTGGTGCCCACCATGGGGCCAGCGCACGGTGGTTTCGAGTTCTTGAAGGGCGGCTTCTCAGGGATCAAGGGATATGCCGTGGGCCAGATGACCAAGAGTCATCGCGGCAAGATCTACATCGACGATGCAGGCTGGGGTCCCGAGGCCGATTCAATCGAATATGGGTACCAGGTCCCCTTCAGCGGAATCCACGTCTTCATCGGCAAGATCGGTGAGTCGAAGCCTGAGCCGGACACTTGCACCGACATCATCGAGACGGCTCGGCGCGCGTGACCCGCCAAGATTCAAGCCGCTGTGAAGCACACTTTTGTTGGGTTTGTTCATGGAGCGGATCTTGAGGAAGGATTCGCATCTGGCGGAGAGACGGTCATCTACTCTGATGATGAGTCCTCAACCGGTGAGACCAACTCAATGTATCAACTGCAAGACGGCGGGCTTGGGGGCTGTTCCGATGGTGACAGTATTCCGGACCCCTATGAGTCGCCGAACAGAGTCGCGATCTTCATGGCCGGCATGCAACCGGTGCTGAATTCATCAACTGCGGCAGCTATGACTTCCGGTTCAACGGCTGAGGCGACGGCCGGCGTGAGCGGTTCTGTGCGCCCGCCGGCTCAAGTTTTGTCCGAGCTCTTGGATGCCTTAGCAACTTTGTTAGAGGCAGAGGTGACTCCGGCGACTCAAGCGCAGCATAAGGTGGATGTGGTGAAACGGCGAGACGAGATAGCTCAAGCCAAAATTGAGCTTACCGCTGAGAATGCTAGGATGGCGACAGAACGAGCCGCCTGGACGCTGAGTCGCAGCGGATTCAAGCAGAAAATTTTTGGTTAACCTTGGACCAGAATGCATCCAACGCCGTTCTACGAAGGAGGCACCAGAGCCATCTACCTCCGGAGTACGATGCGAGGAATCTTTTCAACACACCTGGGGCCGGACCAAGTAATCCGCATGAGGTAACCCAGGCTGTTGAGGCGCCCGTAACTGGGGGGACGGTTCAACCACGTGTTGCAGACCCACTTCCTTTGAATTTAACCCCGCCTCAGCAGGTGCCGACACCGACGGGTCATTATTCTAACCCTCTGGATAACATGATTGCTGCAGCGTCGCGGCTGGCGGCTCTCCCAGTGCAACGCGAGTCTCCCGCGACGGTTGAGGCACGGAAGGCTATGGAACTACTTCAAACCACGGTAGTTCAACAAGCGGCGTATTCATATAGCCGTGAGCGGATTCATTCAAGCCCACGCCAAAGCCAGAGTTACAGCCGGCGCATTGAGTCACCAGCGGTTTCGAGCAGTGAGCGGCACAATAACCAGCCCCGTGGGCGTGACCTGCCACACGCTGAGAACAATGCTCAGGCCTTGGTGGATCAGGCCAGGGCACGCCGGGAGGCGGAGCTAGCGGCTTATCAGCAACCTCAGCATAACTCGTCGGTGTCTATAGAAGCTGGGATGACTTCTAGGAACGTGGGTGTGCCGTGTCTAGTGCCGGCTTTGCGTAATGAGCGTCTGCCCAAGGATTTTAAGGGCCCTCGCAAGGTGCCCAATTACACAGCTGATCAACCTCCGGAGGCATGGATTGAGAGCTATGAGATGGCCATGGAGATGTTAGACGTCAACGACGCTGTGTGCGCTAAGTATTTCACCATGATGTTGGATGGGCCGGCTCGTACCTGGCTGAAAGGGTTACCTACCAACTCCATCAGTTCATGGGCACAGTTGAAAGCACGCTTTATTCAGAATTTCAGAGATACATGTAAGCAACCCATGTCGATCATCGACCTTCACGCCTGTGTCCAGCTTGAGGATGAGTCAACCAATCACTGGGTCCGCCGGGTCTCAGCTGTTATTCACTCATCAGATAGCATCAACGCCGGTTCAGCCGTCCTGATTTTGGAGAAAAATTGTCGTTTCCTTCCTCTCAAACAGAAGCTAGGGTGGCTTAAGCGCCACTGCAATGATACGGGAAAGCTCATGGCGGCTCTCACCAAATATGCTGACTCAGATAGTACTAAAGACCCAGCGTCTGATGAAGAGAAGGCTGGCAAGGGGAAGAAGGGCGGCAATGGAAAGGGACAGCAGCACAATGCGGCGGGTCAAGGTAACAACGGTAAGCGCAAGCAAACCGATGGTGGTTCATACTTTGTGGCTAACACTAGCACGCAGAATAGCAATCAGCGCCGTAAGGGGAAATCATCAGTGCCCCGGTTTGGCGGGCCAAAGTTTAACCTGGAGGCGATAATGAATCAACCTTGTCCGAAGCACGGTTCTCAGGATAAGCTGGCCACTCATTTGTGGAAAGATTGCTTCATCATGAGGGAGTATAGAAATTCTGGTTTTTATCAGAACCATCACGGCCCGAATGGCGGGTCAGGATCCGGCTCTCATGGGCCCGGCTTTGGAGGTGGCGGTTCAAACTCTGGTTTTCAAGGCCAAGGCAATCAAGGCGGTGTTAATCAGCAGCCCGATCAGGGTAATCAACAGCAGTAGTCTGGTTATCAGAGTAATCCAAAGCAGCTGAACAGTGGCCAATATCATGTTTTTACCAAGAATTTGTGCAAGCGAGATCAGAAGGTTCATAAACGCGCGGTGAGCATGGTCGAGCCGGCAGTCCCTCGATACTTGCGATGGTCAGAACAGCCCATTGTATGGAGCCGTGAGGATCACCCGCTCCGGGTTGACAACCCGGGTCAGCTGGCTTTGGTGGTGGCTCCTCAGGTTGGAGGATACAAGTTCACAAAGGTACTTATGGATGGAGGCAACAGTATCAATATCCTCTACTATGATACTTTTCGCCGTATGAGTTTGACTGATAAAGATCTTAAGCCGTCTTCTATTGTTTTTCATGGGGTAGTGCCCGGTAAGTCGGTATATCCGGTGGGCAAGATAGCCTTGGAAGTGGCTTTTGGCAATGAGCATGATTACAGGGCTGAAACATTGACTTTTGAGGTGGTCAAGATCAAGAGCCCTTATCATGCCCTGTTTGGACGGCCGGCTTATGCCAAGTTTATGGCACGGCCTTGTTATGTTTATCTGCAGCTTAAAATGCCGGGTCGTAAGGGTACCATCACGGTGCATGGTGACAGGAAGATAGCTTTGGAATGTGAAGAGGGCGATGTTGCCTACGCTGAGTCTGTTTGTGCGACAGAAGAGTTCAAGTTCTACAAAGATAATGTTGACCCGGCGGATATGACCCCTTTGAAGAAGCCAACCACAGAGCATGACCCCTTGTTGAAGTTTAAGTCGGCAGATGACACCAAGCAGGTCGATTTTGTCCCTGGCGATTCATCCCAACAGTTCATTATCAGTGCCAACCTGGATCCGAAATAGGAAAGCGCGCTCATTGAGTTCATCCGTGAGAACCGGGACATCTTTGCATGGAAGCCTTCAGACATGCCAGGTGTACCGAGGGAACTCGCTGAGCACACTCTCAATATTGATCCGAAGTTTAAACCGGTCAAGAAATTTCTTCGTCGTTTTAATGTAGAGCGGCGCAAGGCCATTGGTGAAGAGGTGGCCCGGCTCTTGGCGGCCGGGTTTATCGTTGAAGTTTTTCATCCTGAATGGTTGGCTAACCCGGTGCTGGTACTTAAGAAAAATGGCACTTGGCGTATGTGTGTGGATTACATGGACCTTAACAAGGCCTGTCCGGCTGATCCTTTTGCTCTCCCTCATATTGATCAGAGCATTGATGCTACGGCAGGTTGTGAGCATTTGAGTTTTTTGGATGCTTATTCTGGTTCTCATCACTCCCTTTGGGAGAAAACATCTTTCATCACTCCCTTTGGAGCCTTCTGTTATGTGTCTATGCCTTTTGGGCTCAAGAGTGCCCAGGCGACTTATCAGCGTTGTGTTCAGAATTGCCTCCACAACCAAATTGGACGCAATGTTCATGCTTATGTGGATGATATTGTTGTGAAGTCCAGGAAGAAGGAGACCTTGTTAGATGATTTGAAGGAGACCTTTGACAACCTCCGAGTCTACAAGATGATGCTTAACCCGGCCAAGTGTGTCTTTGGCGTGCCCGCAGCAAGCTCTTGGGTTTTTTGGTCTCTGAGAGAGGTATTGAAGCTAACCCAAAGAAAATCAAGGCTATCACTTCTTTGGCTAAGCCAGCATGTATTAACGATGTCCAGCATTTGGTGGGTCGTATCGCGGCTTTAAGCCGGTTTATAAGCTGCCTGGGAGAAAAGGCTATTCCCCTCTACCAGATGATGAAGAAAATAGATCGCTTTGTTTGGAGTGATGCTGCTAATCAGGCGTTCGAGGCGCTTAAAAAATAGTTGGCTGAGCCGCCGGTTCTTGCAGCTCCTATTGACAAGGGGCCCTTGCTTTTATATGTGGCTGCTAATAGCAGAGCCGTCAGCGTGGCGGTTGTTGTGGAAAGGAAGGAATCAGGCAAGGAATATCCGGTTCAGAGGCCGGTTTACTATGTCAGTGAGGTACTAATTGAATCTAAGCAGAGGTACCCACATTGGCAGAAGCTGGTTTATGGAGTGTTCATGGCTAGTCGTAAGTTGAAACAATATTTCCTTGGTCATCCCATCACTGTGGTCAGTTCTGCTCCTCTAGGGGATATTATTCAAAACAGAGAAGCTACAGGCCGGGTGGTCAAGTGGGCCATTGAGCTTGGACCCCATGGTTTGAAATATATGCCCCGGACAGCCATCAAGTCTCAAGTACTTGTGGATTTCATCAATGACTGGACAGAATTGCAGATGCCTGAGGAGAAGCCTGATAATACGTATTGGACTATACATTTTGATGGATCCAGGCAGTTGGAAGGCTCGGGGCTGGAGTTATGTTGACTTCCCCATGAGGTGATAAGTTTTGCTATGTCTTAAGGTTGATGTTTCCTTGTACTAACAATGCAGCTGAGTATGAGGCCTTACTCCATGGTCTTCGGATGGCTAAAGAGATGAACCTAAGCCAGGTGAAGTGTTTTGGTGATTTAGATCTAGTGGCTCAGCAAGTTTCAGGAACTTGGGATTCCAAAGACCCACTCATGGCGGCTTATCGCCGGGCGGTTGATGCTATTGCTGGCCATTTCAAAGGTTATCAAGTGGAACATGTTGATCGCAGGAAAAATGAGGCGGCTGATGCTTTAAGCCGGCTGGGGTCTCAGCGTAAGCCGGTACCACCTAATGTTTTTCTTGATATTCTGAGTAATCCTTCCGTTAAGTTGCCTACGGAAGAGGATCTTGCTGTCCCTGACCCGGAGGCACAGTTGGTGGCGGCTCTTCATGCTATTCCTGATTGGATAGTTCCATATTTGGCTTATATGACCCAGGGTGAGTTACCTGAGGATGAAACTTTGGCCAGGCAAATAACCCGGCGGTCTAAGTCAATGACGATTGTCAATGGCGAGTTACACCGATGCAACATTACAGGGGTGTTTCAGCGATGTATCTCTCCTGAAGAGGGCCGTGAAATTCTAAGGGAGATTCATGAAGGAGATTGTGGTCATCATGCCGGCTCTAAATCTCTCGTGGCTAAGGCTTTTTGTCATGGGTTTTATTGGCTGACGGCTCATGCTGATGCAGAGGATCTGGTTAGCAAGTGCGACGGTTGTCAGAAGTTTTCCAGACGAGCTCATGTGCCGGCTCAGGAATTGCGGATGATTCCAATCACTTGGCCGTTTGCAGTCTGGGGGCTGGATATGGTTGGACCTTTCAAGAGATCCAAGGACAAAAAGACCCACCTTTTGGTGGCGGTTGACAAATTTACAAAGTGGGTTGAGGTAGAGCCGGTCAGTAAATGTGATGCGGCAACGGCGGTTCAATTCATTAAAAAGGTGATTTTCCACTTTGGCTACCCTCATAGCATTATAACTGATAATGGTACTAATCTATCTAAGGGTGCTATGAAAGAGTTTTGTCAACAAGAGCATATTCATCTTGACGTCTCATCAGTGGCTCACCCCCAGTCCAATGGTCAAGCTGAAAGGGCCAATCAAGAGATCTTGAGAGGTATCAAGCCCCGGCTTATGGTCCCTTTGCGGACGACGCCGGGTTGTTGGGTTGAGGAATTACCCTCAGTGCTTTGGAGTATCAATACTACCCCCAACAGATCCACGGGTTATACGCCTTTCTTCATGGTGTACGGAGCAGAGGCGGTTCTTCCCAGTGACATCCGTCACGATTCGCCCCGTGTGGCGGCTTACATTGAAGCTGATAATGAAAAAGCACGTCAGGATGATCTCGACCTCCTGGATGAGGAGCGTGACCTGGCGGCGGCTCATTCGGTGATTTACCAGCAAGATATGCGTCGTTATCATAGTTGTCGAGTTAAAACCCGGACCTTTCAAGAAGGTGACTTGGTGCTCCAGCTTATTCAGGATCCAACAGATATGCACAAATTATCCCCACCTTGGGAAGGGCCTTTTGTGGTTAGCAAAAACCTGAACAACGGGTCATACTACCTCATTGATATTCGAGACCACAAGGGCTCACGTACATCGGAGCAGGAGACTAGCCGGCCTTGGAACATTGCTCATCTTCGGCCTTATTACACTTGAGCCACTGGCTCTTGTGTTGTACATATTTTCATCCATGTATATATTATGATCAAGTATAATAAAGCCGGCATCCCTGATAATTCAGGGCCTTTGTCGTTTCATTTCTAAGTATCTGAGTCTTTATTGTCAGTTCATAAGATCACTTGGGAGCTTCCTGCTCATTGAGCATAGCTATGACTACCCTATTGATCCGGCTTATACGCCTTGTTGCAAATCACTTGGAGGCTTATTGCCCAAGTAAAAGGTTACCAAAGAGAACTTGCTGCAGTGCACAGTTCAAACATAGGTATCCTGTCTTGAGGGCTCATTATATATCACTTGGGGGCTTCCTGTTCATTGAACATAGCTTTATTTACCCTTTTTGATCGGCTTGTACGCCAGGTGTAAAACACCAAATTATGGTTTATCCTGCCTGGTATGTCTGCCACTCCGCCCAGGTAATCCTGGAATGACCCGTCGTACTCTTGACAGTCAATCTTATAAAGACCCTGAACTTGTCAAAGATAAAACGGCGGTTGGTCATGTGAGGCCCGGCTTACAGGTTTGAATGAAGGATTAACTCAGTGGTTGTGCGGCCCATGAACAGCACTTGATATTGAGGCTTCGCAGCCTATGAAAGCCTTGTTTTTTCTGATTTGTTATTTTTTCTGAACACTGTTTGGGTTCATATCATTGCACCATATTGACATATGGATTAAAACGATTCAGGCCATGTAGCCTTAATCCTTATGGCTCGTATTTGAGCATATTTGGGGTTTTGATAACCCGTTCTGGCTTTGGACGATAAGTCGCTAGTATATTTTGATTCTGCACTTGGAGTTATTGCGCTCTAAGTTTTTTGGGCTGTTACCCTTACTAAATATGGCGTTGTAAGCTGGCAGTATGAACCAATCTCACAGGTATGTTTTTACTTGTTATATGAATATGTGAGGTTTGATAACCCGCCCTGGTTATGGACTATACAGCCACCAGTAAATTTTATATGGGACATCATGACCCGCCCGGGCTTAAACCGCCAGGGTACATGTTATTTGCTTGTGTGCAGGGAATATGATAGTATGACCTACATGATTGATAACATTATGAGCATAAGCAGCAGATCTTCAAACGTTAGATCGGTGGTTTAAAACATTATGCAGATAAGCATGCACGATGGCATGACAAGATCACTGTTTTACACTAGCCTATTACAAGGCTTTCCGCGGCCCAATTGATTGAAAGTTTTTCAGAACAAAATACGCCGGGTTGCAGTCTGAGAACCGCCTTGTGATTCAGTTGCCCTGGTCTTGGCGAGTTGAAGCTTCCGGGTCATCCAGCGTCGGTTCTTCTTCTTCCTCCACTGGCTGGAAATCAGGTGATGTCCAATTGATGCCAGTTACGGCTTTGAATACAGCCTCATCATCTATGAGTGTGGATGGATCAATATCAGGAGCAAAGGTGTGCTTACGTGTTGGTGGAATAAGATCCATAACTGGATAAACCGGCGTTTTCACTTTTGCGTTTTCAATAGTATAAGCCGCCTGATACTTGGAGAGATCGGTCTCTTCAGCCAACTTGCTTGCCAAAGGACGCATTTCCTTTACAATTTTGGTGAAGTCGTCTGCACTGAAGGGAGACCCATCTTCTTTTAAGCTGGTACAGCCAGTGGCCAATTCCTCCGGGTCAAGCTCTACCTGCCATGCCTTGGCCCGGCTTAGGGCGATGATGGCACCAGCTCTGGCGGCTGACCACTTTATCTCCTCCACCATTTGGGGTACGATGGACAGTTTGTCCAGTGTTTCTCTGATGAGTGAAGGTGGCTGTTTAGTATGAGAGACGGTAGCTATAGCTCGTTCAGCGCCGGTGTATAACTGCTCCACAAGGGTGTATGCAGCTTTAAGCTTCACGCGCATGTCTGGGCCAAGGTTGGAAATTCTGGAGCCTGCATTAGCAAAGATATTGATAAACCGGCTAATGATTGTTATACATTGATGGTGAAAGATTGAAGTACTATATTACTTGCCAAAGATGGCAGCTGTCATGCTATTGATTTGATGTTTCAAGCCGGATAGCTCGTCAGTCACCGGCTTTAGAGCAGCTTCAGCATCTTCTGCTCTTTTTAACAGAGCCGCCTTCTCGGTGTCCCAACCGGTTCTTTCAGCGTTGAAATCCCTTTTTAACTTTTCAATCTCTTCTAAGGTGGTTTTCAGCTCTGATTTGGCCTTTGAAGTCTCTGATTGTTGGGATTGGATGTTTTGCCGCAGATCAGTGACTTGAGATTCCTTCATATTCAATTCAGCCTACCATATACAAAGACAGGCAGTATGTGGTTATGATAATCATCTTATTTGAAGTCCCAAGCATAATACAAGTATTTTACTTGGCACTTGGGGGCTAATGCATGTTGCTTCTTTTTAAGACAAATCTTTAATGACCCGGCTAGCTTTCTCAACGGCAGCAGGATCATGGGGGCTACATATGTGGATTTGTTCACAAGGCATGATGATAAGTCCTGGCTTAGCTATGCAGCTTAAGCCGGCCCTTGGGGGCTACATATGAGGATTTTAGCGCTACAATTTGAAGTCCCGGCTTAAAGCTTCCAGTTTAAGTCAGCCCTTGAGGGCTGCTTGTTTTGATTCAACAGAGTTAACAATTGCTATGGAATAGCTACAAGGACAAAAATTCTATTTAAGTCTACAGCATATTCACTCCTTTCATATTCAGTAGACTTGGCGGCTGACAGTTATGTATACGAGAAGAGTTTTCAGTGTTTACCTCAAAACATTCCTTCATCAGATTGACTAAGCCGGCTTCAAAGTCACGGCTGGTATGAAGGCGGTTTAAGTAGCCCGCATGAATCTCCTGAGCATTGAACTAAGCATAACTCTCCAAATCCAACTTCCATTTGCCTTTTTCAGCAGCTAAAAATTCCTCCTTGGCGCTATGTTTTGCTAAGACTGTGGGCTTGGCCGGTTCTGCATAACCAGTCCCGGTGACGATAACATCTTCAGCCTCTTTTTCAGCAGGATTGATGGGACTTGGCGGCTTAGCTATGGCCGGGTTAACATCCATGAAGTCTAGTGTGACATGGTGCACTTCTGGCGGCGGATCATCCATAGCTGCTTCAGAAGTTTGATGCAAAGATTCAGACAGTGTCTGTTTCTCCGGTTCAGTAGCTTGGGGATCTAAAGTGGTATTAGTGTTTTCGCCCGGCTTACTTGTCTTCGCCTTCTTGCTTGTCTTGGCTTGACCGCTGACAATGAGACATAAAGATGTGAGCATGATAATTTACAAAGGGTTTAAAAGCAAAGAAATTCAATATCCTCACCTAGGGGCGACTTTGAAGAGCGGGATCTGAGTCCCAGTGGAGTCACCAGATGAGGAGTTAGAAGTTCCCTGATAGTTTGAATCAGAAAGGTTAAGAGGTTGTCGAATAAGACCCGCCTTCGGAAAAGCTAAGTCAGAAATCTGTGAAACCTCTGCTCGGCGCTTGTGAGGAGCCGGCGTGTTGGGTAAACTGGAGGAGAGAATCCCACTGCCACTGTTCCGGGTTGTGCGGCGAACTTCATGCTGTTGTTTCTTCAAAATAAAGTTGGGATCCAAGTAAGCTAAAGGGTGAGAAAACCTTACTTTCCGGCTTGCTTGACGAACTTTCTATCTTGGCAAAGGTTCTGAGTTGGAGGAAAGGATAGTTACCTCTTCACCATCTGCATTGCTGGCCTCCGCGCCATCCTGATAGTAATCAATGTCAATAAGATGAACAAAGAAAGAGCCAAGGGAGTCAAGTTCTACCTTCGACTCATCATCTAGAGTAAAAAGATCAGTTGCATCTGCCTTCTGTTTGGCAGGCTTCTTGATCACCTTGGTCTTGTTTCTAACATTCTTGGCCGGTTTATCTTGGAGTTTCTTGTTCCAAAAGGGGGAGTCAGCCTGCAGAAGTTCAAGTAAGAATTAGAAGGAAGATTGACAGATAATGAGTTAATGAAAGTTGCTCAAAAATACTTACAGCTGGCGGCTTGTTGAGGGTGCAGAAGGGGTTCAGCCCCACTTTGCTGCAAGTCTCTAGACTCTCGTTGAGCAGAGTCTTTGTTATATCATTGATTTGTTTATCATCCAGACGGATTGGAGAGTAACGCAGCGGATCTTTAACATCGCCGATATACTCACACATTAAGCCAGATCGGCGGCTTAAGGGCAAGATTCTCCATGCGACCCAGCAACGAACCAGATCAACTCCAGTCAAACCATTGGCCATCAAGGCTCTGATCTTTGAAAATATGGGCATATATTTGGCTTGTTCTTCTGTACTGATCTATTCTGGGAGAGGATGTCTGTTGCTAAGCTGGCTTTCATGATAACCTGGCAGAGGATTTTCGTCTTCTGGAGAGGTGTCTTTGCAATAGAACCAAGTCTGGTTCCAGTCCTTAGGATGGCTGGGAGGTGCGGCAGCAGGAAACTTGGCTTATTTCCATCTCTGGATTGAAATGCCACCTAGTTCTAAGCTGGTCCCATCCGTGAACTCGGTCTGGCGGTTCAGGTAATAGAATTCCCTGAACAGTTCTACAGTGGGCTCCTGTTGAAGATACACTTCGCAAAAAACTTGGAAATTGCAGATGTTTGAAACAGAGTTGGGCCCAATATCTTGCGGATGGAGTTGAAAGAAGTGCAGCACATCACGAAAGAATTTTGAGCCGGGTGGAGTGAACCCCCGGAGCATGTGATCAGTAAAAACTACAACTTCTCCTTCTTTTGGGTTAGGAGTGGTCTCGGTTCCTGGAATTCTCCAGTGGATAACGTTCTTTGCGGCTAAGACGCCCACCTAAACATGCTCCTTCAGTGTTTGCTCGATAACTCGGGAGGCGACCCAGTTGCATGAAGTAACCATTTTGGTCATTTTGTTGATGAAAGCCTAGAAAAGATAATATTGTCGGATTAAGGTTATGCTCTTTAAGCCGTCAAGTGATCAACAAGTAAGTGCGTTATGCAAGGCCAATTCGTATGCAGAGGGTATGTGCTATAAACATTGGTATGGTTAAACCGGAAGATGATGCCGGGTCATACAGGTTCTGAACATATACTGACGGCTTAAAGAGGGGCTAATGGTGTCCGGCGGGTTACGGCCTATCTCATAAGCCACCCGCACGGCTGCAGTTCACCAGTATCTGTAGGCCTATGAGTGAAATTTTGCTAAGTGCTAAACAAACAGGTTTCACAAATCAGTTCTATTATTTTGGATCTACAGCAATTCAGAAAAGAAAATAAATTTTAAACCTAATGTCGTGGCAGTAGAAGAACTCATGTGCTCAGATGGGATCTTATGCAAAAAAAGGTATCTTCTGCGATTGGAAACGGATGCTAAAGCTATTACCACATATCTTCAGTATTGTGTTCAGATCCAACTACGCGATCTAAAGAGGAAAATGAAGAACGGCGAAGAGCTCCGATGAACTGAGCAAACCCTAGTGCAAATCTGATGCGAAGCAAAATGGGTACCTGTTGATGCTGAGGAACAGCAGAAGTGCACCGCGTCTCTCTGGTCCGTTCAGGTTGATGCAGCGGCCGGAGTTGGTGAAGTTGGAGGAAGACGGTGGCGGCGGAGCTCGGGTTTGTAGAGGTGTCGGCGTACGACACCTATGGGATCCGAAGGACTCCTTTATGGTTCGGTAGGGAGAGAGGTATGCACAAAGAGCAGAACCGATGATCAATGCGAGGGGATTTTTACCCAGGTTCGGGCCGCTGATCAGCGTAAAACCCTACTCCTACTTTAGTTTATTATCAGTGTTTTCGTCCCAGTTCTTGGAGCGCTTGCAATGAACAGTGTGTTCGTGCAGCAGCTACGCATGAAGAATGGGCCGAGAGTGCTCTCTCTCGCCCCCTTCCCCCTGTAGCAGTTGCCTTGGGCCTCCTTTTATATGCTCAAAGGGGATCACCACAGTGGCAAACTATTCATATGCGAGGTGTAAAGTAGCTACAGGGTTATCATACCTAACCACTGATGGTTTAGGACAAATGCATTTAATGCACCATGAGGTGTCCGCTTAGGTGTCCTTACTTTCTTGGGGATGGAAAAAGGGGCCATCCCATCAGCACCGCTTAAGCTTCCCTCCACTAGCGCCTCGCCACGCATCCAGAGATGGGACCAGAATGCCAGGCTGGTCGCTGCGCTAGAGCGGTGGCACAGTGGCGGAACCTTGTCGGGTGCGAATCTTGCGGGCTCCGCAGGCTACCCCGACAAGATCTTGCCGGGAGCCGAGCCTCTGGTCTCCAGTTCTCCTTATCTTCTGACCCTTGGCTTGAATGTCTCTTTGATAACCTTGGATTAATCTTCAGTTGTTCCCCTGACAAGCCTTGCCGCAGGTATGGCTACAACTGCCCGTGCACAAGTATGGGGTACTAAAGGCCCAATATTTAGTACACCGACAGGAGCCCCCGGGCCTAGGCCACACATGAGTGCGAGGCATTATTGGGCTAGGCCCAAACAGTGCACGGGCACGCATGGCAGGGGTTAACTGCTTGTAATTATTCTGCTTACTGCGCTTCCCCACTACGCGCGTTGAATGCGTGATGTGGGAAGCGTGCGCTGAACGGCCGCGGCCGCAGCGCGCTCGTATAGGCGTATTCACATTGGGCAGTAAAAGAGGCAGCCTCGCTCCTTCCCCATAAAAAGGAATCCGCAGAGGCGCTGCCCATTTACCCCCTCTTCTTTCCAATCTGGAACCCGCCATTACCTTCTCTCTCCCGAGCCTAGAGCAGAACTTCTCCTCATCCGCTCACCGCCTCCGCACCCGCTCTATCCTCGGCTTCTGCCTTCGCAACTGCCATGCTGCCCAAGGCTAGCAAGGGCAAAGGCAAGGTCAAGGAGACGAAAGCTGATGTCCCGGAGAGCGAGCTGGCGAAGATGAGGAAGAAGTACATCGTCTTCGCTCCGATGCTCGGCGCGAAAGCCTTGAAGAACCGGTACCAGTGCATGTGGGCGAGGGAGACGAAGGCTCACCCCGCGACTTGCATGGCCCCAGGTTCTTCTTCCAAAGGCGGACCAGATAGATATCCCTTCTTCGTCGCTTACTTTTATTGCGGGCTCTGTCCTCCATTCTCCGATTTCCTTATTGACATCATGTACACATACGGCTTCCATCTCCTAGATTTCACGCCGAATGCCGTAACATGCATGTCTATCTTTGCTCATCTTTGCGAAAACTTTGCCAGAGTAGTTCCCAACACTGCCCTCTTCCGCCATTACTTTATTCCTCGCATCCAAAAAGGGGAAGCCCTTTTCGGTTCTATCGCCTGGATCCCAAGGGCATGGAACAAGGAGATATATCCAGATGGGGTTTACCGCGAGAAGTGGGAAGAATGGCAGTCCGAGTGGTGCTGGATCAAGGAAGCAGATCCCCATCCATTTTGTTTGCCCTGACGGCAGAAGGCGGTCCGTGGCGAGGACTGGAGTGATTTCGATGCTCAAGATGACAAGCTCATGATCGCCACCACCAGGATCCTCCGTTTGAAAGCTGTCGGGCTCACAATAGAGATGGTTGGCTCTGACTTCCTTCGCCGCCGCATCGCCTCTCTGCAGAATAAGGGGAGACCAGCTTGGGAGTTCCGGAACGCGGCAGACATCATGAGGCTGCGCCCCGGACTGAACAATAACTTGACAATTATGCAGCTTGGCGCTCTCCGCCACAGGCTATTTCAGCGCGAGGACAAGCATAAGTTGCCGGCGGGAATTATCCCTTTGTGCAACAACTCCGCCCTGGGGTCAATCATCGCCACAATGCCAATGTTCAATGCCCATGGCCTTGGCGCAACAAGGGTCGAGCCATCTGCGGAGCAGGCACAAAAGTTCTTCGACGACTTGTCGGAGAGGGCCATCCGGGAAGAAACAAACCTCGTCCGCGCCACCACTGATGAAGAAGTGGCGTATATTGCCACTAGGGTGGAAGAGGCGAATCTTGCCGCGGAGGCCGGCAGCGTCGGCTTCACGGAATGGGAAACCAGCGACAAAGAAGTCATATTGGAAGAGGATCCTGCCGGGGAGGATAAGGCTGCCGGGGAGCAGAGCGACGCAGCCACCGAGAGCTCATCTGATGAGGACGCAGCCGAAGAACAGCCGCAGGAGGAGCCCCCAGCTCCAAAGAAGGCAAAGCGTGTCCTTCAGAAAGCTGCCTCTGGCGTCCCAGCAAACCAAACTTCTTCGAGCAGCGCAGCTCCCGGCAAGAAGGCGGCCGGCAATGCTGCACCGCGGCAAGGAGTTCGACAGCAACCCGTGCGGCGAACGAGACACACACCTGCGGCAACCACTGGGGCGGCAGGGGCATCTCACACAACAGCACCGGAGGCTGAGGCGGTAGAGTCACGCCAACCCCCTGCACCTGTTGCAGCCAAGCGACCGAGGACCACACCTTCGCCTCCCCATACGGACACCGCAATGGAGGTCGATTTCGACATCTCGGGTTTCAGCCCGGAACGAGAAGAGGAAGAGTAAGTATCCTGTCACAGCCTTTATCTCCCAAATTCTGAATTCGATTGATCTCATTGCCTTGCTTTGTCTTGTCTCTGCAGTGATGCAGAAACTTTGGCGGAAAGGATGGCGAAGAGGGTGAAGACTTCCATGGGCGATGAGCCCCCGACAAGCTCTGCAAGCGTGCCAGAAACTATCATCATCAGCCCGTAGCTTAGCCCTCGACGCAACCCCCAGCGCAGCCCCCAGCGTGAGTCCACTACCCGTTTTCCACTGGCGAGTGCTGAGGTTTCTACCTTTGCCGCTTATATCTTTGGGCTTGCAGGAGAAGAACAGCAACAGGGAGAGTCATTAAAGGACGCCCCCGTCGTGCCGCCTCCGTCAACCACGCCGCCCGCAAGCGCATCTCTGGCAAGAGCTCCTACCGACGAGCCTACCTTGGAAGAGGAGGAGCCGGCAAACATGGGCACCGGTAACCTTTTCCTGGCAACCAATGTTGCCGGGAGGGGTGAAGCTACCCCTCAACAGCTCGACACAGGTGACTGCTTGCCTCAGAGCACTTGTTATTCTTTCCTTTATCTTTCTCTCTCTTTGTCTTCTTGAACTTCAATCTTGATCTTATTTTGTTTCCCTCCTTCATCCTTAAGAATTCCCGGTGATGGAACACATGGAGGTCGACGTTGTCATCGAGGAGACCGCCAGAGATGCTGCCGCCAAAGCTGACAAGATCGCTGCTAGCGAGGCCGCCAAAGACGCCACTGTCGAGGTCAGCGAAGCTGCTGCCGAGGAAGCCGCCAAGGAATCTTCCGAGAGGGCCGGCGAGGAGACTGATGACCATACTAACGGCATTTCTGCCGCAGGAGCGCCAGGCGCTACACCGGCCACAGAGCCCCCAACCACCGGTGAGATGGTTGTCGAGGATCAACCATCGACATCTGAGGCTCCCTCATCGAGTAAATATCTCAAGGTTGGCGACAACCTATTCGTTAACTTGCCGGGGACGGCAAGTATTGGAGCGCCGACCGAAGGGGAAACTTTTGATGAAGAAGTCATCACCGCTGTTGGGCTCGAGATCGTCGAAGAACCAAGCAACAGCAGCGGCAAATCTGAAGAAGATTAGCTCCTCCCGGCCATGGGCGACAATTTCCGCAAGCTCCAAGCACTCCACTGTGCTCGAAAGGAGAAGGAAGACTCCAGAGCTGCAGTTGTCGAAGCAGCCGAGGCGGATTTCCAGAAGCGCGTTGAGAAAATGCAGATCTAGTACGCCGAGGCCTTTCAGGAGTTGACTGCCAGCCGGGAACAAGTGAGCCAAAGCTGGACGGAGCTCCTCCTGAGGCAATCTGACATAGAGAAGGCGCAAGAGGAAGCTGCACAAAGGGTTTCCACTGAGGATGCTCTCTTGACAGAGCGCTGCATTGGGCTTGACGCTCATGAAGAAGATCTTGCCGCGCGCGAGCAGGCACTTGCTGCCAAACTCCGCGGCAAGGACGAAGAAATTGAAAAGCTTGTCGCGCAGCGGACCCAGGAGCTGGAGCAGAAGCACGAGGAGGCGCTCGAAGCTTTAACTGTAGATCACGCCAGCAAGCTCAAGGAAACCATCGATGCCGCCGAGGCCGCAGAGGCCGCCAAGAACAAGCTGAGCAACAAAGTGAAGAAGCTGGAGGCGGATCTTGAGGAACACAGCAAGGAGCTCTCGATGCTCAAAGGTGAGAGGGAGAAAACTCTCCACAGCCTGGCAGAGATGCAAATTGCTATATCCGACAAGACCAAGCATCTCTCTTCAGCCAATGATGCCATTGCCGATCTGAGGCTGAAGCTGACCACGCTGTAAAAGTCTCTTGAGGACAGCAGGGCCCACGAGAAGGCCCTGAGCAAAGATCTCCAGGATGAGAGGAACTTGCTTAAGAGCGCTGCCGCCACCCAAACTGACTATGAGAAGGGTGTGAAAATCTAGACTGATCGCCTTGTCGACACCGCGGAGAAGCTCACAGCACAACTGTCAACCATGGGCCGGGATGGCCTGGAAAACTTCAGGTATTCCTCTGAAGAAAGGATATCCCCGAGCGCCAGGCTGACCATGTTCTTCAATAGCATCATTGATGCTCTAAAGTTGCTCCAGTCCAACTGAGCGACCCAACTGGCCAATGAATCCCGCAAGCTTTGCCAGGCCATCCTCCACAAGGTACTCATCAAGGTGGTGCAAAAGAACCCTGGCGTTGACCTCACCAACGTGCTCAACCGCTTGCCGAAGGATGCAGATCTCAAGGCACTTGAGGAGCTTGTCGCGCCCATCCTTGAGAAGGTAGATTCAATCAAGAGGGTTGAAGGCCAGCGCAGGGACTAGCCGTCTCACTTTTCCCTGCCGCCACCATTCCATGCCAAGGACAATTCAGTCTTAAGTTAGAACTGCGGCAACTATTGATGTAATATAACTTGCTATGACTGAGTACATGCATGCTATTTCCCCTGTCCGATTTCTTTCCGTATGGTATACGCCCTACGCTCACTGGAAACTTGCTGGCGCGCAACCTGTCGCGAGCACTGGGTGTGGGACTTCAGCAGCCTGCTGGAGGTGCAGCAGCCGTCAAGACACCTTGGCGTTCTTGGTGCAGCCACTTAGACTGTTGAGCGGACTCGAAACAAAATAAGGGCGCAACCAATTACGACAAGTGTTCCTTCGCGTGCAGGTTTTCCATACAAGGGCCGAAATCGTCTAAAGAAAATAGCCTGATAGTAAAAATTGAAAAACTTGCTCAAAGTTTCGCAACTTAGCTTTCTGTCGCTGTACTCCTTCCGGCAAGACATCAATTCTGAACATCGCCCATTGGTATCCATACCTTCTTTTCCCCCCCGGCAAACTTGCGCGCGAGGGAACCTTCTATCCCTTGAGAAGAAGAAAGAAGAGAAAACAGAGATATGGAACCTTGGTGGTTCGTTAATGCTTACCGGGAGAAAGTGTCATACAATATCTCAGACAAGCATGCATATATATAAACATGGAGATCAACAAGAAATGTACAACACTTAAGCTTATTCAACTGCGCACAGGGTCTGCGCCTGGCTTTATACAAAGGATTATATGCCTTGCCGGCAAGACTCATACAAAAGGAGGTTGTCGGGGGCCCCCGGCAACCGCGCCTCATGGGTAGAACTTACGAAGATGTTCGATATTCCAAGAGTTTCTCACTGGAACGCCATCCTCGGTCTCCAGGCGGACAGCGCCGGGCCTGGTGACTCGTACTACCCGATAAGGGCCTTCCCACTTTGGCGTCAACTTGTTTGAATTCTTGGCGAACTGAATCCGCCGAAGAACAAGGTCGCCTTCCTCAAGACTTCGGGCATGAACTTTGTAGCTATGGTAGCGGCGCAAAGCTTGCTGGTAGCGTGCAGCTCGCACAGCAGCCTGAAGACGATCCTCCTCAAGGAGCACAGCGTCATCTTGCCGCAGTTGCTCTTGCTCAAGCTCATCATAAGCGAGCACTCGAGGTGACCCGTATATGAGTTCCGTGGGGATAACTGCTTCCGCTCCGTAAACCAGAGCGAAGGGTGTCTGGCCAGTGGCTCAATTTGGTGTCGTTCTGATTGACCAAAGAACCGTCGGCAACTCATCAATCCAGCGCCTTCCGCACTTTTTCAGCTTGTCAAAAGTTCTGGTCCTGAGATCGTGCAACACTTCAGCATTAGCCCTCTCCGCTTGGCCGTTGCTTCTCGGGTGGGCAACAGAGGAAAAACAAATTTTGCCGCCAAGGTCTTGGACGTATTGCATGAAGGTGCGACTTGTGAACTGTGTGCCGTTGTCGGTGATGATCCTGTTGGGCACACCGAAACAGCAAACTATTCCTTTAAAGAACTTGACGGCTGATTGTGCTGTCACCTTCCTCACCGCTTCCACCTCCGGCCACTTTGTGAACTTGTCGATTGCAACGTACAAGTACTCAAAGCCCCTGGTAGCACAAGGAAAGGGGCCCAGTATGTCGAGCCCCCAGACCAAAAATGGCCAGGAGAGAGGGATTGTCTGAAGAGCTTGAGCTGGCTGATGCGATTTCTTTGAATGAAACTGGCACGCTTCACACTTGGTTACTAGTGCAGCTGCATCCTGGAGAGCAGTGGGCCAAAAGAAACCTTGTTGGAATGCCTTTCCGACAAGCACTCTTGATCCTATGTGAGAGCCACATATGCCTCCATGTATTTCTACCAACAGCTCCAGTCCATCCTCCTGAGGAATACACTTCAATTTCACACCGTTCAGTCTCTTCCTATATAGAACGCCATCGACAAACTGGTACATGCTAGACTGACGGGCTACTTTTTTTGCTTCTTCCTGCTCCTCGGGGAGTTCTCCTGTCTGAAGAAAATGGACAATGGGTTGTTTCCAAGCTGGAACCCGGGGCTCGACAACTAGGACTAAAGGCATCTCTTCTGCCGGGGGAACGTTTGTCTCAACGGCAAGGGCCTGAGACCCTGCTGGAGCCTGTCGTTCCCCGGCAGGCTTGCCGCTGATCCCGGCGACTTCCTTGCCGGCAGCTCCCGGGAGCTCTGCCGGAAAGTACTGACCAGAATTCAACTTCCTTCTCTTTTCTTGCCTCATTGATGGCGCTACAGATGGCTGAGTTAAATGGAGCACAAAAGTTCCTAGTTCCACAGGTAACTTGAGGGCAGCGCGCTTTGACAGGTCATCAGCAATACTATTTTCGGCACGAGGAATGTGCTTTGTTTGCAGACCGTCAAAGCGCTCTTCCATTTTTCTCACTTCATCCACATAGGCTTGCATCAATGGACTCTGATAATTTTTGTTGACTTGCCTGACAACAAGCTGCGAATCGCCTCTGATGATGAGCTTCTTGATACCAAGGTCTGCCGCAATCCTGAGACCGGCAAGCAGGCCTTCGTACTCCTCAATGTTGTTTGTCGAGCTCTCCCGGGTAAAATGCATCTGAATTACATACTTGAGGTGCTCTCCGGTGGATGCGACAAGCAGCACGCCAGCACCGGTGCCTTGCAGCGAGAAAGCCCCATCAAAGTACATAATCCATTCTTGATCTGTTTCCTTGCCGGGAAGAGTCGTTTCTTGAATCTCTTCGTCTGGCGTTGGGGTCCATTCCGCAATGAACTCCACCAAGGCTTTGCTCTGAATTGCTGAAGTACTTTCAAACTTGAGACCAAAGCTTGACAGTTCCAATGCCCACTCCACAATCCTGCTGGTTGCCTCTGGATTTCGCAAAATCCGCTGCAACGGGAAGCGAGTGACGACGGTAATCTCATGTGCTTGAAAATAATGGCGCAGCTTCCTCGAGGCCATGAGAAGGCCGAAGAGAAACTTCTGCACACCAGAGTATCTTGACCAAGCTCCCTATAAAAGGGAGCTGACAAAATAAACTAGACGCTGCACCATCTTCCTCTTTTGCACTGATTCCTTTGACTGCGCAGATCCTGTCTTGCCGGCACCAGACCTTGCCGGGGAAGATCCCGGCGCGTCACTTGACGGTCCTACCGCTGCCGTTGCCTCCTCGTCGACTTCTCTCTGCGCCACTAACGCAGCACTAACCACTTGATTTGTTGCCACTAGATACAACAGCAACGGCTCTTGTGGCCTAGGTGCGACTAGCGTCGGCGGAGAGGAGAGGTACCTCTTCAAATCTTGCAGCGCTGCCTCCGCTTCCGGAGTCCATCTCATTGGACCTGCCTTCTTCAAAATTTTGAAAAAGGGCAGGGCGCGATCAGCGGATTTGGAGATGAACCTGCTTAAGGCAGCAACGCAGCTGGCAAGACGACGTACATCCTTGACGCGTCTTGGCGCTTCAATCTGCTCAATAGCTTTGATCTTGTCGGGGTTCGCTTCGATCCCTCGCTGAGATACAAAGAACCCGAGAAGCTTGCCGGAAGGGACGCCAAACACACACTTCTCAGGATTGAGCTTTAAATTGATCTTGCGCAGATTTGTAAATGTTTCTTCTAGATCTTGTATGAGCGTCGCTTTATCCTTGGTTTTGACCACTATGTCATACATGTATGCTTCCATATTTCTATGTAGCTGAGGCTCAAAACCAATTTGGACCGCTCTCGCAAATGTAGAACCAGCACTTTTCAACCCGAGAGGCATTCGTATAAAACAATATGTACCACATGGGGTGATAAATGCGGTCTTTTCTTCATCTTCTTTTGCCATGAAGATCTGATGATATCCCGAGTAGGCATCAAGGAACGACAGTAGGTCACAACCAGTAGTGGAGTCCACAATCTGGTCGATGCGCGGCAAGGGGAAAGGATCTTTTGGATAGGCTTTATTGATGTCTGTATAATCAATACACAGCCTCCATTTCCCATTCGCCTTGCGCACTACAACCGGATTGGCCAACCACGTTGGGTGAAGCACTCCTCTGACCAAACCTGCCACTTCTAACTTCCTGATTTCTTCGGTAATGAATTCTTGTCGCTCCAAGGCTTGCTTCCTCACCTTCTGCTTGATGGGCCACGCATGAGGACAGACAGCAAGGTGGTGCTCAATTACCTCCCTGGGAACACCGAGGATGTCAGATGGTTACCATGCAAACACGCCGACATTCGCCCGCAGGAAGGCAACGAGCGCGCTTTCCTATTTGTCATCTAGGGTGGAACTTATGGTGAAAGTTCCTCCCGTTCCGTCCTCCTTGATGGGCACCTTCTTGGTCTCTAGTGGAGCAGCCTTGGACTTCTTGTTCTTGCCGGTGGAACTCTCCGATGCGTCCTCAACGGAAGCGCAGCACTCCGAGGAGGTGCGCTTGCCGGGGTTTGTACCAGAGATCTTCCCGGTCTTCTTCTTCTTCCCCCCAGGAGTTCCAGCGGCAGGAGCAGATGCCTTGATGGCAGATGTTGTGGCTGCCTCCCGGTAGAGTTGGTCGGTGCAGATTAGTGCATCCTTCTTGTCGGAGTGGATAGTGATGACACTTATCGGTCCGGGCATCTTCAACACATTATACGCACAGTGTGATGCCGCCATGAACTTGGCCAGCGCTGGGCGGCCAAGGATCCCATTGTATGACATGGGGATCTCTGCGACATCGAACACTACCTTCTCTGTCCTGAAGTTGAGCTCACTACAAAATGTTACCAGTAGCGTAATCTTGCCTTTTGGCTGGGTCCTTCCTGGATTGACCCCTTGAAACGTGCCCGTTTCCTCGAGATCTTCATCAGGAATTTGCAGCTTCTTAAGCCTGTCCGGCGAGATTAAGTTCATCCCGGCCCCACTGTCAACTAGCATTTTTGTCACCTTGAGGTTGCGGATTGTTGGTGAGACCAACAAGGGCAAGCACCCGACCGCAGTTGTGCGATCAGGGTTATCCTCGGCGTAAAAAATGATAGGCGTTTTGGACCACTTTAAAGGTTTCCGTGCATCAAACGATGGCTCCGTTGCATTAACCTCACGCACCCACTGTTTAAGTCGGCGGTGAGAAGAATGCAATGAGGCGCCCCCGTCAATACACATGGCCTCTGTGGCTTTCTGAAACTCGTGCTCACTGGATTCATCGTCTTCCTCATCATCATCGCCTCCCTCGTCCTTGTCGCGGCCTCGGGCGGGCCTCTCCTTCTGTTGCTTAGCCTTGCCGCGGCGGCCTCCTCGGCCACCACGCTTCTTGCCGGATCCCTCAGCACTGTCCTGGGCCTTCTCCTTGTCTCATCTTTCATACTTAGCTCTCTCCTTCTCGACAAGCTGCTCAACTTGCCGGCAGTTTTGGAGATCGTGGCCCTTGGTGCGATGGATCTTGCAACACTGTTTGCCGGAGCCTTCCGGCTTGTCGGCAGCCGCTAAGGCCTGACAGGAAGCGCACCCGGCAACTTCCTTGCCGGGTTCGTCAACCTTGGCCTTCTTGGCGGTGCCGGGGTTGCCGGATTCCTCGACAGCAAGCACGGCCTTGCCTTTGCGCTTCTTGTTCCGCCGCCGGCCTTTCTTTGACGGGGTTGCAGCATCTTCATCCTCAGATTCGCCCCCTGCGCCAACACCCTCGCCAGGGAGTTTCCTCCCTTCTTCAGCTCGAGCGCACTTGTCGGCCAAAGAGTAAAGCTCGGCAATACTCCTGACCTTGTTCATCGCCAGCTCTTCACGCATCTTGCGGTTACGCACGTTCTGATGAAACGTGCTAACAACAGTGGTAGGATGAACGTCGGGAATATTGTACTGCACCCGGCTAAACCTCTGGATAAACTTGCGCAGGGGCTCGCCCTCCTTTTGAGGGAGGAGATGCAAATCACTTTCTTGGCCAGGAGCTTGGTGGCCTCCAACAAAGGCGCCAAAAACTGATGGCACAGATCTGACCAAGAAGAAATGGAATTCTCCGGCAGATGCATCAACCACGACCTGACGTTGGGTTTGAGCACCAACAGGAAGTAGTTGGCAAGTATCTTGTCATCTCGGCCCCCGGCAGCCTGCACCGCAATGGTGTAGATGCTCAGGAACTCCGAGGGGTGAGTCTTGCCATCATATTTCTCCGGGACCTCTGGTTTGAACGTTCGGGAGTTGGGCCACTGGACTCGCCGCAGCTCACGGGTAAACACTGGACAACCTACCTGATAGGGCAAGTCGCCTGCGTCCCCCGGCGCAGGCTTGTCGACAGTAGGCCCTGCGCGTTTATCGGACTAATGACGCGCCTCCCGTCGCTGCTCAATGGTAGTTCGAGCGTCCTCTTTGCTTCGTTCCTGAAGAACTTGACGCTGATCGCGGCGCATCCGCGGATCGGATGACGCCGTGGAATCATCATCACGGTCATCGGTCCGTTGGGCTGACGACCGCCGCTGCTGTCATGGAGGGGAGTGCACCGTGGTCGCACCGCCTCCGGTCTTCTCACCATCGGCTTGCACCGGATCGATAGACCGCTGCCGCGAGGGCCCCGCTTGCTGCGGCCCATCCTTGTTGACGAAGCCGATGAGGCTCTGGATAGTAGATCGCCACTCTTCCATCTTCTCCGGAGCAGGAGGAAAATCAAGGAGCAGCTGCGCACGTGCCAAAGCTTCTGCTGGCGTAGGCGGCGGCGACAGGTGCGAGGTACGTGAGTTGCTCTGACTCCTAACAGTGTTAGAAGGAGCATTGTCACGATCACGCGACCGCGCGCCACTTCCACCGGCAGTTTGGCGTGCATGCTGGGCCTGCGCACCTTGGGATCAATACACAGAAGTCTTTCCATGGGGACGTTCAGAACCACCAATGCCACGGCGCTGCTCATCGCGTGCGACCTAGGAAGGCCGCAACGCTTGCGCTGGCATGGGAGTCCTAGAAGGCGTCCTCCGATATCTGGAGTTCGTTGCGCCGCCTGTAGGCAGCACGGCTCCATCTCTGGATCTAGCGGCGTGCGGGTTGTCGTCGCCGCTGCGAACGACGCCGCTCGCCTGGCTCGGATCACCAGAACGTCGTGGAGGCTTTAAACCTCCATCTCCTGCATCCACGCCGTCACCCATCCGAGTAGGCACGGGCAAGACGGACGTAGATGGACCAATCGCTGCCGCACCCTTCCTCTTGGGTGGCATGGTGACAAAGACGGTGAAGAAACTGACGCGCTGATCACTGGATCAGGTTCGCGCAACCTCAATCCCCCTACCTGGCGCGCCAAAGATGTCGGCGTACGACACCTATGGGATCCGAAGGACCCCTTTATGGTTCGGCAGGGAGAGAGGTATGCACAAAGAGCAGAACCGATGATCAATGCGAGGGGATTTTTACCCAGGTTCGGGCCGCTGATCAGCGTAAAACCCTACTCCTGCTTTAGTTTATTATCAGTGTTTTCATCCCAGTTCTTGGAGTGCTTGCAATGAACAGTGTGTTTGTGCAGCAGCTACGCATGCAGAATGGACCGAGAGTGCTCTCTCTCGCCCCCTTCCCCCTATAGCAGTTGCCTTGGGCCTCCTTTTATATGCTCAAAGGGGATCACCACAGTGGCAAACTGTTCATATGCGAGGTGTAAAGTAGCTACAGGGTTATCATACCTAACCACTGATGGTTTAGGACAAATAAATTTAATGCACCGTGAGGTGTCCTTGCTTTCTTGGGGATGGAAAAAGGGGCCATCTCATCAGCACCGCTTAAGCTCGCCTCCACTAGCGCCTCGCCACGCATCCAGAGATGGGACCAGAATGCCAGGCTGGTCGCTGCGCTGGAGCGGTGGCACAGTGGCGGAACCTTGCCGGGTGCGAATCTTGCCGGGCTCCGCAGGCTACCCCGGCAAGATCTTGCCGGGAGCCGAGCCTCTGGTCTCCAGTTCTCCTTATCTTCTGACCCTTGGCTTGAATGTCTCTTTGATAACCTTGGATTAATCATCAGCTGTTCTCCTGACAAGCCTTGCCGCAGGTACGGCTACAACTGCCCATGCACAAGTATGGGGTACTAAAGGCCCCATATTTAGTACACCAACAAGAGGCGTCGCAAGGAGGAAGACGGAGACGAGGGGGCAAGGGTAAAAAGTAAAAGAAGGACCTCTGTCCCTATTTATAAGGAAGTGGATAGATGGCATGCGCGGGAATCAAGGAGGCTGAAAATGGTTATGTGGCTATGTGGACGCCTCGATTTTTGGGAGGTCCATTAAGATAAAGATCTGTTGAGATATCCTAGGGTTTGTGCGAAGTTAATGCACAATGATGTCATGGCGGGTTAACACGATTCTGAGATGTGACGTCATGGCGGGTTACAATGAATTGGAAAGGAATTGATAAAGGAATATTCTGCTAAGTCAAGTGGTGAAGATTGATGTGTACCAGTTCAAATCAACCTGGGGCCTAATGTTGGGGATGTAACTACTGGGTATGACCCGCCCAGGAGGGGCCGGGTCATGCCACTGGCGGCTTAAAGATGAAGAGGCCCGATAAGGTCCAAGAAGATATGAAGATGGTAGTTCATAGAGCAAGCCAATTGAAGGCCCAAGACCCGGAGACGACTTGAGGCCCACGGGTGTGAGCCGCCATATGTTTAAACTTATCCTGTAAGGCAAGCTTAGTTAGAAACCGAGCCAGTCATATTTGTGTGAGCCGGCCGGGACTCTGTAAGCCGCCGGGCATTAACCTGTATATAAAGCGGTGACCCGGCGGCGGGTTAACTCAAGAAACAACTCATCGAGAACTAGGTCAAGCGTATTCGCTCCCTGGTGATCGAAACCCAAGCAATACAACCTAAAGCAGGAGTAGGTTTTTACCTTGTTGAGAGGGGCCGAACCTTGGTAAACTCTCTGTGTCCTTTGTCCCGTTTAACCCCTTCAAGCTAACCTAGTTGCGATGGCTCCACACCTAAGTACTTTTGCTAGGGCATCTACCGTGTTAAATCCACGACAGTAAGCATGAAGGGAAATTAAACGATGTATGAGTTGAAGAGTTGCTCTCATTAGAAGGTGGGCACGGGTAGCTAATCTACTCTTCCTCCTTTTGTTATTCGCTCTCCTCCTCATTTTTTTCATCTAATGAGATCACAGTTTCATCAATTTCTTCTTCCATAGGAGCCTACAAAATATTATTCTCTTCTAGGGCAGCAGACATTCCCTCAATAAATTGATTAATATGAGTGTTGTATTTATAATTTTCATAGCAATATTTAAGTATAGAATGACTTTTAGATCTGTAAAGAGCATCATCAAACTTTTCATACTTCTAAAACAAAGATTTAGTTTCGTAAGCACACTTAAAAGCAACAAATTCTTCTATTTCCTCCACATCATAGTAATCATATACACCATTAGCATAAGAAGTCAAGGTTTCATTACCATTAAATTCAAATTGAAAGGAAAGGTGTGGAGTCTCAATCTCGGAGCAACAAGTATAATCATACCTTAAGCACATATTCCAAGCATACCAACGCATGATTTTAATTTGACCCCATAAGTCTTTCCCTTTTTGAGACAAGTGATAATCCCTAAAATATTCCTGGAGATCAAAAGTATCTCCCATTATCAAGTTGAACGAGGATTTATCAGGATTCTCAAAGTAGTATTTAATGTTTTCCACATAACCAGCATCGAGGGTTTTAGGAGGTTCCCCGTCTCCATGAGTAGCAAGTACAACTAATTTTTTTGGTGTTTCGTGTTCCATCTACACTTTTTTGGTGCTTCGTGTTCCATATACATAACTGAAGTTAGAGAACAACTTAGAACAGGATATAAAATCTACTTAGAGATAAATCCAACAAGCGCACACGAGAATATCACGCCATGCTATTACTCCCCGGCAACGGTGCCAGAAAAATGTCTTGATAACCCACAAGTATAGGGGATCGTTTGTAGCCTTTTTCGATAAGTAAAAGTGTCAAACCCAACGAGGAGCTATAGGTATAACTTATATTGCCTTCAAGTTATATCAACCACTGATACAACTCTACACACACTAACGTTAGCTTTACCTAGAACAAGAAATAAAACTAGTTTGTGAAAATAAAACTAGAAGTACTTTGCAAGATAATAAATAATTAATTGTTTTTTAGTAGATATGTTTTTGTAGAACAATGAGAAATATTGTCCATAGGCAATTGAATATGACACGTGTGATATTTATCGTATGCTATGAGGGAGAGGCATGCGCTAACATACTTTCTTACTTGGATCACATGTTCTTATGATTGGAACTCTAGCAAGCATACGCACCTACTAAAGATCATTAAGGTATAAACCATAGCATTAAGTGTAAAGCCCCCTTTGCTCCCATACACAATGACCCCCTTACTCGGTTTTAAGCTTATGTCACTCTCGTGACCAACTATAAGCGAATCATGAACATATTGCAACACCCTACAGCGTGAATTCCCACATGTGTGCACGGTACTAAGGGCACCAGAGGACATCACCATATTAACATACAACTCATATCAATCACACCATACCATAATTAACCCGTAGGATAAAAGGGATCTACTCAAACATCATAGAGGTGCAACCCATCATTGGAGTATCACCAAAGAACTAGCTATGGACAGGGGTGCGTGGAAGCTTAATATCCATGTGCCAGAGCCATGAGTTGGTCGCGAGATCTTATGGGCTTCACCTCTAGCCTACCCCAACTTGTTTGGGACTAAAGGCTTTGTTGTTGTTGTTGTTTGTATAAAGCACCATGTTTAAGTACATACTATAACAGGAATAGAGGTTACACCGCTGCATAGAGGGGGAGATTTGTTGTTGACGGCGACGAATTTGTTGATGTTGATCACAATCACAATGGTTCCCCCGGCAGTGCTCCGAAGCCGCCAGGAGAGAGGGGAGAGAGCCCCCCTCCTTCTTCTTCCTTGGCCTTCCCCCTAGATGGGAGAAGGATTTTCTCCTCTGGTCCTAGGCCTCCCCGGCCCCCGAGGGGCGGGAGCCCCTCCAGATTGGATCTATCTCTATTTTGTGTTCCTATTTTTTGGCCGAACACCATTTTTTCTTAAATTAATATCCAAAGATCCGTAACTTCGATCGGGCTAAAATTTTAACATGATCTTTTTCCAGATATAAGCTTCTTGGAACCCGAAGGATAGCTCCAACCAAACTTCGAGGGAGCCTCAAGCTCACCCGACGCACCCTAAGGGGGTACCCCTTGAACTTGTGAAGCCCATGGGCCCTCCTGGCATTGATTTTTGCGCCAAAAATTCACATATATTCCATAAAAAAATCTCTGTACAATATTATCACGTTTGGACTTTGTTTGCCATGGATTTTCTGTGAAATACAAAAACATGCAAAAAACATGAACTAGCACTGGGCTCTAGATTAATATGTCAGTCCAAGAAAATGATATACATTGTCGCCAAAAGTATGTGGAAATAGTAATATAATGGCATGAAACAATAAAAAATTATAGATTTGTCAGAGACACATCAGTCAACATGCACCCCCCCCCCCCCATTTCATTAGGGTGTGGTTTCGAGTCCTATCAAACAAGCCCTCATCTTCTATATTTTAGAAACGCACTTTTGAAACAACTAACCATATCTTTGTGTTGTAATATATATTGTCCACTTCATCCATGTATGCAAAGATCTTGGTGTTCTAGTGCTTACAAAGCCCATTGCTTACACCCTCTCGTTATGGGTTTAAGTCTCATCGAACTAGCAACCTTTTTTCCGTGACCGAAACAGAGGGAAACCAATGTGCCGACCAAATTGATTTCAAGCAATTGCAAAAGTCAAAGCTGCAAAAAAATAGTCAGTTTGTGAGGTCAACGTTGTTGCAAAAAGACCTATGTAAAAAATAGTCTGTTTACCAGCAATTAAAGATAATCTAGCATGGAAGCAACATGGTCGACTTTCCGTCCCGAATCGGTTTTGGCCTTATTTAATAAAATTAATGAATATATGGACCAAATGTGATCACTTTCCAAGTTGGAGGTCTATAGTGTGCAATCAATTTGAGTTAATGGAATAGTGGCGCATTTCACTCAAATGAAAAGTAAACTACGCTGGAAATCACCAAGATGAATGAAGCTCATATACCCCTTGTCATAATACTAAAATGCATCGCTAGAAATAACTAAAAGGTAAGTGAAAATTCCAAGGGGTTATGGAAACATATACAACTCTAAGCTTTCATGAAAATGTATGCCAAATGGAGTGTTCTTCCAAATAAAAGATATGCACTCATAGTTGCTATACTTCCATTTCATTTTATGTGGAGAACACAAATAACCATGATTTTCTTACCAAATGGCAAGTACACACGACATTCATGAATCCATGTCTAGATTAATTTCTATTTTATTTCATGAACACAAAAAATAGTCAAGATATTTATCACAATTGGGATCCTTATTCATATGCACATATGTGGTTGGAAACATCAAACTTAGTGGGACATGATGGGCTATGTATGGAGGTCAAGTTCGCTCGGCTGAATTGACTGTGTCAAAGCAAATAGGCATTGTGATGTATGCCATGATGAGCATTGCTCGAATTAAGCCACTGATAAGTGGCATGCATGAGAGCCGCATGTGTATTCATTAAGGTGGAACTTTACGGAAAAATAGCTAAGAATGTGCCACCCATATAGTGCTGGAGAGGTAGAGAGACGGAGACGTGGGGTTTTGCTATTTTGGGTAGTGGAGCAAAATGCACCATCACACCCATGAGAGAATACCAATAGTTCTTACGGATATATGTATTTTCTCCTATGGCATTTTCCTCGATGATTCATAATTTCTTCATGTTTAATTTTCTAAACCATTATGCCAAACATTGACAATGGTGCACATAGAACACCTAGAATGTAAGATATTCTTTTCTAAACCATGTCGGATAGTTTCTTCGAACCATGCAAAATTGCACTAAGAAACAAAATGATAGAAATCCAAAGAAAGAACGACCCATACAAATTACCAGAGAGGCACGACACATGAAACCAACATAAGAACCTAACTGACCTAAGGATAGCCAGCCCAAGAGTTGACGCTGCGCAACCAAAACATGACTGAAACCAGCATACAAGTAAAAGTACAACACAAGGCAAGAAACCGAGAACCCTCCACTGCTATTAGTACAGTATAAAGTAGTAGCAGTAATAAGTATCAACCTCGGACAGAGATTCTTTCTCGACTCCCTGCGAGAAAGCAATCCCAGAGCCCTACTATCCATTTCTCATCACAAGTATCCAGTTCTAGTTGTATCGATCGGGATACAACTCCGAGCGTCCGTTACCGAGGATCCGGCTATGCATAGATTAGTTCTTCCCTGCAGGGGTGCACCAACTTACCCACCACGCTCGATTAACTCCGACCGGACACACTTTTCTGGGTCATGCCCGGCCTCGGCCAAACGATATGCCGCAACCCGACCTAGGCTTATCAGAGAGGTCAGCACGCCGGACTAAACCTATGCCCCCAGGGATCTTGGGCCATCGCCCCGGGAACTCCTGCATGTTATGTTCACGGCCGAGAGCAGACCTGGCAACCCACACTATCAAGGCGGTTGCTTCACGCGGTCCAACTCGGCGCGTGCCGCTCAATCGCTGACGTCCATTAAGCTTCAGCTGATGCATACAACGCAGAGTGCCCATAACTATTCCCATGTGATGGTTAGTGCTATCGGGCCAGAGGCCCACTCGGATCAAATATCCAAATCGTTAGTGAATTAGGAGCGCGCGATAACGAGCAGAGACTCATGATCGATGTGACCCCGTTGTCCCGTCTCAAGGACTTGCAGCAAGGGCTAAGAATGCCCGGCCACGCCTCATAATTATCTCACGAGCACCCTCAGGTCAACCCGTCTCCACATCACTCGCATCACATGCTCGCGCGGGTACCCCTCAGGGCCGACCCGACTTTATCATGGTTCATGGTTAAAGTCATAGTAACTGTGTGTCCAAACACCATGGGGAAACCTGAGGAATCACCCTCGATGGATTCCACCTAATGTAGTCGTCAAGGTGAACTTAGGAGGATCATCCTCGAAGTTCACACTTGAGGTGTTGCACGACAGCGTCATTATCGGAAGTGACTTGATGATTCATAATTTATTCATGTTTAATTTTCTAAACCACTATGCCAAACATTGACAATGGTGCACATAGAACACCTAGAATGTAAGATATTCTTTTCTAAACCATGTCGGACAGTTTCTTCGAACCATGCAAAAGAGTTGCATGTGATTGCACTAAGAAACAAAATGATAGAAATCCAAAGAAAGAACGACCCATACAAATTACCAGAGAGGCATGACACATGAAACCAACATAAGAACCTAACTGACCTAAGGATACCCAGCCCAAGAGTTGATGCTGCGCAACCAAAAATATGACTGAAACCAGCATACAAGTAAAAGTACAACACAAGGCAAGAAACCGAGAACCCTCCACTGCTAAGGCCTGGACACCAACCAACTATAACCCAAACAACATGACTACCATAAGGACGACAATAACAATGAGTAAAGCACATATAACAGATGGACAAAACCACTTTTAGCCTTGAGCCACCACCACTTGTGTGATCATAGACACCATGTCACCAAGCTAAGAATCTAGTAGCCCGATGTTGTTGAAACGACAACCATCCATGTTGTAGAAGGAGAACCAAGGGGTGGACATATACAAACCGAGGGGGAAGAAAGGTGCGGGAAAGCACAAAAGATGAAGTTGTCCATGATAAAAAACAGAGCTAAACATGACCGACGGGTGGGAAAGTTTGGATCACACCTTCAATATGGCCGAGCCAAAGAAGGAGGGGGTCGAACTACCAAAAAATCCCACACCACGGGTATACCGGCTAGTAACCTGCGACAAGCCAATGCCATCACAGCCCGTGGACAATGAGGAGAGCCATACGCCAATTGAAGATGAGACGAGGTGAGGTAGGAGCGCTAGATTCGACAGAAGCACTTCTGGATCTAGTTAAGGACGACCGAGAGGAAAGAGGTATGAAAATAGGAATGACAAGAGTGGGACGAGGATGTACATGGACAACCGAAGGAGCTAATGCATCACCACGACATGGCTACAGTCCACCCCTTATGGTGTGTTTGGTAGGCTTCATGAGGACCATGCAGTCTCTGGGAGCTTAATTGGCCCATTTTTGGATGCCTTATTTTACTATTTGACCTACATGGCATGAAAATTAAAGAATCGTTTGGCCTGGCTCTGGAGGAATGGCTAAAAGAACTACTTCCAGTGAGCTAGGCCCAAGCGATGCGAGCGACCGCACATGGCTACAGGTGGCTACACGTGTGGGGCATGTGAGAGACATCGTATTATTTTCCGATGTGGCGCCAAAAATCCCCTCCGTCATTTCTCAATTCTCACTCTCCCCTCTCTCTCCATTCTCACCAGCGGCGGGCGACCATCGTAGGAGGCAAGATTTGGATAGCAAGCACCGGCAGCAAGTATCGGCTTCATCACCGATTCTCACCTTTGTGTCATGCCTTCATCAATGGAGATAGGCCCTCTCTCCACACCTTCGCAGGGATCAATTAAGACATCGTTTACCCATCAATTAAACTTCACACATCGATTAAATGGAGAGTGATCGATTTAGGCATTCATTAAACTAATAGAGGTCGTTTAAGGCTTGTTCGGTTAGTCCTTACAAGGGTATTGGGAAGGATTTTGACTAAAAGGGAGTTAAATCGATGAGAATCCCCTTAAATCCCTTTATTTTAACTAGGCGCAGCGGGCCTAGAGGTGCTTGGATCTGTGGTAACCTTGATGTGGGTACTCTTCAACCTACAACAGCATTGTAGAGGAGTCAGGCTCAGGAACCCTAGCCACCATCTCGACCGCTTTGGTGTTGCCAACGTCCACCATCTCGACCACTTTGGCATTGCCAACGTCCACCATCTCCTCCTCGTTATTGTCCTCTAGAACAATGGTGGTTAGTGCCACCACAATGGTAGGCCTGTACTTGGCCCATCTAGCTCTCTGACCTAGATCTGCTGACTTGACCTCCTCCATCACCAGAGCAGTATATCCACTTACCTAGCACCTTTGGCTGGGTCAGGCATCATCATCTCTATCTCAGTCTCTGTTGCCTGTGAGGGCACAAATTCTGCCTCCTTGGTCATCTTGTCCATAGTGTTGAAATAAGAGTGCACCTCCATAGACTTCACAAACTTTAAGTGGTCGCCGCACGAGCACCCGAGGAGCAATGTTGTCCATCTAGGGTTTGTGAAAAGGGGTTCATGGTGGTTGAGCAATGGTGAGAAAGAGGGTGAGATGTGGAAAAGGAGATGGTAGAAGATGATACGTCCCAAATGTATCTGTATTTTTTGTATGATTCATGCTATATTGCTATCAATTACATACACTCTGGCATAATTTTTATTAATTTTTATTGGACTAACATATCCTATCCTATATACATCATAGTTGCATAGACCGGCTCTGCAAGCGACGCGCACAGTGTGGTTTTCATGGACATCCTCCTATGATTCCACCTATGCAAAAATGATCATGTGTTTGAGCTCCAGCATAATTTAACACTCGATATAAAATGATGTTAAGTTGCAAGAAGCGAAACACTTAAGTATTAAAAGTGTAAACAATGTCCAACTATGAGAACCAAATGAGTGAAGTGTTAAAAGTGTAAACCACGTAAAATTGCAACAGCTAACAACCTGAATGATAAAACTTGGTGCTTTTGATAAATTTCTACTAGCTTGGAAAAGAAAAACCCAATCTTAAGCCTCTAGTAGTCAGGAATACATAAATGCATCTGTAGCGACCCGGCCCGGTTGCGAGAAAACTATTATTTTGATTTAGTCCTTTAATTAGCAGATTAGTCCCTAAACTTTGTTTAGCCACAACTTTTCAACCGTAGATCAAAATTAGATGAAACCAGCGGCAAATTTTTCGTCTTGAATAGATCTATTCAGTGAACCCATCTTTGAAAACTTTTGCTAATTTCGAATTTGAATTTATTCAGATTCAAATTCAAACTCTATTCGACCATATCTCCTAAACCGTAGCTCCGTTTAAATTAATTCTTTTTACACATTGTCACCCTAGCCCATGGTATTTTCATACAATTAGGATCTGTTCATGATAAAAAAATTTGATTTACTCCTATGCCAGTATACACTTTAGTTCACATCACAAATTTTGAACCCTATTTCACACGTTGCTTTTGCACTTAGAAAATTTTCATGAAAGCTAAGTGTGTTGGATTTTCATTTGTGGTAGGATTGCATGGTAGGAATTTATGCCGGATGGCTATGCTTACACCCAGTGGTTCATTGAGGTAGGTTTGAACCTTACAACATTGTCGCCACTGTTTAATCATATTGCTTCACTAAAGTAGACGTGGATTGGGGAGTGATTCATCACAAAGTATGAGGGACAATGTAGTAAGAAGGACCAAGATAATTAATGAACTACCTAGGCGGAAGTGGTTTGAATGGTGGCGAAGTACAGTGGGAGCATTCATGGGGAATCCATGGGAGTGCACACTAGTGGTTCGTCCACTCAGGCTCAAAGGGATCGAACATGTCTTCATGACTAGAAGCTTACATGTGCAGCCACAAGACATTACAGGCTCTGGCTTAGTTGAGTATTTAGTGTGACCTCTTTATGGGATAGGCTAGTAGATGTAGAATATGTAGGTGTACCGGCCTATCCGTGGGTTAAGAGGAAATACTTTCGAAAGACTATGTCTCCATCTCCCGATCAAGGAGGTGGTCGAGTCCTGTGGGGAAAAGTGCGCAAACCTCTGTAGAGTGTTAAATCTAATCGATTAGTCGTGTCCCTGGTTACGGACAACTTGAGCTTTTAGTGGTGGAAATGCCAGGATATCTCATCACCCTTAACTTAATTAATCGGGTTTAAATAAGCTTTGGGAATAGATTGAGTTGGGGGTACCATCTCAATCATATGTTATTTTGTAGTGGTAGAATAATTTCTTTTATAATAGGAAAAAAATTAGCTTTATGCAAAGTTAAACTTAGAGCTTTCCACCAGCCAAATTGCATGTACAAGTAGGTTCATTATGCTCCGATGATGTGACTTGGCAGTACATTCCATGTACTAACCTACATGGATGCAACCTATCATGTTGCAGATTTATCCAACGAGGATTGAGGTGTGATAGGTCGATGTTCTACACCTAGCTTTTGCTCATGGAGTTGATGGACTCATTTACTTCTATGCTTCTCCAGCATTTGTTTTATTTGACCTTATGCCATATCTTTGTAATAAATTGTATTACTCCTGGACTATCGTTATAATAAAGAGATGTGTGTTATTTCTGTTATTTCATCGGGTACTATGTGTGCTAGCAAGTCGGTCCAGGGACTAGCACGGTAAGCACAGAGACTCCGATCCTTACAGGGTCGGAACACTATAGCATCATGTAATTTTCTTCTTTGCACAAGAAGGAACACTTTGATTAACATATCATGTGATAGATATAGGGAGGATAAACAGAGACGGGGAGGACAAAGCGATAACAAAGAGGTGTTCCAAATAAGGGATAAATGGTAGGGACATTTTATTTTATTATGACACTTTCAGTTATTCAAGAAATGCTACATGAGTTTGATGGTTTGTCCTAGGAGCCAAAGGAATTACCCGTCGGCGTGCTTGTGACAACCAAATTTTGTTATTGTGCCTATGGCCACAAAATTTCGTTGGTGCCAGTCCATCATTTGCCTTGCTTCCTGTTCTATTCATTCACAAACCTAGCTCTCCATCCGAACAGCTAATCCTAAACCTAAATCTCATTATACTTCTGAGTGGAAAAGGCAAGACCCCATGTTTCCTTTCACCTTACACCCAGAAACATTTGTGAGTATAGTCACATGAACCCATTTCCTGCTTCATGGTGTGGGCAAGATATGTCTAGTTTACTTGTGATGGTTGTATGGGCAAATATGTCAGCATTTTACTTGTGATGGTTGATCTACAATTCAATAATTTTCAAACGTTAAAAAATGCAATATCTTCCAAATTGGAACTTGCTACTTGTGAGCTGCATTGGGATTTCCTCGAACAGGAGAGGATGATGCAGTACAGTAGAGATAAGTATTTCCCTCAGTTATAAAACCAAAATTATCAATCCAGTAGGAGAACCAAGCAACACTATGTGTGCATCACCTGCACACAAACAACAAATACTTGCAACCCAACGCGTAGAGGGGTTGTCAATCCCTCAACGGTTATGAGCAAGATTAAATTGTATAGTTTTTGATAGATAGATCTCACAAAAATACAAAATAAAATAAATAAAATAAAATTGCAGCAATGTATTTTTAGTTTTAATATATGATAAAAGAAAGACCCGGGGCCATAGTTTTCACTAGAAGCTTCTCTCGAGAAAATAGCATACGGTGGGTAAACAAATTACTATTGGGCAATTGATAGAAAAGCAAATAATTGTGATGATATCCAAGGCAATGATCATACATAGGCATCACGTCCAAGATTAGTAGACCGACTCCTGCTTGCGTCTACTACTATTACTCCACACATCGACCGCTATCCAGCATGCATGTAGTGTATTAAGTTCATGGAAAAACGGAGTAATGCATTAAGCAAGATGGCATGATATAGACAATATAAACTCACGTATGAAGAAAACCCATCTTTTTACCCTTAATAGCAACGATACATACGTGGCATGTCCCTTTCTGTCATTGGGATTGAGCACCGCAAGATCGAACCCATTACAAAGCACCTCTTCCCATGGCAAGATAAATCAATCTAGTTGGGCAAACCAAACCAATAAATCTGAGAAGAAATATGAAGCTATATTAATCATGCATAAAAGAGTTCATAGGAAACCCAAATAATATTCATGGATAGATCTGATCATAAAATCACAAATCATCGGATCCCAACAAACACACCGCAAAAAGTCATTAAATCAAATAGATCTCCAAGAACAACAAGGAGAACATTGTATTGAGAATCAAAAAGAGAGAAGAAGCCATCTAGCTACTAACTATGGACCCATAGGTCTATGGTAAACTACTCACGCGTCATCAGAGGGGTAGCAAGGATGATGAAGAACCCCTCCATGATCGTTTCATGTTTGGGTACACAAACAGGGGTGTATGTTTCCGCAGACGACAGACCTCCAGTACAGCAACACCAAGTTTTCAAGACGAGCTTCCAACTCAGAAGAGATAGCTCTTTGAGGAATCAAAGGGCAGATCAAGAAGAACAAGACAAGACAAGACAAGAGAACAAGATGCCACTAAGGAGAGATCTCCCTTGCCGGGCAGGCGAGCCCGGTCAGGTCGAGGCCGCACCAAGGGCAAGTCCCAAGATCCCCCCCCCCCCCCCAGTAGGCTTGCCGGGGCCGCCAAGGGTGGGTCTCCCTGCCAAGACTCCACCGCTCCACCGCACAGCAATGCAAGTCACTTATCAGTGCGGTGTCGAGCCCTCAAGTGATTAAGTGGTTATCATTTGGCACGTGGCAGCCATTGGGAAGGGAGATCCCCTCCATACGACACCCATCCAGAGGCGTGTCATGCAGACAGGTGGAAGATGGTTAAGCGGCACGGCAGGCTTGCTGGGCTGCATCCACAGCGTGACACCTAGTAGTGCATTTAATGCGCTTTGTCCTAACTGCCAGAGTTAGGTATGATAGCACTGTTGGCTATATAATTTGTAGATAATGACTGTTTTGCCACTATGGTAACCCCTTAGCCTATAAAAGAAGGGCCATGGCAACCTAAGAAAGGATTCGGACCTTTGTACACTCATATGCGCGTAGCTGCTCTCCCCGAGGCGACCTTGCCGGGCTAGAGCGTCGCACGACCACCTCGGTCCTCTTTTCAATCCACCAAAGCAGGAGTAGGGTTTTATGCTTCACAGCGGCCCGAACCTGGGTAAAAACCACCAGCGTCACCTCTGTCGTGCTGTCCCATGGCCTTCGCTCTTTGTGCAATGTGATCGCCCCCCTGCCGAACGACAAGGGGCCGATGGTCCCATAGGTGATCGTGTTCCACCGCGACATCTTTGGCGCGCCATGTAGGGGTGGAGCGCTCACGCGAACCCGAGGTTGTGAACAACGCAACCAGCTACACCATCATCTGCGTCGAGGCTCCCTTCATCAACGGCTTGGGGAGAGAAAGGCGGCGCCGTTCCCTCGTTCCGCCCTGCCCAGATCCCGTCGCCCGTACCCACCACGACTGCGGTGGCGACAGGGATGAAGGGTGGTGGCGATGCGACGGCGCCGGGCAGCTCAGATGGCGCGGCCACCATGCCGCCCCTATCCAAGGAAAGAAACGAGGCGTGCGGCGATGCCGTCCTCATTGCGGTTTCCCGCCAAACATACCTGACGCTTGAGGGAGGTGCTGGGACAAGTAGGAAGTATGATATAGGGCCTCCTCCTCCTCCTCCATTTTCGCTCATCGATGATCGAGCCACGCAGGGGTAGCATCGTCAACATCGATAAGCCCACGCGGAACCCGGTCCAGCATTTACCCCACCAAGGGAAAATACTGAGTGAAACGCTGGCGCAAATCCGTTGATCGACGCCCCAGCAAGCATGCTCCGGCAGGGCCGTCCGCGCTAGCGTGACCTTTATGCCCGCAGCCGTGATGACGTCAACAGTGTAAGGAAGAGGAGATAGGAACCGACCATTCCTTTTCGCCATGCATTATCACCCGCAAGTATTCGGTTATCCCCTCCGGCCCTTGCCGGGGTGGACGTGCAACTGATAAACTACCAAGTTTTCTTCTTGCGCTTGTTTTCGTTGTTAACTTTTACAGGCCTGAGGCCGACATGCAAACGCCATCTCCTCGAGATATGCAAACGTGATGAACGATCGCGACTAAGGAAGGAGGGAAGCATGAACGAAAGCTAAGTCCACACGTTAACTGATTTTTTTCTCCAAAGTTTGCATTTGCTTATCCCTCGGACAACCAGGGCATTTCGTATGGTTAAATCTTTCATGTGATGGCACCTTGCTGGATTTGTTTGCGCCTCTGCTTTGTTTTCGAGCCTGCTCAACAAAGTGGGTGGTTGCATCAAATACTCCTAAGGAAAAACCTACCGGGGCATGTCCTCGCCAGCTAAATGCTAAGGACCCGCTCCTCACAAGCAATCGCGGCAACATGCTACTCGCGGGCAACCAAAACGCACAAAAAGAAGCCAACCATACGAACATTCGTGGGTGAAACACAAGAGGGATAGCATGCACTTAAGCTTAATTAAACATCAGTTCGACAAGAGCAAAAGTAAAAATAGTACGGGGCCTAAACACAAGACATGCATTATCTTTTGTTACAGGGCGCCACGGCAACACGAATGGTTCACAGCTGTGCTTGGTGGACTTCTGGGACCCTCGGGACGAAGAGAACCTTGTCGGCGAAGGGGCCGGCTTTCTCCTCGGGAGCGGAAATGTCGGCACCTGCCGGCAGCCTCCAGAAGCCATCGACGAGGTTGAGGTCTGGATGGAGATAGGCGAGGTTGCTCAAGACCATGAAGAGGGCAGTGCGGGCAAGCTTTCGGGACTCATCTGCGAAGCAAGCGGCTTTTTCTTCCTCATATGTCCTAAGCCCTTCAATCAAGCCTTCGAATAAAAGTACTAGCTTGACGCTTGGAACCTCATGCCTGTCGACTGAGAAGATACAACTCTTCATATCCATTGTTGAGATCTGGGCAGAGAGGCGCTCGGCAATATCAACCAGATTCTTGATCCAGAGGTCACGCTGCTTGACTTGGTTCGCCAGTTTGTCCTCCACGTCCTTTCGGAGGATTCTCGTGTTGTCCAAGTCCTTCATCAGCAGCTTCTCATGGGCGTCGGCATACTTGATCCTGATCTCCAGAGTGCCAAGCCGTGCCTTCATGTCAGTAATGACGCCGTTGGCAGTATCGAGGTCCTGGCTCTTGGATGAAAGCTGTGATTGCACCTCTTTCAGAAGAATCACTGCCTTCTACGCTTCCTCCATGAGAGCCGTAGTTTCCTTGGCACTCCCGGCAAGCTCCTCTGTCAGTTTGGCCACCTGTTGGTCGAGGTCAGACTTGGCGGCAGACGCAGCTGCAAGGTCATTAGTAATCTTCTTCAGCTGGGCAGCGGAGTCGAGGGTGAGCGTGTCAAGGGCCGCCTTGTGCCTGTCCTCCAGGTCCTTGGTGCGCTGCTGGACAAGGGCCTCCAGTTCCTCGTCCTTGTTGCGGAGGGTGGCCTCGAGGTTCTCTTCCCGGGAAGAGATGTCCTTCTCCTTGGCGTTCAGAAGTGTTGCGCGCTCCGCCAAATGAGCTTCCCGGGTAGCGATGTCCTCCGTCGCCATAGTGATCACCTCATGTTGCCGCAGAAGGGTTTGGAACTGCTTGCCATGCCATTCGCGCAATTCGCTGCCCTTGTCCCTCAGCTTCTGATCCATGAGGATGGTGGTGTTGCGTTGCTCCTTGAGCGCCTGCCACCGCTAGCTGTACCTATTCTGCATCTCCTTGATGCTTGTTGCCACAGACTCCAGGAAGGACAGGTCCATGACCGCACTGACCAAATCATCAGCCTCTTCGACTCGCTGGGACAGCGGTGCCATGATGCGCTGGATCTCTTCGTCAAGATCTGCACTTACTGCTGCGAACGAGTCGGGGGCTCCAAGTCCAGGTCGGGCGAGAACCAATGCTAGGTTGCTCGAAGATGGCTGCGGAGCCACGACCGAGGTGCCAAATTGGGGAGGAGGGCTCATAGTTTGAAGGGGGACCTTCTCTTCAACCACCACCTCCAATCCTGGCACGCTACCGGGGATCTTCTCTGCTTCCTTTGGGACCTCTTGGATATCCCCGGCAGTACGTCCCTGGCCCTCCGCAGCAGCAATCTTGGCGGCCTCTTCAGTAGCATATTTTTCGATGCTGGTCACTTCTTCCAACAGCTCTGCTCCTCGACCAATGGGACTGCAAGCAAGATCAGCAAGCGATGGCAAAAGAAATGACATACGATGGTGAGCCAGATACTTGAGGCAAAATAAAGCAAGCAACCGAAGACAAAGAGCGAGCGACTTACCCGGGGATGTTTGCCGCGGAAAGGTGTCGGTTTCCCCGGCAACATCAGTTGCCAGGGCATGGCCCCCGCCCCCTTCCTCGGTAACCATGGAGCCAGTAGGAGCCGATCCTTCCGTGGAGGCCCTTGCCGGGGATCTCTCGGCTTGGGCACCGGGCAGGGTAGGCCCCTCCTAGGAAGCCTCGCTCTAGGCAATCTCCCCCTCTCCCTTGGTGGAAGATGGGGCTCGCTCTCCCGTGCCTTCTATGGTGGGAGAAGCCTGTCCCACGCCTTCTTGCCGGGGGCTTGGCGCTAGGTCAATCGTGCTACCTCCCGCCAAGCCCGTGCCCTCCGAAGGCCCTGACAACTCCACTTGTTTGGATTGTTTGGCCTGATGGGTGAGGGGTTCTTCTTCATCTCTGCCAAAGACAACAAACAAGATGGGGTCAGCAAATCAACAAGTGCGCAACGCTGCGCCAAAGAAAGATAGTGTTCTCCTTACTCTGAATCAATGAGCATGGAGCCCAGCGTGAACTCCATAGGTGGCAGAGTCGCTCTGCTCCTCTTCAAGGTCGGGGGAGCGGTGCTTCCCGGCAACTTCGAGCCCTTTGGAGGAGCTGGGGGCTCCGGCGAGGATGAGCTGCGCAAGGAGCTCGAGCTTGATTCGGAGCTGGGGTTGACCCCTATGACCGCTCGCCGTTTGGTGGGGGGGTCTTGGCCTCAGAAAGGCGAGAAGAATGACGGTGCACCACGTCCGGCCCGTCGCCCTTAGAGACGGTCTTCTTCACCCTCTTGGTGATGGGCGCAGGGGCGGAGGTCATTGTTCCCCGGCTAGCCCGCCTACGGGGGCGCTGTTCCAAGTTTGGCTCCGGAGCTTGGGGGCCCGTTGCGAGCCACTCCTCTTCAGGCCGCTCCGCTTCCTCAACCTCGTCCCCCTCTTGTGCCTCTGCTGCCACGGCGTAAAAGCTTTGACCCCGGCAGGCTCGTCCCCGACAGCCTCCTCTATGGCACGCCCCTCGCTCTTGCCGCGGGAAGAGCCTTCGTCTTCGGCCTCCTCCTATTCTTCCTCGTCCTCCCCTCTGGGCCTTGCCTTCCCGGCAGCTCGGAGCGCCTTGTCCTCCTCGATCCGCCTCTTGATAAACTCTGCTTCTACCGTGGAGGTGCGCTTGAACATGTTGCCCTTCACCCTGGAAGCCCTTTCTTCCAAATTGGAAACCCACTCAATCTCCGCATCGAGCTCAGGTAGTTGCCAGTCAGCTGCAACTCCATAAGCATTGCAGTCAGGCATCCACTTCAAAATCTGGTCTAGGGCGGAGTTGATATTTAGCGGGACGACCCTTGCCGGCAATTTGAACGGCCCAAGGCTACCAAACAGTTGTTCGCACAGCCAGGCGTGACCGTAAACCGACAAATTGTTGGTGAGAACTGGATATAGGTGCATCCTATCCCCAGCATCTCCGTACCGCCAGGCGAACCTGTCCCTTTTCTGCAGCGGCGCGATGCAGCGGCGGAGGAAGTCAGCCCCCACCATTTCGATGGTTAGCCCGGCAGCTTTGAGGCGGGCGATCCTGTTCAGCGCCAGGCATAGCATGTCTTCAGTGAGGCCTGGCTCCCCCCAATCACTGTCACGCACGACGCACTTCGTTCGCGCCTAGAAGTACTCTAGAGCAGCCGCGTCCTGAATCCAGCACCAATCTTCCCTCCATTCTTCCCATCTGCCGTGCTGCTGCCCGGGGAGGTAATCCCAAAAATCCCTCTTCCCCCGGGGGATCCAACTTATGTTCCCCGAGCGGTGGGTCGTGTTTTCGACCCGCGGGACGAAGAAATGCCTGAACAGTCCACATTGGGGGCACCTCCGACAAAATTCTCGCAAAGGTGGTCAAAAATCGCCATGCACGCCATTGCATTTGGCGTGAAATCCAAGAGGTGAAATCCATACACCACCATCATCGCTTCGAAGAAATCTGAGAAAGGGGGACTAAGGCCGCAAAGGAATTACGCGCAGAAAAAGCGATATGAATTTGCCGGGTCCTCTTTTCCCTCCGGCAAGACCGTGGGTGCGTCGTGCCCCTTCGGGACTTCCCTCCCCCACATATACGCATACCTCACAACCAGGGCGTTGATGTCCAAGCTCGACGGGAAGAAGACCACATCTTCTCGGCACTTCCGGTCCAGCTCCGCCGCTTTCTTCTTCCCCTCCGCTGCGGTTTCCTTTGAAGTGGTCGCCCGCTTCCCCCTTGCGGCGGTTTTCTTTCCCATCCTTCGGAGTTGTGGAGGGGCGGAAGGCTGGATGGGGTGTTGGAGGCAAGTGCAGGTGCAGGAGCGGTCGCTTGGCTTGAGGAGGAAGGTGATGAAGGGAGAAACGGATGCGAATGAGCCGCGCCCTTTCGCGTGTTTCTCTTTTATGAGGAACGAACGTGGGGGAGGCTCTTCACCGCTTTCTCTCAGGAAGTTACCGTTTTACATTAACTACTACAGTCCCACGACCCCACGACCTGCGATAATTGCGCAGAGTGGACGTTGAGTTAACTGGTCATCATGACAAACCGCTGCACGCACAGCACCTCTTAGACACGTGTCCGTGCACTGTTTGGGGCCTAACCCAACGTGCCTAGCGACACGTATGGCTCAGGCCCGGGGGCTTTCGTCGGGGTACACAAACAGGGGTGTATGTTTCCCCTGACTTGTGCACGGACGACAAGCCTCCAGTACAGCAGCAGCAAGTTTTCAAGACGAGCTTCCAACTTAGAAGAGATAGCTCTTTGAAGAATCAAAGGGCGGATCAAGAAGACCAAGACAAGCCAAGAGAACAAGATGCCACTAAGGAGAGATCTCCCTTGCCGGGCAGGCAAGCCCGGTCAGGTCGAGGCCGCACCAAGGGCAAGTCCCAAGCTTCCCACCCCCCCCCGCGCAGGCTTGACGGGGCCGCCAAGGGTGGGTCTTCCCGCCAAGACTCCACCGCTCCACCGCACAGCGACGCAAGTCACTTATCAGTGCGGTGTCGAGCCCTCAAGTGATTAAGTGGCTGTCATTTGGCACGTGGCAGCCATTGGGAAGGGAGATCCCCTCCATACGACACCCCTCCAGAGGCATGTCATGCAGACAGGTGGAAGATGGTTAAGTGGCATGGCAGGCTTGCCGGGCTGCATCCACAGCGTGACACCTAGCAGTGCATTTAATGCGCTTTGTCCTAACTGCCAGAGTTAGGTATGATAGCACTGTTGGCTATCTAATCAGTAGATAATGACTGTTTTGCCACTGTGGTAACCCCTTAGCCTATAAAAGGAGGGCCATGGCAACCTAAGAAAGGATTCGGACCTTTGTACACTCCTACGCGCGTATCTACTCTCCCCGATGCGACCTTGCCGGCCTAGAGCGTCGCGCGACCACCTCGGTCCTCTCTTCAATCCACCAAAGTAGGAGTAGGGTTTTACGCTTCACAGCGGCCCAAACCTGGGTAAAAACCAACAGCGTCACCTCTGTCGTGCTGTCCCATGGCCTCCGCTCTTTGTGCAATGTGATCACCCCCCTACTGAACCACAAGGGGCCGATGGTCCCATAGGTGATCGTGTTCCACCGCGACATTTCCCCCTCCGGCAGAGTGCCAAAAAGGGTCCCCAGATGGGATCTCTCGAGAACAGAGGCATGTGGCGGCGGAGAAAGTATTTCGTGGACTCCCTTGTAGGTTTCCTGATTTTAGAGTATTTACAGAGGCGGAGTTAGGTCAAACGGAGGCCTATGGGCCCCACTATGTACCAGGGCACGCCAGGGGCCTGTGGCACGCCCTGGTGCCTAGTGGACCACTCCTTCATCTTCTTGTTCCTTCCCAAAGCTTCCAGGGTCTCTTATTGCGAGAAAAAAATCTCCAAAAAGTTTTGTGGCATTTGGACTTCATTTTGTACTGATATTCTGCAAAGTCAAAAACAAGCAAAAAATAACAACTGGCACTGGGCACTAAGTTAATAGGTTAGTCCCAAAAAAATGATATAAAGTTGCTTGTAATTGTATATAAAACATCCAATATTGATACTATAATAGCATGGAACAATCAAAAATTATATATACGTTGGAGACGTATCAGAACTCTTTCCCAAACAACCAGTCCTGGTTCCCTACATAATATGCTAAAGCTAGATAGATGATACAACATAAAGTTCACATGATGAATGTGATAAAAAGAAAGAAATCATCCAAGCCAATGGTGCAAACTAGCAAATACAAACATTCAATGCAACCTCATTATGTCATCATGACAACACCTAGGTTTTCATCATTGGATTATTTTCCTCGCCTGACCTAACTCGCTTTCTTGCGGAGTGGGCCAAAGAATGTGTAGTAGTGGTAACCCTCTCCCCAACCATAAACCACATTGCTCCACTTGCACCCATTGGAGCATATGCCCACTTTAGAGCTAGATTTCATGCTCAACTGATCTAGATCAGCGGAAACAACTTGGCGGCATTGAAGTTAAGATTCCACAACCAACACGGCTACAAATGGATGCCCCCACCTTGTTTTCTCTACCTCTCTCCTACACATCCCTCCCATGCTTCTCCTCCTCCCCAGATCCCTCTCTCTCTCTCTCCACTAGATCCGGCAGCCTCACCACCTGGTGAGGTGTGAGAGGGGTGTTCCCACTCTTGTTCTGTAGTTAAAAAAAACCTCAACTTGAAAGAACATCTGCCAAGCAGGGTTTTTTGTCGACAAAATTAACCCCTTTCCATTTTCATGCTTCAATAACCATTTCCAAAAAATTCTTATTCATCATTGCCAAGTTAAGATCAACCACTTGATTTGGGTACACACTGACTGGCACCTAATTAACTAGGTGGTTTTGTGTCCCCTGACCCCGTTACCACATGTCTACATAAAAAAGTCTACTCCTTTTTCGACATGTTCGGAGGGCTATAAGAGAGAAGCATGTAAAAGGGTGTTGAATTGGTAATTAAATTAGATTTGATAAGAACTAATCTCCCACATATAGCGAATAGATTCTCTTGCCAACCCTTGGATATTTTAGACCAACAGTATGACTTTTCATTACTTGGTTTTGATGAAAGCAAACCAGACAGACAAGGTCCCCAAATTGGAGAAACTAGTTAACCATACAAACGTACTCGATAGAACTACACATAATGTTAAGCTCATAATACTGAAATGGTAGGTAGCTAGTCACAGGAACACAAAATAGCCCAGTGAATAAGATCGCAATAACAAAGTCTTGTAGAGGACAGGAAACAGAAGCTAGGGCCACTATAAAAGATCTCCATGTTTGCATTTTAGGGAAGCTTGAGTTGACTTTCAAGATGATGAGGATGGCGCTCGAGAGAAAAATGTCTTTGTCACAAGCTCCTCACTATCCTCCTAAAGTACCTTCCATCGCAGCATCAGGGACACATGAGATAAATGAGCATCAGAGGGTCCAAAATCAATTTATGGTCATGGTGTTTCTTATGCATCACAACACCAGAATATACCAAATATAAGAATCCCATTAAATCATTCATAAGCAAAATCACATCAATTGGTCAAGAAATATCTACTGATTGTAAGGTATCATGGTCAACTGAGAGTTCAGCCACAAAAGTCTGCAACTGTTTGTCATCTAATCTCAAAAAAAGGTTAAAGGACAGCAAAACACGTTGTGGTTAGAAGTTGCTTTATCCCTGCAGAGTTCACAGTCATGTCTCTAGGTCACATACAATATTTTCAGTTGCTTAGATGACTGAATTGTATTTTGCACTATCTTTTCTTAGTTTGTTTGGCTGCAGTACTATCCTCTATAACCCGACAGTGAACATCCTATCATCCATGTCTTTTTTATCAATAAGAACACCCAAATATTTCAGAGGTTGAGAACCACACATGCGGGTAAATTTTGACAACAATAAATGCATTTCCATTTGAGTCTTGCCCATACAGAATGACAGCTATTAGGATTTAATGCTAGAATCAGCAACCACCTGTGAACAAAATGCAATCAACATAAGAAACATCGCACGTGCACAGCGGACTCTAGATCAAAAAACCAAGGGTGCATCAGCAAACTAAGGGTGCATGTGTCTTTAATAATTGATTTACATCCACCAAGCTAGCTGAGTTGTAACCAAATTTATATTTGTTCATTAGGACATGAGTAATATTTGTACCCTACCTAGTGCAGTGGATAACTGACATACACCACTAAAACATGTCTCTAATCTCCATACTGAAACGTACTCATAACTATAACACTTGCTTCACAAGGAAAACATTAACAAAGTAATTTGCCTCCAAGAATAAATCAAATGATCAACAAGCAAGCAATAGAATAATTACCTGGAGCTATGTTCAGATACTTGTACAATGCACAAGGGTGGGATAAGGTATATCCTTTGAAAGAAAATGGTGCCATATCAACCAACATCTTGTTTTTCAGGTCAAAAGTTATTGGCCATGTCTTTATGTTTTAAAATTTGAATTTACACAACAAGTAAACAACATCATCACAATCACAAGTCCATCTCAGGATAGGGTGAGATGCTTCCAGGTCCTTCAATGTTAACTCTCTTGCATAGGTGCCACTCACGGTCAGGTCAGGCAACAACTTAGGATGACTTGGGTAGTAAACAGAGATTTCCTTGTCATAAGCCATGAATCCCTTGCTCCAATGGCCCCAAGAAGTCATTTTGTATGATGTCAAGGCCATCCACCCAATTTCTTTGGGGTTTGTCAAGCAGTTTGACTCATAGAGTGTATCCATATCATCATACGACCTTTGATCAACATCTGGTCTTTCATAATTTTCTATCTCGGCAAAATTGATCATACCATTATTGTATGCAACATTCCAAACCGGCCACACAGACAATTTCGCGTTGTCCTTTTTGCCATGCATTACCTTAGGAATTGCTGAAGCGTGCCACAGGCATTTTGTCGAGCATGATGCAGAATAGAATCCCTGTCTAGAGATCAACCCATCCAAGCTTCTCCAAAGTGAATCACATTAGAAACTAGAAACAAGGTCATCCGTGCTGTAACATGGAATGATAGCTCCACCTGCGGCACTTTACAGCTCTAAACCCAGATCCTGGAGGAGGAGATATGGAGGGTAAAACCCAAGGGATCAGTGAATAGCATAGCACGGCTAGGACGAAAAGGCCGTCGTCGTCGTAGGACGGGAGGCCGAGATCCGAGGATGTGAGGATGAACAGGTAGGGACCTAGGAGCAGGCACAGTGATGACACGGGGCTGGCCTTGTAGACAAAGTACTCACGCCACCCTCAGAGGACGGGCAGGAAGAGGATGGAGAGGATGAGGAAGTCCTTCTCCATGAAGACGATGTTTGGCCTGCCACAGCCGGCTTCCTTGAGGCTAGGGCAGTGGATGCACAGGTAGGAGCCTGGTCAGGGATACAGACGGTGACCTAGACAATGTGGTCGTCACTCGAGAAGGACTCCACAGTTGTGGTGTTCCTTACGTCGGCAAGGTACACCAGCAGCTCAACAGAGGGAGGGGACGCGGCATCACGATGTGGGTGCAAAGGGGACCCACATGACATGGAGAATATCTTGCTCATGACCTCTTTGTTGCCGAAATCGAACATCATGCTCGGGCGGCGGTGATCGGCGGTTGGGCTGATCAGGGTTCATATCAGATTTGGGAAGTGGGAGTTGAGGCCTGCGGGTCTCTTGTGAGTGTTGAGGGAGGCTGGTTGCGGACAGCTAGAAATAAAATCTAGATAGAAGGAAACGGATGATAGCCATACATTTCCAAGGTATGCCATGTACCAATAACACTCTAGCCAAGCACGTAGAAAAAATTAAGCTTACTTGTAGATTTTGGCATACCAAGGAAAACAAACACATAAGTATCAGTTCTCAGTAGCCAGAAAAGGGTGGCATCCAAGATCCAAAAGCATGCGAGTACCATGTATTAGCAAAAACAACAACAATTTTATCTTTGTTTACATACAGAAGGTGGGATCATTGGGAACGGTGCAGCACACTAAAGTGTCAAATACGCAACAATAGGTACATGACTAATATTAGATTTGAGCTAGAAAGAAATATAGTTTTCTAGACACTCAAAGCACACGCTGAAGAAAATCTAGGGCCAGTGGCATGCCAAAGCAAGCATAATATGTTGAACATGGGCTCCTATCAAGGTCATCCTTTGTACGGTCTCCATCACCACCTTCCTCGTCAAAGGCCTCTGCTCGATTGGTCCCATAGGTGCCCTTCTTAATAACCTACCTTCTCTTCTAGTGAATTCCACATCCATGTTCTCTCATTTCAATTTTTGGCCCCGTGATGGTGCCAAGCCGTCGGCCAAAGGTTGCGTCGGGGATCTCTCTGGATCATTGCCCCACAGCTAACCCTTAATCTCCTGCAAATTTATACCCATCAATCCATCATACCTCCAAAGACACAAAAAATCCTTTTCTGGAGATCTCATACTTCACTATTGGTCTCCAACAAACTAAACCAACCTCCTTTGGAATCAGTGCATGCTCTTTCTTGTTCCATGGATAGGCAGCGATTCTCTTCACTTGAGTTGGAGATTGATCATACCATATCTACTGCTCTGGCTGGAGGGGAGTTTCTATCAAATTCTTGTGCATGTAGTGGCAACCATCCCTCTCAACCTCCTATCTTGGAGGCCAAAATTGTTGCCTTTTGATGCAGATCCTTATCAAGCAGGTCTTCAGTGTCGCTTTAGCTTCTTTTAGGAGGCCATAGCCTGCTTAAGGGGCATATTCCTCTCCAGTGCATGTTGTTCTAAAGGATCCTCGGTGTTGATGAGATATTTATCCTCTATGTCCATAGGCTGCTAGACGAAGTCGTCTTCATCCTCCTTTAGGTTGCCTGCCATCATCTTCATCACCGGTGTTCGGCTATGGATCCAACTCGATGGTGATTTTTGGCAGCGAGGATTTGAGGTGGAGCAGGGTCGATCAACTCTCCCAGCGTTTGCTAAATGTGTGGCCCTCCATGTGCCCTCTCCTTGCGTGGTTGAGTGGCATGTGTTATCTGGGGCATCGTAATTTGCTCCGTGGGGTATGTATACACTTCTTTTAATCAATGGCAGGCCTTTTATTTCATCGATTAGTAAAATGGAAATCCATTTAAGAGACTGCAAAATTCACATCATCACATGACGACATTGAATACACTAGAATGGAGGACACCATCAAAATGACAAGGAAATTAGCCATAAATTCAACAAGATGAATCAAGCTCATATGCCCAATGTCATAATACTAAAATATGTCTCTAGAAATAACGAAAAGGCAAGTTAAAGTTTCCAATGTGTTATGGAAACATATGGATCTTACAACTTTCCAGAAAGTATGTAAATTTGAGTGTTCTACCAAATAAAAAGGTATGCACTTATAGTTGGTAGTCTTCCATTCCATTTATGTGTACAACACAAACAACCATGATTTTTTTAACGAATGGAAAGTACACACGCCATTCAACCATCTATGTCTAGATCTATTTAATTTACATTTGTTGCAAAAAAGGCAAGATAGTCATCACAGTGGAGCTATAGGCATAAGCAAATGGAAAGTTAGAAAAAGCAACCCAGTGGGACACGATGGACTATTTATGGAGGGTTCTTTTTGCAACAGTGTTGACTTCTTCCTTGTCTGCTTGCTTTCAAAAAATAACAATAATTAATAGCTTTTCGTCCATTCAACAAGGCTCGAACCAATAATCTTAAGGGCAGAACCAGCACTCATTAACCATTATTGTTATGTTGCACGCTGGTTTTTAGAGGAGTTCTTTTCTTTGCAAGGGTGCCCATTTGATCTAATCAGTCGATCACTTTGCTTCTATTGTGATCGATCTGTTGCCACTTTTCTCCTATTGGAGATCATATCCAGTCGGCTGCCATGGCAGAAAAATCGTAGCTTGTGGAAGTTGAATCAGCTGCAATCGCAGAAGAATCTTCGACTTCAAAATACATTGTGTAATCCTGTAGACACACAAAATACTTTGCATTCTAGCAATTAACATGCACCCCCCCCCCCCCCCTCACTAGGGTGTGGTTTCTAGTCCAATCAGACATGCACTCATCTTATATATTTTATAAATGCACTTTTGAAACAATTAACCATATCCTTGTGTTGTAATATATATTGTCCACAAAATGCTTGTATGCAAAGATCTTGGTGTTCTAGTGCTTACAAAGCCCATTGCCTACACCCTCACGTTGTGGGTTCAACTCTCATGGAACATGCAACCTATTTTTTCCTTCTCCGAAACAGAGGGAAAACCGATGTGTTGATCGAGTTGAGCCAAAGTAATTGCAAAAATCATAGCTGCAAAAAAAGGTCAGTTGCGACATCGACATTGTTACATAAAGAACTATGTAGAAAAATAGTCCATTTACAAGCAATTAAAGATAATCTGACGTGGCAGCTACATGGTCAGTGTTCCGTCCTGAATCAGCTTTGGCCTTACTTGATAAAAGTAATGATTTTATGGCCCAAATGTGATCACTTTCCACGTTGTTAGTCTATAGTGTGCAATCAATTTCAGTTAAAGGAATAATGGCGCATTTCACTCAAATGAAAAGTAAACTACGCCAGAAAATCACCAAGATGAATCAAGCTCATATGTCTCTTGTCATAATACTAAAAGTCATCGCTAGAAATAACTAAAACGTAAGTGAAAATTCCAAGGTGTTATGGAAACATATACAACTCTGAGCTTTCATGAAAACGTATCGCGAATGGAGTGTTCTGCCAAATAAAAGGTATGCACTCATAGTTGCTAGACTTCCATTTCATTTATTTGGAGGAACACAAACAACCATGATTTTCTTGTCAAATGGCAAGTACACACGTTATTCATGAATCTATGTCTAGATTTGTTTCTATTTTATTTCATGAACCCAAAAAAATAGGCAAGATATTTATCACAATTGGGATTCTTATTCATACGCACATGTGAGGTTGGAAACAACAAACTTAGTGGGACATGCTGGGCTATGTATGGAGGTCAAGCTCGCTCGGCAGAATTGACTGTGTCATAGCAAATAGGCATTGTGATGTATGCCACAATGAGCATTGTTCAAATCAAGCCACTGATAAGTGGCATGCATGAGAGCCGCATGTGTATTCATTAAGGTGGAACTTTATGACAAGCGATAGCTAAGAATGTACCACCCATATAGCGCCAGAGAGGTAGAGAGATGGAGAAGTGGGGTTTTGCTATTTTGTGTAGCGGAGCAAAATGAACCGTCACACCCATGAGAGAATACCAATAGTTCTTACGGATATATGTATTTTTTTCCTATGGCATTTTTTCCGATGCTTCATAATTTCTTCATGTTTAATTTTCTGAACTATTATACCAAACATTGACAATGGTGCACACAAAGCACCTAGAATGTATGATATACTTTTCTAAACCATGTTGGAGAGTTTCTTTGAACCATGCAAGAGAGTTGCATGTGATTTCACTAAGAAAGAAGATGATACAAATCCAAAGAAGGAACAACCCATACAACATGCCAGAGAGGCACGACACGTGAAACAAACATAAGAACCTAACCGGCCTTAGGATAGCCAACCCAAGAGTTGATGTTGTGCAACCAAGAGATGACTGAAACTAGCATACAAGTAAAATTACAACACAATGCAAGAAAGCAAGAACCGTCCACTGTTAAGGCCTGGACACCAATCCACTATAACCCAAACAATGTGACTACCACAGCGACGACAATGACAGTGACTGAAGCACATGTAATAGACGGACAAAACCACCATTAGCCTTGAGTTGCCACCACTTGTGTGATCATAGACACCATGTCACCAAGCTAAGAATCCAGTAGCCCGATGTTGTGAAAATGACAACCATCCATGTCGTAGAAGGAGGACCGAGGTGTGGACATGTACAAACCCCAGGGGAAGAAAGGTATGGGAAAGCACAAAAGACAAAGTTATCCAAGATCGGCAACAAAGCTAAACACGGCCGATGGGGTCAGAAATTTGGATCGCACCCTCAATCTGGCCAAGCCAAAGAAGGTGGGGGTCAAACTACCAAAAAATCCCACACCACGGTTATATCGGCGAGCAACCTGCAACAAGCTAACACTATCTGTCAACGAGGAGAGCCATACGCCAATTGAAGATGAGACATGATCAACGAGGTGAAGGGCGGCTGACAAGAGAGAGAGAGAGAGGCATGACAAAAGGAATGACAAGAGTGGGACAGGGGTTTACATGGACAACCGAAGGAGCTGATACCACACCACAACATTGCTACAGTCCACCCCTTATGGTGTGTTTGGTAGGCTTCGTGAGGCTCATGCAGGCTTTGGGGAGCCAAATGGACCCATTTGGATGCCTGCTTGTACTATTTGGCCTACATGGCATGAAAATTAAAGCATCGTTCGGCCTACGTCTCGAGGAACAGCCAAATGAACTGCTTCCAGTGAGCTAGGCCCGAGCGATGTGAGCGACCACACATGGTTGCAGGCAGCTGCACATGTGGGACACACGAGAGACACCACATTATTTCCCGATGTGGCACCATAAATCCCCTCACACATTTCTCAATGCTCGGTCTCCCCTCTCTCCATTCTCACCAGCGGCAGTGACCATCGTAGGAGGCAAGATCTAGATGGCAAGCACCAGCGGCAAGTATCGGCTTCATTATCGATTCTCACCTCTCTGCCATGCCTTCGTCAATGGAGGTATGCCCTCTCTCCACACCTTTGTAGGGATCAATTAAGGCATCATTTACCCATTGATTAAACTTCACACATCAATTAAATGGAGAGTGATCAATTTTTCCATTGATTAAACAAAGAGGGTTCATTTAAGGCTTGCTCGGTTAGTCCGTGCAAGGGTATTGAGAAGGATTTTGACTAAAAGGGGGTTAAAATCAATGAGAATCCCTTTATGTTAACTAGACGTGGCAGGCCTAGAGGTGCTTTGAGAGGTGGTAACCTTGATGCTGGTACTCTTCGACCTACAGCGGCATTGTAGAGGAGCCAGGCTCAGGAAACCTGGCCACCATCTCGACAGCTTTGGCTTTGCCAACGTCCACCATCTCCTCCTCATCATTGTCCTCCAGAAAAATGGTGGTCGATGCAAACACAATGGTAGACCTGTAGTTGGCCCATCTAGCTCTTTGACCTCGATCTACCGACTTATCCTCATCCATCGCCACAGCAGTATGTCCACTTGGATAGCACCTTTGGCTGGGTCAGACTTCATCATCTCTATCTCAGTCTTCATTGCCTGTGATAGCACAACTTCTCATTCCTTGATCAACTTGTCCATGGTGTTGAACCGAGAGTACACCTCCATATACTTCACAAACTTTAAGTGGGCGCCGCGCGATCACCCGAGGAGCAGTGTTGTCCATCGAAGGCTGGTGGGGAGGGGTTCATGGTGGTGGAACGGTGGTGAGAAACAAAGTGAGATGTGGAAGAGGGGATGGTAGAAGATGATACGTCCCAAACATATCTATAATTTTTGTATGATTCATGTTATATTGCTATCAATTACATACACTTTGGCATACTTCTTATTAAATTTTATTGGACTAACATATCCTATCCTAAGTACATCTTGTTCCATCTATTAGACAACCTCATATTTCTTGAGATTTTCATCCACGATCAACTCTTCATCGAATTTCTCCATGACATCTAGTTGCATAGACCGGCTCTGCAGGCGATGGACAAAATGTGGTTTTCAAGGACATCCACCTATGATTCGACCAATGCAAAATTATCATGTGTTTGTGTTGGCACTCGATAGCACTCGATATAAAACAACATTAAGTTGCCAGAAGCAAAACACTTAAGTATTAGAAGTGTAAACAACATTCAACTACGAGAACCTAATTAGTGAAGTGTTAAAAGTGTAAACCACACAAAATTGTGACAGCTAACTACATGAATGCTAAAGTATAGTGCTCTTGGTAGATTTCTACTAGCTTGAAAAACAAAAACCCAATCTTAAGCCTCTAGTAGTCAGCAATACAAGAATGCATCATGTAATTTTCTTATTTGCAAAAAAAGGAACACTTTGATTAACATATCACGTGATAAATATAGGGAGGACAAACAGAGATGGGGAGGACAAAGTGACAACAGAGAGGTGTTCCTGATGAGGGATAAATGGTAGGGACTTTTTGTTTTATTATGACACTTTCAGTTGTTCAAGAAATGCTACATGAGTTTGATGCTTTGTTCTGGGAGCAAAAGGAATTACCCGTCGGTGTGCTTGTGACAACCAATTTTTTTTGTGCTGATGGCCACCAAATTTCATTGGTGCATGCCCATCATTTGCCTTGCTTCCTGTTCTGTTCATTCACAAACCAAGCTTTCCTTCCAAACAGCTAATAGTAAACCTAAATCTTGTTCTACTTGCCAATGGAAAAGGCAAGGCCCCATGTTTCTTTTCACCTTACCCCCAGAAACATTTGTGGGTGCAGCCACATGAACCCATTTTTTGCTTCATGGTGTGGGCAAGACATGTCGGATTTACTTGTGATGATTGTATGGGGAAATATGTCAGCAATTTACTTCTGATGTTAGATCTATAATTCAATAGCTTTCAAACGACAAACATGGAATTTCTCCCAAATTGGAAGTCTTGCCAAAACAACAAGTCCCAGTTCCCTACATAATATGATAAAACAGATATATGATACAACATAGAATTCACACAATGAATGTGATAAAAGGAAAGAAAACATCCAATATAATGATGCAAACTATCAAACACAAATGGTCAATGCAACCTCGTTAGGTCACGACCACAACACCTAGATTTTCATCATTGGATTTGTTTCATGCCCGACTTAGCTCACTTTCTTGCGTAATGGGCTGAAGAATGTGTAGTAGTGGTAACCCTCCCCCCAACCATAAACCACATTGTTCCACTTGCACCCATTGGAGGCTGGAGCAGATGCCCACTTTGGAGATAGATGTCATGGTCAACTGATCTAGCTCAGAGAAAACAACTTGGTCCATCTGTTCAATAACCTCATCTTTATTTATCTGGCATCCATGATCAACTCTTAATTGAATTTCTGCACAGTACCTCAATTGCACAAGCCAACTCTGCACGTAATGGGCAAAATGTAGTTTTCAAAGGCGCCTCGTGAAATTACATCCTTGCAAACTTCATCATATGTGCGTGAGATCAAGCATAAATGTTGAAAGTATAAACTAGATCAATTGCAAGAAACTAACCAATTAAGTGCAAAAAGTCTAAAGGCCATTTACCTACAAGAACCTAATTAGTGAAGTGCTAAAATTGTAAACCGCTAAATTGCAACAACTAACTACATAAATGCTAAAAGTGTAAACCTCATAAAATTGCAAGAACTAACCAGATAAATGCTAAATTTGTAAACTATGTTAAATTCAAAGAACTAACCACATAAAATGCTAAAAGTATAAGCGATGATAAATTAATAGAAGCTAACCAAATAATGTTAAAATGTAAACAATGCTAGACTATAAGAAACTAATCATAGCAAATACACAAAAGCTAGGAGCTATGCATAACAATGAAGAGGACCACATAGGTCTACTAGGGTTCCACCGAGGGACGTAGAGCTATATCAAAACCTAATATGATCACTCATCACCTCGATCTGCTCGATTAAAAAACAACTGAATCCCGTACGCAGGGAAGCATGGATACAATCCAAATACAAATTATAAAGTAGAAGGCAGATGCTAACCTTTTATTTGTGGCATCAAGCTCAAATCACAAATCCCATGCCGACATGCTCAACCCACACATTGTGTCTATGCAATGGGGGTTGAGTTGATGCTCTCGATGATAACCATACCTCTATATTTGTTCATGGCATCATGGCCAGCTTGCATAGGGCTTGATTGTGTGAGATGTCGCAAAGGTACTTTAGGGTGGTGCTTCAAGAGTTTAATATTATGAATATCCTTGAAGGATTCCTGCGGATCCTCATGGGTTGAATCAGGGAATTGCGGGTGGCGGAACAATTGATGATGGGGTTTGATAGGATAGGGTTTGAGATCACGTCGAAGCGACAAACGGTAGTGCCTAGCAGGCTAGGATTCAAGATTGTGACAAAGCGATGAGCGGTGGGGTCTAGTAGGCTTGGGTTTGTGATAGAGGCAAAGTGACAAGTGGTACTCCAATAGGCTTGGGTTTGGGATTGCGACAGGATGGGTCAAGGACATGTGGAACTAGCTTTTTTTTCTTTGCTGATTTTATCATTTCTATATTTGTTTCCCATTTTTTCCCTTGATTACAACATATCACTTGATCTTGTGAAAATGCGTTAGTGTGGAAAAAATCCTTGAATTTATCCCATGTGCCTCTTTGGTAAGGCATGCTAAACATACAGTGTGGTAGGAGCTATTTATTTGTGTATGCATGTCCAACTGATGCATAACGACTTTAATTTTATATTTACTTTTTGGCCTTTTTTGTCTCGGTTTTCTATTGCCATACGGTTTATAAGTGGAACAATAAGTTAAATCAATATTATAAGTAGAGACACTTTGTTTAGGAGGTTTGCAACATAACAGATTCTCTTGCCAAACCTTAGATATTTTAGGCCAGCGGTATGATTTTTCACTACTTGGTTTTCATGAAAGCAAACCAGACATACAAGGTCTACAAATTGGAGAAACTAGTTAACCATACAAAAATACTCGCGATAGAACTACACACAATGTTATGCTAATAATATTGAAATGGTAGGTAGCTAGTCACAGGAACACAAAGTAGCCTAGTATATAAAATGTCAATATCAGAGTCTTGCAGAGGATGGGCAACAGAAGCTAGGGCCACCACAAAAGATTTCCATGTTTGCATTATAGGGAAGCTTGAGTTGGCTTTTGAGATGATGAGGATGGTGCTCAAGAGCAAAATGTCTTTTTCACAAGCTCCTCACTGTCCTCCTAAAGTACCTCCCATTGATGCATCAGGGACACATGACACAAATGAGCATCAGAAGGTCCAAAATCAATTTATGGTCATGGTGTTTCTTATGCATCACAACACCAGAATATACCAAATAAAAGAATCCCATTAAACCGTTCATAACCAAAATCACATCAATTGGTCAGGAAATACCTACTGGTCGATTGTAAGGTATTGGGGTCAATTGAGAGTTCAGCTACAAATGTCCACAACTGATTGTCGAATAATCTCAAAAAAGGCTAAAGAAAAGCAAAATACGATGTGGTCAGAAGTTGCTATATCCCCATATAGTTCACAGTCACGTCTCTAGGTCACATACAATATACTTAGTTGCTTAGCCTACTGAATTGTATTTTGCACAAATCCTTTTTTAGTTTGTTTCGATGCAGTACTATCCTCTGTAACCTGACAATGAACATCCTATCATCCATGTCTTTGTTGATCAATTAGAACACCCAAATATTTCATAGGTTGAGAACCACACATGCGAGTAAAATTTGACAACAATAAATGCTTCTTCATTTGATTCTTGCCCATACAGTATCACAGCAATCAGGATTTAATGCAAGACTCAGCAAACACATGTGAACAAAATGCAATCAGCACAATAAACATCGCACATGCAAGGTGTACTCTATATCAGAAAACCAAGAGTGCATGTGGCTTTATTAATTGACTTACATCCATCAAGCCAACTGAAGTTGTAACCAAATTTATATTTGTTCATTAGGACATGAGTAATATGTGAACCCTACCTAGTGTAGTGGATAACCGAGATACACAACTAAAACATGTTTCTAATCTCCATAGTGAAACATACTCATAATCATAACACTTGCTTCGCAAGAAAAACATTAATAAAGTACTTTGACTACAAGAAGAAATCAAATGATCAACAAGCAGGCATTACCCTAATTACTTGGAACTATGTTCAGATACTTGGACAATGCACAAGGGTGGGCTGAGCTATATCCTTTGAAAGAAAATGGTGCCATATCACCAACATGTTCGTTTTCAGGTCAACTATGATCAGCCATGTCTTTATGCTACAAAATTTTGATTTACACAACAAGTAAACAACATAATCACAATCACAGGTCAAGCTCAAGACAGGGTGAGATGCTAGCAGGTCCTTCAATGTCAACTCTCTTGCATAGGTGTCACTCGGAGTCAGGTCAGGCAACAACATAGAGTGACTTGGGTAGTCAACCGATATTTCCTTGTCATAAGCTATGAATCCCTTGCTTCATTGGTCGCAAGAAGTCATTCTATATCCATGTCATCATACGACCTTTAATCAACATCTGGTATTTCATATTTTTTTATCTCGGCAAACTTGATCATGCCATTACTGTATGCAACATTCTAAACCGGCCGCACAGACAATTTTGCGTTGTTCATGTTGCCAGGCATCACCTTAGGAAATGTGATGAAGCGCATCACACACATTTTGTCGAGCGCGTTGCAGAATAGAATCCCCGTCTAGAGATCAACCCATCCGAGCTTCTCCAAAGTTAATCACCTAGGAAGCCATAAACTAGGTTATCCATGCTCTGACATGGAATGATAGCTCCACCTGCGGCACTTTACAGCTCCAAACCCAGGTCCTGGAGGAGGTAAAAACCCAAGGGATCGGTGAATAGCACAACGCGGCCAGGACAAAATGGACACCATTATCGTAGGGCAAGAGGCCGAGACCTGAGGATGTGAGGATGCGCTGGTGGGGACTTGGGAGCAGGCACAACGATGGCACGGGGTTGGCCTTGTAGATGAAGTACTCGCTCCACCCTCTAAGGATGGGTAGGAAGAAGATGGAGAGGAATAGGAAATCCTTTTCCTAGTAGGTAATGTCGGGCCTGCCACAACCGTCTTCCGTGAGGCCGGGGCAGTGGACGCACAGGTAGGAGGCTGGTTGGTGATGAAGACAGTGACCTGGACAATGTGGCCGTCGCTCAAGAAGGCCTCTGAGGTGGTGGCATTCCTCATGTCGGCGAGGTACACCAGTGGCTCAGGGAACACCCAGGCGTGGGAGGGCATGCAGCGTCACGATGAGGGTGCGTCGGGGACCCGCATAAGATGGAGAAGATCTTTCTCTTGTCCTCTTTGTTGCCAAAATCGAACATCATGATCGGGCGGCAACAATCAGCGGTGGGACTGATCGGGGTTCAGATCGGATTTGGGAAGTGGGAGCTGTAGCCTGTGGGTTTCTTGAGAGTGCTGAGGGAGGTTGGGGATAGGTAGAAGGAAACAGGACATCCATACTTTTCCAAGGTAAGTCATGTATCAATAACACTCTGGCCAAGCATGCAGAACAAAATTATGCATACTTGTGAATTTTAGCATACCAAGGAAAACAAACACACAAGTATCAGTTCTCAGTAGCCAGAAAAGGGTGGCGCCCAAGATCCAAAAGCAAGCGAGTACCATGTATTGGCAAAAACAGCATCAGATTTATCTCTCTTTGCGTATAGAAGGTGGGATCGTTGGGAAAGGTGCAGCAAACTAAAGTGTCAAAATATGAAACAATAGGTACATGACCAATATTAGAATTTGAGCTAGAAAGAAATATAGTTTTATAGACACTCAAAGCCCATGCTGAAGAAAATCTAGAGCCTGTGGCATGCCAAATCAAGCATAATATGTTGAACACGAGCTCCTATCATGGTCATCCTTAATATGGTCTCCATCACTACCTTCCTCGCCAAAGTACTCTACTCAATTTGTCCCAAAGGTGCCCTTCTAAATAACCTCCCTTCTCTTCTAGTGATTTCCCCAGTCATTTTCTCCCATTTCAATTTTTGGCCCCGCGATGGTGCCAAGCCATCAGCCAAAGGTTGCATCGGGGATCTCTTTGGATCATTGCCCCTCCTCTATCCCTTAATCTCCTACAAATTTATGCCCGTCATACCTCCGACGACACAAAAATTCCTTTTCTGGAGATCTCCTGCTTGACTATTGGTCTCCAACAATAGTTAATTCGACACTCAAAACCGAACCAACCTCCTTTGGAATCGGTGCATCCTCTTTCTTCTTCCATGGATAGGCAGCGGTTCTCTTCACTTGAGTTGGAAATTTATCATAACACATGTACTTCTCTGGCTGGAGCGGAGTCTTTGTTGAATTCCTGTGCATGTAGTGGCAACCATCCCTCTCAACCTCCTATCTTGGAGGACAAATTTGTTGTCTTTGGATGTAGATCCTTGGAAAGCAGGTCTTCAGTGTCGCTTTAGCTTCTATTAGGAGGCCACCGCCTGCTTAAGGGGCATATTCCTCTCCGGTGCATGTTGTTCTAAAGGATACTTGGTGTTGGTGAGATATTGATCCTCTATGTCCATAGGCTACTAGACGAAGTTGTCTTCATCCACCTTTAGGACGCCAGCCATCATCTTCATCACCGGCATCCAGTTGTGGGTCCTACTCAATGGTGATTTTTGGCGCTGAGGCTTTGAGGTGCAGTAAGGTCGGTAGACTCCCCGAGCGTTTGCTAGACGTCCCTCCATGTGCTCTCTCCCTGCATAGTTGTGGGGCACATGTTATCTAGAGCATTGTAATAATTTGTTCCATGGAGTTTGTATTAACTTGTTTTAATCAATGCCAGGCCTTTTATTTCGCTGGTTAGTAAAATGGAAATCAACTTAAGATATTGCAAAATTCACATCATCACATGACGACATTGAATGCACTAGAATGGAGGACACCATCAAAATGAGAAGGAAATTAGTCATAAATTCATCAAGATGAATCAAGCTCATATGCCCGATGTCATAACACTAAAAGATGTGACCAGAAATAACCAAAAGGCAAGTTAAAGTTTCCAATGTGTCATAACACTCTAGATGCACTTACAGAAACATATGCATCTCCAATTCAAGAAATATGGAAATTTGAGTGTTCTGCCAAATAAAAAGGTATGCACTTGTAGTTGCTAGCTAGTCTTCAATTCCATTTATGTGTACAACACAAACAACCATGATTTTCTTACCGAGTGGAAACTACGCACGCCATTCCACCATCTATGTCTAGATCTAATTAATTTAGAATTTTTGCAAAAATAAGGCAAGATAGTCTCACACTCGAGCCATAGGCATAAGCACATGGAAAGTTGGAAACAGCAACCCAGTGGGACATGGTGGAGTGTGTATGGAGGGTTATTTTTTCAACAGAGTTGACTTCTTCCTTGTTTGCTTGCTTTCAAAACATAACAATAATTAATGGCTTTTTGATCCATTCAACAAGGCTCGAGCCAATAATCTTAAGGGTAGAACCAACACTCATTAACCATTATTGTTATGTTGCACGCAGGTTTTTAGAGGAGTTATTTTTTTTGCAAGGGTGCCCATTTTAGTTAATCGGTCGATCACTTTTCTTTTGTTGCTCTCAACATGTTGCCAGTTTGCTCCTATTGGAGACATATCCGATCGGCTGCCATGACAGCAAAATTGCCTCCTGTGGAAGCTGAATCGGCTGCCATGGCAGCAGAATCCTCGAATTCTATATACATTGTGTAATCTTGTAAAAACAAAATACTTTGCATTCTAGCGGTCAACATGCACCTCCCCCCTTCATTAGGGTGTGGTTTCGAGTACCATCAAACATGCCCTCATCTTATATATTTTATAAAGGCACTTTTGTAACAATTAACCATATCTTTGTGTTATACTCCCTCCGTAAACTAATATAAGAGCGTTTAGAATACTAAAATAGTGATCTAAACGCCCTTATATTAGTTTACAGAGGGAGTAATATATATATATTGTCCACTTCATCCTTGTATGCAAAGATCTTGGTGTTCTAGTGCTTACAAAGCCCATTGCTTACACCCTCACGTTGTGGGTTCAAGTCTCATGGAACATGCACCTTTTAAAAAAATCCTTGACCGAAATAGAGGGAAACAGGTGTGCTGATCGAATTGAGTCGAAGCAATTGCAAAAGTCAGAGCTGCAAAAAATAGTCAGTTTGTGAGGTCGACATTGTTGCAAAAAGACCTATGTAAAAAATAGTTCTTTTACAAGCAGTTAAAGATAATCTGACGTGGCAGCCACGTGGTCAGTCTTCCGTCCCAAATTGATTTTGGCCTTATTTCATAAAATTAACGAATTTATGGCCCAAATGTGATTATTTTCCAAGTTATTGGTCTATAGTGTGCAGTCAATTTGAGTTAGTGGAATAGTGGCACATTTCACTCAAATGAAAAGTAAAATACTCCAGAAAAACACCAAGATGAATCAAGCTCATATGCCCCTTGTCATAATACTAAATGGCGTCACTAGAAATAACTAAAAGGTAAGTGAAAATTCCAAGGTATTATTGAAACATATACAACTATGGGCTTTCATGAAAATGTATGGAAAATGGAGTGTTCTGCCAAATAAAAGGTATGCACTCATAGTAGTTAGACTTCCATTCCATTTATGTGGAGAACACAAACAACCATGATTTTCTTGACAAATGGCAAGTACAAACGTCATTCATGAATCTATGTCTAGATTTGTTTCTATTTTATTTCATGAACACAAAAAATAGGCAAGATATTTATCACAATTGGGATCCTTATTCATAAGCACATGTGAGGTTGGAAACAGCAAACTTATTGGGACATGATGGGCTATGTATGGAGGTCAAGCTTGCTTGGCTGAATTGACTGTGTCATAGCAAATAGGCGTTGTGATATATGCCACAATGAGCATTGCTCAAATCAAGCCACCAATACATGGCATGCATGAGAGCCGCATGTGTATTCATTAAGGTGGAACTTTATGAAAAACGGTAGCTAAGAATGTGCCACCCATATAGCGTCGGAGAGGTAGAGAGAAGGAGACGTGGGGTTTTGCTATTTTGTGTAGTGGAGCAAAATGAACCATCACACCCATGAGAGAATACCAATAGTTCTGACGGATATATGTATTTTCTCCTGCTGCATTTTTCTTGATGCTTCATAATTTCTTCATGTTTAATTTTCTAAACACTATTATGCCAAACATTGACAATGTTGCACACAAAACACCTAGAATGTAAGATATATTTTTCTAAACCATGTCGGAGAGTTTCTTCGAACCATGCAAGAGAGTTGCATGTGATTTAACTGAGAAAGAAGATGATACAAATCCAAAGAAGGAATGACCCATACAACATTCCAGAGAGGCACGACACATGAAACCAACATAAGAACCAAACCACCCTAAGGATAGCCAACCCAAGAGTTGAAGTTGCGCAACCAAAAGATGACTGAAACTAGCATACAAGTAAAAGTACAACACAATGTAAGAAAGGGAGAACCATCCGCTGCTAAGGCCTGGACACCAATCAACTATAACCGAAACAACGTGACTACTATAGCGACGACAATGGCAATAACTGAAGCACATGTAATAGATGGACAAAACCACCATTAGCCTTGAGCCGCCAACACTTGTGTGATTGTAGACACCATGTCACCAAGCGAAGAATCCAGTAGCCCGATGTTGTCAAAACGACAACCATCCATGTCGTAGAAGGAGGACCGAGGTGTGGACATGAACAAACCAAAGAGGAAGAAAGGTATGGCAAAGCACAAAAGATGAAGTTGTCCATGATCGGCAACAAAGCTAAACACGGCCAAGGGGTGGGAAAGTTCGGATTGCACCCTCAATCTGGCCGAGGCAAAAAAGGAGGAGGTCAAACTACCAAAAAAGCCCACACCACGGGTATACCGGCGAGCAGCCTACGACAAGCCAACGCCATGACAACTCATGGTCAACGAGGAGAGGGATTGGCCAATTGAAGATGAGATGAGGTGAGGTGGGACTACTAGATCAGACAGAGGCACTTCTGGATCTACTTAAGGACGACCGAGAAGAGAGACGCATGACAACATGAATGACAAGAGTGGGACGGGGATGTACATGGACAATCGAAGGAGCTGATGCGCACCACGACATGGCTACAATTCACCCATTAATTATGGTGTGTTTGGTAGGCTTCATGCAGCCCATGTGGGCTCTGGGGAGCCAAATTGGCCCATTTGGATGTTTGCTTTTACTATTTGGCCTACATGGCATGAATATTAAAGCACCGTTCGGCCTGGTTCTGGAGGAATGGCCAATGAACTTCTTCCAGTGAGCTACACCCAAGCGATGTGAGCGACCGCACATGGTTGCATGCAGGTGCACGTGTGGCACATGCGAGAGACACTGCATTATTTCCCGATGTGGAACCATAAATCTCTTCCCTCATTTCTCAATGCTCACTCTCCCCTCACTCCATTCTCACCAGCGGTGGTGACCATCGTAGGAGGGAAGATCTGGATGGCAAGCACCGGTGGCAAGTACCGGCTTCATCACCGATTTTCACCTCTCTGTCATGCCTTCATCAATGGAGGTATAAGCCCTCTCTCCACACCTTTGCATGGATCAATTATTTAAGGCATCATTTACCCACCGATTAAACTTCACACATCGGTTTAATGGAGAGTGATCGATTTAGGCATTAATTAAACTAAGATACGTTGTGTAAGGCTTGTTCGGTTAGTCCGTACAAGGGTATTGGGAAGGATTCTGACTAAAAGGGGGTTAAATCGATGAGAATCCCCTTACATCCCTTTATTTTAACTTGGCGCAGCAGGCCTAGAGGTGCTTGGAGCAGTGGTAACCTTCATGCTGATACTCTTCAACCTACAGCGACATTGTAGAGGAGCCAGGTTCAGGAACCCTGGCCACTATCTCGACCACTTTGGCATTGCCGAAGTCCACCATCTCCTCCTCATTATCGTCCTCCAGAACAATGGTGGTCGGTGCCACCACAATGGTAGACCTGTACTTGGCCCATCTAGCTCTCTGACCTAAATCTGGCGACTTGGCCTCCTCCATCACCACAACAGTATGTCCACTTACATAGCACCTTTGGCTGGGTCAGGCATCATCATCTCTATCCCAGTGTTCATTGTCTGCGAGAGCACAACTTCTGCCTCCTTGATAATCTCATCCATGGTGTTGAACTGAGAGTACACCTCCATAGACTTCACAAACTTTAAGTGGTCGCCACATGAGCACCCGAGGAGCAATGTTGTCCATCTAGGGCTGGTGGGAAGGGGTTCATGGTGGCAGAGCGGTGGTGAGAAAGAGAGTGAGATGTGGAAGAGGAGACGGAAGAAGACGAAACATCCCAAACATAATTATAATTTAAGTATGATTCATGCTATATTGCTATTAATTAGATACACTTTGGTATTACTTTTTTTAATTTTTATTGGACTAACATATCCTATCCTTATCCTATATACATCTTGTTCCATCTATTCAACAACCTCATATTTCTTGAGCTTGTCATCCACGATCGACTCTTCATCAAATTTATCCACGACATCATAGTTGCATAGATCGGCTCTACAAGCGATGGGCACAATGTTGTTTTCGTGGACATCCACATATGATTCCATGATGCAAAAATGATCATGTGTTTGAGCTCCAGCATAAGTTGACACTCGATATAAAATGATGTTAAGTTGCAAAAAGCAAAACACTTAAGTATTAAAAGTGTAAGCAACGTTCAGCTACGAGAACCTAATCAGTGAAGTGTTCAAAGTGTAAACCACGTAAAATTGCAACAGCTAACTACATGAATGCTAAAACTTAGTGCTTTTCATAGATTTCTACTAGCTAGTAAAAGAAAACCCCAATCTTAAGCCTCTAGTAGTCAGCAATACATAAATGCATCATGTAATTTTCTTCTTTGCAAAAGAAGGACACTTTGATTAACATATCATGTGATAGATATAGGGAGGAAAAACAAAGACAGGGAGGACAAAGAGATAACAAAGAGGTCTTCCAGATGAGCGATAAATGGTAGGGACATTTTGTTTTATTATGACACTTTCAGTTGTTCCAAAAATGCTACATGAGTTTGATGCTTTGTTCTGGGAGCCAAAGGAATTACTCATCGGTGTTCTTGTGATAACCAAATTTTGTTATTGTGCCTATGGCCACCAAATTTCATTTGTGCCATTCCATCATTTGCCTTGCTTCCTGTTTTGTTCATTCACAAACCTAGCTCTCCTTCCGAATAGCTAATCCTAAACCTAAATATTGTTCTGCTTCCCAGTGGAAAAGGCAAGACCCCATGTTTCCTTTCACATTACCCCTAGAAACATTTGTGGGTACAGTCACATGAAACCATTTTTTGCTTCATGGTGTGGGCAAGATATGTTTGATTTACTTATGATGGTTGTATGGGCACATATATCAGCAATTTACTTCTGATGGTTGATCTATAATTCCATATGTTTCAAACGATAAACATGGAATTTCTCCCAAATTGGAACTCTTGCCAAAACAACAAGTCCCAGTTCCCTGCATAATATGATAGAAACAGATAGATGATACAACATAGAGTTCACACGATGAATGTGATAAAAAGAAAGAAAGAATCCAAGCTAATAGTGCAAACTATCAAACACAAACAGTCAATGCAACTTCGTTAGGTCACCACCACAACACCAAGATTTTAATCGTTGGATTTGTTTCTCGCCCGACTTAGCTCACTTTCTTGTGGAATGGGCTGAAGAATGTGTAGTAGTGGTAACCCTCTCCCCAATCATAAACCACATTGTTCCACTTGCACCGATTGGAGCAGACACCCAGTTTGGAGCTAGATGTTAAGCTCAACTAATCTAGCTCAGAGGGAACAACTTTGTCAGTGCAACAGACCCTGAGTCCATTGCACGGACTGTGCACAGGCCAGAGACTAGATTACAAGACCAAGATTAGACCAAACAAGGAGGATCAATTCCTTTGAAGGATCCAAGTGCAAATCGAGAAGGCCAAGGTGAGCCAGAAGAGCAGGGCATCGCTAAGGGAAGGACCTACCTTGCCGGGCAGGCAAGCCTGGCAGGGTTGGGTTTTGCCCCAGAAGCAAGTTCCCAGATCATCCCGGCAAGCCTGCCGGGGCTGGCGGGGGCAAGCCACTCCACCGCTCCACCTCACAAGCGACGCAAGTCAGTAATCGAAGCGGTGTCAAGCTCCAAGGTGACTAAGTGGCTTCTTTCTGCCACATGGCAGCCACTTCCTACAGCAAACACCTCCATATGACACCCGTTCTGAGACGTGTCAAGCGAGCAGGCGCGAAGCTGGCAAAACAGCTCGGCAGGGCCTGTCGGGCGAGCTGTGATGTGATACTGAGCGGCGCATTTAATGCGCTCTGTCAGCCTATAGAGTTAGATATGATAGCACTGTTAGCTATCTAATCAGTACGCAAAGACCGATTTGCCACTGTGGTGACCCCTTAATCTATAAAAGGAGGCCCATGGCGACCGTAGAAAGGATTGGACCCTCACATATCCATACGCGCGTAACCACTCTCACCCCCAGAGCAACCTTGCCGGGCGGGTGTGCTACATTCACCACCATTATCCACCATCAATCCACCAAAGCAGGAGTAGGGTTTTACGCCTCACGGCGGCCCGAACCTGGGTAAAGACTGCCCGTGTGATCTCTGCCGTGCTGCGCGACGCTTCTCCGCTCTTTGTGCAACGTGCCCATCCCCCCGCCAAACCAAAAGGGGATCATGGCCCCATAGGTGGCTGTGGTTTCCCACGACATCTTTGGCGCGCCAGGTAGGGGGATCACTTGCGCGAAACCGAGAGCGTACGCTGCGCGTCATCTTCATCGACATTTTCATCGTCGATGGCGTCATCGACTATGGCGCCCAAGAGGAAGCCCGGAGCTGCAAATCACCCGTCCACCTCGAAGGCTCCGCCGCCCGCGACCGCCGATGTCGCGGGGAACACGGGGGGCTCGAGAGGGAGTGGATGCTACGAGGGACGTGGTTGGCGCAGGCGGCGCTGTCACCACCTCCCCCATGGCCGAAGCAAGAACGGGAGGTACCGGGGAAGGACAGCATTAGCAACATCCCGACGGCCATGCTCCACAAGGTACGGATGGAGGGATCATTCCGCCTGAACCCCTTCTCCTTGCCAACGGGCACAGCCGCAGTGATGATGCTCGCTCTGGGGCGAATTGCAACCCTCCGGCTGCCCCCGCTGCGGGCGCGACCGCAGGGCACGCGCCACCCCCGGGGCGGGCTGACCCAGCTACTATGCCCAACAGAGCCGCTGGCCCTCAGGCGCCTCCGCCGCGTCACCATGCTGCCCAAACGGCTGGTTCACAGCAGCAAGGGCGCGGCGCAGTCACCACCGGCAACGTCAGGAGCCGAGCGACACTACGATCTATATCGTCATCACCTATGCCAAGCACTGCCTCCGAGGCCATGGCGCGAGCCCAACTGCTATTGAGATTTCCACCGGCGGCAGACCAGATGGATGAGTGGCGAGCCACCATCCAAAGTATGATTGGTTTTGCCAAAGTGGAAGGATCACAGCTGGCCAGACCGCCACGGCCTTCCCAGGCAGCAACGACGGCTCGTGTGGCTGGTCGTGCGGGAGGGGCCACCCTCACGGTGCAATCCCCACCACAGCAAGCCACCCGGGAGCCGCAAAACCAAGCACCCGATGACGTCTCGATGGCCTCGTCAGACCCTCGAGCGCGTCAAGGCCAACAGCGTGCCCCGGAGGGCAGGCAAAGGGAAGGCGCGCGCGTCATCGACAAGCGGTGCCGCGACGACCCCCGTCGGTCCAATGGGTGCGGTGCCCCGACGTCGACGAGCTCGCGCTCGGAGATAGTGGGTACCTGCCTTTCGAGGTTGGGTGCCCTGCCTTCACCCGTGAGCTGCGGCAAGTCCGTTGGCCGTCCACTCGCACGTTCAAGCCAGAGATACCCGAGAAGTATGATGGGAGACTAAACCCGGCAGAGTTCTTGAGCATCTACACCATCGTTGTTCAAGCTGCCGGGGGAAGAGATGAGAAGGTGTTCGCCAACTACTTCCCTTTGGCCCTCAAGTGAAATGTGAGGTCTTGACTGATGCACCTGTCAGAAAACTCCATTTCAACCTGGGCTGACCTGTGCCACGAGTTCATTGGCACCTTCACGGGCGGCCATCAAGAACCAGGGCGGCCCAGCGACCTGCAGCTTCTCCAGCAGAAAGAAGGAGAAACTCTACGGAAGTACTTGCAGAGATTCAGTCGAGTCCACAGAAATATCCCAGATATCCACCCAGCTGCCGTGATAGCTGCCTTCCAATCCAACATGCGTAACCGCAGGATACGTTCCAAGATGAACGTTCGGTTCCCCAAGACTGTGAAGGAGCTCTACACTTTAGTGGACAAATGTGCTCGGGTGGAAGAGGGGAGGAAACTTCCTGGAGAGGAAGATTGCGTCGACTTCAACTTAGAAGATGACGACGAAACCATCAGTAAGAAGAAGAAGAACAAGAAGCACAACAAGAAGCACAAGGATAAGACAGTGATGACTGTTGAGGGGTCAGGCACGCCTAGTACCGGCAAGAAGGCCAAGGCTGAAGCCCCCGGCAAGAAAGCTACCGCATGTGCTGACTACCGGGAGGCGGCGGCTGCCGAGAAAGGTGGGAACAGTGATGGGCCGTACTGTAAGATTCATCAGACCAAGGGCCATGATCTCCAGGAGTGTCATCAGGTTGAGCAGCTCGTCAAGAGACAGAAGGCTGAGTATGAAAAGCGCGATAAGGAAAAATGTCAGAATGGCGCTGGCGGGAAGAGCCGGGGTGGTGAAGCAAACCGCCCCGGCAAGGCTCCCTGGAACCAAGGGAAACCCGCCAAGGGCCGAGAGAAGGAAGATTGCAGTAATGAGAGTGATGGAGGGAATGAAGAGGAAACCAGCAAGCAGGAGTTCCAGAAAGCCACTGACGCCCTGTGCATTGACGGGGGTGCATCTTTGCACTCCTCTCACCACCAACTTAAGAAGTGGGCGCGTGAAGTCAATGCCGTGGAGCCAGCGGCAGATTCTCGGAAGCCACTCAAGTGGTCACGCACGCCCATCATCTTTGATGAAGATGACCACCCCGACCGCATTACTGCGGTAGGGTGCTTGCCGTTGTTGGTCTCACCAACAATTCGCAACCTCATGGTCACAAAGATGCTGGTTGATGGCGGGGCCGGCTTGAACCTGATTTCCCCAGAGGTTATCAGCAAACTCCAGATAGCAGAGGAAGAACATAAGGCCACAGGCACATTTCAAGGAGTCAATCCCGGCAGGAGCCATCCTAAGGGAAAGGTTACGTTGCCAGTGACATTTGGAGGAGAGTTGAACTACAGGACCGAGAAAGTTGTGTTTGATGTGGTTGACCTCCCCCTGTCGTACAACGGGATCCTTGGGCGCCCGGCCCTGGCCAAATTCATGGCAGCATCCCACTATGCCTACAACACCTTGAAGATGCCAGGGCCGATGGGCGTCATTTCCGTCCCGTTAGACAAGAAAGAGCAATTATTTGTGTAGATAAGATGTACCGGGACGCGGTCGTGGCAGAGGTCGCGGAAGCCACAGTTCCCGCCAAGGAAAAGCGTAGTAGGGGCACTGGCAAGGAATCCGGGAAGCGTACCCCTGTGGAATGTACCGCGCCCGTTGATGACATGCCAGAGAGTTCCAACAGCAAGAGATCCAAGGCTGCTCCACCCCAAGTGAAAAAGGTTGCGGCAGGGATGGCTGGAGCTGATGGTACTTTCACTATCAGCGCCACCCTTGATGACAAATAGGAAAGTGCCCTCGTTGCCTTCCTGCAGGCGAATATCGATGTGTTTGCTTGGCAACCTTATGATATCCCCGGTGTTCCCAGGGAGGTAATCGAGCACCACCTTGCTGTCTGCCCACATGCCTGGCCCGTCAAGCAGAAGGTTCAGAAGAAGGCCTTGGAGCGGTAGCAGTTTATTGCCGAGAAAATCAAGAAACTTAAAGCAGCTGGTTTGGTCAGAGGAGTACTGCATCCAACATGGTTAGCAAACCCAGTGGTTGTGCGCAAGGCTAATGGAAAATGGAGGCTTTGCATAGATTTCACTGATCTGAACAAGGCTTGCCCAAAGGACCCATTTCCCTTGCTGCCCATCGACCAGATCGTGGATTCTACTTCAGGATGTGAGTTGCTCTCTTTTCTGGATGCATACTCCGGATACCATCAGATTTTTATGTCCAAGGAAGACGAAGAAAAGACCTCATTCATCACCCCATGCGGCATGTACTGCTTTGTGCGCATGCCTTTCGGGTTGAAGAGTGTCGGGTCCACTTTTGCAAGAGCAGTCTAGATTGGCTTTGCACCATAGTTACACAGGAACATTGAAGCCTATATGGATGATATTGTGGTCAAGACCAAGGACAGATCAACCCTCATCCAGGATTTAGAAGAGACATTTGCTAATCTGCGCAAGATCAACATGAAACTGAATCTGGAGAAGTGCGTGTTTGGCGTTCCTTCCGGCAAGCTACTTGGTTTCTTTGTGTCCCACTGTGGGATAGAGGCCAACCCCGATAAGATCAAGGCTATTGAGCAGATACAGGCACCCAAGACAGTTAAGGATGTGAGGCGTTTGACAGGATGCATTGCCGCGCTTAGCAGATTCATCTCCAAGTCTGCCGAGCGTGCCTTGCCGTTCTTCAAGATTTTGAAGAAGGCAGGACCCATGAAGTGGACCCCGGAAGCAGATGCAGCACTGCAGGATCTGAAGGCCTACTTGTCTTTTGTGCCTACTTTGGTCGCACCCAAACCACAAGAGCCATTACTGCTATATCTGGCAGCAACTAATCAAGTGGTTAGTGCGGCCCTAGTAGCACAGCGGGAAGTGGAAGAAGCAGCCACCTCAGCAAGTGTCCCGCCCGGGGAAGAGGAAGAGAGCGGCCCGGCAAGGCCAGATACAGATCAGGACAAAGAAGAGCACGGCAGCAGAAGCAACCCCAAGGACACGGCAAGGAAGAAGGTGGTGCAGTGCCCAGTATACTTCGTCAGCTCCCTATTGCAGGGGGCAAGATCCAGGTATTCTGGCATGCAAAAGTTTATCTTTGGCCTTGTGATGGCCTCAAGGAAACTGCGCCACTACTTCCAAGCCCATGAGATCACGGTTGTCACCCGCTTCCCGTTGCAAAGGATACTTCGAAACCCAGAGGCCACTGGTAGGATAGTGGAGTGGGCATTGGAGTTATCCAGCTTTGGCCTGAAGTTTGAAAGCACATCAATGATCCAGAGCAGGGCGTTGGCAGAGTTTATTGCAGAATGGACGCCAACCCCTGATAAAGAAGTACAGGAAATAGCTATCCCCGGCAAGGAAGCCCCCAAGAATGGATCATGTATTTCAATGGTGCCTTCACCCTACAAGGTGCAGGGGCTGGCGTGCTTCTCGTGGCTCCCACTAGAGAGCACCTGAGGTACGTCGTCCAGATGCACTTTCCCCGGGAGGAGGCGACCAACAATACAGCAGAATATGAAGGGCTTCTTGCCAGGCTCAGGATTGCTATAGAGTTGGGAATCAAGAAGCTGATCATTCGAGGAGATTGACAACTGGTGGTGAGACAAGTCAACAAGGATTACCAAAGCCCATTGATGGAGGCATACATCAAGGAAGTGAGAAGATTGGAGGAGCGCTTTGACGGGTTGCAAACAGAGCACGTACCCTGTGCAGAAAACAGCATTGCTGATCACCTGTCAAAGTGCGCTGCACAGAAGCTTCCTGTGGAACCAGGGACTTTTGTTCTCCATCTTACTCAGCCCTCCGTATCCCCGACAACAATGGCCCAAAAGAGGAGGAAATTGGACTCCGGTAAGCCTCTCCCGGTAGAGCCTTTCGGGGCTCCTGGCAGGGACCCTGCCGGGAACAACTCCCCTTCGCTTGCCAGGCTGCACCCTCCCGTCGGGCCACCGGTCCCCGCGGACGAGGGATGCGCCCCCACGAATGAGGAGGTGCCGCTAGTCCTCGTTGCCGAGCCTCAGGCTCCAACTTGGGCAAGGCACATAGTCCATTTCCTCCAAACCCGAGAACTTCCTGAAGAGCAAGAAGAAGCTGAAAGAGTAGCCCGGAGGGCCAGTATGTATCAGTTTGTCGATGACACACTATACAGAAGAAGGCCCAACGGTGTGAAATTGAAGTGCATTTGCCGTGAAGGAGGAAAGGAACTGCTGGCAAAGATACACAAAGGCATGTGCGGCTCCCACATTGGATCAAGGGCTTTGGTTGGGAAAGCATTCCGGCAAGGATTATATTGGCCCACAGCCCTCCAAGATGCGGTTGAGCTCGTCACCAAGTGTGAAGCCTGTCAGTTCCATTCCAAAAATATCCATCTGCCTGCCCAAGCACTCCAGACAATACCTTTGTCATGGCCGTTTTTGGTCTGGGGGCTCGATATCCTCGGCCCTTTCCCCTGAGCTACTGGGGGCTTTGAATTCTTGTTCGTTGCAATCGACAAGTTTACAAAGTGGCCGGAAGTAGATGCCGTGAGAAAGGTGACTGCTCAGTCAGCTATCAAGTTCTTGAAAGGATTGGTGTGCCGCTTCGGGGTCCCTGAACGGCACCCAGTTCATGAGCCGCACCTTCATGCAATATGTTCATGCCCTCGGAAGCAAGATCTCATTTGCATCTGTCGCACATCCCAGAAGCAATGGACAAGCTGAGAGGGCGAACACTAAAGTGCTGCGAGGACTCAAGACAAGAATGTTTGATAAGCTGCGGAAGCACGGCAGGCAATGGATCAATGAGCTACCGGTGGTTCTTTGGTCCCTCAAAACGACACCAAATTGAGCTACCGGGAAGACTCCCTTCTCGCTAGTCTATGGGGCAGAAGCAGTTATCCCCACGGAACTCATTTACAAATCACCTCGAGTGCTTGCCTACAATGAAGTAGCGCAAGAACAGCACATGCGTGACGATGCCGTGCTTCTCGAGGAGAACCTTCTTCGGGCTGCTATGTGTGCTGCACGCTATCAGCAAGCCCTGCATCGCTATCATAGCCGCAGGGTTCATGCCTGGTGTTTTGAGGAAGGCGACCTGGTCCTTAGGTGCGTTTAGTCCGCCAAGGGTACAAACAAGCTGTCGCCGAAGTGGGAAGGCCCTTAGCGGGTAGTACGAGTCACCATACCTGGCGCAGTCCATCTGGAGACCGGAGATGGCATTCGATTGCAAAACTCATGGAATATTGAGCATCTCCGCAAGTTCTACCCGTAAGGCGCGACTGTCGGGCCCTGCCCGGCAGCCACCCTTTTGTACAGGCCTTGCCTCAGCTGCATGTAACCACTTGTACAAAGCCAAGCGCAGACCCTGAGCAACAGAGAAATAAATGAAGCGCTGGGGGCCCCCGACAAGTTGCATGCATGCATAAGCATTCCATAAGCATTGCATGGTTCATGTAGATAGGTTGCATGATCATGTAGATAGATTGCATCTGGCATCATCTTCATTTGCATAAACTGCAGGCTCCTACCGTGGACATAGTCCTGGGAAGAAGATGCGAAGATAAGCCAGCACTGCGGTCTCCGGCAAGCCAAACAGATAAGTTCCATCTCTTATCCATACATGTTCCGTGAGTAGGACTTGTACATATGAAAACCTCGCCGCCTCGGAAACAAAGGTGCTCCCATCTACTGACACGAACACTGCTTCGGTCAAGATGGTCGTAGTGGCCTTTGGCTGAAAGGGGTTGGCGGGGGGCTGGTCTCTCCCAATAGGTTCTGCGCCCGACAGGCTCAGCCTCATGGCAGCAGTCCTAGGGGTGCCGGCAAGGTAGCTTACCGGGATCTACTTGTTTACATGAAAGTATGGAGGCGTTTCACCTCTGCATGGATATCGTACATGCACAAGTGCCCGGCAAAGCTTATCTTTTTCATTAATATGCTGATCAACAAGTACAAATCTCACGGAACATAAACATGGATACAAGAGATTACATTATTTGAACTAAAATTTGGCAAGTGCCTATAGATTTAAGACTGAAAAAAGATAAGTGCCCCGTGATGCCTTTGCCCTTGTCCATCTCCTTCAGGAAATCGCAGGAAGGAACGGAGAAGGCGGAAGGTGGGCCTGGCTGGGATTCGATGCCTCCCCAGGGTCAAGAGAACACCGTCGTCGGGCTAAGAGGAAGAAACCGGAGGGCAGGCGCAGACGGTGGCACTGCCGGGAACCCAGGCGGAGTCACCGGCAAACATGACTCGTCGGAACGGTATCCCCCGTTCTTGACGTGTCGTGGGTTGCCGCCACCTTCTGCACCACCGTCGCCCAAAGCTCCCTCCACGCCCATCGATGCGAACGCCGCACGTGCCAGGAGACCCCACAGAGAGCATGGGCGTCCCCGATGGCCCGGCGATATGAAGACCCCACCCGTTAAGGAAGCATGCACAAGGACTAGAGGCTCTCCCATGCACCAGACGGGCGGAGTACGGGGAGATAGGGTCCGTCTTCACCAATGGCGAACCATCTCTGCAACCCCACTCCAACGCCGCGGGAAAAGGGGGGATAGGCCACAATTAACTACCACACCTTCTGCCCATTATGGACCTCGGCATGGTGTCGTTTGCGTCGCCTCTCACTAAAGTTGAAGCCACGGGCGACCCGGCGACGAGCACACCAGAGTCGCCACCTCCGGTGCTACCGCCGCGCCGCCCGAGCGCCCCTATGGGGCTCACATGAAACTCCGAGCTAGGGCCCGGGGCCTGGCCCCGGGCTCTTCCTTTCAGCATACCCAGAAGCAGCAAAAAGCGGAGGAGGAGAGGAACGTGGATGAATGCCTCCGCTCCTCCCCCGCTCCTCCTTTTATAGGCGAGCTGGGGGAGGGGGCTGATTCCCCGGCGAGTACCCGCTGTCCTCCTCCACCAATCCAAGAAGATCGGGCCCCTGCCTTGATGCTCTCCCGCATCACGCGCCTCCATTACCTACCCCACTCAATGCATGCAGCATACGTGGCTGAGGATAAGGGCGCGGTGGGAAGGGTGAATTGGCAGTTACCCGCCCGTGCGTTAAAGTCATTCACGGGCCATTACAAGAATGGCCCCACCACAATTGGCATTGCACAGCGCGCGGGAAAACCGGAAACTGACCCAAACTCAGGTTAATGAAGAAGCAAAGAAGATCTCAAAGGGCGGAGCCGCCCTTACATTTTTGCCTGTGCACTAGTTAGGGCCTACCCCGACAACACCCAGCAGCGCTTCCGTGCCAGGCCCGGGGGCTCCTGTCGGTGCAACAGACCCTGGGTCCATTGCACGGACTGTGCACAGGCCAGAGACAAGATTACAAGACCAAGATCAGACCAAACAAGGAGGATCAATTCCTTTGAAGGATCCAAGTGCAAATCGAGAAGGCCAAGGTGAGCCAGAAGAGCAGGGCATCGCTAAGGGAAGGACCTACCTTGCCGGGCAGGTGAGCCTGGCAGGGTTGGGTTTTGCCCCGGAAGCAAGCTCCCAGATCATCCCGGCAAGCCTGCCGGGGCTGGCGGGGGCAAGCCACTCCACCGCTCCACCTCACAAGCGACGAAAGTCAGTAATCGAAGCGGTGTCAAGCTCCAAGGTGACTAAGTGGCTGCTTTTTGCCACATGGCAGCCACTTCCTATAGCAAACACCTCCATATGACACCCGTCCTGAGACGTGTCAAGCGAGCAGGCGCGAAGCTGGCAAAACAGCTCGGCAGGGCCTGCCGAGCAAGCTGTGATGTGACACTGAGCGGCGCATTTAATGCGCTCTGTCAGCCTGCAGAGTTAGATATGATAGCACTGTTAGCTATCTAATCATTACGCAAAGACCGATTTGCCACTGTGGTGACCCCTTAATCTATAAAAGGAGGCCCATGGCGACCGTAGAAAGTGTTGGACCCTCACATATCCATACGCGCGTAGCCAGTCTCGCCCCCAGAGCAACCTTGCCGGGCGGGTGTGCTACATTCACCACCATTATCCACCATCAATCCACCAAAGCAGGAGTAGGGTTTTACGCCTCACAGCGGCCCGAACCTGGGTAAAGACTGCTCGTGTGATCTCTGCCGTGCTGCGCGACGCTTCTCCGCTCTTTGTGCAACGTGCCCATCCCCCCGCCGAACCAAAAGGGGCTCATGGCCCCATAGGTGGTCGTGGTTTCCCACGACAAACTTGGTCAATCTGTTCAGTAAACTCATCTTTATTTATCTTGTCATCCATGATCGCCTCTTCATTCAATTTCTCCATAGTACCTCAATTACTCAAGCCGGCTCTGCATGTAATGGGCAAAATGTAGTTTTCAAAGGCGCCCTCATGAAATTACATCCTTACAAAATTCATCATGTGTGCATGAGATCAAGCATAAATGTTGAAAGTATAAACTAGAACAATTGCAAGAAACTAACCAATTAAGTGCAAAAAGTGTAAATGCCATTAACCTACAAGAACCTAATCAGTGAAGTCTTCAAATTGTAAACCACTAAATTGCAACAACTAACTACATAAATGCTAAAAGTGTAAACCTCATAAAATTGCAAGAACTAACCAGATAAATGCTAAATTTGTAAACTATGTTAAATTCAAAGAACTAACCACATAAAATGCTAAAAGTATAAATGATGCTAAATTACAAGAAGCTAACCACATAATGTTAAAATGTAAACCATGCTAGACTATAAGAAACTAATCATAGCAAACACACAAAAGCTAGGAGCTATGCATAACAATGAAGAAGAGCACATATGTCTACTAGGGTTCCACTGAGGGACGTAGAGCTAGATCAAGACCTAGTATGACCACTCATCACCTCGATCTACTCAATTTAAAAATAGCTGAATCCCATACGCGGGGAAGCGTGGCTACCATCCAAATACAAAGTTATAAACTAGAAGGCGGATGTTAACTTATGTATTGGTGGAATCAAGCTCAGATCCCAAATCCCATGCCGACATGGTCCACCCACACACTGTCCTATGCAGTGGTGGTTGAGTTGATGCTATCAATGATAGCCATACCTCTATATTTGTTCATGGCATCATGGCCAGCATGCATAGGGCTTGATTGTACGAGCTGGTGCAAAGGTAATTCAGGGTGGTTCTACAAGAGTTCAATAGCATGAATATACTTGAAGGATTCATGTGGATCCTCATGGATTGAATCAGGGAATTGAGGACAGTGCAACAATGGATGATGGGGTTACTGTGGAAAAAATCCTTGAATTTCTCCCGCGTGTCTCTTTAGTAAGGCATGCTAAACAGACAATGTGGTATTTTGAAGGGGCTATACCGGAGCTATTTATCTGTGTATGGATAAAGACTTTGATTTTATACTTTTTGCCTTTTTGGTCTCAGTTGTCTATTGCCAAATGGTTTATAAGTGGAACAATAAGTTAAGTCAATCTTATAAGTAGAGACACTTTTTTTGGGAGGTTTGCAAGATAACTCCTATGCTTGCAAGACTTACGCTTTTCATTGTGTTCATATTTGTCACGGCAACTTTTTATTACTACACATCCACGCTCTTGTTTTGTTCTAGAAAAGAATGGTATTTAAGAATGATAGTATCAAATTTAATGTCAGAAAGCAAATGCACAACCACAACATTGCATTAGATGCGCACAATTTGGGTACCTTCAAAAAATGAAATTCAAGAGGCAACCATGTGCCATATCTCAAATGCATCTCTTGAGTGTAAAACTTGTCACTTTTGCGGCATTGAAGTTAAGATTCCACAGCCAACACGGCTACAAATGGATGCCCCCACCTTGTTTACTCTACCTCTCTCCTCCACATCCCTCCCATGTTTCTCCTCCTTCCCAGATCCCTCTCTCTCCACTAGATCCGGCAGCCTCGCCAGCCAGTGAGGTGAGAGAGGGGGGTCCCCGCTCTTGTTTTGTAGTTCAAAGAAGCCTCAAATTGAGACAAAATCTATCGGGCAGGGTTTTTTTGTCAACAAAACTAACCCCTTTTCATTTTCAAGCTTCTATAACCATTTAAAAAAAAGCCATATTCATCATTGCGAAGTTAAGATCAACCACTTGATTTGGGTACACACTAACTGACGCCCAATTAACTAGCTGGTTTTATGTCCCCTAGCCCCATTACCACATGTCTACCTAAAAAGGTCTACTCCTTTTTCGACATTTTCGGAGGGCTATAACAGACAAGCATGTAGAAAGGGTGTTGTATTGCTACTTAAATTAGATTTGATAAGAACTAATCTTCCACATATAGAGAACAGATTCTCTTGCCAACCCCTAGATATTTTAGACCAACGGTATGATTTTTCACTACTTGGTTTTGATGAAATCAAACCAGACAGACAGGGTCCACAAACTGGAGAAACCAGTTAACCATACAAACATACTCGATAGAACTACAGATAATGTTAAGCTAATAATATTGAAATGGTAGGTAGCTAGTCACAGCAACACAAAATAGCCTAGTGAAAAATGTCTTGCAGAGGACGCGCAATAGAAGCTAGGGCCACCATTAAAGATCTCCATGTTTGCATTTTAGGGAAGCTTGAGTTGGCTTTTGAGATGATGAGGATGGCGCTCGAGAGAAAAATATCTTTGTTTCAAGCTCCTCACTGTCCTCCTAAACTACCTTCCGTTGCTGCTTCAGGGAAACATGGGATAAATGAGCATCAGAGGGTCCAAAATCAATTTATGGTCATGGTGTTTCTCATGTATCACAACATGAGAATATACCAAATATAAGAATCCCATTAAATCGTTCATCACCAAAATCGCATCAATTGGTCAGGAAATATCTAATATTGTTAGGTACCATGGCCAACTGAGAGTTCAGCCACAAAAGTCCACAACTGATTTTTAGGTAATCTCAAAAAAGGCTAAAGGACAGCAAAACACGATGTGGTCAGAAGTTGCTATATCCCCACAAAGTTCACAGTCACGTCTCTAGGTCACATACAATACTTCGGGTGCTTAGTTGACTGAATTGTATTTTGCACAAATCCTTTTTTAGTTTGCCGAAGTACTATCCTCTATAACCTGACAGTGAACATCCTATCATGCATGTCTTTGTTGATCAATTAGAACACCCAACTATTTCAGAGATTGAGAACCACATATGTGGGTAAATTTTGACAACAATAAATGCTTATCCATTTGAGTCTTGCCCACAGAGTATGACGGTTATCAGGATTTAACGATAGACTTAGCAACCACATGTGAACAAAATGCAATCACCATAATAAACATTGCACAAGCAAGGTGGACTCTAGATCAGAAAACCAAGGGTGCATCAGCAAACTAAGGGTGCATGTGTCCTTATTAATTGATTTGCATCCATCAAGCCAGCTAAAGTTGTAAACAAATTTATATTTTTTCATTAGGACATGAGTAATATGTGAACCCTACCCAGTGTAGTGGATAACTGAGATACACCACTAAAGCATGTCTGTAATCTGCATACTCATAATCATAACACTTGCTTCACAAGAAAATCATTCACAAAGTACTTTGCCTCCAAGAAGAAATCAAATAATCAACAAGCAAGCATTAGCATAATTACCTGGAGCTATGTTCAGATACTTGGGCAATGGACAAGGGTCAGCTGAGGTATATCCTTTGAAAGAAAATGGTGCCATATCAACTAATATCTTCTTTTCAGGTCAACCGTGATCAGCCATGTCTTTATGTTGCAAAATTTGGATTTGCACAACAAGTGAACAACATCATCGCAATCACAAGTCAAGGTCAAGACAGGGTGAGATGCTAGCAGGTCCTTCAATGTCAACTCTCTTATATAGGTGTCACTCACAGTCAGGTCAGGCAACAACTAAGAATGACTTGGGTAGTCAACTGAGATTTCCTTGTCATAAGCCATAAGTCCCTTGCTCCAATGGTCCCATGAACTCATTTTGTACAAAGTCATAGCTAAAAGGACCACGATGTCGCCTAGAGGGGGGGTGAATAGGTGTTTTAAAATCTTTTACGGATTTGGCTATATCCTAATGCGGAAATAAACTAAGCGAATACTTTTCAAGCACAAATCCTAAATATACTAGGCTCAACAAAGTGCACCAACAACTTATTCTAAATAAGATGAGCACAACAAGGATAGTAGTAAGCACAGGTAAGTTACACAAACTTACTCAAGTTATATCACAAGATATGACAATGGATGATACAACCAAGCAATTCACACTAAGCACAAGATAGAACAATAGTACCAAGTATGAATTGTGGACTATAAAGTGTTAGCCTAAATAATCACTATGATATGATAACCAACACAATATAACGAGGACAACAAGATATAGTGAATGCATGGTCAAGAGACCAAATTAAACCACAAGTAAGGAGTTAGGGTTAGGGATAACCGAAGTCACGGAGACGAGGATGTATCCCGATGTTCACTTCCTTGGAGGGAAGCTAGTCACCGTTAGAGAGGTGGATGTTACCACGAAGGCTCACCCTATTCTCCTTGAGATATCACCACGAAGGCGATTCCCAACCACTAGTGGTAGACCTTAAGGCGGCCTCCAAACCTTCACAAACTTTCCGGGGGACAAATCACAAGTTGATTCCTCACCGGAGCACTCCTACCGCCTAGGAGTCTCCAACCTCCAAGAGTAACAAGATCAAGGGGGAAATGCTCAAGACTTGCTCAAATCACAAATTGCTTTGGTCAAAAGAGAGAGGAGGAGTGGGTGTATGCTTGGATGAAATCTCTCTCAAGAACTCTCACAAATCTCTTCGGGGTCTAGCACGAGAAGGCTCAAATCCCTCTCTCTCAAATCCCACCAAAAGCAACTAATGCTATGGAGGGATGGGAGAGGAGAGGAACAATGGAGGAGGTCAACAAATGAACCCTAGATCCATGGGATAGTTTTCCCCCAAATGGATTGGAGTTTTGAGGCTTGGGGGAGGAGGATAGAGCTCAAAAGCATGGGGAAATCTCAGATCCAAAAGCTCTACCTCAATGGGGAAGAAGGGTGCCTTATATAGTGCCCCACCAAATATGCCCGTTACACATAGAAAAATGCAGCCCGGAACTTCTGGGCAAGCCCGGAACTTCCGGGCTCCCTATTGGACACATATGTGCAAACTTTCTGGTTAGCCCGGAACTTGGCCCGGAACCTGACCGGAACTTCTAGCCCCCGGAACTTCTGGGAAGGCGCGGAACTTCCGGGCCCCCTTTGGGCCAGATATGTGCAAACTCTCTGGTTAGCCCGGAACTTTCCTTGGAACCTTCCCGGAACTTTCGGCCCCCGGAACTTCCGGGCTACCCTGAACTTCCGTCCCCGCAGAAAACAGCCAGCATACCAAAAGTAAAACATGCATAACTTTTTCATACGGACTCCGATTTTGATGATCTTGGGCTCGTTTCGAAGCTATGGAAAAGCTCCATGTCCTCACATAGAGAACCACCCAAGATAAACCAAAATGGATGGTGCAAGAAAGCAAAGGTTAGAACATATATTTTGGGGAACCTAGGCTATGGATTTATTTGGTGTATAGGATACGAGTGGAATTGTGTATGGAAGATGTTGACTTGAGCAAATCCATCATGGACCCCTTTGATCCCCTCTTAATAGTGTGGGATCCCTATAACTCAAGAATCATAAAAGAGCTACACTACATAGCTACCGAGAATCCATTCTTGAGTGTATATGTTTCTTCGATGATCATCACTCCACAACACTAACGCTAAAGGAACTAATACCTTTGACTCGAGCCTTTCACTTGAACTTGATGTTGATGTTTCTTCTTGGCTCAAGTTAAAAGGCAAGACATTGGTGAAGTCTTCAAGTAGCTCCCCATACACAATGTGGGAAGCTTTGCTTTGTATTCATCTTCACTTGTCCATCAGGTGATCACCCACAAGCTTCAAGCATGTAATCCTTCGGGATGGTTATCTTGAACTTGCCCATGTCAACCATGATCGCGAACACTTGATGTCATCCTCTCATGGACACTTGGAATCTTTCTCTCGACGCGAGCCCATGAGAATAACCTAACCCTCATAAACATATACAACACATAGCATGTGTTAGTACACAAAGCGCAATTGACAAATTCTTACCATACCACAAGATCTCATGTGGCAATGATTTGCGCTTGTGTGTTGAGCATCTTTGATTTCAAACTTTGATCTTCATCTTGGTCAATATTTATCTTTGCTCCATGATTAATGTTAATGTCTTGAAGGCCCTATTGATATCTTCACTATGCTTCAAGACATAATTATCCATGACTCAACATATGAGCTCATCATGATCCTATTTTCAAGCATATGTAGAATTCTTCTCTTTAACCATTCCCTCGAGAACTTGGTCCATCATGACTCAGTCATTGATCTCAATCTCGATAAATTTAGATGGCATTCATTTCGAATTCATTCAATCTTCTTATTGCATTACCCATGGAACAAACTTTCATATGTCACTTGATGCCTTTGTTTCTTCGTAGGAATTGTCATTCATTATCAAGTCTCAATGCATATGTTTGTATTGATGGATTACATCCTTCAATTCATCTAATATTCTTCATGCATTGCCAATGGGACTTTCCTTCAAATGTATAACTCAATGCAAACATTAGTCCATTAGGATTCTCATTAATTACCAAAACCACACATGGGGACTACATGCACTTTCAATCTCCCCCATTTTGGTAGTTGATGACAATCTCAACAAGATGGTTTATATAATGAATTTTAAAAACAAGTATGCAATTCATCCAAGAATAAATTGTATACTTGAGGTGGTTTTGACAGCATCAAGTGTCACAAAGATACTTGAAATTATCAGAACCAGTTGTACTAGCATCAAACACTACACAAGCATTTGATGTTAGCATACCACAATATATAGAGCAAACTCCCCCACAATATATGCATGTGTGAATGAACTTTGAATGTCATTGCATATATTGGTTGATATAAACTACGTGAAGTTTCGTCTATATACAATACTCATTCATGTAACACCACATATATAACAAGGGTAGGTAAGCATGAATGACAATAAGCACACTAAGAACACTTATCTTTAAACCCTCTAAACTTCTCCCCCATTGGCAACAAATGCCAAAATCGGAAAAATCGAAGTCAATATAGTATGAGTTCCTCCTTAATGTGTGCATATTACAAAATTTGAGTGAAAATTAAATACACATATTCAATGACGAAAATTTGAGGAGCTCGGGATCTATAGAATGCAACAAGGTATTATGATATAAGCATTGTACATGTGAGAAAAACATTCAAAAACCCATATTTTGGACACGATATAACATGAATACCCAATTTGATCATCATGATAAGAATGGGTCCAACATATATTCAAAGCACATGAGTGCACAAGATTAATTATATGCAAACATACAAGCACTCACTACTCAACCTCTTACCAAGACCACCACCGAATTGAAAAGGAAATAAACGAGGTGACCCACAAGGAGTAAATGATATCAAGGTAAGATCTGAAGTTTCTTCTGTATAAAATTTTCTATGTGGACAATAATAGTCTATGTATCCACAAAGAAACTTGCATACACAAAATAGTCACAATTGATAAGAACATGATATGCACAAGTGAATCCATTATTATACAACTGTGATCCTAGCATAAGACCAATTGAAAGGACCAAGGCACATGGCACAAAGCACATGGCACAAATTGATCGCATTTGCATAACAATGAATTACTAAGTAAGATAGCAAATACCACAAGTAAATAGAGTGTTTTTGCAATTTCATCAGAATGTCACATGAGAGAACATTTTAGGACTTGATATGCAATGAATTACTTAATTGGCATATTTTGGGATAAGTGAATCATGAATATGATTTTATAGATCCCTATTATATGATTCTTCTCAAATGTCTCACCATTGTAATAAAATGTCTTCTAGGAACATGCAAGAGAACACAAATACAACAAGTAATATACATGTCTTGATGCAACCTACACAAGGTTGACCCTATTTATGTATATGCATGAAGTAAATACTTGTTACCGAGAAAGCATTGGTATGAATTAGTAGATCAATGAGTCATCCAAGCTTGGCTCTAATTCCTTCGTGGTGTCACCACCTTCTTCATGAATAAGCCAAGCACACAATGCTTCTCCATTTTACCTAAAACAATTTAAGTACAATATGGTCCCCAAACTTATTGGGTCCGAAGTAGTTAGCATAACTACAAAACATAAGGTAAAACCAATTAAATACATGTATATGGATATGGATTTGAGTTTCATGCACATCTTAATGGTTAAGGATTTGATGAATTTACCCTATATATTGGATCAAAGAAACAAACAAGGCATGAAGATATACAACTAACAAATATGCATGCACAAGCCTACCAAGATCCAAGGAGATACAATTTGGCCACAAGAACACATAAACCATGAATACTCCAATAACACACAAATCATTCATGTTAGCTAAGTTGCATTGACGTGATGAATCAATACATGATCACACACAAAGTTCTACAGAAGAACTAAGCAAAGCCCATGAGCATACAAGATATATGTTTCAGACATTCTCATAGGCATATCTTACTGGAGTGGATACAAGATAGTAAAAGCAATGAGATAATCAACTCCCATAACTACACAAAACCAAGAAGACGAACAAGAACAAAGGCTAGTGAGAACACATTTCTTGGCTAAATATAAAATGCAAGATGAAGCACTAGATGAGATGGAGATTATCCTGAAGGTCTACCACATAATTAATACCATGTATAAGAGAGAGAGAGAGAAAATGGTATTTTGAATTATCGTTCGGTGGTAGATTCCAAAATAAGCACAATATCATCTATACTAACCACAAGCATAACATGAGAGTTTTAGCAATAAACACAATGCTTGGATGGCATATTTTCAATATTCCAATTAGGTATATCATCATGCAAAGTAACAATTGGAATGGCTTGAATCAAACGATTTCCCAAATACAATTGCTAAGAAAACCATCGGGAAAACCGCAAGAATGATATACGCAAACAAGTCCAGAGGATGCACACCAAAAAGGTGTTAATGTAATTGGGAACTTGTTGCAATAGCAAGTCACAAAGATATAAGGTAATCTAACAATATAAATTAGAGTGGCAATCCTCAATTGTTCACATTAACAAGGATTGTGATACGCACAAAGCATATCACTCCCCCATAATGTGAAAACCCATGTATTATACATAAGAGGCATATGAAATCCAACTAAAGATAATCAATGGATGAGAATTTGAATTTCAAATGAACTTGAAATACCACATAGTGACTAGATAATCTTGCACTATAAATACTAGGTGGTATCCCATATATATACACATTTTAGGTTTGTGATGTGCGTAGAGCATAACACTCCCCCATAATGTGATGATCCATTAATATCTCAAAAGAGCCCAAAAAGATGCAACTAAGATGTAATGAAGGCTCGAGACTATACACACAAATATATGACGTGCATAGCAACCCACACATGCTAGATACATAAATCAAGCATACTATGAGGCACAACATATACGAGTTCATGCTAGGTACAAAACCTAAACATGCAAGAGGCAAGTAACTTTCAATGTAGAATATATAAGTACAAGTTACCGCCTCTAGGAGCATTGGAATGAAAAATTTGATGATAATCCACTTGACTTGCCTGGGACCATGATAAATGTTGAGAATCATTTTTCTTCATGAACTAGCCAAGTCTCCAATGCCCTCCACACACCTATTGATCAAGTTTGAGCTTGATGGTCCCCAACTAAGTTGGGTCCTAAGAAGTTAGTCACAATAGGCTTGGCAACCCAAATGGTCTTATCCACTTCCAAACCCATTTGGGCACCAACATACTTGGCAAACAAATTGCCAACATTGTCCTTCCTAAGTGAATAATTATCATTGACAATTGGAGGCTTAGATATGTTACCATTGGGACATGACGAGGCTATGTGTCCCTTCTTACGGCAAATATAGCAACATGTACTCCCCCTTCTCTTCTTCTTTACTTTCTCAACTTGGGGAGCATTATATTCGTTAATCATGGGTAGAGGCCTTTCTTCATCTCGCGATTGAACATGAGGCCACTTCCCTTGTTGCTTCACACTTGAAGCCTTCTTCTTCAATGGACAAGATCTCACATGGTGACCAACTTTCTTGCACTTGAAGCAAGTAATATTGGCTGAATTATTGACTTGATCTTGTCTCTTCATCATGTTATGGGACTTCTTATTGGAGATGAAGTCATGTCCACTTTTGTCTTGTGGGTCTTTTTGGACACACAAGATCACATTACCACATTTTTCCAAGTCATTCTTCAAAATAGTGACTTGGGCCTTGAGCTCATTAATTTCCTCTACATGATTAGTTTCAACACTAGAAACAAGAGGACTAGTGGAAGTAGAAACTTCATGGTTAGAGCAACAAGACAAGGTGAGCAATTCATCATGAGTGGTAATAATATGAGAGGTGGATGAATTGCAAGGATTAGCACATGGCAATAAAGCATTTAGAGTAGATGTGCTAATGTTCACATGAGACTCACAAGACTTTACCTCGGTGACCATAGCCTCGTGAGCTAACTTTAGCTTATTATAAGAGATTAAAAGATCCTCATGAGTGCCCGAGAGCTTTTCATGACTTTCTTCCAATTTCCCATAATTGCTTGTTAGCAAAGCAAGTTGATCACATAGCTCAACATTCTCCTTCAAAATTGATGCTTCACATGAAACCGAGTTAGTAGCTGTAACACCCCCGGTGGTTAGCCACAGTAATCCCATTTTGATAATGCCAAGTCAGCATGATTATCAGTGCATGATCATCATTAACATCATATTGCATTTCAACTCCTAACCTCAAATTCAAATTTAAATGAAAGTGGAAAATAAAAGTTGTCCAACATAGAAACTAAATTGTTCATTAAATAGCAAATAAATCAGAGACCATTCTAAAATTGAAACCAACCTTATTGGAATTGGGTAAGTGGCTCGAACATCCACAAACAGCGGCCGAAAGTAATATTTAATAACCTTTTATTTAATCTAAAATAAATATGAAAATATATTTACCCCAAACTAGTTTTTGGTGGTAGGATATATTGTGCTGTGATTTTTGGGCCAGCTCTCATATTTTACAAAACTCATTTGGATGCCCAACAATTTACTAAACAGAGTGTAGAAATAAAGAAAAGAAAAGAGAACCACCCCCCCCCCACGGCCCAACTGGGACCCAGCCCGCTGGCCCGACCGGCCCAGCTGCGGCCCACCCCCACTCTTCTTATCCCCCGGACCCCGAACCCTAACCCCCCCCCCCCCCCCCGATCCCCTCTCCCATCCTCCCCGGCGCCTGACGCCGCCGCCGCCGCCCGGACCCCGCCGCCGGCGCCGCCTCCTCGCCGTGCCCACCAACCTCCCCCCCCCCATAACCCCACTCCTCACCCTGAACCCTAATCCCACCCCCACTCCCCTCGCTCCTCTCCTCCCCCATCTGGATCGGGGAAGAGGAGCCAGACCCTGCCGCCGCCCTTCCCGGCGCCGCACGCCGCTGCCTCGGGCCCTTCGATCGCCGCACCGCCCGGACGTCTCCCCTCCCTCCACGGAGCGCTCGATCCCGCGCCGCCCGCGCCTCGTCCGGCCCCATCCTGGCGCCGCCCCGCCGTCATCGCCTCGCGTCCCCGTCTCCCCCTCGCCTTGCTCCATCGAGCCTCGACGAACCGTGCCCCTGCAAACGCCGGTGAGGCCCTAGCCTCTCCCCTCGCTCGCGCGCGCCTCGCCACGCCTCTGTCGCCGGCCCGTGCCTGCTCGCGCCGCCCCGAGCCCATCGCCGCGCTCCGCCCCCCCTGCTCGCGCCCCCGTGCCGCGCTCGCCCCTGCTGCTGCACGCTCACGCGCCCGCGCCGCGTTGCGCGCTGCTGCCGCCCCTCGCGCGACCCCGTCGTCCGCTGTTGTTGCCGCGGCCCCACCTGGGCGCTGGTCACTCGCGCCGGCGGCGAGTCAGCTGGATGTGCGCTTGGGGGCGAGTGGCCTCCACCGCGCCCGCTGTGTGGCGCCGCACGCGCCCCGGTGGCTCCCCGTTCCCCTGGTCGGCTCGGCGCGCACGGGTGGTGCCGCTGGCGCCAGCAACCGACACCCGGCGCCCGATCTTGGCCCCCTGGGCCTATGACACGAGGGGCCCGCCCCCAAAATGATTTTACAAAATAAATAAATAAAAATAAAAATAATTAGTCAATTAAATAATTAATTAATTTAATTAATTAGTTGGTTAAATTAAGCAGAATTAATTAACTTAACCCTAATGACTGCTGACATCAGCATGATGTCATGCTGAGTCATCAGTTACTATTCTGGATAATTCGAAATTAAATAATAAAAATAAATTCAGAAAATATTAAAAACTTTAGAAAATCATAAAATAATCGTAGCTCAGATGAAAATACTTTGTACATGAAAGTTGCTCAGAACGACGAGACGAATCTGAATACGCGGTCCGTTGCCCGTCACGCGTCCCTAACTATCGCGAACTTGCAACCGTTCCCCTCTTATCCTCTGTCCGATAATTCCAAAGACGGGAAATATCGTCAGATATTTCCCGCTCCGTCTGTTACGTGTGATGCTGCGTTAGACTACCCCTAGCACCCGTGTATCGTATTTGTCATGCTCATGTTTGCTATATATTTATACTGTTTCCTCCCCTCTTCTCTCTCGATAGCCCCCGACCCCGACGTCGTCCCGAGACCGACGCAGCTCCGGATCCCGAAGACACCATAGACGACCTTGCCCTTGCCGCCGAGCAACCAGGCAAGCCCCTCCTTTGATCATCCCGATATCGCCCATTCATATATCTCATGCTTGCATTAGAATTGCTGCTGCTGCTGCTGCTTTACCTATTCTGATGCATAGCCTGTTCATTGAACCTGCTGTTGATAATTACCTGCATATCCACTATTTAGTCTAGGCTGGGTAGAGACCTATCAGTGACCCCACTTATCCCGACTGCCGCGCTGGATCGTCAGAAGACCCGATCAACGGGATTGAAGACCAGGCCCCGACACCGCACATCACCCCCCTTAGTTGTACGAACATGCAGCGTTACTATCGAGTGCCGAGGGTGAAACCTCTTGTAGCACTTCTGATGTTAACTCTGTAGAGTAGCTATTCGGTTGGTCATCGAGGGTGATTCCTCCTTCACCGCTTCCGATAACGACGCTGTCGTACAACACCTCAAGTGTGGACCCAGTGAGGGTGATTCCTCCGAGTTCACCTTGACGGTACATCGAGTGGGAATTCAATGAGGGTGATACCTCGGATTTCCTTGATGTTATGGACACACGATTACTGTGACTTACTGCTGAACCTTGATAAGACGGGTCGGCCCCGAAGGGGACCCGAGGAAGTTACTTTACTACAGGAACTGAAGGGACAGGCGGTACCGCCCGTAGAGTAGGTGGACCTGAGTTCCCGACAGTCTTTTACGAGGGGTTGACCTGGATGATGCCCGAGTGATGAATACGAGGCGCGGCCGGGCATTCTTAGCTTGCAGCAAGTCCTCGAGAAGGGGCGACGGGGTCACATCTTTCGTGAGTCTCTGCTCGTTACCGCAAGCCCCTAGGTCCTAACGATTTGGATATTTGATCCGAGCAGGCCTCTGGCCTGATAGCACTAACCATCACGTGGGCATAGTATGGGCGTTCTGCATCGTATGCATCAGCCGAAAGCTCTGTCAGACGTCCAGTTCAGCAGTGCGGCATGGAGTGATTGGCGCCATTTCGGTGGTGCTTGGATCTGGGCCATGTACGCAACGACCCGGAGGGTGAGGGGCGATGGCCAAGACCCCCTTGCGCTTAGGATGTAGACCGGCGGGGACCTCTCTGCTGAGCTGTAGGTAGGGTTGCGATGTGTCGTTTGGCCGAGGCCGGGCATGACCCAGGAAAGTGTGTCCGGCCGAAGTTAATCGAGCGTGTTGGGTAAGTTGGTGCACCCCTGCAGGGAAGAACACTTCTATCGATAGCCGGTCCTACGGTAAAGGACACTCGGAGTTGTATCCTGATTGATACAATTTAGAACTGGATACCTGTGATGAGACCTGTATTTATGGCTCTGGGATTGCTTCTCGCAGGGAGTAGAGAAGGGATCTCAGGACGAGGTTTGATGACTTTGTGGCTCTGGGATTGCTTTCTCGCAGGGAGTCGAGAAAGGATCTCTGGGTGAGGTTGATATTATTACTGCTACATTATATTGTATTGTTCTACTCTCTTCTACTGCTGCAAGACCGCTGAAGATGCTAGTCTTCGATAGGACTAGGCCTTCTCTCTATTCTGGCATTTCTGCAGCCCAGTCCACATATACAGCCTCCCTTTGAAAATGTTGCATATGTAGTGTAGATCCTTGCTTGCTGAGTACTTCTGAGTACTCACGGTTGCTTTGTTTTCCTTTTTCTCCCCATATCAGTTTGACGTGACCAGAGGACGGAGCCCCCTGAGACAGATGCCCCGACGATCGTTACTACTACTACCCAGAGGATGGATACTACTACGAGTTGACTGACGACCAGGAGTAGGATCGGAGGGTCCCAGGCAGGAGGCCTTCGCCTTTCGATCGTAGTGTTTTATTTTGCCCCGCCTTCCTAAAGGCCTTTCTGTTTCTATTTCATATCTGTACTCAGATATCTGATGCTTCCGCTGACGCTTGTTCGCAAGCTTATGTATTCGAGCCCTCGAGGCCCCTGGCTTGTAATATAAAGCTTGTATGACTTTATTTATGTTTTAGAGTTGTGTTGTGATATCTTCCCGTGAGTCCTTAGGCTTGATCGTGTGCATTTGCGTGTATGATTAGTGCACGATCGGGCCGGGGCGTCACAGTAGCACAAACATCATTATCAATATGAGAGGAGCAAGTAGCAATTAGAGACTTATCGTGAGTTGATTGAAGCTCCTCATGAGACTTAGAGAGTTTTATGAGCTCTCCCTTGACACTATTGCATTCAAGGAGAAGGAGCTCAAAATCCTCTTTAAGTTTACAATGAGTAACTTTAATCTCTTGTTTTGAAGACCTCAAGTCACTAAGCATTTCATGAGCCTTAGCAAGTTCATGTTCAAGTTGTTCACTTTTAGATTGCTCGTTAAGAAATAAATCATTAGATTTTTGAAAGCAAGCAAGAACATCTTGGAACCTTTTATAAGTATTATTTTTAGCTCTGTGGAGCGTTTTCCCAATCTCATAGAGATTTTGAGTCAAGTCATCATCCTCATTACAACTATCATCATTATCACTAAGATAAGATGATACCTCATCATTACCTCTTGCCATGAGGCACATGTGAACCAAAGGGGTTTATGATGATTCTTTTGGAGAAGAGAGTTATTCATCAATCAAGCGTGCCTCGTCTTTCTTGATTTCCTCTACATGGTTAGTGATAGAACAACTAGAGGAAACCAAAGCATTTTGATCATGGCAACACGAGAGAGAAAACATATCATCACAAAATATTTCTTCACTCACCATGTCGTTACCTTGAGGCACACCACATGTTGGTGAAGTGGAAGATGTGGAAGTGTCTAAGTAATCGGAGGTGGAAGCAATAGAAAGTTCTTCATGATATAAAAATGTAGAGAGCTCCTCCATTAACTCCTTCAAAAGACGATTATCTTCATCAAGATTGGACCCACCATATATTTCGTCAAGTTTAGTCCAAGCCTCATGAGCTGACTTCCAAGCTGAGATTGACTTAAACACTTCAAAGGTTACAGCTTGATGAATGGTAAGAGAAACCTCACAATCAAGAAGCATATCCTCGATAGATGGATATGGACCACCCTTTGCAATAGAAATCCCTACAAGAACAATTCGCAAAGCATTTGGACCCACGGCCCGAAAGCGGCAAAGCATGCGAATTCTCCATAAGTGATAATTTGTGCCATCTAAATCAAAGGTGTCATTGTGTAGTAAATCACTAGTCGACATCGATACTCTCTAGGCAGTAAAGCCTAATAAGGAGAGACCTAGCTCTGATACAAATTGAAAGGACCACGATGTCGCCTAGAGGGGGGTGAATAGGCGTTTTAAAATCTTTTACGGATTTGGCTATATCCTAATGCGGAAATAAACTAAGTGAATACTTTTCAAGCACAAATCCTAAATATACTAGGCTCAACAAAGTGCACCAACAACTTATTCTAAATAAGATGAGCACAACAAGGATAGTAGTAAGCACAGGTAAGTTACACAAACTTACTCAAGTTATATCACAAGATATGACAATGGATGATACAACCAAGCAATTCACACTAAGCACAAGATAGAACAATAGTACCAAGTATGAATTGCGGAGTATAAAGTGTTAGCCTAAATAATCACTATGATATGATAACCAACACAATATAATGAGGACAACAAGATATAGTGAATGCACAGTAAAGAGACCAAAGTAAACCACAAGTAAGGAGTTAGGGTTAGGGATAACCGAAGTCACGGAGACGAGGATGTATCCCGATGTTCACTTCCTTGGAGGGAAGCTAGTCACCGTTAGAGAGGTGGATGTTACCACGAAGGCACACCAACGCCACGAAGGCTCACCCTATTCTCCTTGAGATATCACCACGAAGGCGATTCCCAACCACTAGTGGTAGACCTTGAGGTGGCCTCCAAACCTTCACAAACTTTCCGGGGGACAAATCACAAGTTGATTCCTCACCGGAGCACTCCTACCGCCTAGGAGTCTCCAACCTCCAAGAGTAACAAGATCAAGGGGGAAATGCTCAAGACTTGCTCAAATCACAAATTGCTTTGGTCAAAAGAGAGAGGAGGAGTGGGTGTATGCTTGGATGAAATCTCTCTCAAGAACTCTCACAAATCTCTTCGGGGTCTAGCATAAGAAGGCTCAAATCCCTCTCTCTCAAATCCCACCAAAAGCAACTAATGCTATGGAGGGATGGGAGAGGAGAGGAACAATGAAGGAGGTCAACAAATGAACCCTAGATCCATGGGATAGTTTTCCCCCAAATGGATTGGAGTTTAGAGGCTTGGGGGAGGAGGATAGAGCTCAAAAGAATAGGGAAATCTCAGATCCAAAAGCTCTACCTCGATGGGGAAGAAGGGTGCCTTATATAGTGCCCCACCAAATCTGCCCGTTACGCACAGAAAAACGCAGCTCGGAACTTCTGGGCAAGCCCGGAACTTCCGGGCTCCCTATTGGACACATATGTTCAAACTTTCTGGTTAGCCCGGAACTTGGCCCGAAACCTGACCGGAACTTCCGGGAAGGCGCGGAACTTCCGGGCCCCCTTTGGGCCAGATATGTGCAAACTCTCTAGTTAGCCCGGAACTTTCCCTGGAACCTTCCCGGAACTTCCGGCCCCCGGAACTTCCGGGCTGCCCGGAACTTCCAGCCCCGCAGAAAACAGCCAGCATACCAAAAGTAAAGCATGCATAACTTTTTCATACGGACTTCGATTTTGATGATCTTGGTCTCGTTTTGAAGCTATGGAAAAGCTCCAGGTCCTCACATAGAGAACCACCCAAGATAAACCAAAATGGATGGTGCAAGAAAGCAAAGGTTAGAACATATATTTTGGGGAACCTAGGCTATGGATTTATTTGGTGTATAGGATATGAGTGGAATTGTGCATGGAAGATGTTGACTTGAGCAAATCCATCAGGAACCCCTTTGATCCCCTCTTAATAGTGCGGGATCCCTATAACTCAAGAATCATAAAAGAGCTACACTACATAGCTATCAAGAATCCATTCTTGAGTGTATATGTTTCTTCGAAGGTCATCACTCCACAACACTAACGCTAAAGGAACTAATACCTTTGACTCGAGCCTTTCACTTGAACTTGATGTTGATGTTTCTTCTTGGCTCAAGTTAAAAGGCTAGACATTGGTGAAGTCTTCAAGTAGCTCCCCATACATAATGCGGGAAGCTTTGCTTTGTATTCATCTTCACTTGTCCATCAGGTGATCACCCACAAGCTTCAAGCATGTAATCCTTCGGGATGGTTATCTTGAACTTGCCCTTGTCAACCATGATCACGAACACTTGATGTCATCCTCTCATGGACACTTGGAATATTTCTCTCGACGCGAGCCCATGAGAATAACCTAACCCTCATAAACATAGACAACAAAAAGCATGTGTTAGTACACAAAGCGCAATTGACAAATTCTTACCATACCACAAGATCTCATGTGGCAATGATTTGCGCTTGTGTGTTGACCATCTTTGATTTCAAACTTTGATCTTCATCTTGGTCATCATTTATCTTTGCTCCAAGATTAATGTTGATGTCTTGAAGGCCCTATTGATATCTTCACTATGCTTCAATGCTTCAAGACATAATTATACATGACTCAACATATGAGCTCATCATGATCCTATTTTCACGCATATGTAGAATTCTTCTCTTTAACCATTCCCTCGAGAACTTGATCCATCATGATTCAGTCATTGATCTCAATCTCGAGGAATTTAGGTGGCATTCATTTAGAATTCATTCAATCTTCTTATTGCATTACCCATGGAACAAACTTTCATATGTCACTTGATGCCTTTGTTTCTTCATAGGAATTGTCATTCATTATCAAGTCTCCATGCATATGTTTGTATTGATGGATTACATCCTTCAATTCGTCTAATATTCTTCATGCATTGCCAATGGGACTTTCCTTCAAATGTATAACTCAATGCAAACATTAGTCCATTAGGATTGTCATTAATTACCAAAACCACACATGGGGACTGCATCCACTTTCAATAGCCCTCCAACCAATTTATTTGGGGTTCATCAAGCAGTCTGACTCATAGAGTGTATCCATGTGATCATACGACCTTTCATCAACATCTGGTCTTTCATATTATTATACCTCAACAAACTTGATCATACCATTACTGTATGCAACATTCTGAACCGGCCACACGGACAATTTCGCGTTGTCCGGGTTGCCAGGCATCACCTTAGGAAATGTGATGAAGCGTGTGACAGGCATTTTGTCGAGCACGTTGCAGAACAGAATCATCCCCATCGATAGATCTGTTGGGAAACGTAGCATGCAATTTCAAAAAAATTCTACGCTCACGCAAGATCTATCTAGGAGATACATAGCAACGAGAGGGGGAGAGTGTGTCCACGTACCCTCGTAGACCGAAAGTGGAAGCGTTGGCTTAACGCGGTTGATGTAGTCGAACGTTTTCGCGATCCAACCTATCAAGCACCGAACCTACGGCACCTCCGAGTTCTGCACACGTTCAGCTCGATGACGTCCCTCGAACTCTTGATCCAGCAGAAGGTCAAGGGAGAGTTTCGTCAGCACGACAGCGTGGTGACAGTGATGGTGATGTGATCCGCGCAGGGCTTCGCCTAAGCACTACGACGCTATGACCGGAGGAGTAAACTGTGGAGGGGGGCACCGCACACGGCTAAGAGAATATCTGTTGTGCTCTAGGGTGCCCCCTGCCCCCGTATATAAAGGAGGGGAGGAGGAGGCCGGCCACCAAGGGGGCGCGCCATGGGGGGAGTCCTACTAGGACTCCACTCCTAGTAGGATTCGCCCCACCCCCCCACTTTTCCTTTCTCCAGAGGTGGAAATAAGGAAGGAGAGGGAGAGGGAGAAGGAAAGGGGGGTGCCACCCCCTTCCCTAGTCCAATTCGGCATCCTCCCTTGTGGGGGGCGCACCAGCCCCTTGTGGGCTGGTTAGCCTCCCTCCTATGGCCCATATGGCCCATATCTTCCACCGGGGGGTTCCGGTAACCCCTCCGGTACTCCGGTATGTACCTGATACACTCCGGAACCCTTCTGGTGTCCGAATACTACCTTCCAATATATCAATCTTTACCTCTCGACCATTTAGAGACTCCTCGTCATGTCCATGATCTCATCCGGGACTCCTAACAATCTTCGGTCACCAAAATACATAACTCATAATACAAATCGTCATCGAACGTTAAGCGTGCGGACCCTACGGGTTCGAGAACTATGTAGACATGACCGAGACATATCTCCGATCAATAACCAATAGCGGAACCTGGATGCTCATATTGGTTCCCACATATTCTACGAAGATCTTTATCGGTCAAACTACAATGACAACATACGTTATTCCCTTTGTCATCGGTATGTTACTTGCCCGAGATTCGATCGTCGGCATCTTCATACCTAGTTCAATCTCATTACTGGCAAGTCTCTTTACTCGTTCCGTAATGCATCATCCTGTAACTAACTCATTAGTCACATTGCTTGCAAGGCTTATAATGATGTGCAGTACCGAAAGGGCCCAGAGATACCTCTCCGATACTCGGAGTGACAAATCCTAATCTCGATCTATGCCAACCCAACAAACACCTTCGGAGACACCTGTAGAGCATCTTTATAATCACCTAGTTATGTTGTGACGTTTGATAGCACACAAGGTGTTCCTCCGGTATTCGGGAGTTGCATAATCTCATAGTCAGAGGAATATGTATAAGTCATGAAGAAAGCAATAGCAATAAAACTTAATGATCATTATGCTAAGCTAACGGATGGGTCTTGTCCATCACATCATTCTCTAATGATGTGATCCCATTCATCAAATGACAACACATGTCTATGGTCAGGAAACTTTAACCATCTTTAATGAATGAGCTAGTCAAGTAGAGGCATACTAGGGACACTCTGTTTTGTCTATGTATTCACACATGTACTAAGTTTCCGGTTAATACAATTCTAGCATGAATAATAAACATTTATCATGATATAAGGAAATATAAATAACAACTTTATTATTGCCTCTAGGGCATATTTCCTTCAGTCTCCCACTTGCACTAGAGTCAATAATCTAGATTACATTGTAATGATTCTAACACCCATGGAGTCTTGGTGCTGATCATGTTTTGCTCATGGAAGAGGCTTAGTCAACGGGTCTGCAATATTCAGATCCGTATGTATTTTGCAAATCTCTATGTCTCCCTCCTTGACTTGATCGCGGATGGAGTTGAAGCGCCTCTTGATGTGTTTGGTTCTTTTGTGAAATATGGATTCCTTCGCTAAGGCAATTGCTCCAGGATTGTCACAAAAGATTTTCATTGGACCCGATGCACTAGGTATTACACGTAGATCGGATATGAACTCCTTCATCCAGACTCCTTCATTTGCTGCTTCTAAAGCAGCTATGTACTCCGCTTCACACGTAGATCCCGCCACGACGCTCTGCTTGGAACTGCACCAACTGACAGCTCCACCATTCAATATAAATACGTATCCAGTTTGCGACTTAGAGTCATCCGGATCAGTGTCAAAGCTTGCATCGACGTAACCATTTACGACAAGCTCTTTGTCACCTCCATAAACGAGAAACATATCCTTAGTCCTTTTCAGGTATTTCAGGATGTTCTTGACCGCTGTCCAGTGATCCACTCATGGATTACTTTGGTACCTCCCTGCTAAACTTATAGCAAGGCACACATCAGGTCTGGTACACAGCATAGCATACATGATAGAACCTATGGCTGAGGCATAGGGAATGACTTTCATTTTCTCTCTATCTTCTACAGTGGTCAGGCATTGAGTCTTACTCAACTTCACACCTTGCAACACAGGAAAGAACCCTTTCTTTGACTGATCCATTTTGAACTTCTTCAAAACTTTATCAAGGTATGTGCTTTGTGAAAGTCCTATTAAGCGTCTTGATCTATCCGTATAGATCTTGATGCCCAATATATAAGCAGCTTCACCGAGGTCTTTCATTGAAAAATTCTTATTCAAGTATCCTTTTATGCAATCCAGAAATTCTATATCATTTCCAATCAACAATATGCCATCCACATATAATATTAGAAACGCCACAGAGCTCCCACTCACTTTCTTGTAAATACAGGCTTCTCCAAAAGTTTGTATAAAACCATATGCTTTGATCACTTCATCAAAGCATATATTCCAACTCCGAGATGCTTGCACCAGTCCATAAATGGATCGCTGGAGCTTGCACACTTTGTTAGCACCTTTAGGATCGACAAAACCTTCTGGTTGCATCATATACAACTCTTCTTTGAGAAATCCATTAAGGAATGCAGTTTTGACATCCATTTGCCAGATTTCATAATCATAAAATGCGGCAATTGCTAACATGATTCGGACAGACTTAAGCATCACTACGGGTGAGAAGGTCTCATCATAGTCAACTCCTTGAACTTGTCGAAAACCTTTTGCAACAAGTCGAGCTTTGTAGACAGTAACTTACCATCAGCGTCAGTCTTCCTCTTGAAAATCCATTTATTCTCTATGGCTTGCCGATCATTGGGCAAGTCAACCAAAGTCCATACTTTGTTCTCATACATGGATCCCATCTCAGATTTCATGGCCTCAAGCCATTTCGCGGAATCTGGGCTCATCATCGCTTCCTCATAATTCGTAGGTTCGTCATGGTCTAGTAACGTGACTTCCAGAACAGGATTACCGTACCACTCTAGTGCGGAACGTACTCTGGCTGACCTATGAGGTTCTGTAATAACTTGATCTGAAGTTCCATGATCATCATCATTAGCTTACTCACTAATTGGTGTAGGCATCACTGGAACTGATTTCTGTGATGAACTATTTTCCAATTCAAGAGAAGGTACAATTACCTCATTAAGTTCTACTTTCCTCCCACTCACTTCTTTCGAGAGAAACTCCTTCTCTAGAAAGGATCCATTCTTAGCAACAAAGATCTTGCCTTCGGATCTGTGATAGAAGGTGTACCCAACAGTTTCTTTTGGGTATCCTATGAAGACGCACTTCTCCGATTTGGGTTCGAGCTTATCAGGCTGAAGCTTTTTCACATAAGCATCGCAACCCCAAACTTTAAGAAACGACAGCTTAGGTTTCTTTCCAAACCACAGTTCATATGGTGTCGTCCCAACGGATTTAGATGGTGCCCTATTTAATGTGAATGCAGCTGTCTCTAATGCATAACCCCAAAACGATAGTGGTAAATCGGTAAGAGACATCATAGATCGCACCATATCTAATAAAGTACGGTTACGACATTCGGACACACCATTACGCTGTGGTGTTCTAGGTGGCGTGAGTTGTGAAACTATTCCACATTGTTTTAAATGAAGGCCAAACTCGTAACTCAAATATTCGCCTCCGCGATCAGATCGTAGAAACTTTATTTTCTTGTTACGATGATTCTCCACTTCACTCTGAAATTCTTTGAACTTTTCAAACATTTCAGACTTGTGTTTCATTAAGTAGATATACCCATATCTGCTCAAATCATCTGTGAAGGTCAGAAAATAATGATACCCGCCGCGAGCCTCAACACTCATCGGACCGCATACATCGGTATGTATTATTTCCAATAAGTTTGTAGCTCGCTCCATTGTTCCGGAGAACGGAGTCTTAGTCATCTTGCCCATGAGGCATGGTTCACAAGCATCAAATGATTCATAATCAAGTGATTCCAAAAGTCCATCTGCATGGAGTTTCTTCATGAGCTTTACACCAATATGACCTAAACAGCAGTGCCACAAATATGTTGCACTATCATTATCAACTTTGCATCTTTTGGCATCAATATTATGAATATGTGTATCACCACGATCGAGATTCAACAAAAATAGACCACTCTTAAAGGGTGCATGGCCATAAAAGATATTACTCATATAAATAGAACAACCATTATTCTCTGATTTAAATGAATAACGGTCTCGCATTAAACAAGATCCAGATATAATGTTCATGCTCAACACTGGCACCAAATAACAATTATTCAGGTCTAAAACTAATCCTGAAGGTAGATGTAGAGGTAGCGTGCCGACGGCGATCACATCGACCTTGGAACCATTCCCGACGCGCATCATCACCTCGTCCTTAGCCAATCTTCGTTTAATCCGTAGCCCCTGTTTCGAGCTGCAAATATGAGCAACAGAACCAGTATTAAATACCCAGGCGCTACTACGAGCATTAGTAAGGTACACATCAATAACATGTATATCAAATATACCTTCCACTTTGCCATCCTTCTTATCCGTCAAATACTTGGGGCAGTTCCGCTTCCAGTGACCAGTCCCTTTGCAGTAGAAGCACACAGTTTCAGGCTTGGCTCTAGACTTGGGCTTCTTCCCGGGAGTGGCAACTTGCTTGCCATTCTTCTTGAAGTTCCCCTTCTTTCCCTTGCCCTTTTTCTTGAAACTAGTGGTCTTGTTAACCATCAACACTTGATGCTCCTTCTTGATTTCTACCTCCGCAGCTTTGAGCATAGCGAAGAGCTCAGGAATAGTCTTCTCCATCCCTTGCATATTATAGTTCATCACGAAGCCTTTATAGCTTGGTGGCAGTGATTGAAGAACTCTGTCAATAACACTATCATCCGGGAGATTAACTCCCAGCTGAGTCAAGTGGTTATGGTACCCAGACATTCTGAGTATGTGTTCACTGACAGAACTGTTCTCCTCCATCTTGCAGCTATAGAACTTGTTGGAGACTTCATATCTCTCAACTCGGGCATTTGCTTGAAATATTAACTTCAACTCCTGGAACATCTCATATGCTCCATGACGTTCAAAACGTCTTTGAAGTCCCGATTCTAAGCCGTAAAGCATGGCACACTGAACTATCGAGTAGTCATCAGATCGATCTTGCCATACGTTCATAACGTCAGCATCTGCTCCTGCAGCAGGCCTTTCACCCAGCGGTGCATCAAGGACATAATTCTTCTGTGCAGCAATGAGGATAATCCTCAAGTTACAGACCCAGTCCGTGTAATTGCTACCATCATCTTTCAACTTAGCTTTCTCTAGGAACGCATTAAAATTCAAGGGAACGGTAGCACGGGCCATTGATCTACAACATAGATATGCAAAAACTATCAGGACTAAGTTCATGATAAATTAAGTTCAATTAATCATATTACTTAAGAACTCCCACTTAGATAGACATCCCTCTAGTCATCTAAATGATAACGTGATCCATATCAACTAAACCATGTCCGATCATCACGTGAGATGGAGTAGTTTTCAATGGTGAACATCTCTATGTTGATCATATCTACTATATGATTCACGTTCGACCTTTCGGTCTCAGTGTTCCGAGGCCATATCTGCATATGCTAGGCTCATCAAGTTTAACCTGAGTATTCCGCACGTGCAAAACTGTCTCGCACCCGTTGTATGTGAACATAGAGCTTATCACACCCGATCATCACGTGGTGTCTCGGCACGACGAACTGTCGCAACGGTGCATACTCAGGGAGAACACTTATACCTTGAAATTTAGTGAGGGATCATCTTATAATGCTACCGCCGTACTAAGCAAAATAAGATGCATAAAAGATAAACATCACATGCAATCAAAATATGTGACATGATATGGCCATCATCATCTTGTGCCTTTGATCTCCATCTCCAAAGCATCGTCATGATTTCCATCGTCACCGGCTTGACACCTTGATCTCCATCGTAGCGTCATTGTCGTCTCACCAACTATTGCTTCTACAACTATCGCTAACGCATAGTGATAAAGTAAAGCAATTACATGGCGATTGCATTTCATACAATAAAGCGACAACCATAAGGCTCCTGCCAGTTGCTGATAACTTTTACAAAACATGATCATCTCATACAATAACGTGTATCACATCATGTCTTGACCATATCACATCACAACATGCCCTGCAAAAACAAGTTAGACGTCCTCTACTTTGTTGTTGCAAGTTTTACGTGGCTGCTACGGGCTTCTAGTAAGAACCGTTCTTACCTACGCATCAGAACCACAACGATTTTTCATCAAGTGTGCTATTTTAACCTTCAACAAGGACCGGCCATAGTCAAACTCGATTCAACTAAAGTTGGAGAAACAGACACCCGCCAGCCACCTGTGTGCAAAGCACGTCGGTAGAACCAGTCTCATGAATGCGGTCATGTAATGTCGGTCCGGGCCGCTTCATCCAACAATACCGCCGAATCAAAGTAAGACGTTGGTGGTAAGCAGTATGACTATTATCGCCCACAACTCTTTGTGTTCTACTCGTGCATATCATGTACACATAGACCTGGCTCGGATGCCACTGTTGGGAAACGTAGCATGCAATTTCAAAACATTTCTACGCTCATGCAAGATCTATCTAGGAGATACATAGCAACGAGAGGGGGAGAGTGTGTCCATGTACCCTCGTAGACCGAAAGCGGAAGCGTTAGCTTAACGCGGTTGATGTAGTCGAACGTCTTCGCGATCCAACCGATCAAGCACCGAACCTATGGCACCTCCGAGTTCTGCACACGTTCAGCTCGATGACGTCCCTCGAACTCTTGATCAAGCAGAAGGTCGAGGGAGAGTTTCGTCAGCACGACAGCGTGGTGACAGTGATGGTGATGTGATCTGCGCAGGGCTTCGCCTAAGCACTACGATGCTATGACCGGAGGAGTAAACTGTGGAGGGGGCACCGCACACGGCTAAGAGAATATCTGTTGTGCTCTAGGGTGCCCCCCTGCCCCCGTATATAAAGGAGGGGAGGAGGAGGCTGGCCACCAAGGGGGCGCGCCATGGGGGGGAGTCCTACTAGGACTCCACTCGTAGTAGGATTCCCCCCCCCCCCACTTTTCCTTTCTCCGGAGGTGGAAATAGGGAAGGAGAGGGAGAGGGAGAAGGAAAGGGGGGCGCCACCCCCTTCCCTAGTCCAATTCGGCCTCCTCCCTTGTGGGGGGCGTACCAGCCCCTTGTGGGCTAGTTAGCCTCCCTCCTATGGCCCATATGGCCCATATCTTCCACCGGGGGGTTCCGGTAACCCCTCCGGTACTCCGGTATGTACCCGATACACTCCGGAACCCTTCCGGTGTCCGAATACTACCTTCCAATATATCAATCTTTACCTCTCGACCATTTCGAGACTTCTCGTCATGTCCGTGATCTCATCCGGGACTCCGAACAATCTTCGGTCACCAAAACACATAACTCATAATACAAATCGTCATCGAACGTTAAGCGTGCGGACCCTACAGGTTCGAGAACTATGTAGACATGACCGAGACATATCTCCGATCAATAACCAATAGCGGAACCTGTATGCTCATATTGGTTCCCACATATTCTACGAAGATCTTTATCGGTCAAACCGCAATGACAACATACGTTATTCCCTTTGTCATCGGTATGTTACTTGCCCGAGATTCGATCATCGGTATCTTCATACCTAGTTCAATCTCGTTACCGGCAAGTCTCTTTACTCGTTCTGTAATGCATCATCCCGTAACTAACTCATTAGTCACATTACTTGCAAGGCTTATAGTGATGTGCATTACCGAGAGGGCCCAGAGATACCTCTCCGATACTCGGAGTGACAAATCCTAATCTCGGTCTATGCCAACCCAACAAACACCTTCGGAGACACCTGTAGAGCATCTTTATAATCACCCAGTTACGTTGTGACGTTTGATAGCACACAAGGTGTTCCTCCGGTATTCGGGAGTTGCATAATCTCATAGTCAGAGGAATATGTATAAGTCATGAAGAAAGCAATAGCAATAAAACTTAACGATCATTATGCTAAGCTAACGGATGGGTCTTGTCCATCACATCATTCTCTAATGATGTGATCCCATTCATCAAATGACAACACATGTCTATGGTCAGGAAACTTTAACCATCTTTAATGAATGAGCTAGTCAAGTAGAGGCATACTAGGGACACTCTGTTTTGTCTATGTATTCACACATGTACTAAGTTTTCGGTTAATACAATTCTAGCATGAATAATAAACATTTATCATGATATAAGGAAATATAAATAACAACTTTATTATTGCCTCTAGGGCATATTTCCTTCAAGATCAACCCATCCGAGCTTCTTCAAAGTGAATCACCTTGGAAGCTAGAATCAAGGTCATCTGTGCTCTGACATGGAACGATTGCTCCACCTGCGACACTTTGGCGCTCCAAACCCAGGTCCTGGAGGAGAAGATATGGAGGGTAAAAACCCAAGGGATCGGTGAATAGAACAACGCGGCGAGGATGAAATGATCGCCGTCATGGCAGGGCAAGAGGCCAAGATCCGAGGATGTGAGGATGAGCGGGTGGGTGGGGAACCACCCGAGTCTCCCTAGAGGGGGCGACATGGGGGTCAAAAGGGAACATGTGTGCATTGTTCTATAATTTTTTGCATCATATACTAGAGAACACATCTACTCCGTGGGAAATGCATGCTCTACTTAGAAATCACCTCTCTTCACCACATTCTGGTGCAAGAGAAAGTGGAATACCTAAAATATGTGGACACCATAATATATTTATCTTTGAAATTGTTTTTCCTTCTAGGAAGGCCAAGAGCCTGCGTCACAAGTTTGCTGACCATAGCTCAAGGAACAGATTACGGGCTCCGCAATCAGTTTATCCATACATCCATATTCTTAATTGAAGTGAGGCAAACTTCTGTGTTTTTTTTCATGACTGGCTCTTCATCAAATTGCTTCATGGAGGCATAGTTGCACATGCCAACTCTGCAGGTGATATGCATAGTGCAATTTTCAAAGGCGTCATCTTTAAATTCCACCCATACAAGACACTTGATATAAATGATGTTAAATTGCAAGAAACTAACCATGTAAATGTTGAAAGTGTAAATGACGTTCAATTGCAACAAACTAACTACTTAAGTGTTAAAAGTGTAAACGACTTTCAATTGCAATAAACTAACAACTTAAGTGTTAAGAGTGTAAACGATATTCAATTGCAACAAACTAACCCTTAAAGTATTAAAACTGTAAACGGCTGTCAATTGCAAGGAACTAAACGTAAGTATGGAGAATGTAAACCATGTTAAATTGCAAGAACTAACCACATAAATGTTTAAGTGTAAATGATGCTAAACTGCAATAAGCTAACCACATAAATGTTAAAATCGCAAAGGATGCTAAACTGCAAGAAACTAACCATGGCAAGTACACAAATACACATGGGCTAGGAGCTATGCATATAATGAAGAGGAACACATAGATATACTAGGGTTCTGGTTGAGGCGTAGAGCTAGCACAAAACCTGGTCTGGCGAACTGGTCACCTCAGTCTCGCCCGGTCTAAATCCATTGTAGGGCCACACACCTGAATCATGAATTTTAGTTCTAGAAATGACAACCATGTTCTAGAAAAGTAATAGGTTGATGCTAACATGTAGATTGCTCCACCTGCGACACTTTACCGCGCCAAACCCAGGTCCTGGAGAAGATATGGAGGGTAAAAACACAAGGGATCAGCGAATAGCAAAAAGCGGCCAGGATGAAATGGTCGCCGTTGTGGCAGGGCAAGAGGTCGGGATGCGAGGATGTGAGGATTTGCGGGTAGGTACCTAGGAGCAGGCGCAGCGATGGCACGGGGCCGACCTCATAGACGAAGTACTTGCGCTGCCTCTCAAGATGGGTAGGAAGAGGATGGAGAGAATGAGGAAGTCCTTCTCTGAGAAGACAGTGGTGGGCCTGCCGCGGCTGGCTTCCGTGAGGCCAGGGCAGGGGACGCACGGGTAGGTGGTTGGTCAATGATGCAGAGGATGACCTGGGCAATGTGGCCGGCGCTCGAGAAGGCCTCTGCGGTAGTGGCGTTCCTCATGTCAGCGAGGTACATGATAACCCACAAGTATAGGGGATCGCAACAGTTTTTGAGGGTAGAGTATTCAACCCAAATTTATTGATTCGACACAAGGGGAGCCAAAGAATATTCTCAAGTATTAGCAGCTGAGTTGTCAATTCAACCACACCTGGAAGACTTAATATCTGCAGCAAAGTATTTAGTAGCAAAGTAGTATGGAAGTAATGGTAACGGTGGCAAAAGTAATAGTAGCAGTTTTGTAGCAATCGTAACAGTGGCAACGGAAAAGTAACTTAGCAAAGATCAATATGTAAAAAGCTCGTAGGCAATGGATCAATGATGGATAATTATGTCGGATGGCATTCATCATGCAACAGTTATAACATAGGGTGACACAGAACTAGCTCCAGTTCACCAATATAATGTAGGCATGTACTCCGAATATAGTCATACATGCTTATGGAAAAGAACTTGCATGACATCTTTTGCCCTACCCTCCCGTGGCAGCGGGGTCCTATTAGAAACTAAGGGATATTAAGGCCTCCTTTTAATAGAGAACCGGACCAAAGCATTAGCACTTAGTGAATACATGAACTCCTCAAACTACGGTCATCACCGGGAAGTGTCCCGACTATTGTCACTCTGGGGTTGCCGGATCATAACACGTAGTAGGTGACTATAACTTGCAAGATAGGATCAAGAACACAAATATATTCATGGAAACATAAAGGGTTCAGATCTGAAATCATGGCACTCGGGCCCTAGTGACAAGCATTAAGCATAGCAAAGTCATAGCAACATTGATCTTAGAACATAGTGGATACTAGGGATCAAACCCTAACAAAACTAACTCGATTACATGATAAAGCTCATCCAACCCATCACCGTCCAGCAAGCCTACGATGGGATTACTCACGCACGGCGGTGAGCATCATGAAATTGGTGATGGAGGATGGTTGATGATGACGACGGCGATGGTTTCCCCTCTCCGGAGCCCCGAACGGACTCCAGATCTGGTCTCCCGAGGAAGAACAGGAGGTGGCGGTGGCTCCGTATAGTAAAACGCGATGAATCCTTCTCTCTGATTTTTTTCCCCGAACGTGAATATATGGAGTTGGAGTTGAGGTCGGTGGAGGTCCAGGGGGCCCACAAGGACGGATGGCGTGCCCTCGGGGGGTGGGCGTGCCTCCCACCCTTGTGGACAGGGTGTGGGCCCCCTTCTGTTGATTCTTTCGCCAATATTTTTTATTAATTCCAAAAATGATCTCCGTGAAGTTTCAGGTCATTCCGAGAACTTTTATTTCTGCACAAAAATAACACCATGGCAATTCTGCTGAAAACAGCGTCAGTCCGGGTTAGTTCCATTCAAATCGTGCAAATTAGAGTCCAAAACAAGGGCAAAAGAGTTTGGAAAAGTAGATACGATGGAGACGTATCAACTCTCCCAAGCTTAACCCATTGCTTGTCCTCAAGCAATTCAGTTGACAAACTGAAAGTAATAAAGAAAAACTTTTACAAACTCTGTTTGATCTTGTTGTTGCAAATATGTATAGCCAGCATTCAGGTTTTCAGCAAAGATTATGAACTAACCATATTCACAATAACATTTAGGTCTCACATTTACTCACATCAATGGCATAATCAACTAGCAAGCAATAATAATGAATCTCGGATGACAACACTTTTTCAAAACAATCATGATATGATATAACAAGATGGTATCTCGCTAGCCCTTTCTAAGACCGCAAAACATAAATGCAGAGCACCCCTGAAGATCAAGGACTGACTAGACATTGTAATTCATGGTAAAAGAGATCCAGCCACAGTCATACTCAATATAAATTAATAACAAAGCATACAAATGACAGTGGTGCTCTCTAACTGGTGCTTTTTATAAGAGAATGATGACTCAACATAAAGGTAAATGGATAGGCCCTTCGCAGAGGGAAGCAGGGATTTGCAGAGGTGCCAGAGCTCGAGTTTTTGAAACAGAGATGAATAAAATTTTGAGCGGTATGCTTTCATTGTCAACATAACAACCAAGAGATCTCAGTATCTTCCATACTACATACATTATAGGCGGTTCCCAAACAGAATGGTAAAGTTTTTACTCCCCCTCCACCAACAATCACACTCCACGGCTAGCCGAATTCACGGGTGTCGTCCATACCAACAACTTTCCTGGGGGAGTTTTGTTTAATTATTTGAAATTTTGTTTCTGATCTTTTGATCATAGGACTGGGCATCCCAATTACCAGCCATTTTCTCATGAATGATGAGCGGAGTCCACTCATCATGAGAATAACCCACCTAGCATGGAAGATACTGATAGCCCCCAGTCGCTACATGAGCGATTCGGACATAAAAAACAGATTATCATTTGAAGATTTAGAGTTTGGCACATGCAAATTTACTTGGAACGGCAGGTAAATACCGCATATAGGAAGGTATGGTGGACTCATATGGAACAACTTTGGGTTTATGGAAGTGGATGCACAAGCAGTATTCCCGCTTAGTACAAGTGAAGGCTAGAAAAAGACTGGGAAGCGACCAACTAGAGAGCGACAACAGTCATAAACATGCATTGAGATTAACCAACATTGAATGCAAGCATGAGTAGGATATAAATCACCATGAACATAAATATCGTGGAGGCTATGTTGATCTTGTTTCAACTACATGCGTGAACATGTGCCAAGTCAAGCCACTCAAATCATTTAAAGGAGGATACCATCCTATCATACTACATCACAACCATTTTAAAAGCATGTTGGCACGCAAGGTAAACCATTATAAACCCCTAGCTAATTAAGCATGGCATGAGTAACTATAATCTCTAATTATCATTGCAAACATGTTTCATTCATAATAGGCTGAATCAAGGACGATGAACTAATCATATTTACAAAAACAAGATAGGCCGAGTTCATACCAGCTTTTTCCTCATCTCAATCATTTCATCATATATCGTCATTATTGCCTTTCACTTGCACGACCAAACGATGTGAATAATAATAATAGTGCACGTGCATTGGACTAAGCTGGAATCTACAAACATTTATTCAAAGGAGAAGACAAGGTAATATGGGCTCTTTGTTAGATCAACAATAATGCATATGAGAGCCACTCAACACTTTCATCGTGGTCTTCTCCCTTCGACCCCCACAGAAAGGAAAAGAATTTCAAAGAAACGCACTGAAATGTTTTTGGAGTTTTTGTTTTTCTGAAGAAAGTAAAACAAGAACGATAAAAACTATTTACACGAGAAAGCTCCCAACCAGTAAAAGAAGAACGAGAAATCTTTTTGGGTTTTCTTTAATACTACAACTAAGCATGTAAGGTAACCTAAGCTACAACTAATTTATTTTTTCAAAGGTTTTCAAATACTCAAGAAGAAAGCGAGAGAAAAAAATAAACTAACATGGATAATACAATGAAAAAGTATGAACACCGACAACTAGAATGAGTGTGTGAACATGAATGTAATGTCGGTGAGAAATACGTACTCCCCCAAGCTTAGGCTTTTGGCCTAAGTTGGTCTAAGGCCACCACTGGCCCGGATGATATCCAAAGTCATAGTTGGGGTCGTATTGTTCTGCGGCAGCCGCTGCTTGGCGGGCTGCCTCCTGGAGGCGAGCAGCCTCCGCTGTCCTCTCATACTCGTTCGCCTCCTCTCTAGTTATAAAATATCTCCCATTTACCTGAAAGTTAAAGAAGGCAGGAGCAGGAAGGGTAATATGGACGGCACGCCGTCTGTCAAAGATTAGTCGGTACTGGAGGGACTGTTCGTTCCTCTCAAGAAACTGATAGCGTACTAAAGCATCATAATCAAGAAAAACAGGTGGAAACTCCATGTCATTCTCCCTTATGGGTACTCCAAGATAATTAGCTAAACGAGTTACATAAATCCCACCAAATAAATCTCCCTCTTTAGCATTATGATGTAACCTCCTTGCAATAATAGTCCCCAAGTTATAATGCTCATCACCTAACACAGCACACTTGAGGATACTAAGATCTGGAACGCAAAGGTGGCAGTGATCATGTTTACCGTTAATGCATCTACCTATAAAGAGAGCAAAATAATTATGGCAGGAAAGTGAATGCTCCCTATGGTATCTTGTGTGATATTTCTAGTTTCTCCCACGGTGATGCTAGCAAGGAAATCATTATATTCAGATTTGTGAGGCTCACTAAGAAGGCCCCACTGTGGGATTTTGCAAGCAGTATTAAAATCTTCAAGGTCCATGGTATATGATTCATCATAAAGATCAAATAAAACAGTATGGGTATTGCGCTTAGATGAAAATTCAAACCTCCACACAAAGGAATTTGTGAGATAATAGTATTGTTGGCACTTGTCTGACACGAAGTCCTCAAGATCAGCATTTTGTACATATGCATCAAATTCATCCTTGAAGCCTGCATGAACCATGAATTCATCCGACGGCCATTCACAAGGCCTCACTTGGGCTCCCTTGGTGGTTCAAGGTCCGGCTCCCGTATCGAGAGCCTCGGTGCTTGCTTCCTCGAAGAACCACCTTGGTACATTTTCCTAGACATTTTTCTTCCTCTGAAAAATTTCTGGATTTTTTAGCAACTCAAAATAAAAGTGAACCAAACTCAATAAAATTGATAGCAACTACTCCTACAAGTGCCTAGAGGCTATATTATGCATCAAAACTACTTTGGACCACATAAATTTGACATGCAAGCTCAAGAACAGAGTCACTACAGCAGCAAAAATTTGCAATAAATAAAGCACTAGAACAAAAACTAATTGGACCATTGGAGGAGTCACATACCGAAGAACAATCCCCCAAAACAGTTTTGCAAATGGAGCTTTACACAATGAGATCGAAAATGGCAGCAAAATGAGCAAGAACACGAGTTTGAGCTATGGGATGATTTTTTTCTGGAGGAAGACGAAGTGGATGGGTGCTGGAATAAGTGAAGGGGGGCCACGTGGGACCCACAAGACAGGGGGCGCGCCCAGGGGGTAGGGCGCGCCCTCCACCCTTGTGGACAGGTGGTGGGTCCCCCTGGTGTGTTCTCTGTGCCAGAAATTCTAAAATATTCTATAAAAAATCATACTAAAATTTCAGGGTATTTGGAGAACTTTTATTTTTGGGACATTTTTTATTTCACGGATAATTCAGAAAATAGGCAGAAAATACTATTTTTGCTTTATTCATTCTAAATAACAGAAAGTAAAAAGTAGGTACAGAAAGTTGTGCCTTCTAAATTCATCCATCTCATGCCCATCAAAAGGAATCCGTTAACAAGGTTGATCAAGTCTTATTAACAAACTTCTTCCGAATGACATGAAACCGGAGAATTTTTGAATAACACTAGGTTACCTCAATGGGGATATGCATGTCCCCAACAATAAGAATATCATATTTCTTTTTGGCAGTAGGAAGAGGGAATTCAAAACCTCTGATAGTAATAGTTGAATTTTTTTCCAATAGAATTGATACTATGAACTTGAGGTTGTTTCTTCGGAAAGTGTACTATATGCTCATTACCATTAACATGAAAAGTGACATTGCCTTTGTTGCAATCAATAACAGCCCCTGCAGTATTCAAAAAGGGTCTACCAAGGATGATCGACATGCTGTCGTCCTCGGGAATATCAAGAATAACAAAGTCCGTTAAGATAGTAACGTTTGCAACCACAACAGGCACATCCTCACAAATACCGATGGGTATAGCAGTTGATTTATCAGCCATTTGCAAAGAGATTTCAGTAGGTGTCAACTTATCCAATTCAAGTCTACGATACAAAGAGAAAGGCATAACACTAACACCGGCTCCAAGATCACATAAAGCAGTTTTAACATAGTTTCTTTTAATGGAGCATGGTATAGTTGATACTCCTGGATCTCCAAGTTTCTTTGGTATTCCACCCTTAAAAGTGTAATTAGCAAGCATGGTGGAAATTTCAGCTTCCGGTATCTTTCTTTTATTTGTAACAATATCTTTCATGTACTTAGCATAAGGAGGCATTTTAAGCATATCAGCCAAACGCATACGCAAAAAGATAGGTCTAATCATTTCAGCAAAGTGCTCAAAATCCTCATCATCCTTTTTCTTGGATGGCTTAGGAGGAAAGGGTATGGGTTTCTGAACCCATGGTTCTCTTTCTTTACCATGTTTCCTAGCAACGAAGTCTCTCTTATCATAACATTGATTCTTTGATTGCGGGTTATCAAGATCAACAGCAGGTTCAATCTCTACATCATTATCATTACTAGGTTGAGCATCAACATGAACATCATCATTAACATTATCACTAGGTTCATGTTCGTCACCAGATTGTGTCCCAGCATCAGAAATAGAAATATCATTTGGATTCTTAGGTGTGTCTATAACAGGTTCACTAGAAGTATGCAAAGTCCTATCAGTTTTCTTTTTCTTTTTATTACTAGGACTAGGTGCATTAGTATTAATTCTCTGAGAATCCTGCTCAACTCTCTTAGGATGGCCCTCAGGATACAAAGGTTCCTGAGTCATTTACCACCTCTAGTCATAACCCTAACAGCATTAGCATTGTTCTTACTATTCAACTCATTAAGCAAATCATCTTGTGCCTTAAGTACTTGTTCTACTTGAGTTGTAACCATGGAAGCATGTTTACTAATAAGCTTAAGATCATTAATAGTTCTACTCATATAATCACCCAAGTAGTCAAGCATGTGAGCATTACGTTTCAATTGTCTACTAACATAAGCATTGAAATTTTCTTGTTTAACAATAAAATTATCAAACTCATCCAAGCATTGACTAGCAGACTTATTATGAGGAATATCACCTTCATCAAATCTATAAAGAGAATTTACCTCTACTACCTGTGTCGAGTTATCAAGACCATGTATTTCTTCAATAGGCGGTAGATTCTTAACATCTTCAGCTTTAATACCTTTTTCTTTCATAGATTTCTTTGCCTCTTGCATATCTTCAGGACTGAGAAATAGAATACCTCTTTTCTTCGGAGTTGGCTTAGGAGTTGGTTCAGGAAGTCTCCAATCATTATCATTACTCAATATATTATTCAATAGCAATTCAGCTTGCTCAACAGTTCGTTCCCTGAAAATACAACCAGCACAACTATCTAGGTGGTCCCTAGAAGCATCGGTTAGTCCATTATAAAAGATATCAAGTATTTCATTTTTCTTGAGAGGATGATCAGGCAAAGCATTAAGTAATTGGAGAAGCCTCCCCCAAGCTTGTGGAGACTCTCTTCTTCAGATTGCACAAAGTTAAATATTTCCTGTAAGGTAGCTTGTTTCTTATGAGCAGGGAAATATTTTTTAGAGAAGTAATAAATCATATCCTGGGGACTACGCACACAACCAGGAGCAAGAGAATTAAACCATAGCTTAGCATCACCCTTTAACGAGAAAGGAAACAATTTAAGAATATAGTAATAGCGAATTTTTTCCTCATGAGCAAATAGGGTGGCTATATCATTCAATTTAGTAAGATGTGCCACAACTGTTTCAGATTCATAACCATAGAAAGGATCAGATTCAACAAAAGTAATGAACTCGGGATCTACAGAGAATTCAAAATCCTTATCAGTAACAAAAATAGGTGAAGTAGCAAAATTGGGATCATATTTCATTCTAGCATTCAAGGATTTTTCTTTCAGCTTAGCTAACAGTTTCTTAAGATCTTCTCTATCATTGCAAGCAAGAAAGTCTCTAGCAGTTTCTTCATCCATAATATAACCCTCAGGTACAACAGGCAATTCATATCTAGGGGGAGGATCATAATCTTCAGTTTTAATAATATTTTCTCTAACCCTAGCAAGTTGTTCATCAAGAAATTCACCTAGTGGCACAGTATTATCAAGCAAAGCAGTAGTATCATCATTAGCATCATGCATAGCAGAAGTGGCATCATCAATTACTTGCGACATATCAGAATTACTAGCAGGTGTAGGTGTCGCAAGCTTACTCAAAACAGAAGGTGAATCAAGTGCAGAGCTAGATGGCAGTTCCTTACCTCCCCTCGTAGTAGAGGGAAAAATCTTGGTTCTAGTATCTTTCAAATTCTTCATAGAGATCAACAGATATAAATCCCAAGTGACTCAGAGAATAGAGCTATGCTCCCCGGCAACGGCGCCAGAAAAAGGTCTTGATAACCCACAAGTATAGGGGATCGCAACAGTTTTCGAGGGTAGAGTATTCAACCCAAATTTATTGATTCGACACAAGGGGAGACAAAGAATATTCTCAAGTATTAGCAGCTGAGCTGTCAATTCAACCACACCTGGAAGACTTAATATCTGCAGCAAAGTATTTAGTAGCAAAGTAGTATGGAAGTAACGGTAACGGTGGCAAAAGTAATAGTAGCAGTTTTGTAGCAATCGTAACAGTGGCAACAGAAAAGCAACTTAGCAAAGATCAATATGTAAAAAGCTCGTAGGCAATGGATAAATGATGGATAATTATGTCGGATGGCATTCATCATGCAACAGTTATAACATAGGGTGACACAGAACTAGCTCCAGTTCATCAATATAATGTAGGCATGTATTCCGAATATAGTCATACGTGCTTATGGAAAAGAACTTGCATGACATCTTTTGCCCTACCCTCCCGTGGCAGCGGGGTCCTATTGGAAACTAAGGGATATTAAGGCCTCCTTTTAATAGAGAACCGGACCAAAGCATTAGCACTTAGTGAATACATGAACTCCTCAAGCTACGGTCATCACCGGGAAGTGTCCCGACTATTGTCACTCCGGGGCTGCCGGATCATAACACGTAGTAGGTGACTATAACTTGCAAGATAGGATCAAGAACACAAATATATTCATGGAAACATAAAGGGTTCAGATCTGAAATCATGGCACTCGGGCCCTAGTGACAAGCATTAAGCATAGCAACATCGATCTTAGAACATAGTGGATACTAGGGATCAAACCCTAACAAAACTAACTCGATTACATGATAAATCTCATCCAACCCATCATCGTCCAGCAAGCCTACGATGGGATTACTCACGCACGGCGGTGAGCATCATGAAATTGGTGATGGAGGATGGTTGATGATGACGACGGCGATGATTTCCCCTCTCCGGAGCCCCAAACGGACTCCAGATCTGGTCTCCCGAGGAAGAACAGGAGGTGGCGGCGGCTCCGTATAGTAAAACACGATGAATCCTTCTCTCTAATTTTTTCTCCCCGAACGTGAATATATGGAGTTGGAGTTGAGGTCGGTGGAGGTCTAGGGGGGGCCCACAAGGACGGATGGCGCGCCCTCGGGTGGTGGGCGCGCCTCCCACCCTTGTGGACAAGGTGTGGGCCCCCTTCTGTTGATTCTTTCGCCAATATTTTTTATTAATTCCAAAAATGATCTCCGTGAAGTTTCAGGTCATTCCGAGAACTTTTATTTCTGCACAAAAATAACACCATGGCAATTCTGCTGAAAACAGCGTCAGTCCGGGTTAGTTCCATTCAAATCGTGCAAATTAGAGTCCAAAACAAGGGCAAAAGAGTTTGGAAAAGTAGATACGATGGAGACGTATCAGTACGCCAGCGACTCGAGGAACACCCATGCGGGGGAGGGGACACGGCATCACGATGTGGGTGCCTCGGGGACTCGCATGAGATGGAGAATATCTTGCTCATGTCCTCTTTGTTGCCGAAATCAGACATCGTGCTCGGGCAGCGACAATCGGCGGTGGGACTGATTGGGGTTCAGATTGGATTTGCGACGTGGGAACTGCGGCCGGCGGGTTTCTTGTGAGTGCTGAGTGAGGCTGGTTGGGGACAGCTGGAAATAAAATCTAGATAGAAGGAAATAGGAAAGAGAGCCATATGTTTCCAAGGTATGCCATGTATCAATAACACTCTGGTCAAGCACGTAGACAAAATATTGAGCATACTTGTAGATTTTAGCATACCAAGGAAAACAGACACATAAGTATCAATTCTTAGTAGCCAGCAAAGGGTGGCATCCAAGATCCAAAAGCAAGCGAGTACCATGTATTAGCAAAAACAACATCAGTTTTGTGTATGTTTTCATACGAAAGGTGGGATCGTTGGGAATGGTGCGGCAAACTAAAGTGTCAAATACGCAGCAATAGGTACATAACCAATGTTAGATTTGGAGCCAGAAAGAAATATAGTTTTCTAGACACTCAAAGCACATGCTGAAGAAAATCTAGAGCCATTAGCATGCCAAAGCAAGCATAATATCTTGAACATGAGCTCCTATCATGGTCGTCCTTAGTATGGTCTCCATCACCACCTTCCTCATCAAAGGCCTCTGCTCGATTCGTCCCGAAGGTGCCCTTCCAAGTAACCTCCCTTCTCTTCTAGTGATTTCCCCATCATTTTCTCCCATTTTGATTTTTGGCCGCGCGATGGTGCCAAGCCGTCGGTCAAACGTTGCATCGGAGATCTCCCTGGATTGTTGCCCCTCCCCTATCCCTTAATCTCATGCAAATTTATACCCACCATACCTCCGAAGACTCAAAATATTGTTTTCTAGAGATCTCCTTCTTCACTATTGGTATCCAACAAACTGAACCGACCTCCTTTGGAATCGGTGCATGCGCTTTCTTCTTCCATGGATAGGCCGCAGTTATATTCACTTGAGTTGGAGATTTATCATATCACATCTACTGCTTTGGCTGGAAGGGAGTCTCTGTCGAATTCTTGTGCATGTAATGGCAACCGTCCCTCTCAACCTCCTATCTTGGAGGCCAAATTTGTTGTCTTTGGATGCATATCCTTCGCAAGCAGATCTTCAGTGTCGCTTCAACTTCTTTGAGGAAGCCACTGCCTGCTTAAGGGGCATATTCCTCTCCGGTGCAAGTTGTTTGACAGGATCCTCGGTGTTGGTGAGACATTAATCCTCTATGTCCAAAGGCTGCTAGATGAAGTCGTCTTCATCCACCTTTAGGTTGTCGGCCATCACTTTCATCACCGACGTTCGGCTGCGAGTCCTACTCGATGGTGATTTTTGGCGGCGAGGCTTTGAGGTGGAGCAGGGTCAGTCGACTCTCCCAGCGTTTGCTAGACATGTGGCCCTCCACGTGCCCTCTCCCTGCATGGTTGAGTGGCATGTGTTATCTGGGGCATTGTAATAATTTGTCCCTTGGGGTGTGTATTCACTTCTTTTAATCAATGGCAGGCCTTTTATTTCGCCGATTAGGAAAATGGAAATCAACTTAAGAGATTGCAAAATTCACATCATCACATGACGACGTTGAATATTAATGCACTAGAATGGAGGACACCATCAAAATGAGAAGGAAATTAGTCATAAATTCTTCAAGATGAATCAAGCTCGTATGGCCAAAGTTATAATACTAAAATATGTCTCCAGAAATAACGAAAAGGCAAGTTAAAGTTTCCAATGTGTTATGGAAACATATTCATCTCCAAACTTTCAAGAAAATATGGAAATTTGAGTGTTCTGCCAAATAAAAAGGTATGCACTTATAGTCGAGTCTTCCATTTCATTTATGTGTACAACACAAACAGCCATGATTTTCTTACCGAATGGAAAGTACACATGCCATTCAACCATCTATGTCTAGATCTATTTAATTTAGAATTTTTGCAAAAAAAAAAGACAAGATAGTCATCACACTCGAGCCATAGGCATAAGCACATGGAAAATTGGAAACGGAAATCCAGTGAGACATGATGGCCTATGTATGGAGGTCAAGATTTGCTAAAGTGATAGTGTTAGTGATGTGATGTATGTTTGAATGATCATCACTCGAATTAGGCCACCAACAAGTGGCACACAAGAGAGCTGCATGCATTTCATTAAGGTGGAAGTTTATGACGCCAAAGAATGTGTGACCCATATACAGTTTGAGAGATGGAGACGTGGGGGGTTTCTATTTTATCTAGTGGAGCAAGATGCACACACACACACACGAGCAAATATGACAGTTTGGAATATACATCTACAATTTGTTCTATGGTATTTGTCTAGCTACTCCATTGTTTCTTCATTTTTAATTCAATGCACCATTTTTCCAAATGTTGACAATGATGCTCATAGACGCCTAGAAAGCGAGATATACCACTATTGTTGAATCTTTTATTTGAAAAAATATAGGAGAGATGCATATGATTTCATTATCACCAACCCTAGTCGCCTTGGTCCCCATCCTCTCCCCTATCTGGCGGCCTCGTCGGTGGCAAGAGGAGTTGTGAGCCATCTGTTATGTTTGTCCTTTTACTTAGGTTTAGGTTTCCTGGCGGTATCGACGAGGTGGTGGCGATGATGGTGTGTTTGAATAAGGTCTCTTCGGCCTCTTCCTACCTCTACGACGCCTGATCCGGCGCCGACGAAGGGGTTGTCAGAGTTTGCATCACCAAATCTGTTGGCTGTTTTGAATATTGGTAGTTGGTATGTCTATCAAGGAGTGCAATTGACTAGCTATTGGTGCAGCGACTTTGACATCTTCTTTCGTGTTTTTTAGGCATGTTGTGGTTTCTCCAACTCTTTGGACTGGTGGTGATGGACTGCAATCCTGTACTACGTAGGGTGATCCTCCAATTGATATTTCTTCAGCGATTTTTAGATCTCATTTCAAGTGACAAGTGGTTATTGTGGTCTTTAAAGCCTGGTATGGCATGGGCGTTTGCAGGTGTCCCTTTTCTTTACTATTGGTTCGGTGCGATTTTCAATCTTCGGCAAACGACAATCAATCAAAGGAAGAAGAAGGCTAGTATGTTTTTCAATGTAGTTTTATTGTTTACTGGTCATTCTATGTCTAGTTGTCTTTCCATTGTACTGGTTGTTTTCCTTGATATTTATCAAATCTGAGATGCCCTTTGGGTGTCTTTCTTCACACAAAAAAGTATCACTAACCAAAGAGTCTGCATTTTTTAACCAGGGTATGAATGAATCCAACATTCAAGAAAAAGTAAAACACGAGGCAAGAAATGAAGAACTATCCACCGCATGGACTTTAATCAGCTATGAAATGACCCACATGGCTACTATAACAATGATGACGACTACAACGACTGAAGCACAAGCAACACAAGTTCAAAATGACCATCCACCTTGAACTGACACTGCTTGAGCGAGCATAGACACCACTTCACCAAGTTACAAGTCCACCAGCCCAACATCGTAAGACCCAAAACCACCTTGGTCGTTTTTTTAGCAAAAGAGAGGACTCCCTCTCCGATTTCATATAAAGAAAACGATGTTATTTTTTACAAAATGCTGACAACCATCACCAACCGAACCAAAAGTTGCCACGAGCGCTGGTAAAAGAGTTGAAGCCCATTACATGTTGGAGGTACGAAGACCAACCAACCATCCACACCAGGATCAAGCAAGATCCAAGAAAAGGAGGCCAGGCGAAAGCTGGAAACCCTCCAAAGATCTACTGACTCTGAGGTAAACGGCACTTTTACTAAAATAAAAGTAGTGAACCACAACAGCAGCACCGAGAGAGCAAAAGGGGAAGCGTAATAGAGCCAACCAAACAAGTTTTAGTTATCTTCAGTTAGCCACCAAGTGGAAGAACTCCACGTCTCCAACCTTGAGATGCCCGATACACTTCACTTGCTTTTTGCTCTATTAGTTTTGCTCCCAGCCTGAGCACCCTTAGTTCTGGCTCCCTTATCTACATAATTGCCCAATCAATGATCCAAGAGCACATCAGTTCAAATATCACCACCTAGGCCATAGAAGGAGGAACAAGGGGATGGACATGCACAAACCTAGGGGGGCAGAAGAGCGCATGTAGGCATGAAAGATGAATCTATCCACGACCAATGACAACTTCAAACATGACTAGAGAGGGGAGGTGGGAAAGTCCAAAGACGCGCCCTCGTCATTCAAGGGCCGAGGAAAGAGGGGGTTACCCGCGATGCCTGCTCTGCTACAAACTAGGAGTCCTCAGACAACCTACAACCAGACAACACCAGCATCGCCCGTGTCCAATGGCCAGAGCCATCTGTCGGTCGAAGATTAGGCGACGAGAGGCGAGAGAGTTAGATCTGGCACGGACACCGCCGAAACTGGTCGGGGATGACTGTGAGAAGAGAAGCATGACAACATGAATGACGGGAGTGACATGGCATGCACAAGAATAGTCTAGAGGAGCAGACACTGCACCATGATACGGTTGCAAGCATAGCCCATCAACAACGCTAACACGGGAGGGCAGAGGAGCAAGACCATCACAACAATGTCCGACAGAATCTAAGCACCAGGACTGAATCAAGGCTCAACAAGGATGCCTACCCACTGTCATCCTTGGTCTTGGTGGACGTGTGGGCTTTTCCACCAGTGACTTTGACCAAGAAGAGGGAGGGGGAATGGTGGTAGGCAAGCTGGGGCAGCAATGGGTGGGGAACCACCCGAGTCTCCCTAGAGGGGGCGACATGGGGGTCAAAAGGGAACATGTGTCCATTGTTCTATAATTTTCTACATCATATACCGAAGAACACATCTACTCCGTGGGAAATGCATGCTCTACTCAGAAATCACCTTTCTTCAGCCCGTTCCGGTGCAAGAGAAATGCATGCTCTACTTTGAAATTGTTTTTGCTTCTAGGGAGGCCAAGAGTCTGCGTCACAACTTTGCCGATCGTAGCTCAAGGAACAGATTCTGGGCTCCGCAATCAGTTTATCCATACATCCATATTTTTTAATTGAAGTGAGGCAAACTTCTATGTTTTTTTTCATGACTGACTCTTCATCAAATTGCTTCGTGGCGGCATAGTTGCACATGCAACTCTGCAGGTGATATGCATAGTGCAATTTTCAAAGACGTCATCTTTAAATTCCACCTGTACAAGACACTTGATATAAATGATGTTAAATTGCAAGAAACTAACCATGTAAATGTCGAAAGTGTAAATGACGTTCAATTGCAACAAACTAACCACTTAAGTGTTAAAAGTGTAAACGACGTTCAATTGCAACAAACTAACAACTTAAGTGTTAAGAGTGTAAACGACGTTCAATTGCAACAAACTAACCCTTAAAGTATTAAAACTGTAAACGGTTGTCAATTGCAAGGAACTAAACGTAAGTATGGAAAATGTAAACCATGTTAAATTGCAAGAACTAACCACATAAATGTTCAAGTGTAAATGATGCTAAACAGCAATAAGCTAACCACATAAATGTTAAAATCGCAAAGGATGCTAAACTGCAAGAAACTAACCATGGCAAATACACAAATACACATGGGCTAGGAGTTATGCATATAATGAAGAGGAACACATAGATATACTAGGGTTCTGGCGTAGAGCTAGCACAAAACCTGGTCTGGCGAACTGGTCACCTCACTCTCGTCCAGTCTAAATCCATTGTAGGGCCACACACCCGAATCACGATTTTTAGTTCTAGAAATGTCAAGCCATGTTCTAGAAAAGTAGTAGGTTGATGCTAACATGTAGATTGCTGGCCTCAACCCGCATCCTATCGCATGTTGACATGCTCAACCCCTAGACCATCTCTGAGGCGGGCTTTGGGTCGATCGTCTGGTTGATGGCCAACATTCGCATTTGTTGGTGGCATCATGGCCGGCATGCTTAAGGTTTGACCATGTGGGCTGATGCGGTGGCAGCGTTGTGTGGTGCTCATCAAAGTTGGTTAACTTGAGTAGCCTTGAAGGATTCTTGCGAATTCGCATGGCTCAAATCAAGGTGTTGTGTTCGGCGGAGCGACAAACTTTGGGATTATGACAAAGCAACAAACGGTGGGGTCCAATAGGCTAATGTTTGGGATTGCCGCGGAGCGACAAATAGTAGGGGTCTAATAGGCGCTATGGAAACACATGCGGTTACAAACTTCCGTGAAAATATATGCCCATTTGAAATTTGCCAAAAAGAAAGGTATGTACTTATAGTTGCTAGCCTTTCATTCCATTTATATGTGTATAGAACACAAACAAACACGATTTTCTTACGAAATGGCAAGTACACACGTCATTCAGCAATCTATGTCTGGATTTGCATTTTGTATCATCACACTGAGAAGCCATAGTCATAAACACATGCACAGTAAAAAAAATCCAATGGAACATGATGGACTATGGTGGCCAACCTCAGTTGAGTTGACACTGTCATAGGCAAGCGTGAGTATTATAGCAAATAGATGTTGTGATGTGTGTTGAAGTAGGGAGACCCAACAGCCAAAAAAGCACCTCTCGGAATGAGCATCGAACCAGGTCACAGACAAGTGGTGGAGCGGCAAGGGGCAAATAGATGTCAGGATTTGGGATTTCAGCATAAGAGAGACAAGCAGCAGAGAGAATGTGACACGGGCTCTTTGTTGTTCTATTTCGAGATCCGCGTGCATGTATATTCGTTAAGGAGAGAGTTTACGACACGAAAGAATATGCGATCCATGTAACACCAGAGAAGGCAGAGAGATGGAGACATGGGGTTTTGCTATTTTGTCTAGTGGAGCAAGATGCGCCATCACACACATGACACATGAACGAACACACAGGTTTGAATACGAATATACATCTGTAATTTCTTCAGCGGTATTTTCCTTGCAGCTCTGTAGTTTTCTTCGTCTGTAATTTTCTACACTATGTCAAACATTGACAATGACGCACACAAGCACCCAAAAAGTAAGATATACCACCAGCAGTTGTTGAATTTTGTTCAGGAGAACGCATGTAATACATGGGAAATGCATGCTCTCCTCAGAAATCATCTTTCTTCTACAGCATCCAGACACCATCGTATATTCAAGTCATATTTGAAATTGCTTGTGCAGGAGAACTTCAATGTAACTCTTCCTAGCAGATACTCCTAAGGTGTATTGTTTTCCGTGCAAGTCAACCATTTGAATGTTTGACCAAGATTATAGAATAAAATAACAATATCTGTAATACCTAATAGATTAAATATGAAACTACTTTTCATGATGGATCAAATGATATAAATTTTGTATTGTGAATATTGATATAATTTTCTAAAAACTCGGTCAAACATGCACTCGTTTGACTTTTGAAAAAATAAATACACCTTATATAAAGGAATAGAGGGAGTACCTAATAAGCACACAACTCCTAGGAAGGTCACAGGTCCCATTCACAGCTTCGCAGCAGACCGTAGCTCAGCTATCGGTTCATCCATACCTCCATGCTTTTAATTGAAGTGAAGCAAACTGGCATGTTGTTGCATTTTGCTTTCTTGATTGCTCCACATGAGCTGCCTTGGTTCAAGAGGAGGTTGGTTGAGCCAACTCCCTGTAATCTTTACGTATACTCCACAGGATCTCTGCGCACCGCCTCATGCTCGGCCGGTTCCTCTTCTTGGGAGCTAAGCATTGCAGGGCCAGCTCATACATCTTCTCGATCGCCAGGTTGGTCGCGTCGTTCACTTCCAGATTTGGATCCAGTGTTAATATCGCATCGCCCTTCGAGAATTTTTCCATTGCCTGTGCCGACCATAATAGAGCACACTTAATTAGCAATTCAAGATATATGGATAAGTCGTCGATCTTTATGAACTATTGTACATATTTCATTTCATATTGATCATTAAAGGTACGGAGATAATGATAAGAATGGCACAAACTAACCCATTTTGCTGTGACACGTTCGACGATCGCCCTCTTTGGCTCTATCGGGCGCCTCCCAGTAACCAACTCCACTAGTAGCACTCCGAAGGAATAGACATCACTCTTCTCAGTGAGCTGGTAGGTTCTGAGATACTCTGGGTCAAGGTACCCTGCTGTTCCTTTGACTTGAGTAGAGACATGGGTAGCGTCAGTTGGAGCCAGTTTCGCAAATCCAAAGTCAGCAACCTTAGCTCGGCAGTTGTTTGTGAGAAGAATGTTTGAGGATTTGATGTCCCTGTGGATGACCGGCTGATCTGCATGGGTGAAATATATGGTCAGGTCTTAATAGTGCAACGAATCATACTTTCCCCTGTTTGAATTGAGATATTTGACATAAAAACTCTCTGGTCCTCTTCTATCACCAATTATAGCTCTAGTCTAAATTTGGTTTCGAGAGTTGAATCCCAGTTTACATATAGGCTTATTTCCTATTGATATTAGGAAAGCTTGGTTGTTATGGCAGTTCCAGATTCAACATGGGTTTCAGCTTATCTTCCATCTGAAGCTAAGCAAAAGCAGCCAACAGATGCAATAGTACTCTGTTTCTTTCTGAAGGATTCTGCAGCAGCATCGTATCTGAACTAAAACAAGGAGGTGCTGAATTAAATTCTTAATGACCTTTCTTTAATTTCTTTTCCGGGTTTTTTTTCCGAGCACAAATAAGTATTGGCCACCCGGTGTGCCAACATATTTGCCGAACCTTTCAGATTCAAGAACAAAACAACAAAAATAAGAACAAAAATCGTCCAAATAACCTGACAAACTTGAAACCAAAATACAAGGAAACATTTATGATTACTCTGCATTACCAGAGTAGGTGTGAAGATACGTAATAGCGTGGGCCACATCGATTGCGATTTCCAACCTCACAGAGAACTCCAGAACTTTTCCATTCAGACCTGCATACGTCTAAACTCGGTAAGATAGAATTAGCAAAAACCATGGCACTTGTGTCATACACATAGGAGGAACGGGCAGGATCCTACGATTGTTACCTTCAAGGTGCTCTCGAAGATTGCCATTGGGAACATACTCCACAATGATCAACTGCTCACCACCAAACTCAAGGAACCCATGGAACCTGACCAAGTTCAGGTGCTCGATGCATCGCAGCATCTCGATCTCGTTCCGGAACTCGTGGCCCATGTGCTTGTCATACATATTCTGAAATGAAAAGAAGACGAACATGGCCATTTATGTAACTGTCAGGAAGTTATGAGAACTGATCGTGCATAAGAAGTGCGTGCAAACCTTCTTGGCCCGTTTGACGGCGACGAGGGTGCCATCGCTGAGCTGACCCTTGTACACTGTCCCGGAACCACCCTGCCCAATCTTGAGGTTGGGTGAGAAGTTCTTGGTTGCTTTCTGAATCTCTGGTAAGGTGAACTTCCTATCGCCAGGTACCACCCTTTCTGAAGAGTTCCTGAGGGTGGAGCCATACAGTCCCCTAGCTGATCTCCTGCTCTCGAAAGTGCTCCCGCTGGTAGAACCTTGAGAGCTCAGCGACTGGGAGTCTGTAGATTCATAAGAAAGAACCGTCACATCTGAACTTGACACGGAACCTAACGAATGATTCTTGTAAGCAAAGTGTTATTTGCATAGTCTGATGAATTGAACAGCATCCATTTTCCAGGATATATATCGTAACGAATGTGAGTGTCACGCAGGAGGCTGTCATCAGTAATGCGAGGCCTTGTTCTCCTTGAAAGAGGGGAGGAATTAGCTGATGATACTTTACGATGGGGTTTGCTTACTCTGTGAGACAGAGAAGAAATTAGCAAATGATACGAACATTTTGAGCAAGATGGGTTATGGACATGATCAAATCACGACAAATCGAATGGAACAGGTGGAAAATAATACTAGCAATTAGGAAAGTACAAGCTGATGTTGATGGAGAGTGTGTCACAGACGTCTGATTAAACTAAGGCTCAAGAGGAGAATGCATCTTATACTGTTATTGCCGTACACATTAGTACTGTACACAAAACAGTGCACCTGCAAAGATCCTAGAAGACGTAGTACATCCGAGTTATAAAAAGCAAAGCTGAAGTACAATCGTACGCGTTGACCAGGCACAGTTGACGAATAATACATATCATATCTCGAAGGGCCCTTGGCAATAATACATATCATATCACAAGAAGAATAAGAAGAATGGCATCTTGGATTAGAAGAGCAAAGGGGCCACCGGAGAAAAGGTTGAGGGAAGGCGGGTGCGCACGTACGTTGGTGGGAGGCGTCGAAGTCGACGTCGGAGAGGGAGGTCTCTGGCGAGCGCGCGTCCCCGGGAGCGAAGCAGGAGCGGAAGGCGTCGAGGAAGGCGGCGGCCCCGCGGCCGCTGCCGGACGAACGGTCGGACGAGGCGGTGCTGGTGGCGACGGAGCAGCGGGAGAGGTCGTCGCTGGCGCCGATGAGGTCGCTCATCGGCCTCCTCCTGGGCGCCGAGTCGGCTGCGCTGCTCCTCATGGAGGTGGCGTGGCGAGGCGGCAGCCGCGGAGACGAGAGGGAAGGAGAGGGACGACGCGCTCGCTTCGCTATTGCTGCGGAAAGCGGTGGCTTTGATGGACGAGGATTGATTAGTTTGGCGCGTCAAGGTGGACTAATTCAGGACTTGGAGGGAGAGAAGACCCGTAGAGGTGGACCACGGCTGCATGTAGGACTAGTCCCTCGCCCATGTCCACTATCTCTTTTTAGTGAAAAAATAATCCCCGCCTGAATTTGATCTAGTTCAAAGAAAAATTATCCACTAATAAAAGCAAAACCGGATTGAAAATCTGAACAAGTCGACCACATTTATGCGGAAAACCGGGCCGCAAAAAAAAAGCCAATCAAATAACAAGGGTAAAAGAAGAAGAGAAAAAAAAGGATGCCCATGACAAAGCCCGGCATACGTAGCAGACAGAAGGGACACCACCACGAGAGACATAAAATAGATGTGGGGTGTCGTCAAAGGATCATAATATCAAGACTTTGCGAACATACGATGGCACCGGTGTGTGTATCCAAACCACGGGGTGCAACACAGAAGCATCCACTATCAACGAGTGTCATAGCATGACCACATACTCCAGAAGAATTGGAGTAATGCAAGTCCAGAGAGTGGCGATGAACACGGACCTTGACTGGGAACTTCGTCACGGGAAATCGAAGCGAGCAAGTTGGGGAGACATATTGCGCCATCATTGAACAAAGATGAACGGAGACAACACCGAGAACATGAAACTCGCCGTCTTGAGAAAGCATTGACATGAATGGCGCACACACACAATGGGTAGGGGGGATGAAGGGCAGCAAATGGCTCAGAAATGACGCCTTCAGGAAGGTAAACGGCGTCTGTGGATGACGCCGTCAATGGACTATCATCCGGAGCCCATACCGAGCGAATCAGGTACAACTCAAGGACCACACCCCCAGAAAGATAAGCAACGCCATATTGGTGTTGCCGTCGCCATCTAACGCCTCGAGTCAGTGAGGATTTCTCCCGGAGCAAGTACCAGATGGAGGCCTACGTCGAGGCACCAGGTCAAAGCAGCCGCAACGGTTGCAGATCGACGATTGGCGAGCTGCCATCCAATGGGAGTCGGCGAGGCGGTGGACATGTGTCGATGGAGAGAGCATGGGGGTAGGGATGACCAGAGGTGGTTGTCGAGGTGGTGATGTACATGGAGAGGGTCGGTGGAGAGCCGAGGCGTGGATAACCGCCGAGAACGAGGCTCCCGGGAGGAGATCTGACATCGAGCCGAATACGATAAGATCCTAGTGAAGCTCTCGGTGACAGGCCATAACCCCATGGTAAATGGTAGGAGGGGTTGTTGACCGCATGGAGGACCCGGGGGTGTGGAGGAGGTCGGCGTGGATGTGGGGTTGTTGAGTGACCAGGTGCGGTCAATTCGCTTCACTTCGGTGAGAGTAAATCAAGAGAAAAATCAAAAGTGAAAATAAAATCAATACTCCCTCCGTAAAGAAACATAAGAGCGTTTAGATCACCAATTTTTTGGTGATCTAAACGCTCTTATATTTGTTTACAGAGAAAGTACATGGCACGTACCATAAAAATGTATGAGAAATCACCTAAAAACGAAGAAAAAGGTAAATGGGGTAATTTATGACACAAGTTTGATCTGGATAAAAATGAAAAAAAGCGGCTAAATTAGGTGAACAATGTCTCGAATGTGAAACTAAAGGGTAAAAAATGGAATTAACTGCAATAGTAAAGATGAAAGTGATTGACCGGAAAAACTAATTTACAGCACATATATGAGTGATCAGGAACCTAGAATCGTGCTAGAGGTGCAGTATGGGTCACCAGTCATGGATCAGCTAGCGGGACAAGCGTTGCCGTGTGGAGCAGGAAACGTACGTACTACGTGTGAGCGGAGCCAAATCGAGTGAGTGAGTCAGTCAGTCCAATTTGGTTCGTCCAACGCCTGGTTGGAACTTGGAAGTCGACGGTGTGCCGGCACCTAGTAGTGGCAGAAGTAGAAGAAAGCGTGACTTGAGAGCCTGGACACCGCATGCAGGTGCAGCGACCGGCGACGGTGAGCCAGCGGTCAACCGTCAGCAGCAGGCTGGGCTCTGGCCTCTGGCTGGCAGGCAATGTTGCCCGGCTGGCTGCAGCCGTGCGCGAGTTCCAGTCCCTCCGTCGGTGGCGGCGTGCGGCCAGCGCAGATCTCCATCCCGTGCGCCGAACGGCCGGCGCCGGCGTCGCGCCCCAGCTGCATGCCACCGCGCCGCTACGGCATCTGCATGCGTGACAGGACAGCAGCGCCCGGCCGGCCGATGGCGTACGCATGCAGCGCAAGCAAAGTCGTGCCTCCTCCTGACGTAACGTAGCTACGGTTTGGTTTGGAGCCACACGGACCGACGGGAGCACGGAGCGAAGCAAGCGTCCGTCAGCAGTTGACCATGGAGAGGGCATCGTTCTAAACTAATCTGCACTCGATCGCCGTCGCCCCTCCTCCGGCCATACACCAGGCCCGGCCCTGCCATTAGATCATACCAACAAGAGCAAAAGAAGATCATACCAACAAGAGCAAGAACGAGTGTTGTTGAATCAGTCGAAAAGAGATCCGACGTCTAGAAGACATAAAGGGAACAATCATCAACTTGCCTTCCAATCACTCTCTGTCGCGAAGAACTAGGAGTCACAGTCGCCGCGAAGGGCATCCAACCGCCAAGGGCACGTCACGATGAAAGTGAGCTGCTGATCGCGCCGAAGGGCAATGCTCCACCGAAGCAACCCCTGCACCTCCTCTTGGCCACCCACGACAACCATAACTAAAGGAGTGGACCAGGGCACTATGCAAGGCAGCGAAACCTCAAAACGTCGACAAAGAACATTGAACGCCGAGACCTCACCACCGCCATGAACACCACTGGGAGGAAGTCAGCCATGGAACATGAAGGGCCAAAAAGCATAGCTGGCTCGCTGTCATAGAGCACTTCGTCCGCCACAACCATATGTTCCCAATAACTGCAAACGGACCAACTGTGCTCCAACCAAGACGTCGGACAACCAACAACGAACCACTGGCCACAAGGCGGACGCCCCTATGAGGTAGCGACGTCGATGGTGCCATCGTCACTCAATCCAAAGATGGATCCAAGGCTTTCACCCAGAGCGCGTTGGAGGACGAGGTGCAGAGGCTTCACGCTCATGCTTCAAGAAGAAAGATGACGACCAAAGGTGTCACTGTCATTAGCGTCGACAACGCTAGCACAAGGCCTTTGCCTGAAGCATCACAACCCCGACCTTGTGTTGTTGCGCCTACGACGAGCCCCACAAACACATGAGTGCGGAACCCGCCAACCCTCCAACCACACCATTGTGAGCGAATTCACCAGATCCAGCCTATGGTGATCTTTTTTTTTTTTTTGTGGAAGGAGGTTAAAACCCCCCAGCCTCTACATCATTGTGAAGCACCCAATCATTCTCATGAGAAAACAACCACAAATGAACAATCACAAGATATAAAATTAACATCTAAAACTAAGTCGATTTTTCCGCATCAAAGGCTTTCAAAAAAGGGATAAACGTGAATGGTCTCCCGGCACCACGTGTTCTTTCGAAAAGGAAGCATTTGGTTTGTTCCGGTTTAGATTGGTTGGAGCCATGGAAGCGCGTACGAACGGAAGGGAAGCATGATCTAGATCCAGTATGACTTTTCGTACTGATGAGTTAATGGTGAATGGCCGGCGAGCTTGATCCAACATAAACTAGTTGTTGGAGGAGAGGTTGTCAGCTCCAAAACTAACAAAGTGGTCCATTCCTTGGAGGTCAATTACTTCCTGCCACTGCAACGACATTTCCTGGAGGCTAGAGTAGGTCGGATTTAGACAAACCCACCAGTGTGCGTGTGTGCGTAGGGACACCACGTACGTACGTACGCACACACGCACGCACGCGAGATCGAGTCCACAATAAGACAGATATAAATTTGACTGCGAATTTTAGGTTAATGATGATGTAATTTATCTTTTGATCTGACAATGTGTTGCTGCAGCTTCTACACACCGAAAGTGCATTTCTTCTTTGCGAACCAACATGTGGTTGGATGGTTAGAGGGACAGTGGTATCTCCAGCCCACCAGGATTCAAATCCTGGTGCTCGCATTATTCCTGGATTTATTTCAGGATTTTTGGCGACGCGTAATCGATAGGAGGAGACGTTTCCGTCGATGACGAGGCACCTACAGTGACTTCGTAAATCTCAAGATGATATGCCGGCTCAGTCTCTCGAAGATGCTCATATGGGTAGGGTGTGCGTGTGTGCGTTCATAGGGGTGAGTGTTTGCGCGCCTATACGAGCGCTTGCGTCTGCACTGTATTAAAAAAATGCACTTCTTCCTTGTATTTTTTAGAGAATTCTTCTTCTGTTTTCTGAGGACGAATGTGCACTAGGTCTATATGGATGCGTTTGGTTGCCCGCATATACCTCAGTCAGGCCCGTGCGGGAAGAAAATGGGCCGTTTGGTTACCCGCATTCACTGTTGTGCCTGCATAGCACGAACATTAAAGCACCTCTAAGCTTGCATCCCTGGGAACACTCAAATCGGCCGTTTTTCCTCAGCCAGGCCCGAGCGATGCAACCCTAGGCACGTGGGCGTGGGCGGTTGCACGCGTGGGTGCGGTCCCGAGACGTCGCGTTGTTTCCAGATGCGTTATCATAAATTACCCTCACCTCCCCCTCCTCACCGCTCTCTTCCCTCTTCCCCACTCACACCGGCGGCGGCGGCGACCACCTGAGCTCTACTGCTAATCGATCCAAGACGGCGGCGGCAACCACCGGAGCGACTGCAGACCTCCATCGGAGCGCATTGGCCATGGCGGTAAGACCTCGTCCTCTCTGTACATTCACTGCTTTCGACTCGGGCTAGATTCGATTAGAGCACGCGATTGCAGAGTTAGGAAGGGGATTGAACACATCGGGGGGGGGGGGGGGGGGGGGAGGATTGACATCAATCGATTCTGCATCTACGGCTCATAGGTTATTTTTCGATTACATCGGTGGCGGGGATTGGATTGACTAGCCGTGGCGACCCTAGAGTCGCGTCGAGCGGCGAGGGGGCGGGGCGTAGTCATCTTCTTTTCTTCCTCATCGGCTTCGTCCTCATCGTCTTCGTCAAGAACGATGGGTCTTGCACAGTCGCCTGCCGCCGGCGCCCTGGCCACCATCTGCACCTCGTCGTTGTCGGACTCCGGCGACCCAAAACGTACTACTCCAGTACGTCGCGGCACGCTAGTCTTGAGGCGCCTTGTACTGACTGTACTTGGCCCATCTTGCCCGCTCTTGAGCGTCGCCGGAGTCTGCCTGATTCATGGCCCAGCGCAGGATGTCCCCTGACATCGCGCCCTTGGCTGGGTCCGGAACCAGTGTCTTCAGCTCGTCCGGCGTAGCCTTCTTCATCACAGCATTGGCCTCCTTGTGCATGTCATCGATGCTGCTGAAGTTCGAGCACACTTCCATGGTGTGCTCAAACTTCTTGCGGTCACCGAGTGAGCACCCAAGGAAGAATGCCCTCCATCCAATGCCCCAGGGGAAAGGGTTGAGGTTAGATTTGGAGTTCATGCCGAGGAGAGGTGGTGAAACAGAGGGGGTTTGAGTGCGGTGCTGGGTTAGTGGGGTGGGTTAATATAGGAGCGTTAGCCTGATATGAATGAATGTTGACCATTGATATGCGTGTTGTTCATAATGCAGATGGACAAGGGCAAGGAGGTGGTGGCACCATTGGAGAAGGACAAGGAGGTTGTGCCTCCATTGGACGAAGTGCAAGTGCTGGATCACCCAAGCCCCAAGCGGAGGAACTATGGCCATATTCATTAGGAGTCAGGACCAAACCACTTCTGCAAGGTTATCCTTACTCCTAAGCTGGAGAGTCTGCCATTGCCTATGGACTTCACAAAGCACTTCTCCGCCATCCCTACAGAGTTCAAGCTGAAGACGAACACCGGCTGCGCATGGAGGGTGACGGTGAGGGTGATCGACGTCAGGGTCATCCTTGATCAGGGTTGGGCCACCTTCGCCACTGTTCACCAGATCATGATCGTGTACATGCAGACGTTCAAGCTGTTGTCCCCCGACACCATGAAGGTGATCATCTTCAACGACGAGGGCGTGGAGGTGGTCACCAAGTGCAAGGAGCACGGCAATGCCTTCGCCGCGACCGCCTGAGCTCCTGTGGTCCAATCCTTGGTTGTTCTTGCTTTATGACTTCGGTTTCGTTTAGAACTTATCGTACTGTGATGGTTTAAAACTTGTTCTGCGTGGTTAAGACTTATGTTTGTGCCTAAGATTGTTCCGTTGCTATTAGTTTAGTTCTTGCTTGTAACACCCTAAAAAATTTAATCATATTTTTATTAAGTAAAATTTTAGCCAGAAATAAAATTTTGAATTATATTAAGTCCTTTATTATTTTCAGAATATTTTCTGTTTCTGTTTTCCAAAATTCTTCCCTCCATATAGAATTTTTTTTGGAAATAATATTGTGACTTTGGTAGTTTTCTTAAAACTTTTCAAATATAATTTTATAACAGTAAGAATTATTTTCATAATAAAAAATTTCCCAAAACAATTCCTTTAATAGCTATTTCAATATTTTAAATGCCTCTATTGCAATACAACCATTTTAAATAATTTTTTTCAAATTCCACAAAAATTATGAGAGCTCATATGATGCCTATATGTCACCTTGGTGCAAAAACCCAACTTGGTATTTTGAAAATTTTGAGTGAAACAATCTCTTTTCAATTTTGTACACTATTTGAGTTTCTACTACAACCCTAACTTTCCTTGCCCCAAAAATCCTAAAAAAATTTCTCACTTATAGTCCTTCCAACCAAACACTTAAGTCCAAAATTTTAGCTCCATAGGAATCATTTTAGTTCACCAAATATTCCTCTGAACTTTCTGTCCAAAAATGAATACCAGTAAAACTTGCACTGGCAAGTTTCTCCTCTTTCCAAACCAATCACACCATCATTTTATTCATCTAAAGAGACATCATACTGGTAATTTTCACACCCAAAACAATTTTCTAATAGGCTATAGCATTCTGTCAAGCACCTTGTGTGCATGACAGAAACTTTGCTCCTTTCTAAACTGCATTAGGGACTTGCCCCTGTGGACAAACTAACATGTCCAGTAGTCTTGCCTTCCTTGTAAGCATCACCCCACAAAAATTCAGCTCCATTGGACCATCATAGGGTGCGCTGGCAATTAGTCGAGCACGTTCCGTGCATGCCCAGGGAGTGCCCGGAGCACGCCAACTACATCCACTGGCATTGAGCTTCTGCTGCTCTCTGCTGCTTCCCCCTCTTGTCTTGGTCTTTCCCTGGATCAGCACGACCAACCGTAACCTCGCCGACATCCTTTCCTGGCCCATAGTGCCGTCCATCACCGACCAGAGCCGCCGCCGCGGTCGCCGACTCGGGCTACCTGGCCCTGCCAGCTCGCCCTCGCCTTAACTGCGGTCGCCGCTGTCTCCACCGACCTTATCCACAGCCCGCCGACCACTCCACCGACCTCCACCGTCCTCAACCACCTTGGCGGCGCCGTTAATGGCCACCGTCACCGAGGCCGTCACTGGAAGCCACGCAACCGACCTCCTCCGTGCCTATATAAGCCGCCCGAGCTCGTCTCGGTCGTCGCACGTCATTCACTCACCCTCTAGAAGCCACACAAAGCAACCACATCACCGGGAGCTCCCATCTTCCCCGTCTCCGGTGAAACCCACCACCACCACCTCCTCGGAGATTCCCACGCCACCAGAACCTCCTCCTCTCAATTCTCTCCACCAACAGCTTCCATAAGCATGCGTTGGTTCATCCCGTGCGTCAATTCCACCGGAGCTAGCCCGTGGACAGAGATCCAAATTCGCTTCCGCCGGAGCTTCTCGGGAAGACCCCGCCGCCGGCAATCCCGTGCTCCCCGCCGACCGACCCGTACACCAGAGGGACCGCACGGACCAACCGAGCACTCTGGTGGGCTCGGCTCGTCGAGGGAAGCCGCCATTCGCCGGCGAGCTTCGCCAGAGCCACGCCTCTGTTCGGCTGGAAGAGAGAGGGCGCCCACTGACCCAGTCAAACCTGACTGGTGGGCCCGCTGGGCCCACCGTCAGTGACAGGAGGTCCACGCCAGCGCGGTGTAAGTGAAAATGTATTCCCAGAATACGCTTCCGACGTCGACCACCTCCCGCGCGGCCAGACGGCTGGGCTCAGCCCAGTAGCGCCAGCCTGCTATATCGCGCTCAGTGGGGCACTTCTGCCTTCTTCCTTTTCCTTATTCAGCATAACTCAAATATTTCCACAGCAACTGTTTCAGACCCAAATTTGATGATTCAAATTTCTATAGGTTCCTAAAATCATGCTCTATTTATCTAGATTAGGTGAACTTTTTTTTCCAAGCCTTGTTTCCACGGGATCTATTAAACAGTTCTTTTCCTTGTTTATTCCAGCTTAGAAATTCCATAACTAATTCATATGAGCTCCAAATAAAGTGATTCCTTTTCTGTTATTCCTCATATTTCATATAGTTTATTTTAGTATTTATTTTAAAAATAATTGAAACACTTTTTGGCACTGTTTTAGAATTGTGTGGTAATTGTTATATTCTTTAAAATAGGAAAAATGGAGGGAAGAAAACTTTTCAAAGTTTTGGAGTGCACCCAGTATTTCTGCATGCTCAAGGCAAGCATCTTGAACACTTGATATGGTGATTGCATGGTTAATTGTTTGCATGAATAAATAAATTATGCATAGGTTGAATTCAAATAGAATTTGCATGCATGTAGTGTTGACATGTTTCATCGTACCGTGCATCGTGTGTTTGCCATGACTAACTTGCAGGAGCAGGCCTAAGAGAAATACTATTACCGGCATAAGGGTGATCACGTTGGAGCTGTGATCATGCCTTATTGGTTATGCATGTTGGAGCATGCAAGGGTTGTGGCCCTGTTTGGTGTTACTGTTAAAAAGATGCTTTGTTGAGCTAACCACTGCAGGAAAACTTGAACCTCCTGAGTCGACCGTAGATCGAGTCTTGTTCCGGTAACCCCCATACTTGATTCATGCTGCCACTTGTCCCTGCCACAGGTGGGGTATGGTTCAGTAAGTTGTTAACCCCTTTCCGTGCACACATCACATAGAGGGCCACGATGAGGGTTTCCATGGCCATGGACTAAATCCTGTCATCGGGTCAGGGGGCATGGGTGTTTCCGGTTGTGTCCAAGAGGGGGGCACCCCTTGGAATCCGCGCGTATTAATAGTGATCCCATGCAGGACATTGGTCTCTCCGTCTTAGAGTTTTTCTTGAACGATGCTTTGGGTGATTCCTGGCATCCGGAAAGTTAATCTGGTGTGTGCTGGTTAGGTGTGTCTTCAACCCAAAGACCGTAATGGGAATTAGTCAGTGTCACAGTACTGACTAAAGATATCCTTTACTTGTGGGTAAAGAGTACACCCTCTGCAGAGTTTAAACCTATTCGAATAGCCATGTCCACGGTTAAGATCTACAGTCTGGGTTGGTCAAGTGTCGGTCTTAGTGTCGGTCTTCGGAGGAAAATAATTAAATATGCCTGAAATATTTTGCAGGATAATTATTGACACCCTGATGCTACCATGAATATTTTATGCATGTTAGTATTATTATGGTTATGCATATTATTGAGGACTAACCCGTTTCTCTTATTTTGAATTTCCTGAGTGTCTCAGGGGCTGGCTAGACTACCCCGGGCACTCAACTTTATTTTCAAGACCTCTCGTGGCGTCCCTCGAGTTTACAGGCGGTTCCGTCACTACTCTTGTGGACACTCGATTGGCATTTCTCTTCAAGTCCGACCGTGGCGTCACTTGACACCCGACTGGCATTTCTCTTCAAGTCCGACCGTGGCGTCACTTGACACCTGACTGGCATTTCTTTTATTTTATTTTCTGAATGTCACTTGGGCTGGCTAGACTACCCGTTGTGACGCCCCCGGCCCGATCGTGCACTAACCATACACGCAAATGCACACGATCAAGCCTAAGGACTCACGGGAAGATATCACAACACAACTCTAAAACATAAATAAAGTCATACAAGCTTTATATTACAAGCCAGGGGCCTCGAGGGCTCGAATACATAAGCTTGCGAACAAGCGTCAGCGGAAGCATCAGATATCTGAGTACAGATATAAAAGAAAGTACAGAAAGGCCTTTAGAAAGGCGGGGCAAAATAAAACACTACGATCGAAAGGCGAAGGCCTCCTGCCTGGGACCCTCCGATCCTACTCCTGGTCGTCAGTCAACTCGTAGTAGTATCCATCCTCTGGGTAGTAGTAGTAACGATCGTCGGGGCATCTGTCTCAGGGGGCTCCGTCCTCTGGGCACGTCAAACTGATGTGGGGAGAAAAAGGAAAACAAAGCAACCGTGAGTACTCTGAAGTACTCAGCAAGCAAGGATCTACACTACATATGCAACATTTTCAAGGGGAGGCTGTACATGTGGACTGGGCTGCAGAAATGCCAGAATAGAGAGAAGGCCTAGTCCTATCGAAGACTAGCATCTTCGGCAGTCTTGCAGCAGTAGAAGAGAGTAGAACAATACAATATAATGTAGCAGTAATAATATCAACCTCACCCAGAGATCCTTTCTCGACTCCCTGCGAGAAAGCAATCCCAGAGCCATACATTCATCAACCTCGTCCTGAGATCCCTTCTCGACTCCCTGCGAGAAGCAATCCCAGAGCCATATATACAGGTCTCATCACAGGTATCCAGTTCTAAATTGTATCAATCAGGATACAACTCCGAGTGTCCTTTACCGTAGGACCGGCTATCGATAGAAGTGTTCTTCCCTGCAGGGGTGCACCAACTTACCCATCACGCTCGCTTAACTCCGGCCGGACACACTTTCCTGGGTCATGCCCGGCCTCGGCCAAACGACACATCGCAACCCTACCTACGGCTCAGCAGAGAGGTCCCCGCCGGTCTATATCCTAAGCGCAAGGGGGTCTTGGCCATCGCCCCTCGCCCTCCGGGTCGTTGCGTGCATGGCCCAGATCCAAGCACCACCTCTGTATATGGATGGCGCCAATCACTCCATGCCGCACTGCTGAACTGGACATCTGACAGAGCTTTCGGCTGATGCATACGATGCAGAACGCCCATACTATGCCCACGTGATGGTTAGTGCTATCAGGCCAGAGGCCTGCTCGGATCAAATATCCAAATCGTTAGGACTAGGGCTTGCGGTAACGAGCAGAGACTCACGAAAGATGTGACCCCGTCGCCCCGTCTCGAGGACTTGCGGCAAGGGTTAAGAATGCCCGGCCGCGCCTCGTATTCACAACTCGGGCACCACACTGGCAACCCGCCTTCACATCACACGCGGGTACCCCTCAGGGTCGACCCGCCTTTCCAAGTAACAATGTAAGGTCCAAGTATCCGTGTGTCCATAACATCAGGGAATCCGAGGTATCACCCTCATTGAATTCTCACTCGATGTATCCGTCAAGGTGAACTAGGAGGAATCACCCTCACTGGGTCCACACTTGAGGTGTTGTACGACAGCGTCGTTATCGGAAGCGGTGAAGGAGGAATCACCCTCGATGACCACGACCGAATAACTACTCTACAGAGTTAACATCAGAAGTGCTACATGAGGTTTCACCCTCGACACTCGATAGTAACGCTGCAGTGTCGTTACAACTAAGGGGGGTGATGTGCGGTGTCGGGTCCTGGTCTTCAATCCCATTGATCGGGTCTTCTGACGATCCAGCGCGGCAGTCGGGATAAGTGGGGTCACTGATAGGTCTCTACCCAGCCTAGACTAAACAGTTTAGGATATGTAGGTAATTATTAACAGTAGGTTACAATGAACAGGCTATGCATCAGAATAGGTAAAGCAGCAGCAGCAGCAGCAGCAATTCTAATGCAAGCATGGGAAATTAGAATGGGCGATATCGGGATGATCAAAAGGGGGGCTTGCCTGGTTGCTCGGCGGCAAGGGCAAGGTCGTCTATGGTGTCTTCGGGATCCGGAGCTGCGTCGGTCTCGGGGACGACGTCAGGGTCGGGGGCTATCGAGAGAGAAGAGGGGGAGGAAACAGTATAAATATATAGCAAACATGAGCATGACAAATACGATACACGGTGCTAGGGGTAGTCTAACGCAGCATCACACGTAACAGACGGAGCGGGAGAATATCTGACGATATTTCCCGGGTCTTTGGAATTATCGGACAGAGGATAAGAGGGGAACGGTTGCAAGTTCGGATAGTTAGGGACGCGTGACGGACGAACGGACCGCGTATTCAGATTCGTCTCGTCGTTCTGAGCAACTTTCATGTACAAAGTATTTTCAGCTGAGCTACGGATTATTTTATATGATTTTCTAAAGTTTTTATTAATTTCTGGAATTTAATTAATTATTTAAATTAACATTATCCGAAACAGTGTCTTGCTGACGTCAGCATGACGTCAGCATGACGTCAGGACCAGTGGGTCCCACCTGTCATAGGCTGTTAGGTTAATTAGTGATTAACTAATTAAATTACTGTTTAATTAACACTAACTACTTAATTAGATTAACCTAATCAGGATTAATTAACTTAATTAATTAACTAATTAATTATTTAATTAATTAATTATTTTAATTTATTTTAATTATTTTTTTATTACATTTTCTTTTAATTCGTTTTTAGGGGCTGGGCCCCATCTGTCATAGGGCCGGGGCGGACATGTCCGGGCCGTGTCTGTTCGGGCACTGGACACGTCCAGGCCAGCGCGCGCGCGTGCACCAGAGGCGAGGCCAAGGCCGGAGCGCGGCGCGGCGAGGCCGGCCGGGCGGGCGCGAGGGGAGGCACAGCGAGCGCGGGCGAGCGGCAGCCGGGCGCGGTGCGGCGTCGGGACCGGAGGCGCGCGGGCGGCGGTGGCGCGCGCGGCGGGCGAGCGGGGCCGGAGCGGGCGCGGCCGAAGCGCGCGGTCGCGCGTGGGCGAGCGGGCGGCGGGGCGCGGCCGGAGCACGCGCGGGCCGGGCGGCGGCCGGAGGCGGGGAGGCGAAGGAAGAGAGGGGAGGAGGTGGCCCTCACAGCGGGGCGCAGGGACGGGCAGCGTGCTCGGGGAGGGTGGCCGGAGGAGGCGGCGCCGGCGGCGGGGTCCGGGCGGCGGCGGGCGGCGGCGGGCGGCGCGGGGAGGCGCGGGGCAGCGCGGGACCGGGCTCGCCGATCTGGTGCGGGGGGGGAGTGAGCGAGGGGGGTGGGGAGCGGCTAGGGTTCGTCGGGGGGTGGGGATATGGGGGAGATGGGCGCCGGCTGGGCCGGCCTGGCTAGGCCAGCGGCCAGCTGGGCCGAGGCCCAGCGAGGGGGGGGTGGGGGGGGGGGGGGTGGGGGGGGGGGGTGTTGGGGGGGGGGGTGTGGTTGTGGTGTGTGTTTGTGTTTTTTTTTGTTTTTTGTTTTTTTTGTGTGTTTTTTCTTTGTTTTTTTTTTCATTTTTTTTTTCTTCTTTTTTCATTCTTTTTTTTTTTTTTTTTTTTTGTTTATTTTTTTTTTTTTTTTCGTTTTTGTGTTTTTTACTTTAATTTTTTTTATTTCTTTCTTGTTCTTCTTTCTTTTTTTTTTTTTTTCTTTCTTTGTTTATTTTTCTTTTCTGATTTGTTTTTTTTTGTTTTGTTTTTTTTTTTTGCTTTTTTTTTTTTTTATTTATGTTTTCATGTTTGTTTTTTTTTTTTATTTTTTTTATTTTTTTTTTTTATCTTTTGTTTTTTTTTTTATTTTCTTTTTTTTTACTTTTGTTTTTATTTTTTTTATTATTTCTTTTTTTTAGACTTTGTTTTTGTTGATTGTTTTTGTTTTTTGTTGTATTTTTTTGTTTTGTTTTATGGGCTTTAGTTGGTCTTGTGTTTTTAATGCCTTTTATTTTTATTATAAAAATTTTTTCTTTGTTCTTTTTCTTTTTATAAATTCATATACCTCTGTTTAGTAAATAGTTAGGCCCCAAAACCGATTTTTGTAAAAAGGGAGACCTAGTCCATAAATACCAGTGCTTTATTTCCTAACACCTAAAATTAGTTTGGGCAAAACATCATTTCATACTTAAATTAGATTTAATAAATGGTTATTAAATATTGTTTTTAGTCGCTGTTTGAAGATGTTTGAGTCACTTACCCAACTCCAATGATGTTGGTTTCAATTTTAGAATTGTCTCTGATTTATTTGCTATTTAATGAACAATTTAGTTTCTATGTTGGACAACTTTTATTTTCCACTTTCATTTAATTTGAATTTGAGTTAGAAGTTGAAATGCATTATGGTGCAAATGATGATCATGCACTGTTAATCATGCTGACTTGGCATAATCAAAAGGGGTGGTTACTGTAGTTAACCACTGGGGGTGTTACAAATCTCCTCTACTAACAAGAATTCTCGTCCCGAGAATTAAGAAGTAGAAGGAAAAAGTTCGGGGTATTCCGCACGAAGATTATCCTCGCGTTCCCAAGTGGCTTCATTTTCAGTATGATTTGACCACTGCACTTTGAGGAACTTGGTAACCTTCTGACGGGTTCGACGTTCAGCTTCATCGAGAATGCGGATCGGATGCTCCTTATAAGATAGATCATCTTGCAATTCAAGCATCTCGTGATCCACAGATCGGTGTGGAGATTCCTTGAAGCATTTACGAAGTTGCGACACATGGAAGACGTCGTGGATATGAGAGAATTGCGGCGGCAAATCCAATTTATACGCCACTTGACCACGTCTTGCAACAATGCGGAAAGGACCAATGTAGCGTGGAGCTAGCTTGCCCTTAATTCCAAAACGGCGGGTGCCCTTCATAGGAGTGACGCGCAGATAAACTTGATCACCAGGTTGATAAGTCAAACCCCATCGTTTGCGATCATAGTTGCTCTTCTGGCGGTCCTGAGCCGCCTTGAGATTTTCACGGACGATACGGACTTGTCCTTCGGCGTGTTGAATAATTTCCGGTCCCACGAGCGGTCGTTCCCCAGTTTCTGACCAATTCAGAGGGGTTCGACATTTACGTCCATAAAGTACTTCAAAGGGGGCCATTTTCAAGCTGGCTTGATAACTGTTGTTATAAGAGAACTCGGCATACGGGAGAGATTCTTCCCACTTCTTGCCGAAAGAAATAACACAAGCTCGAAGCATGTCTTCAAGAACCTGATTGACTCGTTCGACTTGGCCTTGAGACTGAGGGTGATAAGCTGAACTCCAGGTGATATGAGTTCCCATAGCCTTTTGGAAACTTTCCCAGAAATGACCAGTGAATATGCTGCCACGGTCTGAACTGATCTCTTTCGGGATACCGTGGAGTGAAACAATTCTGGAGATATATAACTCTGCTAACTGACTAGCAGTGATCGTCTCCTTGACAGGCAGAAAGTGTGCAACTTTGGAGAGTTGGTCGACGACGACAAGAATAGCATCGTGACCCTTCTGTGACCTGGGAAGTCCTGTAATGAAATCCATTTGCACTTTATCCCATTTCCATAAAGGAATAGGTAACGGTTGCAGAATTCCAGCAGGCTTCTGATGTTCTGCTTTAACGCGTCGACACACATCACATTCAGCAACATATCGAGCAATGTCTTGCTTCATTCTAGACCACCAGTACCTTTGACGGAGATCACGATACATCTTGGTGCTACCCGGATGAATAGACAACGGGGTATCATGTGCCTCCTTCATGACTTTGTCAGTCATAAGCTCAAAGCGAGGTACTACAATGCAGTTTCTAAAATACAAGGTTCCATCTTCAGACAACGAGAAATCCCTGTACTTTTCAAGGTGAAGATCTTTCTTCATCAGATCAACTTCAGCATCCTTAGCTTGCGCAGTCTTAACAGCTTTCTCAAGGTCTGGTTCAACAACCAAGGTTTTTAGGTATCCTTGGGGAACTATCTCGAGATTTAGCTTTCGAAGCTCTTCATACAGAAGGGGTTGCTGTAGCTGAACCTCAAGTTCGCAGCAATAGGATTTGCGGCTCAACGCATCAGCCATTACATTAGCCTTGCCAGGGGTATAAGAAATACCCAAATCATAGTCCGCAATGGTCTCCATCCATCTTTGCTGACGGAGATTCAGAGATGGCTGAGTGAACAAGTACTTCAAACTTTTATGATCCGTGTAGATCTCGCAACGATTACCGAGGAGGTAATGTCGCCACAACTGCAGTGCATAGATGACAGCAGCTAGTTCTAGATCATGTACCGGATAATTCTCTTCATGTGGGCGCAACTGACGAGAGCCATAAGCAATCACTTTACGCTCTTGCATTAGGACACAGCCTAATCCTTCACGGGATGCGTCACAATAGATCACAAAGTCTTTGCGGGTATCTGGAGGAGATAGTACTGGGGCAGATGTTAGCTTGTCTTTGAGTGTTTGAAAACTTTCCTGACATTTTTCTGTCCATTCAAACTTAACGCCCTTGTGAAGCAGATCGGTCAAAGGCTTAGCAATCTTTGAGAAATTCTCGACAAAACGACGGCAATAACTTGCAAGACCGAGAAAACTTCTCACTTGCTTGACGTTCTTCGGAGGAGTCCAGTCAAGTATAGCCTGAACTCGTTCTGGGTTAACGGCAATGCCATCTTTCGAAATCACATGACCAAGGTAAGTTACTTCAGAAAGCCAAAATTCACATGTGGAATACTTGGCATACAACTGGTGTTCTCGGAGCCTTTCCAGTACAAGTCGGAGGTGTTCAGCATGTTCTTCTTTATTCTTTGAATAGACCAGAATATCATCTAGATATACCACGACGAATTTGTCGAGATAATCCATGAAGATGTAGTTCATTAACCGGGAGAAGGTTGCTGGAGCATTTGTTAAGCCAAATGACATGACTGTGTACTCATAAGAACCATAGCGAGTAACGAATGCTGTCTTCGGAATATCCTCTTCACGAACTCGGATCTGGTGGTATCCCAATCTCAAATCAAGCTTAGAGAATACTGAGGAACCAGCAAGTTGATCATACAGATCGTTGATCCTAGGAAGCGGATACTTGTTCTGGATTGTGGCTTGGTTGATGGGCCGATAATCCTGAACCAATCGGTTAGTTCCATCCTTCTTCTTAACGAAGAGTGAAGGTGCTCCCCAAGCAGAGGAACTGGGGCGGATGAAACCTTTCTTAAGTGATGTGTCGATTTCTTCCTTAAGTTCGAGAAGATGATGCGGAGGCATCTTATAAGGGCGCTTCGCAATAGGAGTTGTGCCTGGTTTCAAGTCAATGACAAACTCAACAGCTCTGGCAGGGGGAATTCCTGGAAGTTCTTCTGGAAAGACATCTCGAAAATCGCGAACAACGGGAACGTTCTCGATGCCTTCAAGAGGTGAAGCATTCAATGCATTCAGAACATATATTTGAGTCTCAGCATCCTGAGCTATTCGGGCTGAGTATTGTACTCTCTGGCCAGAAGGGTGAGTGATGCGGACTGTTTCGGTGGCACAGTCAATCAAAGCTTTATTGGGCTTCAACCAGTCCATACCCAGAATAATGTCTATGTTGGAGGTCTTAAGGGCAATGAGAGAAACGGGGAACATCAATCCTCCAATCACAATGTGGTTACCGTGGCTTACCCTGGTAGTTTGCCAACTAGCCCCGGGTGACTGGATTACCAATGGGGTGGACATCTTGTCGAAAGGGATATCATGAGTTCGTGCAAAACTTTCGGACATGAAGGAGTGCGATGCTCCAGAATCAAAGAGTACAGTAGCTGGCGTTGAATTCACTAGAAGGGTGCCCATCACAATGTTGGTGTCCTGTCGAGCTTCTTCAATGTTGACTTGGTTGACATGAACACGCTGATTAGCAGGTGGTCTGGTTTCAACGTTCCTAGAAGGATATTTTCGACGGCTCTTCCTGCAACCAGCAGAAGGACGTGTTGCGTGTTGAGGCTGACTCTGACGGCAGTTGATAGTACGGTGCCCTGGCTGTCCACACTTGCGGCACAAACCATCATTATGGAGAGGAGCCACAACATTGGACTGTCCACCCTGAATCGTTAGCTGGCTTGGGGGCGGAGGTAGACGAGGCGCAACATATGACGGCCTTGGTGTTGGGGCAGGTCGGTGATGAACATTGTGTGGGATCCAGACTCGACGTTTCTGAACAGGCTGACCCGAGGATGAGCCAGCTTCATGAGTGCGCTTGAGCGACTCCTGGCATTCAGTCAGAGCTATTCAATCTGGAAAGATTTGCTGACAAGCGTTGAGAATTCTGTGCAATCAAGGACTGCAAGTGCGAGTTTTATGTCAGTACGGAGTCCTTCACGGAATTTATCCTGCTTGCGGGCGTCAGTGCAGACGTCATCTTCAGCATAGCGGGACAATTCAAGAAACTTCCTCTGATATTCATCCACAGTCATTCTGCCCTGGGTAAGTTTGCGGAACTCCCGCTTCTTCTGGTCCGTCAGACCTTGAGGAATGTACCGTGCACGAAAAGCTGACTGAAATTCCTGCCAAGTGATTACAGTCTCTGCAGGCAACATACCCTTGTGGCTTTCCCACCATTGGGTAGCTGGACCCTTTAAGTGGAATGTCGCAAAGGTGACATAACTGGCAGGGGCAACATTAGCTGACTCCATCTCAAACAGGATGTCACGAAGCCAATCATCAGCATCCATAGGATTGGTGGAGTTGCGGAAAATGGACGGATTAAGGCACACAAATTCTGGCAGAGTTATTGGAGCATTCTGTTGCTGAGCATTCTGAGTTGGGAATTGAGCCAATACTCCGGTCATAAACTGACGGTTAAGCTCAAACTGCTGACGGTTGAGTTCAAACTGTTGCATCATTGCGGCAATATAGGGTGGAGGTGGTGGATCGTCAGCCATCCTGCCAAATCAACAGGGGCAGTTTAGCAAGAAAGACTGCATGTGTAAGGAGTTATTCATGAAGTAACGCGCACGACAGAAGGAAGTGCAATAGATACTTCATCATAGTCACACCAGACATTCAAATCCACACATAGTCTCGGTTACAAACCGGCATTACGACAGCTGAAAAGAGAAGGCTAGACAACTAGGCGGCGCGCAGGCACGCGGTAAGGAAGTACACAACGAGACATAGCAAAGGCTAGATCCTCGTCGGAGAAAACTGTTGGAGCGAGGAATCTGCAAGTGACAACACAGGGTGCCCTCGATAAGAGGATCCTGTAAGCAGAACCTGGCCCATAATCTTGAAGCAAGGGGGATATTTTCAGAACTTCGGGTGGACGTGAGCACGAGAGCCTAATGTTGGAGTTAGTAAAATTTTAACCCGAGTAGAAGAGAGATCAGAGGCCCAGAGTAAAGGTCGAGGAGTAAAAGATACTAATACCTCCCAATTGGCGACGTGGGCCCGTAAGCCACACAGCCAAGTTAGTAAATTAGTTTTTGGACCACTAGACTCAACTTCGGCCAAGGAGTTGGAAAGGGGGTTCCTACAGGCAGTCGGCTCTGATACCAACTTGTGACGCCCCCGGCCCGATCGTGCACTAACCATACACGCAAATGCACACGATCAAGCCTAAGGACTCACGGGAAGATATCACAACACAACTCTAAAACATAAATAAAGTCATACAAGCTTTATATTACAAGCCAGGGGCCTCGAGGGCTCGAATACATAAGCTTGCGAACAAGCGTCAGCGGAAGCATCAGATATCTGAGTACAGATATAAAAGAAAGTACAGAAAGGCCTTTAGAAAGGCGGGGCAAAATAAAACACTACGATCGAAAGGCGAAGGCCTCCTGCCTGGGACCCTCCGATCCTACTCCTGGTCGTCAGTCAACTCGTAGTAGTATCCATCCTCTGGGTAGTAGTAGTAACGATCGTCGGGGCATCTGTCTCAGGGGGCTCCGTCCTCTGGGCACGTCAAACTGATGTGGGGAGAAAAAGGAAAACAAAGCAACCGTGAGTACTCTGAAGTACTCAGCAAGCAAGGATCTACACTACATATGCAACATTTTCAAGGGGAGGCTGTACATGTGGACTGGGCTACAGAAATGCCAGAATAGAGAGAAGGCCTAGTCCTATCGAAGACTAGCATCTTCGGCAGTCTTGCAGCAGTAGAAGAGAGTAGAACAATACAATATAATGTAGCAGTAATAATATCAACCTCACCCAGAGATCCTTTCTCGACTCCCTGCGAGAAAGCAATCCCAGAGCCATACATTCATCAACCTCGTCCTGAGATCCCTTCTCGACTCCCTGCGAGAAGCAATCCCAGAGCCATATATACAGGTCTCATCACAGGTATCCAGTTCTAAATTGTATCAATCAGGATACAACTCCGAGTGTCCTTTACCGTAGGACCGGCTATCGATAGAAGTGTTCTTCCCTGCAGGGGTGCACCAACTTACCCATCACGCTCGCTTAACTCCGGCCGGACACACTTTCCTGGGTCATGCCCGGCCTCGGCCAAACGACACATCGCAACCCTACCTACGGCTCAGCAGAGAGGTCCCCGCCGGTCTATATCCTAAGCGCAAGGGGGTCTTGGCCATCGCCCCTCGCCCTCCGGGTCGTTGCGTGCATGGCCCAGATCCAAGCACCACCTCTGTATATGGATGGCGCCAATCACTCCATGCCGCACTGCTGAACTGGACATCTGACAGAGCTTTCGGCTGATGCATACGATGCAGAACGCCCATACTATGCCCACGTGATGGTTAGTGCTATCAGGCCAGAGGCCTGCTCGGATCAAATATCCAAATCGTTAGGACTAGGGCTTGCGGTAACGAGCAGAGACTCACGAAAGATGTGACCCCGTCGCCCCGTCTCGAGGACTTGCGGCAAGGGTTAAGAATGCCCGGCCGCGCCTCGTATTCACAACTCGGGCACCACACTGGCAACCCGCCTTCACATCACACGCGGGTACCCCTCAGGGTCGACCCGCCTTTCCAAGTAACAATGTAAGGTCCAAGTATCCGTGTGTCCATAACATCAGGGAATCCGAGGTATCACCCTCATTGAATTCTCACTCGATGTATCCGTCAAGGTGAACTAGGAGGAATCACCCTCACTGGGTCCACACTTGAGGTGTTGTACGACAGCGTCGTTATCGGAAGCGGTGAAGGAGGAATCACCCTCGATGACCACGACCGAATAACTACTCTACAGAGTTAACATCAGAAGTGCTACATGAGGTTTCACCCTCGACACTCGATAGTAACGCTGCAGTGTCGTTACAACTAAGGGGGGTGATGTGCGGTGTCGGGTCCTGGTCTTCAATCCCATTGATCGGGTCTTCTGACGATCCAGCGCGGCAGTCGGGATAAGTGGGGTCACTGATAGGTCTCTACCCAGCCTAGACTAAACAGTTTAGGATATGTAGGTAATTATTAACAGTAGGTTACAATGAACAGGCTATGCATCAGAATAGGTAAAGCAGCAGCAGCAGCAGCAGCAATTCTAATGCAAGCATGGGAAATTAGAATGGGCGATATCGGGATGATCAAAAGGGGGGCTTGCCTGGTTGCTCGGCGGCAAGGGCAAGGTCGTCTATGGTGTCTTCGGGATCCGGAGCTGCGTCGGTCTCGGGGACGACGTCGGGGTCGGGGGCTATCGAGAGAGAAGAGGGGGAGGAAACAGTATAAATATATAGCAAACATGAGCATGACAAATACGATACACGGTGCTAGGGGTAGTCTAACGCAGCATCACACGTAACAGACGGAGCGGGAGAATATCTGACGATATTTCCCGGGTCTTTGGAATTATCGGACAGAGGATAAGAGGGGAACGGTTGCAAGTTCGGATAGTTAGGGACGCGTGACGGACGAACGGACCGCGGATTCAGATTCGTCTCGTCGTTCTGAGCAACTTTCATGTACAAAGTATTTTCAGCTGAGCTACGGATTATTTTATATGATTTTCTAAAGTTTTTATTAATTTCTGGAATTTAATTAATTATTTAAATTAACATTATCCGAAACAGTGTCTTGCTGACGTCAGCATGACGTCAGCATGACGTCAGGACCAGTGGGTCCCACCTGTCATAGGTTGTTAGGTTAATTAGTGATTAACTAATTAAATTACTGTTTAATTAACACTAACTACTTAATTAGATTAACCTAATCAGGATTAATTAACTTAATTAATTAACTAATTAATTAATTAATTAATTAATTATTTTTATTTATTTTAATTTTTTTTTATTATATTTTCTTTTAATTCGTTTTTAGGGGCTGGGCCCCATCTGTCATAGGGCCGGGGCGGACATGTCCGGGCCGTGTCTGTTCGGGCACCGGACACGTCCGGGCCAGCGCGCGCGCGTGCACTAGAGGCGAGGCCAAGGCCGGAGCGCGGCGCGGCGAGGCCGGCCGGGCGGGCGCGAGGGGAGGCACAGCGAGCGCGGGCGAGCGGCAGCCGGGCGCGGTGCGGCGTCGGGACCGGAGGCGCGCGGGCGGCGGTGGCGCGCGCGGCGGGCGAGCGGGGCCGGAGCGGGCGCGGCCGAAGCGCGCGGTCGCGCGTGGGCGAGCGGGCGGCGGGGCGCGGCCGGAGCACGCGCGGGCCGGGCGGCGGCCGGAGGCGGGGAGGCGAAGGAAGAGAGGGGAGGAGGTGGCCCTCACAGCGGGGCGCAGGGACGGGCAGCGTGCTCGGGGAGGGTGGCCGGAGGAGGCGGCGCCGGCGGCGGGGTCCGGGCGGCGGCGGGCGGCGGCGGGCGGCGCGGGGAGGCGCGGGGCAGCGCGGGATCGGGCCTGCGTCTCCCGATCTGGATCGGGGGGGGGAGTGAGCGAGGGGGGGTGGGGAGCGGCTAGGGGTCGTCGGGGGGGGGATATGGGGGAGGGGAGTGGGCGCGGCTGGGCCGGCCTGCTAGCCAGCGGGCATGGGCCGAGGCCAGCGAGGGGGGGGGCTTTATTTTCTTTTGTTCTTTTTCTTTTTATAAATTCATATACCTCTGTTTAGTAAATAGTTAGGCCCCAAACCGAATTTTGTAAAAAGGGAGACCTAGTCCATAAATACCAGTGCTTTATTTCCTAACACCTAAAATTAGTTTGGGCAAAACATCATTTCATACTTAAATTAGATTTAATAAATGGTTATTAAATATTGTTTTTAGTCGCTGTTTGAAGATGTTTGAGTCACTTACCCAACTCCAATGATGTTGGTTTCAATTTTAGAATTGTCTCTGATTTATTTGCTATTTAATGAACAATTTAGTTTCTATGTTGGACAACTTTTATTTTCCACTTTCATTTAATTTGAATTTGAGTTAGAAGTTGAAATGCATTATGGTGCAAATGATGATCATGCACTGTTAATCATGCTGACTTGGCATAATCAAAAGGGGTGGTTACTGTAGTTAACCACTGGGGGTGTTACACCCGTGGCATTCATTTGTATTATTTCTGACAAGTTTGATCATGACTAACATGCTATATTTACTTCCGTATCATTTTGCTATTGTCATGTCATGATTTAGATTTGTGTCAGCATGAGCATTTTAGCATGATCCAGCATGAGCATACGCATATAGTTTGGTTCAACATGATCATATATTTTGTCTGCTGCATTCGGTATATCTCTTGTTCATGATATTTGCGAGTACAATCAAACGTACTCACAGGCTTGTCCCTGGCTATTTACTTGGCCAGGTCAGGAGTTCTACGAGGAGTACCACAACGACGACCGTGCGGAGCCTAGGATAGCAGCCACACAGCTAGGAATTATCCGGGTCAGCTGTTCCTGTGGGAATGGAGCCCCATCGATGTTGGAGTACCACGAGTCATTTCCGACATCCACCACCGGAATCACTGTTGTATCATTAGACCTTTATGGTCTTGTATCCAATTCTTGTAATAGCTTGGTAGATCTGTAACAAGGACGTGTCCACCAGTAACAGTAATCCTGGGCTGGTGATGACACGAGGGGTTAATTTCTGGGATACCGTGTCCCGGCCCCGACAGCCTTGGTATCAGAGCCAGGCTGACCATTGGCTAATCCTATCTTAGCCTGGTCGCTATCTCTAGGTTTTCACACCATTCACATCCTTTCCTGTCCACAGTCAAGCCCATCTCATCCGATAAGCCTGCACAGTGGCGGCCGACATCTTTTGACAGTCGGTGCCCAACCTATCAACCTAGCCCATAGGCTGTGTGCCTGTGGCCGACACCTGGGTTGTCTCATCCGCAAGCATGCGATGGAAGACTCCGCTGGCTTATAAGAGAAGCCTTGCCCCAACCTAGTACATTTCAGCCTCACTCTCAGTTCGATATCCAACCACCAAGATGCCAGGCCCCATCATTCATAACGAGACCACCGCAGTCGAACTTGAAGGCTTTGTAGCCATCCTTGCCAATCTCACCCGTCGTGCTCTCGGCATCGAAGAGCCGTCGGAGTATGTCGTATATCAGGAACACACGAGTGATTCCATCCATCACTTCTGGGCCACGGTGCACATGTATGGAAGGGGCATCACCGCAGAGCGCCCTTACCGGTTCACCGAGAGGACGACCTCCGACGAGCCCCAAGCCATCCAACTTGCAGCCCGAGAGGCTGTAGTTCAACTCCGGCATCTGTCGCCAGGGGTTAACTGCCGTTCTTTCTACTACTACCCTAGTCGTGAAGGCTATGGTAGACCGACCCAAGTCGCCAATGGAGACCATGAGACTTATCCTGCTCTGGTGCATCTGGTGCGCTACCTGAGAGCGCAAGAGGCACTGTTCGATCAGGTCACTTTTGACCTGATTGAGACCCGCCGGACGCTTGCTCTCCTGACCCCGGTGAGAAGTGAAGCTGCACCTGCCACTGACAACCCGGTAGTACTGTTCGGGAGACCAATTGAGCCTGCGAGGTCTGCCCCTGTTGCCCACCCGGGCAATGCATTCGTTACCCCGGATGAACTCCGTCGTCTCTTTGGGATTTCCTCCAACGGGACTGTAGCCACTACACCCCGCGTGGGTCATCATCGCTACCCCAACCCTGCAGCTCCTCATAACACACCAGTCAACTCCGACGTTGAAGCCCCCGGAGAAGCCTCGACGTCCGCGAGACACGCCCGTCTGGATGTCGACGAAGTGGACTGAGTCCGCCAAAGTAGTTGTCGAGTCCTAGTTACCCTGTTGCCCTGTAGTTTCCACCGTTGTACCGTAGACGATTATGTGTATGTTTCTAGCAGTGTGTAGAGTTTGATTGAATGATGTGCCTGTGTGTTATTGTCTTGTGCATGATTGCTTGTCTGTTGTGATTTGCATTTAGTTCCTCCGCCCTTAACAAACTCGAGGACGAGATTTTCTTAAGGGGGGTAGAGTTTGTAACACCCCAAAAAATTTAATCATATTTTTATTAAGTAAATTTTTGGCCAGAAATAAAATTTTGAATTATATTAAGTCCTTTATTATTTTCAGAATATTTTCTGTTTCTGTTTTCCAAAATTCTTCCCTCCATATAGAATTTTTTTTGGAAATAATATTGTGACTTTGGTAGTTTTCTTAAAACTTTTCAAATATAGTTTAATAACAGTAAGAATTATTTTCATAATAAAATTTTTCCCAAAACAATTCCTTTAATAGCTATTTCAATATTTTAAATGCCTCTATTGCACTACAACCATTTTAAATAATTTTTTTTAAATTCCACAAAAATTATGAGAGCTCATATGATGCCTATATGTCACCTTGGTGCAAAAACCCAACTTGGTATTTTGAAAATTTTGAGTGAAACAATCTCTTTTCAATTCTGTCCAGTATTCGAGTTTCTACTACAACCCCAACTTTCCTTGCCCCAAAAATCCTGAAATTTTTCCCACTTATAGTCCTTCCAACCAAACACTTAAGTCCAAAATTTTAGCTCCATAGGAATCATTTTAGTTCACCAAATATTCCTCTGAACTTTCTGTCCAGAAATGAATACCAGTAAAACTTGCACTGGCAAGTTTCTCCTCTTTCCAAACCAATCACACCATCATTTTATTCATCTAAAGAGACATCATACTGGTAATTTTCACACCCAAAACAATTTTCTAATAGGCCATAGCATTCTGTCAAGCACCTTGTGTGCATGACAGAAACTTTGCTCCTTTCTAAACTGCATTAGGGACTTGCCCCTGTGGACAAACTAACATGTCCAGTAGTCTTGCCTTCCTTGTAAGCATCACCCCACAAAAATTCAGCTCCATTGGACCATCATAGGGTGTGCTGGCAATTCGTCGAGCATGTTCCGTGCATGCCCAGGGAGTGCCCGGAGCACGCCAACTACATCCACTGGCATTGAGCTTCTGCTGCTCTCTGCTGCTTCCCCCTCTTGTCTTGGTCTTTCCCTGGATCAGCACGACCAACCGTAACCTCGCCGACATCCTTTCCTGGCCCATAGTGCCGTCCATCACCGACCAGAGCCGCTGCCGCGGTCGCCGACTCGGGCACGGCACCGCCCGGGCTGTCTGGCCCTGCCAGCTCGCCCTCGCCTTAACTGCGGTCGCCGCTGTCTCCACCGACCTTATCCACAGCCCGCCGACCACTCCACCGACCTCCACCGTCCTCAACCACCTTGGCGGCGCCGTTAATGGCCACCGTCGCCGTGGCCGTCACTGGAAGCCATGCAACCGACCTCCTCCGTGCCTATATAAGCCGCCCGAGCTCGTCTCGGTCGTCGCACGTCATTCACTCACCCTCCAGAAGCCACACAAAGCAACCACATCACCGGGAGCTCCCTTCTTCCCCGTCTTCGGTGAAACCCACCACCACCACCTCCTCGGAGATTCCCACGCCACCAGAACCTCCTCCTCTCAATTCTCTCCACCAACAGCTTCCATAAAGCATGCGCTGGTTCATCCCGTGCATCAATTCCACCGGAGCTAGCCCGTGGACAGAGATCCAAATTCGCTTCCGCCGGAGCTTCTCGGGAAGACCCCGCCGCCGGCAATCCCGTGCTCCCCGCCGACCGACCCGTACACCGGAGGGACCGCACGGACCAACCGAGCACTCTGGTGGGCTCGACTCGTTGAGGGAAGCCGCCATTCGCCGGCGAGCTTCGCCGGAGCCGCGCCTCTGTTCGGCTGGAAGAGAGAGGGCGCCCACTGACCCAGTCAAACCTGACTGGTGGGCCCGCTGGGCCCACCGTCAGTGACAGGAGGTCCACGCCAGCGCGGTGTAAGTGAAAACGTATTCCCAGAATACGCTTCCGATGTCGACCACCTCCCGCGCAGCCAGACGGCTGGGCTCAGCCCAATAGCGCCAGCCTGCTATATCGCGCTCAATGGGGCACTTCTGCATTCTTCCTTTTCTTTATTCAGCATAATTCAAATATTTCCACAGCAACTGTTTCAGACCCAAATTTGATGATTCAAATTTCTGTAGGTTCCTAAAATCATGCTCTATTTATCTAGATTAGGTGAATTTTTTTTCCAACCCTTGTTTCCACGGGATCTATTAAACAGTTCTTTTCCTTGTTTATTCCAGCTTAGAAATTCCATAACTAATTCATATGAGCTCCAAATAAATTGATTCCTTTTCTGTTATTCCTCATATTTCATCTAGTTTATTTTAGTATTTATTTTAAAAATAATTGAAACACTTTTTGGCACTGTTTTAGAATTGTGTGGTAATTGCTATATTCTTTAAAATAGGAAAAATGGAGGAAAGAAAACTTTTCAAAGTTTTGGAGTGCACCCAGTATTTCTGCATGCTCAAGGCAAGCATCTTGAACACTTGATATGGTGATTGCATGGTTAATTGTTTGCATGAATAAATAAATTATGCATAGGTTGAATTCAAATAGAATTTGCATGCATGTAGTGTTGGCATGTTTCATCGTACCGTGCATCGTGTGTTTGTCATGACTAACTTGCAGGAGCAGGTCTAAGAGAAATACTATTACCGGCAGAAGGATGATCACGTTGGAGCGTGATCATGCCTTATTGGTTATGCATGTTGGAGCATGTAAGGGTTGTGGCCCTGTTTGGTGTTACCGTTAAAAAGATGCTTTGTTGAGCTAACCACTGCAGGAAAACTTGAAACCTCCTGAGTCGACCGTAGATCGAGTCTTGTTCCAGTAACCCCCATACTTGATTCGTGCTGCCACTTGTCCCTGCCACAGGTGGGGTATGGTTCAGTAAGTTGTTAACCCATTTTCGTGCACACATCACATAGAGGGCCACGATGAGGGTTTCCATGGCCATGGACTAAATCCTGTCATCGGGTCAGGGGGCATGGGTGTTTCCGGTTGTGTCCGAGAGGGGGGCACCCCTTGGAATCCGCGTGTATTAATAGTGATCCCATGCAGGACGTTGGTCTCTCCGTCTTAGAGTTTTTCTTAAACGATGCTTTGGGTGATTCCTGACATCCGGAAAATTAATCTGGTGTGTGCTGGTTAGGTGTGTTTTCAACCCAAAGACCGTAATGGGAATTAGTCAATGTCACGGTACTGACTAAAGATATCCTTTACTTGTGGGTAAAGAGTACACCCTCTGCAGAGTTTAAACCTATTCGAATAGCCATGTCCGCGCTTAAGGACTACAGTCTGGGTTGGTCAAGTGTCGGTCTTAGTGTCGGTCTTTGGAGGAAAATAATTAAATATGCCTGAAATATTTTGCAGGATAATTATTGACACCCTGATGCTACCATGAATATTTTATGCATGTTAGTATTATTATGGTTATGCATATTATTGAGGACTAACCCGTTTCTCTTATTTTGAATTTCCTGAGTGTCTCAGGGGCTGGCTAGACTACCCCGGGCACTCAACTTTATTTTCAAGACCTCTCGTGGCGTCCCTCGAGTTTACAGGCGGTTCCGCCAATACTCTTGTGGACACCCGATTGACATTTCTCTTCAAGTCCGACCGTGGCGTCACTTGACACCCGACTGGCATTTCTCTTCAAGTCCGACCGTGGCGTCACTTGACACCCGAGTGGCATTTCTTTTATTTTATTTTCTGAATGTCACTTGGGCTGGCTAGACTACCCGTGGCATTCATTTGCATTATTTCTGACAAGTTTGATCATGACTAACATGCTATATTTACTTCCGTATCATTTTGCTATTGTCATGTCATGATTTAGATTTGTGTCAGCATGAGCATTTTAGCATGATCCAGCATGAGCATACGCATATAGTTTGGTTCAACATGATCATATATTTTGTCTGCTGCATTCGGTATATCTCTTGTTCATGATATTTGCGAGTACAATTAAACGTACTCACAGACTTGTCCCTGTCTATTTACTTGGCCAGGTCAGGAGTTCTACGAGGAGTACCACAACGACGAGCGTGCGGAGCCTAGGATAGCAGCCACGCGGATAGGAATTATCCGGGTCAGCTGTTCCTGTGGGAATGGAGCCCCATCGACGTTGGAGTACCACGAGTCATTTCCGACATCCACCACCGGAATCACTGTTGTATCATTAGACCTTTATGGTCTTGTATCCAATTCTTGTAATAGCTTGGTAGATCTGTAATAAGGACGTGTCCACCAGTAACAGTAATCCTGGGCTGGTGATGACACGAGGGGTTAATTTCTGGGATACCGTGTCCCGGCCCCGGCATTACTAGTTCATGTGTGTCTTTGTTAACCTCACCACATCAAGTAGGAGGTTACCACACAACTGTCCTGAATGTAACCAAACAACCGGACTTGTGTTTTCCATCAAACAAGTCCGCAACCAAACAACATGCCTTTCGTTTTAGCACATTCAGACTAGAGGGGATGCAGGCAACCAATCAACATACAAATATTGGTTTTTAGCCTCTGTATGCTCAGCCAGGCCCAACTGCGACAAGTATGCAAAGTGAAAAAAAAAGGTGAAGGTCGAAACGCACCCTATATATATCGATCGTGGCCCAGAAAAGCTTGACTGACATTTAGGGTTTTGAAAGCTACGCTGGGCCAGGCCACACACAGCCGAGTCCATGACAGCTCAGTCGGCTTCACTGAGCGCGACCACTGTCTGACTCTGTACTGAGTCTACTGACCAGGGCAGCCCCTCCCCCCTCCGCTCCGTCCGCTAGCCGCCACGTCCCCGGCCGACCCGACCACCCCTCGCCGCCGGACCGCATCTTCCCCCCTCACCCCCACCTCCAGATCCGCGCGCCCCCCTGACCCCTCCCCGCCCGCCGCCGCCGCCGGGAACTTTCTTCCGTGCTCGATCCATCCAGTGGCCGGCGACAGCGACCGCCCGCCGCGCGGATCGATCCAGCGACCAACCTGGAGCACGGCTGCTAGCTGTCCTCTCAGTCAACCCAAGTCGCACCACGTGCCATCATTTTGACCAGCTCCGCCGCTGCTATTTTTCTCCCTAAATTCCTCCCCCGGCCTCCCCTCACGCCGACGGCGCCCCGTCCGTTCCTCCCCGTTCGCCGCGCCTCCGGTGAGCGAGCGTATCCGGCCTGATCCAAAGTCAGTATCTTCATGCCGACTCGTCCGATCTCTGTCTAACCTGCTTCCGGCTTTGTCCAGCTCCGCGTCCATCTCCCGCCCGAGAAACCCTAGCCAGAGGAAGGAGGACGCCATGAGGGGGAAGAAGCCGCTCAAGGAGCTCACGCTCTCCGTGCCGGCGCAGGAGACGCCCGTCGATAAGTTCCTGTAGGTCTCCCCCATTCCTCACCCTAAATTTCATGTTTTTTTCCCTCTCTTTTTCCCCACTGAAGCCGTCAAAAGTTTGAGCTTTATTTCTACGTAATAATGAGAGATTTTTGTGGGGCCTGGGTAGACTTGTTTTCTGTGTCATCTTTGATTTGATCTGTTGGTTTTGTTGCGGGTTGTGATGGAGCTGGGTAGCCAGTAGTGGGTTGCTGAAGCATAGATTTACTTTGAAGGCATTCATTAAGTGTAGTGCTTGATTTGGAATTGGTACGGTCGGAGCTGCTGAGCTGACTCTGCATTTTGTATGTCACGAAAGTATTCAAGTCCAGTGATTAATTTGAACTCAATATGGGTTGAGTTGCTGATCTGCTTGTGGTCTTTCAGGACGGCGAGTGGTACGTTCAAGGACGGTGAACTGCGACTTAATCAAAGAGGTTTGCAGCTTATCTCCGAGGAAAACGGAGATGAACATGTGAGTTCTTGGTCCAGTATTTTGTAATGACTAACTCTGTTGTTTGTTAATCTGCCCAGTTGTGTGTTCCTGTTGTATTGTACTGGTATTCATTAACAAGGGGGGTTTATGTGTTGCGTGCGTCACTGATTCAGTGCACTCAGAGGGTCTACTGCATTCAATCAACCAGGGGGAACCAACAAAACATTCGATGAGATTTGTGATTGAATCGTATATGTACTACTATACAAACGTACACGTTGCCACACAAAGTACAATATAACCCGAATAAAGTAAGACATACCGAAAAAAATAGTCATTACTGAACCTGTAACTCACAGTCATCGCTCTTTTCCTCGGAGATAAGCCACGAGCCTCTTTGATCAAGTCTAAAAGACCACCAGAAACCAAAGACAACCATTTAATTTACACATTACTTTTGTTTCTTCAAGTATCTTAAAAACATTTCTAGACACAAAAAAGTAGCGCAGTAAAATATCAAGCTCTCAATAGCTTCAACAGGAAAAAGGAAAACAAAACATGTTATATAAATAAAATGGGCAGTTTAAGCCAAGGAATCAAGAAAACCTACATGAGTTTATCGACAGGTGTCGCTCCGGCAGAATGAGCTGGAGCTCCTTGAGCGGTTCCTTCCCCCTCATGGTCTCTTCCTATGGTTACGATTTCTTGAATGGGAGATGAATATGGAACTGGCTGCCAGAGCCTGAAAACAAGTCGAGGAGTAGGTAGGAGACCATGGTTACGAAGATATGGAGTTCGGATCTGCCCATCGGAGGTGCGCAAGAGGGAGAGGGAGAGAGAGAGTGCTCGCATTTGCTGGTGACTTAGGCAGTTAGCTGTCAGCCTAAGTCGCAGCATGTGTTACTTTCATCGACCAAAGTTACAAATTTATGGACTGCAGGGGTCAGAGGAACCCTTCTAGTTCAAACTTTGTAGTCATTTTATCCATAATCATAACATATTTGCAGATTTCTCAATAATTGTTTCATGATTATCTTGGTTAGATGTTAATTTTTAATGCCTAGGATTGAAATTATGTACTCTGCTGCTCGCTGCTGGTTATTAGATGCCACCAACAGAAGTTTTATAGTTAGTGGGAATAGGGTATGTTGTCTAAAGGTTACTGTATAATCCCAACTAGGATATATTGTTACTCAGTTTGTGTTTGTTATCATTTGGATAAGGATCAAGTTGTTTCTGAATTCTGAGTACATGTTGATTTGTTTATTTTCCTCAGCAATCAACAAAAATGAAGGTGGAAGATGTGCAGTTATCAATGGATGACCTCGAGATGATTCAGGTCATTGGTAAGGGAAGTGGTGGTGTCGTCCAACTAGTGCGGCACAAGTGGGTGGGCACATTTTATGCCTTGAAGGTAACAGAACGCTAAATTTATGTATGCCTAAGCTGGATTTTTATTGTTACTGTTAGAGCATTCCGGTAAACTGCTAGTTTTTTCTGTTATACTGTTTATTTTTTAATTCAAGTTTGTTAACATGAAAAATAATCTGTTAATATCTGTTTGAACATATTTAAATTCTACGTGTCACGACAATTGGATTATTCTACCTCTGAAGATTTAGTTGTTTTGTTTAGTCAGCTTGTGATGGCATGGCAGTATATTCAGTTAGATGCACACTTACGCACACTATTAAAATGAGTTGTAGCAAAAACATCTAGTATTGGCCTGCAAAATCTCTATGGAACACTGATTTGAGAACTGACGCTAATGCATGAGAATACATCAGGTAACGATATACGGGTGATTAAACGTTTTCAAGCGTTGTTCCTGATCTTTGTACTGCTGTGGCATTTCTCCATATGATCTATCAGTTAATTGACTATTGCAATTTCTTCATAGGGCATTCAAATGAACATTCAGGAGTCAGTTCGCAAACAAATAGTACAGGAGCTCAAAATAAATCAAGCAACACAGAGCCCACATATAGTCCTTTGCCATCAATCTTTTTACCACAATGGTGTAATATATCTTGTTCTGGAATATATGGATCGTGGATCTCTTGCAGACATAATTAAACAAGTTAAAACCATTCTGGAGCCATACCTCGCAGTACTTTGCAAGCAGGTATGTATATGCTTGGCCTATTGTTTCTGCTTTGACTTTTGTATTCAGAATATTCTTTAAATTCTGTCACATATGTTGGGAGTTGGAGCTACAACCTGGCACATCTAACATCAGTAGTGTCTGAATAAATCAGGTTTTGGAGGGACTGTTATATCTTCATCATGAAAGGCATGTGATTCACAGAGACATAAAGCCTTCTAACTTGTTAGTCAACCATAAAGGTGAAGTAAAGATTACTGATTTTGGGGTGAGTGCAGTGCTAGCAAGTTCGATTGGTCAGCGTGATACATTTGTTGGAACCTACAACTATATGGCGGTATGTAAAAAGATCACTTTTGTCTTCTGACTGCGGGTTATGCTCATAATGGTTATCTGGGGTGCATAAATTTTCCTTCATAGTTTCTTCCTTTCTTCCTTGTGCAGCCTGAGCGGATTAGTGGCAGCTCCTATGACTACAAGAGTGATGTATGGAGTTTGGGCTTGGTAATACTTGAATGCGCCATTGGTCGCTTCCCTTATACTCCTCCAGAGGGAGAAGGTTGGTTAAGCTTCTATGAACTATTGGAAGCAATTGTTGACCAACCACCACCTTCTGCACCTGCAGATCAGTTCTCTCCAGAATTCTGCTCATTTATCTCTTCCTGGTATGCTAACATTATTCTCAGTAATTACACATGAAATTAGTTCAGTCACTGTATTTCTATTTTGTCCTCTTGCTTAGTATGTTTGAATGAACTTCTTGCCCTTTTTTTCTAATGTTATGATTTCCTTCACGTGTCCTTCTCGTTGTTTTAATAGTTATCTGCTTTCTCGTCTCACAGCTCATGGACTTTGTCCACTCAATTATTATTCCCCCCTTTGATAAAATGTGTTGTCTATTCAAGTATTACTTTCCCCTTTGAATGAACTTCTTGCCCTGTTTTCTAAAGTTCAAGCAGTTTAGCTAATCTGGAGTTTGAGTTATCAATCATGTAACAACCCTGATTGTCAGTAATGTCAAAATGTACTTATTGATTTAAGTTAGCTATGTCAATATCTGATCTAATTGTTGCCTTGACTGACAAAACCTTAACAGTGAGGTTGATAAACCAGTTAACAATCCGGCATCTTATCTTACCAATGGATTAAGGCATGCCATTTTTATTTTTTTTGGAAAATAACCCTCCTACTATGCAGGGTGTATGAAGTTGACCAAATGATGTTATACTATGAATCCTTTTTATGTTGTGTGATTGAAAAGGAAGAGGAAGGAACACCAGAGAACAATAGGCATGGAAGGCATCACAAAAACTCAAACAAAATCCTCCTCTAGTGTTAGACGAGGAACAAGGGCTTTAGCCTTCCATCATGTTCCCATGCTCACTGCTCTTAGGTCATCTTTGCTTCCTCTTCATGTTTCACAATGGACATCTCATACCATCTGAACATATCCACATATATGTTCAGTTTTTCTGCTAAAAGATTTAGCTAACAAAAAGAAAGAGGAAGGAGCGCTTAAGAACGATAGGAATGAGAGGCATCGGGAAATACCAAACGGGATTTCCACCTCAACACAAGAGGTGAAGAACCGATGACTTAGGCTTTCCTCTATGCTCTCATCCCCATTGCTCGTAGGCCCTCTCTTTCTTCCTCTTCCTAGCTCGCTTTTGAGATTTCACATCGAATATGTGCAAACATATAGTTGGTTTCTAAACTAAAGCAACCAAGCAAGACAAAAAAGGAAGAGGAAGGAGTGCTTTAGAACAATAGGAATGGGAGGCATTGGGAAACACCAAACTAGATTCTCACCTCCAACACTAGAGGTGAAAACCGAGCAATTTAGGCTTTCCTCCATGTTCCCATTCCCACTACTAAGGCCCTCTATTCTTCCTCTTCCGTTCTCGCATTCGAGGTCTCATGTTATCTAAACATGTGGACACATGTCTATGGTTTCTCCATCAGAGATATCACGCAAGCCAAAAGGAACAGGAAGAAGTGCACAAGAATGGTAGGAATGGGAGGCATCAGGAAAGGATCCCTGCCAAATATGTGCACCTCCAATACTACAGGTGCAAACAAACAAGCATTGCTTTCCTCCATGTTCCCATTCCCATTGCTCTTGAGCTCTCTCTTCCTCTTCCCGGCTTACTTTCAGTGCGTACAAATCTAGCGAGACAAAGCTCTCGAAGGACAAGCTTGAATTGTTGGACAAAGTGTTTCAGCTTTGAGGTATAAATAATAGGTGGTGCACCATATGCAGAACCTTAGAGGAGAAAGCAATGAAGACACCCGGTGCATGGGGGCACCATTCTACAGTCAATGATAATGGGATCACATAATCACCGGCCCTGTCCTATTGTCCTCTACTCTTAATTTAGGGCATGTGCGTAAAGATCTCTTTTGCTCACCTTTATTACCCATATCCGAAACTGGTACATAATATCTGTACCAGCCTTTTTTTTAGAACAATATCTGTATCAGCCTGTGCATTTATAGTGTCAAAATATGTAGCAATAAGAAGTTACAAGCTAAAAATAATATGAAATTAGACAAATTAAACCCTCGAAAAATTACAAAACAGTGGGCAAAGAACCACCAACGTGACAATTAATTGGAACACAAGGTACTTCGGGCATGAGCTGCATTATTGCAGATGACAGAATGTGATTACAACATGATTAGAGGGATCTCTTATCTGCAAAACCAAAATGTCTATAGACCATTTTATCAAGAAAAAAAAGTTTAGTCCTATTCTTTTTTAAGTAATTTAGTATCCAAATTCTGCAGGCTGTACACAACTACATGGCATGAGAAAATATAGGAAGAACATATCTCCAAAGAAACCGTTACCCTTGATCCCTAGGAGGAAAACACATGAAGGTATAGTGATCACATATTCAGTCTAAACTCATTATACACATAGTATTCTAAGAACAAGGTTCGGACACAAAGGAAGAACATGGTCCCGAAGAGAGTATGGTGCTTCTTCCACCCATCGTAGTACTTCCCAGTCAACCTTGTAGCTCGGCCACCATCCCTCCAAGGATTAAATCGCCCAGGTTGAGATGCAAACGGACTGCAAGGTTCCAGAGTGGGGAAATAAGCCTTATCCCGCACATCTAAACAATATATAAAAAACAACACCAATTTATGATGAATTGTACAAAACTGCAAATTCCATCGGAGTTCACAATTTTCGAAGCTGCAGATATATCCTGTTGCGGTCATGGTTGTTTCTTGCCAGTCTCTGTATTTTATCCATTAGTTTGCTATATCCCATGTGTGAACTATTTAGGAAATGATAAAAATAATCTGAATGAACATATTGATATTGTTTCATGTTTTGTGTGCCAATTACCATCTTTCGCACTCTGATTTCTGCTCGTAGTCTTAGCTAGAGTGGTCAGAGTGGCGTGTCATTGATGTGATTAACTGATAGAGTAACACACTTGCATGCATATACCATGCGACTCTGCCTAAACTCCTCAGTCCTCACATCATGCTTGACCTGCATCAATTGGCTGATATCTACCATTCAAATACTATCGCTTCAGAACTTCATTTGATTTAGTGTGATAATTTGGGCTTCATTAATTCTGCAGAATAACTGTTTAAACTGTGCAGTGTTCTTCAGATAAGAATTAGTGAAATCCTCAGATGTCCAGATCTTATAATGGCGTGTTTTGCAACAGCAAACGGACGAAACAATGTTTTTTCATAATATTACATTTCAGTACAGCCCAAGAAATTCCAGCCCTCCCAAACGGATCGACTTGCGCCTCCAGACAACAGCTACTCAGGGCAACTTGCCACTGAAACTACCTGTTTATCAAACCCTGTTTAAGTAGCTTGTGGGCCCTTGAAAGTTAAAAGCAGTTTAGCTAATCTAACCGATGGATTAAGGCATGCCAAAAAAACATGGAAAATAACCCCCCTACTATGCAGGGTGTATGAACTTGACCAAATCATGTCATACTATGAATCCTTTTTATGTTGTGTGATCCAAAAGGAAGAGGAAGGGGCACCAAAGAACAATAGGCATGGAAGACATCACAAAAACTCAAACCAAAGCCTCCTCTAGTGTTAGACGAGGAACACGGGCTATAGCCTTCCATCATGTTCCCATGCCCACTGCTCTTTGGTCATCTTTTCTTCCTCTTCATGTCTCGCAATGGACATCTCATATATGTTCATTTTTTCTGCTAAAAGATAGCAAACAAAAAGGAAGAGGAAGGAGCGCTTAAGAACGATAGGAATGAGAGGCATCGGGAAATACCAAACGGAATTTCCACCTCAACACAAGAGGTGAAGAACCGATAACTTAGGCTTTCCTCTATGTTCTCATCCCCATTGCTCTTAGGCCCTCTCTTTCTTCCTCTTCCTAGCTCACTTTTGAGATTTCACATCGAATATGTGCAAACGAATAGTAGGTTTCTAAGCTAAAGCAATCAAGCAAGCCAAAAAAAAGGAAGAGGAAGGATTGCTTTAGAACAATAGGAGTGAGCCAAAAAAGGAAGAGGAAGGAGTGCTTTAGAACAATAGGAATGGGAGGCATTGGGAAACACCAAACTAAATTCTCACCTCCAACACTAGAGGTGAAAACCGAGCAAGTTAGGCTTTCCTCCATGTTCCCATTCCCACTACTCTAAGGCCCTCTATTCTTCCTCTTCCGTGCTCGCCTTTGAGGTCTCATGTTATCTAAACACGTGGACACATGTCTATGGTTTCTCCATCAGAGCTATCGCGTAAGCCAAAAGGAAGAGGAAGGAGTGCACAAGAACGGTAGGAATGGGAGGCATCAGGAAAGGATCCATGCCAAATATTTGCACCTCCAACACTACAGGTGCAAACAAGTTAACAAACAAGCAGGGCTTTCCTCCATGTTCCCATTCCCAGTGCTCTTGAGCTCACTCTTCCTCTTCCCGCCTTACTTTCAGTGCCTACAATTCTAGCGAAACAAAAGCTCTTGAAGGGCAAGCTTGAATTGTTGGACAAGGTGTTTCAGCTTTGAGGTATAAATAATGGGTGGTGACCGTATGCAGAGAAAGTAATTAAGACACCCGGTGCATGGCGGCAACATTCTACAGTCAATGATAATGGGGCCACATAATCACTGGCCCTGTCCTATTGTCCTCTACTCTTAATTTAGAGCATGTGCGTAAAGATTTCTTCTGCTTCCCTTTATTACCCATATCCGAAACTGGTACATAATATTTGTACCAGCCTTTTTTTAGAACAATATCTGTATCAGCCTGTGCATTTGTAGTGTCAAAATATGTAGCAATAAGAAGTTATGAGCTAAAAGTAATATGAAATTGGACAAATTAAGCTCTCGTAAACTTGGAAAAATTACAAAACAGTGGGCAAAGAACCACTGAAGTGACGATTAATTGGAACACAAGGTACTTCGGACATCAGCTGCAGTATTACAGATGACAGAATGTGATTAAAACATGATAAAAGAGAGATCTCATATCTCCAAGGATTAAATCACCCAGGTTGAGATGCAAACAGCCAACAAGGTTTATAGTGGGGAAATAAACCTTACCCCGCACATCTAGACAATATATAAAAAACAGCACTATTTTATGATCAAGTATACAAATTCCATTGGAGTTCACAATTTTTGAAGCTGCTGATATATCTTGTTGCAGTCATGATTGTTTCTTGCTAGCCTGCGTATTTATCCATTAGTCTGCTATCCCATGCGTGAACTCTTTAGGAATTGATGATAAAAATAATCTGAATGCACATATCGTTACATGTTTTGTGTGCCAATTACCATCTTTCGCACTCCGATTTCTGTTCGTACTCTTAGCTACAGTGGTCAGAGTGGTGTGTCATTGATGTGATTAACTAATACTGTAATACACTTGCATGCATTTACCATGCAACTCTGTCTAAACTCCTCATCATGCTTGACCTGCAGCAATTGGCTCATATCTACCATTGGAATACTCTCTTTTTTCAAGCAACCGGCAAGAGCTCTGCCTTTTCATATAGAAGATAATTCTTTTGACCAGTTTATAAGGAAAACCGGCCAAAAACCGACCATTCGAATACTATTACTTTAGAACTTCCTTTGATTTACAGTCAACTCTGCTTATTGGCTATATGTTTTATTGCTCTATATTTTAGTTCGTGAGTATTCATAATGAAATCTGCACATCTTGAAGGCAACTGATGATTTCTGCTAGCTCAGCTGTATAGATTTGTGCCGTCTGTGTAGTGTTATTTCATACCGCTATCTTGCTTTGCAGCATACAAAAGGATCCTGCCGAACGGATGTCTGCTTCAGAACTCTTGGTGAGCATTTCCTTGTACTTTACAACTTGTTGTAGATCCTTTCACTTTACAACTTGTAGTAGCGTGTTCAACTGTGGTACCATCAATTATGTTGACTAGTGTGCGCTGAATCACCATTTGATGATGTTGTCGCAGAACCATGCCTTCATCAAGAAGTTCGAGGACAAGGATCTAGACCTGAGGATCCTCGTTGAGAGCCTTGAGCAGCCCATGAACGTGCCCGAGTGAGACCTTCGCTCGGAGAGGTGAGGCTTTGCAGCGAGTTTCTTCCAGGGCTGCCCTCCTGACGGCAATTGTGTATTGCTGTGAACCTGATGAATGAGTGACCGCCCACCCCTGTATGTGATGATGTTATGTTGGAAAAATTCGCAGAGGATTGGAATGGATTATTAATGTATGGTAATGACTTGAGGCCCTTTTGTTGTGTGTCTTGTTATGAATGAATCTGGTGTGGTTAGTTGTTTGTGGTGCATGAGAATGGAACGAACCGTGATGTTGCGTTGTCATGCGTCGTGTCGCGGTCCGGTTTATGTGGTTCGTACTGGGAGTGCAACCTTGGTTGTGCCCTGGGAATGACCCTATGGTTTTGCACCCTGACTGCTGCCATAGTTGCTAGGCAGTAATAAAAAAATCAAGCTGGCTGGGAAGTATATGATCAGGCAGTTCTATTTTTGTTTTGCACCGAAGCAACAAAGGGTCGACACCACAAAGGAATCACTAGAAGCACCAGTCCAGTAGCAGTATGTTTTAGTGTTGGGATAGCAGGTGCAATTAGTCATATCGCGATGTCAAGAACTAGAATCGTTGCTTAAATCCGCTTCTTACTATGACTGTCTTTGATTGAATATTTTTCTTCTTATTATTATGTTTTACTCTTGCTTCATATCATGATGTCAAAGGAAGGACCTGAATATCTACTGAACGTATCAACTCGAACGTTTTTCACGGCAAACTATGTTCGTTGAAGGATCGAAGTTTTCCTCGCAAAAAAAGCAAATCAAATCACGGCAAACTATGTTCGTTGAAGGATGGAAGAAGGTTGGAAGTTCAGCGAGAGCATCTACAACCGGGCGCCCTGAACCCTCCTCAAACGCCCTGGCAGTTTGCCGGTCACTGACCAATCATGAAATTTCAACCCCGACGGACGCCTCAAACGTCCGGGTTGACCGGCACCCCTCATATCCAGCCCAAATATGGGGCGGATATGAGGGCGCCTAAGCGCAACCGCCACGTCGGACCTGGCCTATGCTAGCCCACCCGACCCCACATATATTCGTTCCCGTCCGCTCGCCGGACCAAACCCTAACCACTTCACACTCCTCTCCCCTCCACTCCCTTCGCCAACCGAGCTCACCTCCGGCATGGCGGGCAGCGGATCTGACTCCGACCAGTCCGGATTCGTCGACTAGTGTGTCATCCCGTGCGGGTTGGAGGAGGCAATGGCGGTCCGCATTGCACTCGGCCGCTCCTGGGAGGACAACGCCCGACCGACTGACGAATCTGTCCGTCGTGACTCCATAGCGTCGGCTCAACGGGCGCTCGGGTCCTCTGGGGTTGGATCATCGCGGTCCCGGCAGCCGGAAAATCTCTCCTTCCCCATCACCGATCGGGCAGACTATGAGTCTCACCGGGAACGGGCAGCCCGCCGTGGGAAGGAGAGGATAAGGGCCGTCGAGGCCCGTATCGCGGCGGAAATGGCGATGTCTGGTGCGGCGGCGCGGGCGCCGCAGAGAAAGAAGCCATCCGCGCCCGCATTGTGAAGAAACGACAGCGGAGGAACATGGGCGCCCTCGCCCGAGAGCAGAATCGGGCGGTCCGCGCCATGGCCGGACTGCCACCGAAGGAGGAGGACACGTCGGCGAGCAGATCCGTCTCGATTCCTACTGCGTCTTTGACTGGTACTTCCGTGAGAAGGACGGCAAGGGCGCTGGGAAGGGCAATGGCAACCGTGGATGATCTTCACCATAGCCAAATATGCTAAATTTTGGTAGTCCGATGACGTGTTTAATAGTTATGGAGTAGCCGGATGATGTGTGTGCATCGACGTAGTTACATGAGTTTGTATGAATTTAAGATATGATAATTATCAGTGTCCGCGGACGTGCCCATCGTAACTGTAGATGCTCTAAACGAGCATGGCAAATCCGGCTAGCTCATTTCTCCGTCATGGAATTGCCGTGTTTGCAAACTAAATAGATTTGCCTTCTTCTCATCAATATAAATTTTGACATGAAAAAGGTTTCTATCGTTTCCTTTTTTTTTTGGTGGAGAAGCACTGCTGACTGCGTAGCGAGTAGAGAGTACCCGCCTGCTAGCGTCGAGGAGGAGTGGAGGACATGTGGTGCGGTGGCTGGGTGGCAGGGAGGTGGAGGCAGGACGGCGGCAGCTGGGATCCGAGACAGCCGCACGCTCGCCGCGGCCGGTGACGGCCGTACCGTACGTGCCAGCCCGGCCCCCGCCGGCCGGTGGGCAGACATAAATCCGGCGCCGCGAGTCCTGTGATCCTCCGAAATGGACGGGATAGTGAGCCCCCCACCGCCTGCCACTGGCACGTACCGTACCACGTACGGGTCCCAGCCAGCCAGCCCGCCCGCTCCACGCGTTAACGTCCGTTGCCGTGCGCCCGCACCGGATCCGGGATCGGACTCTTGGGTTTGCGCCGTTCGCCGGGTCGTCGTCGTCGTCCTCCGTGCGTGTCAGCGTCACCGTCACCCCGCTCCGGCCGCCCCCCACTCGCCCACTCCACTCCACCACGACAAACTCGCATCTCCGGCCCGATACCTCGTCTCGATCCCATCCCCGCCTGCATTCCACTCCACCCCAGTTCGTTCGTTCCACTTCCACCTTTTCCTACCGTTTGCGTTCGTTTCCTTTCCCCACACCACACGCGCCGGCCCCGAAAGTCGCTTTTCCCACTCACCAGGCCAGGCTAGGCTAGGGTTTTTCTTTCTTTCTTTTCGCTTTTCCGGCCATCCATGTCAATGTCGTCGCACCCCCTTGGGCTCGTGCTTGTCCCCCCACCCTGACTGACTCGCTGACTCACTCACTCACTCGCCGCCCTCTCTTTCTTCCGGAGCTTCCACTCCCGGCCCGACGACCCCGACCCAATGGAGGGCCCGCACCCGCTGCCGGAGCCGGAGCCGGGGGCGGGGACAGAGGAGCCGGTGACCGGCCGGCGGTGCGGCCGCCACCCGGACCAGCCCCTCAACGGCGTCTGCTCCGCCTGCCTCGTCGAGCGCCTAACCTCCGTCCGCAGCCCCGCCCACCCCGAGATCCTCGAGGTCGCATCCTCCTCCTCCTCCCTCAACCCCGACGCCCGCTCCCTCCCCGTCCCCGTCCACGTCCCCGCCCCCGGCACCCAAGAAGACCAGGGCAAGCTGCGGAGGACGCTCATGCTGCTCTTCCAGATGGACGACTCCGGCGCCGCCGCCGACCGCCAGGGCACCACCCGTCCGCCCGACGCCAAAGATCCCGGAGCATCAGAGGCGGACCACCCCGGAGGAGGCGGCGGCGGCGGCAGGAAGTGGAAGGGCGCCTCCTGGCTCAGGGCGATCCTGCCCAGGCGAGGGGCGGGACGGCGCGGCAATAAGGAGGAGGAGGAGGAGCCCTCGCGCCCATCCGGGGCGGTGGATCCCCATCCCGGCGATGTCGGCGGCGGGCCCTCGCCGCCGCTGGTGGAGCGGAGGGCCAGCTTCCGCCGCTCCTGCGAGTGGATGATCTGCCGGGAGCCGCCCAGCGGCAGGGGGGGCTCCTCCCTGGACCCGCCCCGCCACTCCTGGGACGGCTCCATGGTGGGCAGGGCCTTCGCCTGCTCCTTCGCGTGCCTAGACGAGCCGCCTGATGGCGTCACCAGGGTCAGGCAGGGCAATGCAGAGGAATCGGCTGGGGAGCTCCCTGCTGCCGGGGTTGCAGCAGAGAGCAGGAATGGGGAGCATTCTGCCGATGTCGGTGGCGAGGGGCCGAGGTTCAGAGAGAGGAGGAGCTGCAGTGACGCCGGCCCGGAGATAACTGCGGCCTCAGGTGTCCGGCGCCGGAGGTCCAACAGGTGGAGCAGGGTGTGGGATCGCAGCATCACGAGTCCACTCAAGGAGTTCGTGAGGAAGGGGGAGCATGCTCTTGACCGGTCCTTCTCCGAGTCGAGGAGGGAAACCAGGAGGTGTAAAAATGGGGAGGCGACAGACATCGAAAATGGCGAATTTCAGCATGGCCGCAACGGGTCGGTACTTCCAGGCAGAGCAAGCCAGAGCGCAAGCAGAAGCTCCCAAGCCGCCGCGGCTAACGGGGACGCGCATAATTTCCGCGCGGATTGGCTTAAGAACAAGGAATGCAGGATCGGCAGGAGCAGGAGCGTGCATTACACTTCTCCTGGGAACTTTGATAATGGTATGCTACGGTTTTACCTGACGCCGATGAGGAGCAACAGAGCCGCAAACAGGGGGAGGAGGAGAAGCTCTCGCTTGTTTACGAGAGGACTTTTTGGTTTTGTTTGAGTGGCTCAAGCTGAATTCTAGCAGCCCATGCCATGCGTTTTAGAAGATGGCAGCAGCACAAGCAACTTTTTCTTCAGAATCTACTTGGTCTCTTAGAACTGGCTAACTCTGTAAGTTGTTCAGCAGCTACATTCTTTCTGCAGTACATTATTAAGCCCAACTTAGAGTCAGGAAGGTTTAGCTTAAGTTGCAGATTTGCTGCTCTGTTCTTGTAAGATACTGCTTATAGATGGAATCAGGACTGTGCTGTCCAGATTAGTGCATCAGGTGTAATTATTTACATTGATAATAATATTCGTATCAATTCTTCCAATCAGTAAAGGTATATACTGTTCTAAACTTGTAACATGTTGCTGCTTCCAGAACATATGCCATATGCCTATCCATGGCCCATATGCCAGAGAACTTTCAGCTGCTGTGTCTTATTATTAGAAATAGCCACATATGGCCCATATGCTACACAACTTACACAGAGAAGGGAATAAGCTGTGTATGAACTTTCCTGCTCTGCAACTCTTGCTCTTTTGTTGTTAGTTTCTGTTTCCTATATTTTGTAGACTGACCGTTAACCACTGGTCCATGCTGTTCATTGCTCTATAAATGGCATTGGGGCTGCACTGATGTGGTCCTTACCAAAGGCATGACCATGAGAGTTCTCATTGGTGGGGTCCTTGTGCCCAATGATTCTTTCCCATTTTTTTTAACTTGTCTATGCAAGGAAGATTGTTAGAACCGGTTAACTCTCCTTTCTGTAGTAAAATACATTGTTAAGCCCAAAGTACAGTCAGGAAGATTTAGTTTAAGTTGCGTTTTTGCTGCTTCTGTTCTTTTAAGATATTGCTTACAGATGGAATCTGGACTGTGCTGTGCAGATTAGTATCAGCTGTAATTATTTACATTGATTAATAATATTTTTCTTCTTAACTCTTCAAATCAGTAAAGGTATATAACGTTCTAAACTTGTAACATGCTACCACCTCCGAAACATGTAGCATATGTCTATCTATGGACAAGTTCACAGAGCATTTTCAGCAAATGTTTTATGTAGTATCAACTATCAAGAAATAGCCCTACATACAGCCCATATGCTACAATCTGCACAAAGAAGGCAATAGTAAGCTGCGCATGAACTTTTCTGCTCTGCAACTCTTGCCTTTTGTTGTTAGTTTCTGTTTCCTACGTACTCCCTCCTCCGTCCCATAATATAAGAGCGTTTTTGACACTACACTAGTGTAAAAAACGCTCTTATATTATGGGACGGAGGGAGTATATTTGAAGACTTGACTGTTAACCACTGGTCCATGATGTTCATCGGTCTATATAAATGGCATTGAGGCTGCATGATGTGGTCCTTACCAGAGGCATGAGAGTTCTCACTGGTGAGGTCCTTGTGCCAAATGATTCCATGTGTATCCCCAACTTCAGTCAGTGTATTCCCATTTTTTTTAATTGTCTAGATAAGATACTGTATTCTATTTTTCTGTCTAGGAAACAGAAACTGCATATATATGCTGGTTCACTCTTGCTAGACCAGCTATGGTAGTGTCAGGCCATATGTTGGTGCACTTCAGTATCTTTTCAAGGTCCTTGTTTTCATACTAGTGCAACACCTATGATTTTTTTTGAGGTCCTTCGGGGTTCATACTGCTGCATATTATTACTCCCTCCATCCCAAAATTTAAGACGCAGGTTATTACTTCTTTCATCCCAAATTGTAAGGTCTTACATTTTGGGACAGAGGGAGTATTTTTTAGAGCAATCCAGGTTTTACTACGCAATGTTGGATTACACTCTGAATGCAAAGATGCAGCCAGGAAATCAGGCATTACATCATAGCATTGCCCCACACTCATGCTAAGAGCCACCGAATTTCCTTCGTGCCGGATGTAGAGAAGCTTGAAGGAGCAAGACACCTTCAATCCAAAATATCTAGTGCTACGGGAGCACCTCACATTAGGTGCTCCCGCGCGACCTCGGCCGTCGATCTGAGATCGAATGGGCAGCATCACGGGATGTGGACCAAAGTGTCATTTCGGGAATGTTCGGGGGATTTTCTGCAAAACATTCATGCTGGATTTGTCTTTTTTTTTCTCAATGTGTATTTCGAGTTTTGATTTGAATTTTTTAGGGATTGTATATTCATGTGATGATAACATCCACAATTTTTTTCAGAATTTTTTGAAATATTTAAATGTGCATTTTGAAAACTGGGAGCACCTAATGTGAGGTGCTCCCGTAGCACCAGATACTCCTGAACGCCAAAGATCGAGGGTGTTGGCAGAGTCTGTTTCCAGAATTACTTCCTGAAGGCCTTTAGATCATCTCTAGCAGATCCCGCAAATCACAGTACCGTAAATCAAATTTGTGGTACGGCGGACGGCAAGAAAGAACATATCCGGTAAACACATACCACATAATTTAAAATAGCAATTCACGCCACATACATCGCCAGAGTTCATACTAGCTTAAAACATAATAAAAACCTAAATCTACTCATCATCATTATCACCGGGCTTCTTGACGTGGAGGTGGTACTCCATCAGAGAGTTGGAGAGGACGAACGCCAGATCGTACTCCCCCTTCGTCGCCTCCACCTGTGCTGGCGCACCTTCTTCTCCCGCGGCGGCCGCCTCCTTCGCCTCATACCACGCGCGCCCCGCCTCCCGGATTTTGTGAATTTATTATAGCACTTGAAAAAAATATTTCGGAGAAAGTTGATGAAAATCTAATTATACGTCTTTCACCAAGGATGCTAGATATATAGATTCATATGTTTCACTTAAAACATAGTACAAGTTTTATAGTGGTTGAGAAAAATAAGAGCCATTCATCGAGAATAATTGAATGCCATATAAACTTTTTTTGAATCAAAGAGGTTTCCCCTCTGGCCTAACTTTTATTAAAGGCAAGGCAAAACCACAACACAAACTTCTCACAGCTCTCGGCTACAGCCATCAGTAATTGCAACGGATTATTACAACATTTATAAAGTCTGCAAAGTAGATAGGCATCTAATAGGAATACACTGCCAAGCAAATAGACCTATCAAACATCACTGCGGATAACCAGGCCAAGCAATCCTAAGGAGCTCCCCGCGAGATGATCAAGCAACCTTATGCATCGAAGAAGCAGCGTAGCTTAAGCATCGAACCCAAGATCTTCCATCGCCTCATCAGACCCAATTCAGAATGTACCACAAGCTTCGTCATTTTTGACTATGCAATTATAAGCTACTCCCTCCGTCTCACAATATAAGACGTTCTTGCACTATCGGATTCAGGGCTCCGCAGACCCAAGAAAGTTCGACCTCTGGGGCGTGTGCGAAGATCTCAACCTCTCAAGTCTCAAGCTCGCCACCCTACAGCCTAGCCTCGTCGGATTGGCGTGAGCGGGGAAGAAGATGAACACGGCAGTTTACCCAGGTTCGGGCCACCTTGCGATGTAAAACCCTACTCCTGCTTTGTGGCGGATTGACCTTATGAGGGGCTGAGGAAGAACTAGTACAGTGGATGAACAGCCTCGCGAGGGCTATGGTGGAGAGGGTGGAAAGGATCCGACCCCCCTCTATGGTGGTGGCTAACCTATATTTATAGCGGCCTTGGTCCTCTTCCCTCAAAACTTACGCGGGAAGGGATCCCACAACGGCCAATTTGAAAGGGGACAATAAGTACATCTAATCCTGATGAAAGGTGGTCTTCTCCTGCAAAGCTTCTGGTCGTGACGCAGCGGTGGGCTCGGCGATGACATCCGTCCTGCCGAGCCCGTGGTCTTGATCTTGTTGCACCGGAATGGAAAGCTTTGGGAGGCTCCTCGGGAACCCGCGTCTGTCCTTGCTCCCTTAGTACCGAAAGGGAAACTGCCCCTTCTGCGCCCGCTGGCGCCCGCCTGGCCTTGATCGTCATGGCTCACGTCATCGCAGCCTCGGGAGGCCGAGTACCTGCATAGAAATCTCCGCTCCTCGGGAGGCAACCTGGGGAGGCCGCTCCCTTAGAGGTCTTGGTGTCGTCCGCCTCGCAAGGCCGGGGCCCTCGCGAGGGTCTTGTCTTGAAGGCCTTGACGCTGGGCCGTACCAGGCCGTCGAGGGAGCCACGCCCCGGGCCGCAGGCAGGAAGATCTGGTACCCTGGTTCCAGAACACCGACAATAGCCCCCGGGCCCAAGGCGCGCTCGGGCTGGCTTCGAGGCGAAGCCAAGGGCAAGGGCGAAGCGTCGCGGGCACCAACTGCCCACGGCCAGGCTTGGAGTGTGGCGCCCGTCGGGGCACGGACGCCTCCGCTTCCCCACGTCGCCTCGGCAACCGCTCCGAATTGACAGCAGCCTGGTGCATGCAGCGGGGCCACCATCTCTCAGAACGTGGAAGGGCGCCGGTTAGCCTTCCTTCACCTATAAAAGGGCGAGGGGGTGGAGCCCCCTAGCCTATCTTCATCTTCTTGCTTCTCATCCCACACTCTTGCAGCAGCATCCATGGCGCCGGTGAGGAGGTTCTCCGCCGCCGAGAAAGGAAAAGCTCCACGGGAGGAACCGAAGCCGCTCCCGCCGAAGAGGGGCCGCGACCGCCCTCGCCGGGCCACCGCAACGCCCACGGCTGCCCCTCCTGGATACGAGTGCGCGCCGCCTGGAGCCCATGCCGGCCCAATCGTTCGCGCACAGGGTCCTTCCCATGGGAGTGGCCGCGGGCACTGTGGAGGACGAGGCTGTGGAGGGGAGCGGGCGATGGCCGTCCGACCACCTCACCAACGGGCCCATGTGGACGGCACAGCCCGCGAGTTTGTGGTTTGGGTGACGATGCCGCCGCGCACCTGGATCCGATTCCCGTGCGCCTTGGCCAAGGAATTGCCGGCACGGGGACCCGTCGAGCTGTGGCTACAGCACGACGGCTGCTGCGGCCAAGCCTCGCAGGCAGAGGTCGAGGCCACCTTCTCCGGCGATGTCTTCATGACCCGCGGATGGGGAACGGTCGCCCGCGCCTGCGGCTCGGAGGGGAGGCACACCCTCCACTTCAGGTATGACGGGGTGGCAACGCTCTTTGTCAGGATCTTCGGGGAGGACGGCAGTCGCCTAGGGTGCTGCCCAGAAGGTGACGATGATGATAGCGACCGCCCCTCCGACGACGATGGCCAGCGCGGCGGCGACGTCTTTGGCGGTGAACTTGCCCTTGGCCGCTGCACGTCCAGCAGCAGTGGCGCCTCCTCCGGGGGAAGCTCGAGCGACGACGACTATGATGAGCCGCCCTGTCGCCGCGCCCGGACCCAGGAGGGCGGCAAGCCGCCACGGCGCCTTGATCCTGCCCAGGGGGACGCCGAGCCGCCCCACCACCACGCCCCCGTCAAGCAAGAGGAGGACTCCGGTTAAGCGCGGGTGGCGGTGGAGCCAGGCCTCAGGAGCAACGGTCCTCGGGAGGCTGCCTCTTCGTTTTTTATTTCCTGCATTATGAACTGTGGAAAAGGCCCCACGGGCGTGTAATGAACTGCGGCGCTTGCGCCCCTATATAAGTATTTCCTGTTTGTGTTCCAGCATTTATATCATTACTGGTCGAAACTGTTGTGATTAGGATAACTTAGCTTGGTGTGTTCGTGACCCTTGGCGAGTTCCTGTGTCACGGGGGCGCATTCCTCCGGAGCCTTGGATCTCGCGCAGGTCCCTTCCTCATGACGACGTGGTTAGGGCACCGGAGCGGCCTTGGGAGCTTGTTGGGGGGTCTTCCTTCTCGTGACCCGGTAGCTCTGGAGCCTCGAGGGGCATGCCGCCCTCGAGGCGCCAGGGCGTGGTTTACGTAGGGTTTCTTGTCGATGAGCCAGACCGTGACTGTCGATCATCCTGAGTCTGGAGCCCCCGAGCGAGGGCGGACCATCGCCCGGAAAGGCCAGGAGGGGCCAGGAGGTGAGCACTCCTGATGCCAGGGGGCCGATGGCTCGCTCGAGAGCGTCGCACGAGGACTCGGTCGCCAAGGTCTTGGCGAGGTGTGCTCATGAGCGGGCTTGCCGCTAGCGTAGCCTAAGCCGGCTCAGGCGTACACACCGTGCCCAGCCCCCGCTCGCGGGACGCGACGGAGGGAGCCACGGGCGGCATCCCTACTTCGCAAAGACGGAAATCGAGAGAGGAAGCACCGCAAGAAGAAAAAGGAAAATTCCCCCCGTTTTCGAATAAAGACGCGAGAACTTCAAATTTCATTCTGAGAAACAACAAATTTGGGTTACAAGAGAAAGCAAAGAACGGCCGCGTCTGGCGCCTATACTAGTCTTCTAGTCTTCCCGCGAGCGCGGAGCATGGGGCTTCCACTAGGCGTGGGCATAGTCGCTGAAAGACCGTGTCGTCCGCCAGCGCGGAGCATGGGGCTTCCACTTGGACGTGGGTGGGAGCCCCCGTGAGGCTCAGGGGCAGCACTCAAGAGACTCTGGGGCGTGTACAGCCCCACTCATTATTACGTGAGAGTGTCACGGGTATAACTTGCGGAGGTGCTGGATGTTCCAGGCATTCTGGATGGGGACCCCATCCTGCGTCTCCAGGCGTACGGCGCCGGGCCTGGAGATGTGGGCGATCCTGAACGGGCCCTCCCACATGGGTGAGAGCTTGTGGCGGCCCTCCCTGGAGAGGACCCGCCTCAGGACGTGGTCCCCGACCTCGAGAGTCCGGGAGCGGATGCTGCAACCATGGTAGCGCCTCAGCGCCTGCTGGTACCTCGCCACGCGGAGCGAGGCTCGGTGGCATGCCTCCTCCCCGAGCACGAGGCCTGTCCCCCGCGCAGCATCCTGACGCGCCTCGTCGAATGCCATGACGCGCGGGGAGTGATGCCTGGCCTCGTGCGGGAGGACCGCGTCGGCCCTATAGACGAGGAAGAACAGGGTCTCGCCGGTGGGCTTAGTCGCGGTGGTGCGGATGGACCACAACACGGACTGAAGCTCACCGAGCCAACCCCGTCCACAGGCCTCGAGCTTTTTCTTGAAGCTCCTTGTCTTGAGGCCCCTCAGGACTTCCGCGTTGGCGCGCTCGGCCTGGCCGTTGCTCCGTGGGTGTGCCACAGAAGCGTAACATATCTGCGTTCCAAGGTTAGCACAATATGTCCTGAAAAGGTTGCTTGTAAACTAAGAGCCATTGTCAGTAATGATACGGTTGGGGACACCGAAACGGCTCACGAGGCCCTTGATGAACTTGATGGCTGAGCCAGTGGGGATGGTGCGCACGGGCTCCACCTCCGCCCACTTGGTGAACTTGTCGATGGCGACGTAGAGGTAGCGGTATCCGCCGGCTGCCCGAGGGAACGGGCCTAGGATATCCAGCCCCCAGACCGCAAAGGGCCATGAGAGCGGAATGGTTTGGAGTCCTTGTGCAGGCTGGTGAATCTGCTTGGCATGGAACTAGCAGGCCTCGCAGGATCTCACCAGCTCGGTGGCGTCATTCAGTGCCGTTGGCTAGTAGAACCCCCTGCGGAACACCTTGCCCACGAGGGTGCGCAACGAGGAGTGGTGCGCGCACTCTCCGCCGTGGATGTCGGCCAATAGCTCGCGCCCCTGCTCCTTGGATATGCACCGCAGCGTGACGTCGTTGGGACGCTTTCGGTACAACTCGCCGTCCTGCAGGCAATAAGCAGCAGCCTGGCGAGCCACGCGCTCTGCGTCCTCCTCCTGCTCAGGTAAGGCGCCGCGGAGAAGGTAGGCCTTGAACTCCTCAGTCCAGCAGCCTTCCTGCGGCTCCAATGCTAGGAGTAGGCGGGCTCCCAAGGTCAGGCCACAGGGCAGGGCGCCTGAGGTCGGGGCCAGCGGTGGCTCTTCCCGGAGCGGCGCCGGGCCTGCGACTGGCGGCGCCGCCGATGGCTTGAAGAGCCTCTCCTCGAAGACGCCAGGCTTCTGAGGCTCACGGCGAGATGCCCTCTTGGCGATGTCGTCTGCTTCCTTGTTCGCGCCGCGCGGGACGTGCTGCAATTCCAAACCCAGGAAACGCTTTTCAATTTTACGTACCTCCTTCAGGTAAGCTTCCATGTGCTCGTCCTTACGTTTGTACTCCTTGTTGGAGAAGTTGACGAGGAGCTGGGAGTCACCCTTGATGGTGAGGTGCCTGACCCCCAAGGCGGTCACAGCCCTGAGGCCAGCAATCAGGCCCTCGTACTCCGCGATGTTGTTGGAGACCTTTTCACCATGCTGAAAGCAGAGCTGCACGGCGTAGTAGAGCTTGTCCTTGGTTGGTGAGATGATTACGACTCCAGCCCCCACGTCCTGCCGCGCAAAGGCATCGTCAAAGTGCATGACCCAGCCATCAGGCGCCTCGTCACCAGGAATGAGGGATTGGCCCTCATCCAGCCCCCGGTCTGGAGCGTCCATCTACTCTGCTATAAAATCGGCGAGGGCCGCACCCTTAATGACCCTGGTCATGCTGAACTTTAGCAGGAAAGCCTGCAGCTCGATCTTCCACTCTGCAACCCTTCCAGCGGCGTTGGGGCTGCGCAGCACCTTCTCCAGGTGGTACGCGGAGACAACCTTGATGGGGTGGCCCTGGAAATAATGGCGCAACTTCCTTGAAGCAACCACCAGCGTGAGCAGGAGCTTCTGCTGCATGGGGTAGCACGCACGCGCGTCCCGCAACACCGTGCTGACGAAGTACACCGGGTGCTCTACAAGAGTTGAGGCATCGTCGGCCCCAGGCCTTACATGGTGCGCGAGGGGCTCAGGAGCCTCGCCGACCGCTGGAGCGACGAGATCCTCAGGTGCACCGTCCCGAGGTGGCGAAGGTTGCGCGACTCCCTGGGAGTCACCTTGTCTTGAGCCTGCACTGGCCGATGATTCCCGAACCGCCACGAGTGCTGCGCTAGCCGAGTGGGGGGTGGCCGCCAAGTAGAGCACCAGGGGCTCACGGGAACGAGGCGCCACCATGACAGGGGGGCTCGTGAGGTATCTCTTGAGGTCCTCGAATGCGGCCTCAGCTTCTGGGGTCCACTCGAAGGGGCCCTTCCTCTTCATCAATTTGAAGAAAGGAAGGGCGCGCTCGCCAAGCTTGGAGATGAAGCGCCCCAAGGAGGTTACACAGCCCGCGAGCTTCTGCATCTCTTTGAGGGTCTGAGGCGGGCTCATCCTCCCTATCGCCTTGACCTTCTTGGCGTTAGCCTCGATCCCTCTGTGCGATACTAGGAAGCCCAGCAGGTTGCCAGATGGGACCCCAAACACACACTTCTCCAGGTTGAGCCTCAGGTTTACCTTGCGCAAGTTGGTGAATGTCTCTTCCAGATCTTCGATTAGGGTCCTTGCCTCCCGCGACTTGACCACGATGTCATCAACATACGCCTCCGCATTTCTCCCCAGCTGCGACCCGAGCGCGATGTGCATCAACCGTTGGAAGGTCGCCCGGCGTTCCGCAGCCCGAAGGGCATGCAGGTGTAGCAATACACACCGCACGGGGAGATGAAGGCTGTTTTCTCGATGTCTTCCACTGCCATCTTGATTTGGTGATACCCTGAGAAGGCATCCAAAAAGCACAGCAGATCGCACTCGGCGGTGGAGTCCACGATCTGGTCGATGCGTGGGAGCGGGAAGGGGTCCTGAGGGCAGGCCTTGTTGAGGCTCGTGAAGTCGATGCACATGCGCTCCTTCCCCCCTTTCTTGGGGACGATCACGGGGTTTGCTAACCAGTCCGGGTGTCGCACCTCCCGAATGACGCCGGCCTCTTGCAACTTGCGAACCTCTTGGACGATGAACCTCTTGGGCGACCAGGGCCTCGTGGTCCCGCCGCACCGTCGCCTGCCCCTCGTCGGGCGCCGTGGGGAACACCGCCTAGATGCCATGATGCCAGAGCTGGCGCCTCCTGAGCTGTGGTCCTCGGGTGACCTTTTCTTTTGCTTCATTTCCTGTGTAAAAACCATGAGGGGCCCCGTGAGGCGTGTAAGAAACGCGGCGCTTGCGCCTTCATGTTAATGTTTCCAGCTTATTATCATTTTTGCGTTTCTCGCTTGGGCACGGGCCCCCTTTTCGCTCTTGCGGTAGCTTAGTGCTCTATGCCGACATGACCCAGTCCCCAGGCAAGCTTCGGCAATCGCTGGTATGCCAGGTCGCGATGCCGTGGTCAAGGCCAGGAGGTGAGCGACCCGAGATCCGGTAAGAGCCCCCGACGCGCGGTGCTCAGGAGGTCCCCTTTGGCGTGAAAGCGGCTCCCGAAAGATTAAGAGGGGGGATTCCTTGCCTGAGCGAGGTCGCGAGAAAGCAAAGCGTCAGTGGCAAGGCTCACGCTGGCACGTGTGAGGTAGCTTAGCTTAGCGAGCTCGCGGTCTGCGGCAGTTCTCTCGTCGCGAGGGCGAGCTTCTTCGGGCTTTTGACCTTGGGCGTGCTCCCTGTTCTGTAATAAATTAAGGTAAACCCGGCAAGAGGTGCGTGAGGAGATTGATGCCCATCGCATTTCGAAAAAACACCACCGTCGTTGGGACACATCCTTCCCCCTGTACCCCTCCGTGAGGCTTGCGACCCCCTCTCTCCGCTTATCATGGTGCTCTACGTTCTCAGGACCCGGCCCTCGAGCAGGGCTCAGCCGCCGCTGGTATGCCAGGTCGCGATGCCGTGGTCAAGGCCAGGGGGTGAGGGCTCGAGAGCCAGTAGGAGCCCTTGAGGCGTGATGCTCAAGGGCCCCCCCCTTTTAACGTGCAAGAGATTTGCGCGAGAGAGAAGTGGCTCGCCCTGCAAGGGTGCTTAGGAGGGGCTGTACCCAGCGGCACGCGATGCATGAAGTGATTTCACTTAGCCTTTTGCGAGCTAAAACGCTGCAGCGTGTCCTTCTGGGGCGGTGAGGTGTTGGCAGGGCCGCTCGAGGTCCTGTCTCCGGGGGGGGGGGGGTTTCCTACGTATTAATTAGTTGCGAAATGCAAAGGGGCGGCCGCGCTTGCTGATCTACCCGTAATCGTTCCGTGAGAAGACGAAGTCACTAAGGACTTGGTGAGGTGACGTGCACGGGACCGGCCCGTGAGCCAGGGCTCAGTCTCTTAGGTTTATCAGCGCTGCAGCGACGGGCCCGAGCACAGGCGCCGTGCCAGTAGCCCCCTCTTGTGGGACATTTAAGGGGAGAGCTAGCAACGCGCAACGCCCGCGGAGGCAATTTCAGAGGTAATACACAGTCAGGCGCAAGGTTAACAGCCACATCAGCTTGAGCAAGCATAACCGGCCCAAATTACGCGAATCGAAACAGTGGAACTGCGGGGGCGGGCCCTGGCAGCCTGAAGACAATGCAGCCCGGGGGGCGCCCTCAACTGAACAAACCAAAAGGTCACCTGGTACCAGTGTTGTAGAAGCGTCGAGGTAGCTGAAGATGCGTGCCGCGGAGGTCGCTCCTCACGAGCTGGGCGGCTCCGGAGGTCGGGGGAGCTCATGAGGCCCTGGGGGCTCGCGAGTGTCTGTGACCTCCTCTGACACGATCGCCAAGCGCTTGGACTCGTGAGCCGCCGCAGCATGCTGCGCGAGGCGCTGGTATGTGGCGCCCACGTTTAGCAGGCCAAACGGCATGCAGATGTAGCTGCAGGGGTAGCCCCCACTCCGGCTGACGCGCGACGGCCAGAAGAGGTCTTGTGACGTGACCGTGTTGAGACCCGGGATTTTGACGCAGACGCGCAACTCGTCGCCCGCACCAGGGGGTGCGGCTGCACCGGGTGGTGCGGGGCGGTGCTTGCCACGCATGGCCCGCGCCTCCTAAAGCTCCTCGATCGCCTTGGTGATGAATTCTCACGCACCTGGCGCCTCACGCCGTGCGCCTTGCTCGCGGGGGTGCGCATCGAAGCACGCCTCCAAGTGGTGCCGGAGCACCTCCCTCATCGCGCTAGTCAGGTCAGAGGCTCTCCAGGCGTAAGCCCTCGAGCCTGAACTGAGGGAGGCGTCGGGCGCGCCTTCCTATGCGGGAGGAAGGGGCGCCCCAGCAGTGGGCGCTGAGCCCAAGGCACTACCAGCGGGCACCTCGGTCTCCTGACGGCTCTTGGGAAGGAGCTGCTTCTTCTTCTTGGGGGTGGCCTCAGGAGGCAGGACGCCGCCTTCATCGTCAGAGTTGTCAACCGCCGCGGCTTGGTAGGCACGCTCAAGGGAGCATACTGCGTCTTTCTCATCGCAGGCGACCATGATGATGCCGCCACTCCCTGGCATCTTGAGAACACTGTAGCCGGTTGCCGCCATGAACTTGGCGAGGGTCGGGTACCCAAGGATGGCGTTGTATGGGAGGCCGATGTGGGCGACGTCGAAGTCGACGAGCTCGGTGTGGTAGTTGTCGCGCTTGCCGAAGGTGACTGTGAGGCGTATCTGCCCCAAGGGGACGATGGAGCCGTCTGTCACCCCTGAGAAAGGCTTGGTTGGCAGGAGCTGGTCATAAGGCAATTGGAGCATCTCGAACGTCTCGACAGAGAGAACATTGAGCCCTGCGCCTCCGTCAATAAGGGTCTTGGTGACGAGGACGTTGCTGATGGTGGGTGTGCAGAGCATGGGAAGCGTGCCTCCGGCAGCCGAGCACTTGAGGTGGTCCTTGGAGTCAAAGGTGATAGAGCACCGCGACCACCGGAGGAGACGCACGGCCTCGAGCTCCGGGAGGGCCGCGTTCACCTCACGGGAAAACTGCTTGAAGATGCGATGTGAGGCCGGGGCCTGGGCACCACCCAGGATGCAAGCGACCGCATGAGGCTCCTGGAAGCCCCCAGTCCCGTCGTCCTGCCGGTTGTCGTCATTCCTCCTGGGCGGCGGCGGTAGCGGAGGGAGGCCAGCATTGCCTTGAGGACAAGCCTCACGAGGCTGGTCGCGCCAAGGTCCGTCGCGAGGCTCATCATGCCAACGGTCCTCACGAGGCTGGTCACGCCAGTCCTGGCGAGGGTCGCGGTTGTCCCAGCGGCCTCCACCGCGGCCTCCGCCACGGTCGTAGCCACGGTCACCACGCTCGGGGCGGCGACCGAGGCGTCCATCGCGAAGTGCCCTGAGCTCCTGGCAGTCGTTGGTGTTGTGGCTGTGCACGTTGTGGAAGATGCAGAATGGGCGGTTGCCCCTGGGAGGCTCATCATGGTCACGGCCGCGCTTCATCTCCGGCTCGGCTGCGAGCACAGCGGGTCCCTTGCGCTTTGCTTACTTAGCCTTGGCCTTCTTGTCTTCAGGGCCGGCCTCCGGGAGCTCGAGGAGGGAGAGGCGGCCTTCCTCTGCCCTAGCGCACTTGTTCGCCAAGTTGAACATCTCCAGGGCCGAGCATAGGTCCTCATGGATGGCGAGCTCCTCTTTCATCTTGACGTCCCGGACGCCATCGGTGAACGCTGAGATGATGGCCTCGTCCGACGCCTTCGGGATCTTGAGGCGAACGTTCGTGAAGCATTGTATGTACTTGTGCAAGGTCTCGCCCGGCTGCAGCTTTACGCGCCGCAGGTCACCCACTACAGGAGCGCGATCGCGGGTGCCCTGGAAGTTGGCGATGAAGCGCTCGCGAAGCTCGTCCCAGGAGGAGATCGATCCTTCCGGGAGGTGAAGGAGCCAGGAGCGCGCCCCATCCTTGAGGGCCATGGGGAACCAATTCGCCATGACCTTGTTGTCGCCATTTGCCGCCTCAATGCTCAGCGAGTAGAGCTAGAGGAACTCTGCAGGGTCAGGGGTGCCATCGTAACGTGGAGGCAGTTCTGGCTTGAACTTGCCGGGACAGACGACGCGACGCAGCTCCGGGGTGAAGGCGCGATAGCCCGCCGCGCTCAAGGGAATAGCGCGCGCGGGGTGAGCTCGGTCTTGACGCCCACGTGCCACAGCCTCCGGCGGTGCGTGGTCTTGGTGCTGTCGCAGAGGAGCTGGGAGCGCGTGTGCATCGGCTTGCGGCCGGTGCACCACCTGGCAGCTTGCCTCATCGTGTGCCGGCGCTCCGCGCGGTGGGTCGCGCTGGGGCGCGTCACTCCTGGGCTCGGGGTCGGTGCCGCGCAGAGGAGGAGGAGGCACGCTGTGAGCCACGTCGCCCGCCTGGGATGGTGGGGGAAGGAGCGAGCGGGACGGTGCAGGGACTTCACCGGCGGCGTTGACGAGCTCAGCTATGCGCCCAAGCCAGTCATTGTAGCGGTCGTTGGCGGGACGGTAGCGCAGCAGTTCGCGCGCCATGAGTAGCGCAGCCTGCGCGTTCGCCGGCCCATGGCGGATGTGGGAGGATGACACCGTGGCGGGAGTGGGTGACGGAATGACGGTGCGGCCGTCGCGCCGCACGGAGGGTGGCAGCGAGGAGTCCTGCTGCTCGTGAGCAGCAGGGTCAGTGGCGGCGTTAGCCGCGGGGAAGGCAAATCGGCGAGGAGCGCCGTTGCCCATGGGTGCCGTCTGGGCCACACGAGCGGCCCGGCCCTCGGCGCGAACCCGGCGCACGTTGGCCATGGGAGCGACGAAACAGGGACGAAGCGGAGGTAGAAGAAGGACTTCGACACGCCCCTACCTAGCGCACTAAATGTCGGATTCAGGGCTCCGCAGACCCAAGAAGGTTCGAACTCTGGAGCGTGTGCGAAGATCTCAACCTCTCAAGTCTCAAGCTCGCCACCCTACAGCCTAGCCTCGTCTGATTCGCGTGAGCGGGGAAGAAGATGAACACGGCAGTTTACCCAGGTTCGGGCCACCTTGCGGTGTAAAACCCTACTCCTGCTTTGTGGCGGATTGGCCTCACGAGGGGCTGATGGCTCGTGTCCGCGTCATTTTTTTCCCCGAAGAGGAAGGAATGATGCAGCACAGCTACGATAGGTATTTTCCTCAGTGATGAGACCAAGGTTATCGAACCAGTAGGAGAACCACGCAACACTATGTAAACGGTACCTGCACACAAAGAACAAATTCTTGCAACCCGACGCGTAAGAGGGGTTGTCAATCCCTCCCGGGTAAAAGATAGATAAATTTGTAGCAGATTGGATAAATAGATCTTGCGGAAACGCGAAATAAAATAAATAACAAAAAATTGCAGCAAGGTATTTTGGGGTTTTTGGAATAATAGATATGAAAATAAAAGAGGCAAATAATAGATCGCAAAGCAAATATGATAAAGAATAGACCCGGGGGCCGTAGATTTCACTAGTGGCTTCTCTCAAGAAAAATAACATACGGCGGGTAAACAAATTACTGTTGGGCAATTGATAGATCTTCAAATAATTATGACGATATCCAGGCAATGATCACTATATAGGCATTACGTCCAAGATTAGTAGACCGACTCCTGCCTGCATCTACTACTATTACTCCACACATCGACCGCTATCCAGCATGCATCTAGTGTATTAAGTTCATGGAGAAATGGAGTAATGCAATAAGAACGATGACATGATGTAGACAAGATCTATTCATGTAGGAATAGACCCCATCTTGTTATTCTTAATAGCAACGATACATACGTGTCATGTCCCCTTCTGTCACTGGGATTGAGCACCGTAAGATCGAACCCATCACAATGCACCTCTTCCCATGGCAAGAAAAATCGATCTAGTCGGCCTAACTAAATCAAAGATTTGAAGAAGAAATACAAGGCTACAAGTAATCATGCATATAAGAGATCAAAACTCAAATAACTTTCATGGATAAAATAGATCTGATCATAAACTCAAAGTTCATTGGATCCCAACAAACACACCGCAAAAAGAGTTACATCAAATAGATCTCCAAGAGACCATTGTATTGAGAATCAAAAGAGAGAGAGAGGAAGCCATCTAGCTACTAACTACGGACCCATAGGTCTACAATGAACTACTCACGCATCATTGGAGAGGCACCAATGAGGATGATGAACCCCTCTGTGATGGTGTCTAGATTGGATCTGATGTTTCTGGAACTTGCGGCGGCTGGAATTGTGTTTCGTCCACTCCCCTAGGGTTTTGGGATTTTCGGGGTATTTATAGAGCAAAGAGGCTGTGCGGGAGGCCATCGAGGTGGGCACAACCCACCAGGGCACGCCTGGGCCCCCAGGCGCGCCCAGGTGGGTTGTGCCCCCCTCGGGGCACCCCTCTGGTACTTCTTCGGCCCAAGTTGTTCCTTCTGGTCCAATTTTTTTTTTCAAAAAGTTTCGCTGCATTTGGACTCCGTTTGGTATTGATTTTCTGCGAAGTAAAAAACAAGTAAATGATTGTAAAACATACAAGAATGATAATATAACAGCATGGAACAAGCAAAAATTATAGATACGTTGGAGACGTATCAGGGGCTGAGGAAAAACTAGTACAGTGGATGAACAGCCTCGCGAGGGCTATGGTGCAGAGGGTGGAAAGGATCCGATCCCCCTCTATGGTGGTGGCTAACATATATTTATAGTGACCTTGGTCCTCTTCCCTCAAAACTTAGGCGGGAAGGGATCCCACAACGGCCAATTTGAAAGGGGATAATAAGTACATCTAATCCTGACGAAAGGTGGTCTTCTCTTGCAAAGCTTCTGGTCGTGACGCAACGGTGGGCTCGGCGATGACATCCGTCCTGCCGAGCGCGTGGTCTTGATCTTGTTGCACCAGAATGGAAAGCTTTGGGAGGCTCCTCGGGAACCCGCGTCTGTCCTTGCTCCCTTAGCACCGAAAGGGAAACTGCCCCTTCTGCGCCCGCTGGCGCCCGCCTGGCCTTGATCGTCATGGCTCACGTCATCGCAGCCTCGGGAGGCCGAGTACCTGCATAGAAATCTCCGCTCCTCGGGAGGCAACCTGGGGAGGCCGCTCCCTTGAAGGTCTTGGTGTCGTCCGCCTCGCGAGGCCGGGGCCCTCGCGAGGGTCTTGTCTTGAAGGCCTTGACGCCGGGTCGTACCAGGCCGTCGAGGGAGCCACGCCCCGGGCCGCAGGCAGGCAGATCTGGGTACCCTGGTTCTCAGAACGCCGACATGCACGCTGTCGAAAACATCTTATATTGTGGGATGGAGAGGGTATTTTTTTTACTGTGAGCATATATAGTATTAGATACAGAAAGCCTTTCTGTATCTAGTTGTGGGGAGAGGAATCCCAGTGCCTTCGCTTTTGGTTAGTAGTTTAGGTTATGGCTTTTTAGTCCTCGCAGGTGCGGTGCTCGCGCAGATGGCAGTGCTTCTTCTTCGAGTTTGTCTTTCGGGCTCCGATTCTCCTCGAGTTCGTCTATCTGGACGTAGTTCATCGAGCTCCGGCGTAGATTTCTGCCGACGATGAGGTTATGGCTTCTCGTCATGTGACGAGATTTAGTGTCAGGTGTTTCGGATCTATGCAAAGGTTCAACGACGACGACCGCGACTCTAGAATGCTGGTCCTTAGGGGCACGTGCACGAAGACTTTCCCGGCTGTCATCGATAAATGTTAAGCCGGCTCTGGTAGGGGAGCGATGACAGCGGCGTGTTGGCGGCTCATTCTAATGGCAGTAGTGGTTGTTCGGTGGTCTTAGAATCTTGATGAAATTTTATTATTTTTGAGATGTTCTGTATTTCATTTGAACTTTTATAATAGACATGATGCTTTTTGAGAAGAATAAAGACTGCAGCGGCGGAGCGGAGTCACCCACGCAAGAAAAGCCACCCACCTCAGTTGGAGCCACGAATTCTTTCGGAGAAGATAATAAAAGGAAGGCGATTCCCACCCGCCCAGCACGCACTGTCTCTCTCTGCTCCTTGCGCCGTGACCTGAGAGCTCCTCTCTCGCTATCGGCCTTCTCCGAGCACTCCACGCACGATCCAGTTCCAATTTCCAATGGGCTCGTCTCCAGCTCCAGGTAATTCCATTCACCAACGCAAACTCGAGATGCATTGTATGATTGGCCGAGGTTCCTACATCGATCCAATCGTGAGACCTTTTTGCTCCATAAGTTTGATCGATCGATGTTGTGCCAAACGGACCACGCACAGATGATGCCATCAGGCAGCATCTGCTGGACGTGGACGGCCTCGCCGCCGACGGGCCCAAGATACGGGTGCGCGGGCTGACGCTGCGGCCGCCGGGGGCGAACGGCGAGCAGACCGTGCCCGGGTCGGACCTGGACGTGCCGCGCGGGGTGGTGATGGGCGTCATCGGCCCCAGCGGCAGCGGCAAGTCCACCCTGCTCCGCGCGCTCAACCGGCTCTGGGAGCCCGCCCCCGGCGCCGTCACCCTCGACGGCGCCGACATCTGCGGCCTCGACGTCCTCGCGCTCCGCCGCAGGGTCGGCATGCTCTTCCAGCTCCCCGCCATGTTCCACGGTACGTACCTACCTACGCATATGCCATCCATTGAGATGCTCATTGGCATTGATTTCCCCAAAGCATGAGCAAATTAGTAGGACGCATGATCAGATCCATACCTAGTGAAACCTTTGCTTGCTGTAAATCAGCAAATTAATCCATTGTTGTAAATTAGTGGGGATCAAGAAACCGTTGACTTTGCATGCTCCGCGTCTCTGTCTGATTACTCCAAGAAAGAGACCTCCGATCTGAACGATCTGGGTGCTGCTCCAGGAACGGTGGCGGACAACGTGCGGTACGGGCCACGGCTGCGCGGCGAGACGCTCACCGACGCGCAGGTGAAGGAGCTGCTGAGCCTGTCGGACCTGGACGCCGCCCTGGCCTCCAGGCCGGCGTCGGAGCTGTCCGTCGGCCAGGCGCAGCGCGTCGCCCTGGCCCGCACCCTCGCCAACGACCCGGAGGTGCTGCTGCTGGACGAGCCGACGAGCGCGCTGGACCCGATCTCCACGCAGAACATCGAGGAGGCGATCGTGCGGCTGAAGAAGACGAGGGGGATCACGGCGGTGATCGTCTCGCACAGCGTGAGGCAGATCCAGCGGATCGCCGACCTGGCGTGCCTCGTCGTCGACGGCGTGGTCGTGGAGGTGCTCGCGCCGTCCGACCTGTCCCGGGCCAAGCATCACATGGCCCGCCGCTTCCTGGAGCTCAGCTAGCTGAACGTTTGTTCGTTTGTTTATTTGACTTTGGTCACGCGCCGACTACATTGTTCAGTGTCTCGACCTTTTCTTAATTCGGACGTGTCGCTTCAATCTTTGCTACCACGACGAACGACGCGCGCGATTTGCATAAACGTGCTACTTCTCTTTTTGAGATAGTAGCATAAATGTACTTTTGGTGTGTCTTGTAGACTGATGGAGCGAGAGAGGATTTTCTAGCGGCCTCGGTTTCTACCGGTGTCCTGCTAGCCAATCAAAGTGTGTTACATGCTCATGTATCTTTATATCATACGAAGTAATTGATTTATTTATTTTATCATCTCTGTTTTCCCTATTTTTCTAGGACACACCCACTGTTTTGGGGCCAAAACCTTATTGTATTTAACATATTTTATTCTTTCATCCACGATTCATCTATCCATACTCTTTGTTTGATTCTAAATTCGTAACATTTTTAACTTTTTGAACCAATGATCCGATTTACATTCCATTTACCGATTAGTGTTCATGGCATCTAAATCTTTAAAACAAGATCAATCTTGGTCATGTTTTGAGAATGTCTAAATACAAATTTTGAGATCGTAATGAAACTTATATGAAATCTGAGATGAAACATTAATGACACCGGAATGTACCAATAATGAAAGCATGCAAAAGGAAATGAAATGAAACTTTAATGAAATGCGACATGAAACAATAATGAACATGCAAAAGAGAATGTAATGAAACAATAATGAAGACATGTAAAATTGTGATGACACGCACATGAAACCATATTGAAAATATGTTACCATGCGGCTTAACGTGCTTGTGGCACAAAGGTAATAAAATAGGAGTCTGACGCCATGGGGATTCGGGATCTCCTACTTGAAGAAGCAAGGAAAAAACATGTTTACGAAGTCAAACCATGACAGATAATTTAACGAAATGGTATGAAAACTCAAACATCAAAATGTAACCTAAATGTAACAACTAACACATGGTTAGTAGAACAAAAAGAAATTCAAATGAAACAAGTCAAAAGTGATAATTTAGATTCATTATAGTTTCAAAACTTAAATTTTAAATTATTTCAAAACATGTCCAAGATTGATCTTATTTTGAAGATTTAAATACCATGAACACAAATATCCAAATGGACACATATAAGATATTTGATTCAAAAGTTATAAATGATACAAACCTGAAAATCAAACTAAAAAAGCATGGGTGAGTGGGTAGCGAAATTACTCTCTCGCAGCAACACGTGGATATTTTTTTACATGATAATATGTGTCTCATTTATATCATGAAGATCAAAGTACAAGTCACGTAAAAACCGATGTGACAAAACTGAAAAGACAGCAGAACGTCTCCGAGCCTGGCACCAACGCCCGTCACCTGCCTCCGGCACCACCACAACAGTCACCGAAGAAAAGAAAAAAGGGACGGATCACCTCCTCACCCGAGCTCGACGCGGCTCCATCGCTAATAAGTTTTGCGGACCTCCAAAGTGGCTCACCAAAAGTGAAGCCATTGCCGTTGAACGAATCAGACCGAGGCAACAACCCGGACACACCGTCAAACTCCAGATCTGAAACCACCACGAGTAAGACGTTGAAGGAGGAAACCACACCTGCCATCCATCAAACACGAAACCAACACACGTTTATACAAAATATATATAGAACAGCAGACTCATGTATACAGTATTGGTAGACATAATACCGTATTGGTCAAGGTCAACATGTATGTGTCTTCGGGTGACAACATGGATTGCGACTTGTCATCCAGATTCACATGATCACTTCTCAAAGGAGTGTTAGTCCTTGTTCCTTCCTCCTATTAGTTGTGGAATGTGCAGTTGCGCCATTAAACTAAGAACAGGGGTGAAGCTAGAGCAGAAGCCCATTAAGTTCAGCTCTGTTGGTTATCGGTGTATTCTTTCGGTAGTTGTCAATGTTAGAGACTAATTCAGTAGGCATTTGATGGGCTTCGTTGGGTTCAGCTCTTGCCCTGTTTTTTTTTCTTGTTTTTTTGGGGAATCACCATTAAGGCGGATACAAACGGGTTTTACAGAATACAACAAGGGCACATATTATCATATTGTTTGTAGCGGTTAGCCTTTATTTATTTTATTCAGATGTGTTCGTAAAGTTGGCCTTTTACCCAAAGAAAATACAACAAGGGCGAACAATATTTTGTGTGTAGAATACAAACACAACACATTAACATTGCATTCGAAAACTGTGCTCAAGTCAAGTGTGTACATGTGTACCAAATTGTCACCGCTGCATGCTTAATGCCATTCTTCCCGTTGATTTTATTAGTTAAACCGTGCCAACGAACGTAATCAAACTCAGTTGCTAGACACGCGGCGGAGCATACAGTCTACAAGAGTCCTTTGTAATTTGTCTAATCAGTCACACAGCAAATCGGCATAAGCGTCGTTGTCTGATGTATCGTAATGTGGAAGGTGTTAATTATTGTTATCTGAGACCATAATAATTGCACAAACTTGTTTCTCCGATAGTTCAAACAGAAGTGCATATGATTACTGCATCTGTTTAATTTAATGTTTCTCGTTCGACATATTTTAGTTAATTAAGCGCATCTTTGCTGATGCATGGAACGACCCCGCCTCATTCTAAGTATTATCTTACTTCTTCCCTTTGAGAATGTCAAGACATATTTTAGTTCTGGGCCCAAAGAGGTCATAAGAGTGAGATAACAGTTCAGAGAAATGATCACGCCATTTTCTTGCGTTGCTATTATCACAAGAAAGATGTAAGTTAGTGTAGTTGTTTACTCACAAATGTACAAGAGAGATGGAAGATAATTAACAAAATTAAACTCTTTATTGAATAAAAAATTAAAATTAGACTAACTCTCCCATAGAGAAATAATTAAACTAACTGCCCTAGGGAAGCTCCACCCCTGGACGTTAACGCTACCTCCCAGGGAATGGGAGAAACACAAGGAAGCTTAAATGTTACTCCCTCCTTCCCAAAATAAGTGACTCAACTTTGTACTAGCTTTGTAGTACATCACATGATTTGGAATATGATTGAATTACATATATATATATGGTTGATTGGAATAAGACGGGTACCATGCAGAGGGTTATTCGTATCTTCCTAACCCAACAACTTAATGAGGACTTGGTTAACATTAACTGAATGATCATAAGTATGTGTGAAGATCCTCTATAATCTTTTTTTCTGAACACTGATAGGAGTGGAACACAGTGACAGCACTGTACTTAATCAGTTTGAAAAGATGGGTGATTCATCCCCGAGAACTCTAGTTTAGTCTGACCTCAATTGGTTTCCTTACTTAATTGTGTCAAAGTCTCACTGCATCAATCCTTAGTTGCATCTTCGCCAGATGCAACCTACACTGGGACACTAGGGCATCTCAAACAATGATATGTCGTCGTTGGTTAGCTCTTGCCACATCACCTAACTGTTACATAGAGGGTTAATATTTAGGAGAGAGATGGTTCATTATTGGTAAACCTTTATGCCATAGCCTGCAAACCAATAAACAAAGAGAGAGGCAAAGAACAAATGAGAGAGAAAATAAAAATATATAATTATAGACTAGTGTCACATTCAACTTATTGCAATAGATATATGTAATAGTATTGGTTGATGACATGGTTGACTATACAAACATACTTACATACATATAATTGAAGATGGCCTAAAAAGGCGAGGGTTCACGCGTACACGGAACTCAAAGTGGCTCCAAGCATTACCGCTCATGGTACAAAGACGTTCACATCACTAGCATCACGCAAGAACCATGCTTTCACACACCTCACATGAACGGCTAGGGATTTGTAGCACACGGGGCGGGGGCACGCAGCCCCCATTTTCTTTTGGCCTTCTACTTTCAATCTTTCATACCCTTTGAACTAAAGTCTAAATTAAATTTCATTTCATATTCATGTTTGTGGTACAAGGACGTTCAAATGACATCCATTTTGAATACGTTTTCATAAGTTTTTCAAACTTCGTTAAGTTTCAACTTCTAAAATTTGGTACGACCGACCGACAAAAAATCGTAAGTTTCAGAAACTAAAACTTAAAACTTATTATGCCCACGCGTGGAAACCAACGAATTTGCGATTTGCAAGAAAATTGAGCGGCCAGCACGGCTGGGCAAGTCCGTGCCCCTGCGAGTTTCCGCCGCACGAACAACCCTCAACCACATGCTATATTGATGGAGACGGGGATAAATCATGAATCTGATCAACAACATACTTATGTGTGTAATTTGGGTAGCAAGTTTTGTACACTGTGGAGAGGAGTCATGTCCCTGATCCTCTACAATCTATTTTTCTAAATACTGATAGGAGTGGATCAGGGACAATAATGTATTTAATCCGTTTGAAGAGATGAGTGATTCATCCCCGAGAACTCTAGTTTACTTTGACCCAGATTGGTTTCCTTACTTCATCGTTTCAAAGTCTCACTACAATCAATCCTTAGTTGCATCTTCGCCAGATGCAACCTACACTGGGACAGGCCATCTCAAACATTGATATGTCATCGTGGGTTAGCTCTTGCCACATCACCTAAATCTAATGTAGAGGGTTAATATTCAGCAGAGAGATGGTTCATTAATGGTAAAACTTTATACCATAGCCTGCAAACCAAGAAAAAAACAAATGGGATAAAGACCATATAATTATAGACTAGCAGTTTTTTAGAGTGAATAGAATAAAACTACCACTTTTCGTGTTAGGGTTTCAAAGCACTACCAAAATTTTGTTTGCGAATGACAACTACCAGAATCAGTGTCGGCTGTTTAAAAAAAACCCAAAATGCCCATTGCTAACAAATTAAACCGTTTATGACAGGTCCTGCCCGCACCTAAATGAACCGTCAGTTTGACCGTTAACTGACATATGGGGCCCACAAACAAATTATCCCTTAACCCATTTGTCTTTATAATACTCCAACACCACTAAAGGGACACTAGATGCACTTATAACCTGATTGTATTTTTAAAAAGTTTCCAGGGACCCCATTGCGTTTTTAAATGTTTGTAAGGACCTGATAGCTTTTTTAAAGCATTTACTAGGACCCAATTGCTTTTTTTGAGGAAGAGATACTGACATGTGGGCCCCATATGTCAGTTAACGGTCAAACAACCGGTTCTCTTACATGCGGGTCTCAACTGTCATAATCATGATCAATTGTAAAGCACTCGGCATTTTGGGTTTTCTGAAACAACTGACGTCGATTCTGGTAGTTATCAGCCACAAACAAATTTTTGATAGTGTTTTGGAATCCTAATGAAAAAATGGTAGTTTTATGCTATTCACTCAGTTTAAAAAAAATTATAGACTAGTGTTACATATAACTCATTGGAATACATGCATATAATAGTGTTGGTTCACGATGTTGTTGTCTATACACACTATACCTGGCCATAAGTCGGGCCGGCCCAGGCTTCGGGCCGGCTGAAAGAACATGCGGTGCCCCCATGTTTGGTTTTGGTAATTGATGACAATCTCTATGGACTAATGGTTGCCTTGAGTTATATTTGAAGGATTTGTCCATAGGCTTTTCTTGGAGTCCATTTGTTGGTTTCAAGGAGAGTTTGTGATGACCAAGATGCTATTCAAGGAATTACCTAAAGATTGGTCATGTGAGAGGTTGATCAAGACTAAATCAAAGAGTGAATCGAGTTGATCAACACACAAAGCGTAGAAGATGTACCGAGGGGGACCAAGCGATCCCATGGTATGGTAAGCATTGTCAATTACGCTTTGTGTACTAACCCATGGTCTTCGTGAGAGTTCTTTGTGGGGTTAGGTTGCGGTGTGCAAGTTCAAGTGGATCATCATGAAGAGATCACATGCTTGAAGCTTGCCGTCCATTGTGGTGACAATGGACTTGTGAAAATGTGCCAAAGAGTGGCTCACCCATAGTGGAGTATGGGGGAGCAATCAACTAGTCTTCATTGAGCGAACGCAATCAAGAAGGGTGGTCCAACTTGAGGGAGTTAAGATCGTCATCATCTAGCTCAAGTGGACTTCGTGCAAGGCAAAGGTTTGCCCTTGATAGGTTTTATATTTTACCGGTCTCATGGTGATAGTTTGGAGACCGGGTTATAGGATCGATAGCCGTACTATCAAGGGGGGCTCTCAAGTGAGTAGCTTGATCGTATCGTTCGTCGAGAGCTCAAACCATTGCATCCTTGCATCATCTTTCTTGATTCTTATTTGTATTTTATTTTGAGGTTTTAGATCTTGTGGTTATCTTCGTGGCAAGCTCTAGTACATCGAAAACGGATTTCATATGCTTCTTCTATCGCGTTTTCAGTGTTGGAGGTTTTAACGGTCTTTTTCGAGGAAGGGTTCTCACCATTTTCTCATGGGACTTTTCTAATTTGCTTCTTATTGATATTTCTACCAAGATTGTGTTAGCCCATGTCGTTAGCTTTCCAACAAACTTGGTTTCGTTGAATTCGGAGTCCGTTTGCAGAAGTTGTGGCAGTTTTGGTGTTCTGAAAAGGCTGCAGCGGTACTACCGCGGATTGGAGCGGATGTAATTTTTTACTACCGCTCCAGAGCGGTACTACCGCGGCTACTACAGCGGTAGTACCGCTCCAGACCAAAATCTCGTATTAGGTCCAGCGGTGGTAGGCACGGATGTATTTTCTTTAGTACCGCTCGCTAGCAGTAGTACCGCTACCCTTTGCGGTAGTACCGCTATCCCTAGCGGTAGTACCGTGAGGACTAGCGGTAGTACCGCTCCGGCGGTTCTACTGGCCTTTTGCCTCCTCGCTGTTGTTTTTCAAAGGGCTACTACCGCCCTAGCGGTAGTACCGCTCCTTGGAGCGGTAGTACCGCTCTGTGCGGGCTGTGAGGATAACGGTTGAATTTTTCCCCACCTATAAAAGGGGGTCTTCTTCCCCAATGGACCTTATCTCTTTAGCTCATGTTCTTCCCCCATTGTTGACCTTCTTTGAGCTTGCTAACTCTCAATCCCTCCAATGATTCTTGCTAGTTCTTGAGGGAAAAGAGAGAGGAGATCTAGATCCACGTTTCCACCAATCACTTTCTCCTCTAAGTGAGGGGAACCCCTTGGATCTAGATCTTGGAGTTCTTCGTGTTCTTCTTTCGTTCTTCCTCTCATTTTCCTCCCTAGCATTAGTTGTTTTGGTGGGATTTGAGAGAGAAGGACTTGGGCACTCCGTGTGCCCTTGCCATTGCATTTGGTGCATCGGTTTGAGTTCTCCACGGTGATACGTGGAAGTGAAGTTTGAGAAGCTTATTACTCTTGGGTGTTTGGGCACCCTAGAGCTTGTTCCTCTTGGGTGCCTTGGCGCCCTAGATGGTTGGTGTTGTTCGGAGCTCAATCATTGTGGTGTAAAGCTCCGGGCAAGCGTCGGGGTCTCCAATTAGGTTGTGGAGATCGCCCCGAGCAATTTGACGGGTACCGGTGACCGCCCCCAAGGGTTGCCAAAGTGTACGGGTTCGGTGACCGCTCCCAAGGGTTGCCATTTGTACGGGTTCGATGACCGCCCTCAAGGGTCCCTTAGTGGAATCACGGCATCTTGCATTGTGCGAGGGCGTGAGGAGATTACGGTGGCCCTAATGGCTTCTTGGGGAGCATTGTGCCTCCACACCGCTCTAAACAGAGATTAGCATCCGCAAGGGTGTGAACTTCGGGATACATCGTCGTCTCCGCGTACCTCAGTTATCTCTTACCCGAGCCCTTTACTTATGCACTTTACTTTGTGATAGCCATATTGTTTCTTGTCATATATCTTGCTATCACATAGTTGTCTATCTTGCTTAGCATAAGTTGTTGGTGCACATAGGTGAGCCTAGTTGTTGTAGGTTTTGTGCTTGTCAAATTAACCGCTAGGTTTATTCCGCATTTGTTCAAGCCTTAACCGTAATTATTTTAAAGCGCCTATTCACCCCCCCTCTAGGCGACATCCTCGATCTTTCAATTGGTATCAGAGCCTCGTCTCTCTTTTTAGGGCTTAACCGCCTAGAGAGTAAGGATGTCGACTAGGGGCTTAGGATTCTCTGACACTCTTAGTTTCGATGGCACAAATTTTGATGTTTGGGTAAGTCGCATGCTTAATCTCTTTAGGGTCATGGACCCAAATTTAGAGCGAATTGTAGATATGGGTTTTTCTCCTCCAAAGGATCCCCAAAGATTATCTTTAGAGGATGAGAAAAACTCTTATCTCAATGCTCAAGCTTATAATGTGCTTTTCGATGCTTTGAGCAATGTAGTTATATTTCAACTCATGCCGTTTCGGGATGCTCATGAGTTGTGGACAAAGCTTCAAGATAAATATGGCGTGTCCAAGTTTCGTGGGGATGATTTTTCTCCCTCCACCTCCGGCCGTGTTGCTTTCTCAACTTCTTCTACTTCACCTACATGTGGATTGCCACAAGGTAATGATATGGTGAGTAGTGGTGTTCATTGCAATAATGATAGTGTGCTTATCGTTGATGATCCCTCATCTCTATCTTATTGCAATGCTCCATCTTTGGACTCCAACACTTCGAGCACTCCAAATGTTTCACATGCTTGTGTTGATAGTCCGTGCATATCTTGTAGAAATTGCTTGACTAAATCTCATGATGATATGCTTGCTATGTCTTGTTGCCATGATAAAAATGCATCTATTTCCTCGAATTGTTGTGCTAACAATGTAGAGGAAACCCAACACTCAATGGAACAAGATGTGGTTTTTAATGGTGCTTCAAGGGATCCTACATTATCATCTATTGCGTTTTGCCTTATGGCCAAGGCTTCAAAGGTATCTCCTACCTTGAACCCCAATATGTCTCTTGATGATGATGTTGATGCTAATGATGATGAGGATAATGATGAAGAGAATGATAATGTTGCCTCCTTAAAATCTAAGGGGGAAATGATTTTTAAAGCTCTTCATAAAAATAAAATTGCTTGTTCCAACTTCATGGAAATCATGTCCATTGCCATTGAGGGCAAGAAATATATTGATGAGTTGGAATCTCGTCTTGAGGAGCATGAGGTCACCATTGAGAAAATGGAAGGTCATGAGCGTGATTACGCTAATGAGATCGCGGACCTCTCTCAAGCTCTTGAACTTGAACAAACCACCAAGGAATCTCTTGAGGAGACCTTTACTCTAGAATTATCTAGAATAAAGGAATCTCATGATAGAGCCCTTGAGGTGGCCAATGATTTCAAAACTAAAAATGCTAAGCTTGAAGTTGCTCATGCTAGACTCCTTGAGGATTTTGAGCACCTCGAAAATGGCTCAAGGGTCATTAAGAGTGAGCTCATCGAACTCACCGAGTCTCATGCTCAACTTAAAGCTTCTTATTCAAAAGAGCTTGCCAAGTTGCCTTCTCCTCTTGTTGTTAATGATGATGCTTGTGCTACTAACTCTACTTCTTGTGAAGCATCCATTTTGAAGGAGAATGTTGAGCTACGAGCTCAACTTGAGTTGCTATCTAGCAATTTTGGGAAATTGGAAGAAAATCATGTAAAGCTCACAAGCTCTCATGATGATCTTCTAGTATCCCAAAATGTGCTAAAGATAGCTCATGAGGCTATGATTACTAAGGTAACATCTAGTGAGCCTCATGTGGATACTAGCTCTACTTCTAGTCAAAATGCCTTATTGCCATGTGCTAGTCCTCGCAATTTCTCTACCCATAATGTTGCTACATCTTGTGATGAATTGCTTTCCTTGCCTTGTTGCTCCAACGATGAAGCGTATACTTCCTCTAGTACTTGTGTTGATACTAACCATGTAGAGGAAATCAAAGAGCTCAAGGCCCAAGTCAATTATTTGAAGAAAGACTTGGAAAAGAGTCATGAAGGGAAGTCCACACTCAACAATATCTTGAGTGTGCAAAAATCCCCCAATGACAAAGGTGGACTTGGATTCAACTTCAATAAGAAGAAGAAGTCCAAGAGAATCAAGAAGAAGGGCCAAGAACAAGTCAAGAATTCGGCCAAGATTATTTGCTTCAGGTGCAAAATTGAAGGGCATCATGTTAGATCTTGCCCATTGAAGAAGAAGCCCATTAATGACAAGCAACAAGGGAAGCGGCCACAAGTTCATTCTCATGCTCAACCTCAAGTTGAAAAAGGCCTCTTCCCAAGAAGACTCAAGCTAATGCTTCTTAAGTTGAGAAATCAAGTGAGAAGAAAGTGAAGAGTAGACGTTGCTACTTATGTCGTGAGAAAGGTCACGTCGCTTCTTCATGCACTAGTGGTAACTTATCCAACCCAATTATTATTGATGATATCTATTCTCTTGGGAAGGATAAGGTTGGCAATGTGTTTGCCAAGTTTGTTGGTAATCAAAGTGGTTTCAAGCAAAGAACCATTTGGGTTGCCAAGCCTATTGTGACTAACCTCTTAGGACCCAACTTGGTTGGGGACCAACAAGCTCAAACTTGATCAATAGGTGTTGTTTGAGGGCATTGGAGACTTGGCTACATTATGAAGAGTTAAGGGGTCTTCATCATTCATATTGTCTCAAGCCAAGTCATTCGGATTATCAAGTTTCTATCTTATATCCAATGTTCCTCCTTGCGGTAACTCGTGCTTAAATTGTTTACATTGAAAGTTACTTGCTCCTTTTGCATGTTTTGGTTTTGTACCATGCATGTGTTTGTATATGTTGTGCTTCCAACTTGCTTATCTTGAGCAATCAAGTATGTGTGTGTTGGTTTGCACAGCATGTACGTGTGTGTCGTGCGTTGAGCCTTTATGCTTCTTATTTGTATCCTAGTTGGCTCGTGTGAGAGATTAATGGAACATCCCATTTTGGGGGCGTGATGTGCTTTGTGCACCTCACAATCCTATAAATGTGTGTACATGAGGAATGCCATCTAGTATTGATATTACAAGATTATCTAGTCGCTAGGTGGTATGTCTCTCATGAGAAATTCAAATTCTAAAAAGTCCATTAATTATCTCTTGTTGGATTCTCTTATTGCCTCTTGTTAAGTTTTCATTGGTATCACATTATGGGGGAGTAATATGCTATATGCATATTACAAGCCTAGAAAATGTGTACATTTGAGATATTGTCACTTAGAGTTGATATTATTAATTATCTTGTTCCTAGGTGACATGTTAGCTCTACAAGTTGCAATTTGCTTGTGTTTGTTGTGAAGATGATGTTGGATATCCTTGTTATCTACCATCAGGAATTATTTCCAAATACTTCTTGTCTTTTGACAATTGGAACTCACTTATGTGTGGTAGAATTTATTGATCATCTTTACATTGGCTTTTATTTTTATTTGCCTTATCTCTTGCCAAGGATTGTGTCCACTCCCGTTGTCTTCCATACCACTTGTGGATCTTGTTAATTTCTTGTTCTTGTCTAGTGTTTTCTAGATATAGTGAAAGTGGTGATCCCACCTTGTGCATTTTGTATTCAAATGCAAATTCTCTATAATGCACAACTCATGGGGGAGCTATCCTATTTTCTTTAGAACACTCTTCTTGTGATCCTTATCAAGTGTGTTTTGGTGGAAGGCAAGCCGTTTCTTTTTGGTACTTTGTGCCATCATGAAACTTTGTAGAGGGCATGGTTTGTTTGGAACCATCCTCTCTTTTGGGAGTTTGATTTCTTTCATTTTGAGTGTGCCAATGGATATCTCATTCCTTGATGTATCGTTTAATGATATCTTTCAAGTGATGATTTCTCCATTTGGTAATCTATTTTCTCTTGGTATTTCTTTCTCATTTGGTATCGCTTCTTGAAAGTCTTGAGCATGCATAGTCACTTCGTGTATTTTATTTGGCATGTTTTCTTTCCTTGATCCAATATATAGGGGAAACTCCATCAAGTCTCAATTTGGATGAGATGTGCATGAAATTCATTTCCATTTCTATATGCACATATGTTTGTGGAGTTTGTCCTATGTATTGGTGTTTCTAACTCTTTGGTCCCAATGAGTTTGGGTACCATTTTGTTTGTGTTGTTGTTCTAGGAACAATTGGAGATGCATTGGATGCTCGGCTCACTCACAAGGAAGGTGTTGTCACCATGTGCTTATTGGAGTCAAGCTAGGATGATCAATGAACTACTATCTACCTTCAATTGGTATCTACTACATCTGTACAATGGTATCTCGGTAACAAGTATCATCATCTACTTCATGCACACATTTCTTGCATCAACCTTGTGTAGGTTGTATCATGGCATGTAATTCTTGATTCGTTCTTATGATACTTGTTTCCTTTCTCAAAGCATCCCAACGATGATCTCGTGTTGCTAGTTGTGATGTCTTTGATGATTGTGTGGTAGGAGTTAATTTATATACTATAAGACCATATCTAGCCATGTGCTATGCTTTCAAGCAAATATCTTAGTGGTATATTTATGACTTCCTTGTGGATATCTTGTTCTTTCCTTGTGTAACCATTTCGTGTGTACATCCTTCTTTGTGGATCGATATCATCATGATCTTCATCTACCTAGAATCTTATACACTTGAGAGAAGTTACATATCTAGTTGATATCCCTTTCTTTCACGTCCACCTTTTCCTTCTTGTTTTATTTCTTTGGTGGCTCCGTGAAAGTGTGTGCCTTGAGTGCGGGTCATATCTCGTTGCATCTTGCTGCACTCTTGTGTGGTGAAGATCATTTTCCTCATGCTTGTCTTGACGAGGCTTTTTGCCATCTTAATTGGTATCCCTCGTCTTGATGAGGCTTTCACTTTCTATCTTCACCATGGGTTGTCACAAGCTTGGTTGTTATTTCACTTTTTAGTAAGCTTGTGTATCCATTTGCCTGTTGTGTGTGTGTGTGGGAAGGACATGTCTGGCACCTTGTATCTCATTTATCCAAGACTATGTTGATGCTTAATGCTCATCCTTATATTAGTCTTCTCAAGTGCTTTGCCATGACTCACACACATCGGTTTTGGTTGAGCCTATTCTTAAGTTGCCTCTTTTACATGTTGCTCAACCATGTGTTTGTTGCAAGTGATAGGCTTAGTTTTCTATATGCTCACTTGCTCTTGTTGTGAGTTTCTATTGATTTTGGGGGAGCTATGGTCCTATTTTGTGCACTTTGTATCAAAATACAAATATTCTTATGTGTGCACAAATCATGGGGAGCTTCTCTAGTTTCTTTAGAACACTCCTTTGCTCATATCATAATATCTTTTTCATGTGGCTCATATGAGCATTGGTCTTGTTAGTTCAATTGGTATCTTTTGATTGCCTGATTGCTTGTTTCTCTCTTTGTTATGTCTTTGTGGCATATCATTCTTTGGCAATCTTTGAGCCTCAATATATTTTGTCTTCCTCCAAGTATTTACCTTTGGATATGTGTAGTGCATTCCACTCTCTTATTGAGAAATACACAATTTATGGAGGAACACAATTTATATTGGCCTTCTAAGCTTTTTGCCCATTTTGGCAATCGATGCCAATGGGGGAGAAGTTTCAGAGAATTTTGTGGGGAGATGTTTAGAGATCTTCTTCGTGCTTTGGTTTTGTTCCTAAGCATTTGCATCTCATACGCATCTTCGTGCTTTGGTTTTGTTCCTAAGCATTTGCATCTCATACGCATCTTCGTGCTTTGGTCTTGTTCCTAAGCATTTGCATCTCATACGCATGCATTATTGGTTGGTGCATTGCATGGTGATGCATAATTCCTTGTATAAACTCTCTTGAAAGTGATTGTCATCAATTACCAAAATGGGGGAGATTGAAAGAACATGCGGTGCCCCCATGTTTGGTTTTGGTAATTGATGACAATCTCTATGGACTAATGGTTGCCTTGAGTTATATTTGAAGGATTTGTCCATAGGCTTTTCTTGGAGTCCATTTGTTGGTTTCAAGGAGAGTTTGTGATGACCAAGATGCTATTCAAGGAATTACCTAAATATTGGTCATGTGAGAGGTTGATCAAGACTAAGGCAAAGAGTGAATCAAGTTGATCAACACACAAAGCGTAGAAGATGTACCGAGGGGGACCAAGCGATCCCATGGTATGGTAAGCATTGTCAATTACGCTTTGTGTACTAACCCATGGTCTTCGTGAGAGTTCTTTGTGGGGTTAGGTTGCGGTGTGCAAGTTCAAGTGGATCATCATGAAGAGATCACATGCTTGAAGCTTGCCGTCCATTGTGGTGACAATGGACTTGTGAAAATGTGCCAAAGAGTGGCTCACCCATAGTGGAGTATGGGGGAGCAATCAACTAGTCTTCATCGAGCGAACGCAATCAAGAAGGGTGGTCCAACTTGAGGGAGTTAAGATCGTCATCATCTAGCTCAAGTGGACTTCGTGCAAGGCAAAGGTTTGCCCTTGATAGGTTTTATATTTTACCGGTCTCATGGTGATAGTTTGGAGACCGGGTTATAGGATCGATAGCCGTACTATCAAGGGGGGCTCTCAAGTGAGTAGCTTGATCGTATCGTTCGTCGAGAGCTCAAACCATTGCATCCTTGCATCATCTTTCTTGATTCTTATTTGTATTTTATTTTGAGGTTTTAGATCTTGTGGTTATCTTCGTGGCAAGCTCTAGTACATCGAAAACGGATTTCATATGCTTCTTCTATCGCGTTTTCAGTGTTGGAGGTTTTACCGGTCTTTTTCGAGGAAGGGTTCTCACCATTTTCTCATGGGACTTTTCTAATTTGCTTCTTATTGATATTTCTACCAAGATTGTGTTAGCCCATGTCGTTAGCTTTCCAACAAACTTGGTTTCGTTGAATTCGGAGTCCGTTTGCAGAAGTTGTGGCAGTTTTGGTGTTCTGAAAAGGCTGCAGCGGTACTACCGCGGATTGGAGCGGATGTAATTTTTTACTACCGCTCCAGAGCGGTACTACCGCGGCTACTACAGCGGTAGTACCGCTCCAGACCAAAATCTCGTATTAGGTCCAGCGGTGGTAGGCACGGATGTATTTTCTTTAGTACCGCTCGCTAGCAGTAGTACCGCTACCCTTTGCGGTAGTACCGCTATCCCTAGCGGTAGTACCGTGAGGACTAGCGGTAGTACCGCTCCGGCGGTTCTACTGGCCTTTTGCCTCCTCGCTGTTGTTTTTCAAAGGGCTACTACCGCCCTAGCGGTAGTACCGCTCCTTGGAGCGGTAGTACCGCTCTGTGCGGGCTGTGAGGATAACGGTTGAATTTTCCCCCACCTATAAAAGGGGGTCTTCTTCCCCAATGCACCTTATCTCTTTAGCTCGTGTTCTTCCCCCATTGTTGACCTTCTTCAAGCTTGCTAACTCTCAATCCCTCTAATGATTCTTGCTAGTTCTTGAGGGAAAAGAGAGAGGAGATCTAGATCCACGTTTCCACCAATCACTTTCTCCTCTAAGTGAGGGGAACCCCTTGGATCTAGATCTTGGAGTTCTTCGTGTTCTTCTTTTGTTCTTCCTCTCATTTTCCTCCCTAGCATTAGTTGTTTTGGTGGGATTTGAGAGAGAAGGACTTGGGCACTCCGTGTGCCCTTGCCATTGCATTTGGTGCATCGGTTTGAGTTCTCCACGGTGATACGTGGAAGTGAAGTTTGAGAAGCTTATTACTCTTGGGTGTTTGGGCACCCTAGAGCTTGTTCCTCTTGGGTGCCTTGGCGCCCTAGATGGTTGGTGTTGTTCGGAGCTCAATCATTGTGGTGTAAAGCTCCGGGCAAGCGTCGGGGTCTCCAATTAGGTTGTGGAGATCGTCCCGAGCAATTTGACGGGTACCGGTGACCGCCCCCAAGGGTTGCCAAAGTGTACGGGTTCGGTGACCGCTCCCAAGGGTTGCCATTTGTACGGGTTCGGTGACCGCCCTCAAGTGTACGGGTTCGGTGACCGCCCTCAACCTTTGCAAATATTTCTCGCTCAGTAATTATTTGGTCAGTAGCAACAGCGATAAGCAGTACTGCAGTAGCAAATACTAACATTATAGCAAGCAGATCAAAAAATGTTCAATCTACAAAATTTTAACAACAACAGCAAGGCAGTAGCAGTCAGTGTAGCACAATGCACATGCACATATTATCCTGTCTGTGAGTGAGTGAGTCTGTCCATTACCAATCTGGCTCTTCAGTGCGGCTGCGGCTGCGGCAGACGGCGTGGCGGACAGGCAGAGTCGCGGAGACCAGGGCAAGGGAGGCCGGAGGCCGGAGCAGAGCCGGCGTGCAGAGCAGTAGAGCCGCAGCCCGCAGAGGAGAGCCGGAGAGAGGCTTAGCGGGCGTCGTTCAGTGCGGAGGCGCGGACCGGCGAGCACCGGAGGGGCAGCGGCAGTGGAGGAGGGAGGGGGCGCCGGTGGTGGAGAGGGGAGGGGCCCACGGTGGTGAGGGGGGAGGGGGGCGGCGATGGAGGGGGGAGAAGGGGGCGGCGGTGGAGGGAAGAGGGGGCAGCGGTTGAGGGATGGAGGGAGGGGTGCGGCGGTGAGTTGGTGAGGGGGACTGCTTCGTGTTTTTTGAGTGGTGCTGCGTGCTGTTTGTTATTGCTTTGCTGCGGTTTTCCTTTTCTTTCTTTTTCTTCTTCTTCTTCTCTTCTCTTTAGTTTTTTCTTCTTCTTCTTCTTCCTTTGTTCTTTATTGTCTTCGCTGCTCCTTCCTCTTTTTTTTTTCTTCTTCTTCTTCCTTCCTTGCTCTCTTTCTTTATTCCTATTTTTTTTAGTCTGTATCAATATATTATTATTTCTCTCGCGCGGGGGGCCAAATTAACCCCCCGCATTGCCGTCTGTTTTTTTTTCTCTTTGCCGTCCGCCAGCAGACGGCAAAGAATTCTTTGCCGTCCGCCAGCAGACGGCAAAGAGGATGACCGTTAGACGGCCACCGCCGTGAAACTGTGGGCCCCTCTTACCGGCAGACGGCAAAGAAGTGGCCCGTGTGACCTACCCAGTGCAGTACCCCCGTGGGGTCCACTTTGGACTTTGCCGTCTGCTGGCGGATGGCAAAGAACTCTTTGCCGTCTGCTGGCGGACGGCAAAGAGCTCGCAGATGGCAAAGACCCTGTTTGCCATCAGCTGGTTCTTTGCCGTCTGCTTTGAGAAGACAGACGGCAAAGAGCCTCTTTGCCATCAGCTGGCAGATGGCAAAGACCCAGATTCCAGTAGTGTGAACTTCGGGATACATCGTCGTCTTCGCGTACCTCAGTTATCTCTTACCCGAGCCCTTTACTTATGCACTTTACTTTGTGATAGACATATTGTTTCTTGTGATATATCTTGCTATCACATAGTTGTCTATCTTGCTTAGCATAAGTTGTTGGTGCACATAGGTGAGCCTAGTTGTTGTAGGTTTTGTGCTTGTCAAATTAACCGCTAGGTTTATTCCGCATTTGTTCAAGCCTTAACCGTAATTATTTTAAAGCGCCTATTCACCCCCCCTCTAGGCGACATCCTCGATCTTTCACCGGCCCTAATAAAGCCCGTAGCAGAAACCCTAGGTCTGGGCTCGGCCCGGCCGTCGAACCTAGATTTCAGGCCTAGGCCCATCCCATCAGAGGAAAAGCTCTATCAAGCCTCGGGCCGGGCCGATTCCCTAAGACACAACCATGCCAAGCCCAAGCCTGACCTTCGGGCTCAAAACTTAGGCCCGGGCCCGGCTCACGGGCAAGACCTGGCCGGGTCGGGTCGGGCTTTTTTCGGGCCGTCTGGGCCGGGTTTCCCATGGCGAGGTGTAATACAGACATAGTTATATCAAACTGTTGAAGATGCCCTAAAAAACGAGGCTTCGCGCTCTTATACATGAAACTCAAAGTGGCTCCCAAGCATCACCGCTCAAGGTACAAAGACGTTCACATCACCAGCAACACAACACACACCTCGCATTCACACGCCCCACACGAACTACCCTTGATCACATGCCAATATTGGTTGAGACGGGGATAAATCATGCAGTGTGACGGAGGGGGACGCCAGCGGTGAACCGGCACCCCCTCTTCCTTGTATTGTTGTGCAGTGGTTGCCGATCCTGGTAGCGAGGGGTAGATGTTCGACGAAATGCTGGACAATGGAGCGCAGACATGTCCAGTGCCATTAGTGGGCTGGGAGACGATGCTCAGCTCAGCTCGATGGAATGCTTTCACAGAAGGCGTGCATGTACAGCCGGCTTGCCAATCGCATATGGATCATGCCTTGCTGCCATGGAGTGAAGGAGTGATGGGCTCTTCTTGGTGGCTGGAGAGCATTGCATTCGGTGAAGATGTTTAGTGCTGCAGAGTGAGGACATGTGTATCAAGCAATGAAAAAAATAGCACGCTATTTCGACGTTATAACTTCGCTATAGCATATCTGGAAGGGGCACGTTAAGTTTTATAGCTAATTTGCCCGCTATGGCGATATTCGCGCTATAGCACGCTATTTTGACGCTAAGTATCAAGTGGCTGTTTTACATGGACTGGTAGCGATTGGAGATACTATTGAATCGGTTGGTTGACACGAGCAGATACATTTGGAAGTTGGGCCAGCACCTCTCCTAAAGATAGTGTTCATCTTGTATCAGTCAGGCAAGTCTGTCGAAGAGAGATGGTTACAGAAACAGAAAAGGGGGAGGGGGCGCATTTTTTTTGTAGGTCAATGCAATTCCAAAGTTTGTCATCCAAACATGATTTGAAAGAATCTCAATTAGGCTAGCCCAAAAATGCACTTACTGCTGAACAAGATGCTCGGAGTTACAGAGTGTGCAGCACTTCCCCGAAGCCATCGGCGGAACTTCCTCCTCCATGTCGGAACACTCTTTTCATAAGTGGGATGGTCCCTCAAACTCTCAAATGCTTTCAAAACGACTATTGATTGCTTGTTCCCTTAACTCCGTTCGGACTAGATATCCGGGGTCTAGTCCTCACTGTGACTGAAGAAGCTCCCTACGAGGGTCCGCCCTCAGCGGGGTAAGCGCCACTCCGAACCAACAATCCAGGCAGCTCTCTTATTATCAAGTCTTCTCGTTCAATCAATCCAAGTTTGAGAAGCACAAACAAGCCCGTCATTGGAGTGTCTGTAGCCGCCCCTTTCCTCTTTAGTGACCGCGGTTCAAGGGCACGTGGAACCCTCGCACTCAGAAGGCGCGGCACAACGCACAGTCCTGTACATATCCACTGAGGCCACCAGTCATGGCAGTGAGAATAGCTGCTGCGAATGGCCGCAAAGACGAAGATAAAAACGATGGAGGTGATCAGAAAAGGTCAAGTATTAATGTACGTATATACAATGGCATGGCTAACATGGCAATGCATCACTAAGTTGCACATACCACTACCAACAACAGTCGCACATTTCTTAAAAAAAAAAATACAGTCACACATTTACTTTGATTTCATCTCCAATGCTTAACTCGGCTCGTCCCAGCATTTGAACCAAAATACATCATCTAATATGACCATAGGAAGCGAACCAACCTGTGGTTGGATGGTTAGAGGGACAGTGGTATTCCCAGCCCACCAGGGTTCAAATCCTGGTACTCGCATTATTCCTGGATTTATTTCAGGATTTTCGGCGATGTGCTTTCAGTGGGAGAAGACGTTCCCGTCGACGACGAGGCGCCTACGGTGACTTCGTAAATCTCAAAATGATATGCCGGCCCAGTCTCTCGGAGGTGCTCATAGGGATACGGTGTGCGTGTGTGCGTTCATAGGAGAAGTGTATGCGCGTATGTATGAGCGCTTGCATCTGTACTATGTTCAAAAAAAAATGATCACATACAACCGGCGAGGTAAGGAAAACTTTGACAAGGATGACCTGCTGCGGTTCTATTAGGGTACCCATTATATTATCTCGGTGCCACTAGTTTGTTAGGACCAACCAATCCCGAGCTTGCAAAAACAGTAACAAAATGTGCAATCGTGCGCATGAAGATTTACCACAAAGCCATTCTTGCAGTAGTAGCCAATCACCTGGGAGAAGCAAACAGTTCTCAGATTAAAACATTGACTGAACAGCAACTGCTTTGCTTGATGCCAGATAATGCCTCGGTGGCCAAATTTATTGTCACAGTTTATTCTAACCAAGGAAATATGTTGTACTATACTCATGTGTTGCAGTAAACTGCTTTATAAGTCTTGGCTAGCTGGATGTTGCCCTTGTCACAAAGTATTATGTGTCAAAACACTAATCGTCAGATTATACCTGTGCATATCTCGGGCCGGACCGGTCTTCGGGCCGGGCCAAAAAAAGCCGGGTGTAAAAACCCAGGCCCGAGCCCGGCCCGGCCCGGCCATCGGGCCTACAAAAATCGGGCCCGAGCCCGGCCCACCCACGGCTAAAAATACGTTTTGTGCAGGCCCGAGCTCGGCCTGACCTGCCCGTCGGGCTCAGTTTCCAGGCCCGAGCCCGGCCCGATGGCACACTCGGGCTCAGCCCGGCCCGGGATTTTCGGGCCGTCCGGGCCGGGCTGCCCATGGCCAGGTCTGCGTCAGATACTTCCTTATGGTCAACCATAGAAACAAGAGTACAGTAGGTTACAAACCAAACTCTTTTTAGTCCTTACCACGGGATACAAAATGTAGTGAACACAATATACAAAAAAATTCTCAGATAACTTTAGCATAGATAAAGCATTCTCTTTGAAAGCATAAAAGTAATTGTTCAGTGACGCGCTGTTCCGCACATACTCCCTTCGTCCCAAAATAAGTATCCCAACCTTAATATAATTTTGTACTAAAATTAGTACAAAGTTGAGACACTTATTTTGAGACAGAGGGAGTATAAGATAAGACAAACGACATCAAGTACTATCAGTTGACTACTATAAAGCTTGCGCTGCTGGGTATGGCATCCCTGGAACGGACCATAGAGAGGCAAAGATCAAGAATGAGATGGATCAGGGAGGGCGACGCAAACACAAAGCTGTTTGAAGCTTTCGCCAATGGAAGGCGAGCAAAAAAAATTATCTCGCGCGTCAAAATTGGGATGAAGTGTACACGGAGCAAAGTCAGAAGGAGGAGGCGTTCGCGTCCGCGTTTGAGGCTCTACTTGGGACATATCAGGCCCGAGACTTCACACTCGATCTGGATTTACCTGGATGTGCAGCCCATCGACCTAGCTGAGCTAGAGGCCATCTTCACGGAGCAGGAAGTTCTGGATGCTATCAACGAACTGCACCCCGATAGAGCTCCAGGGCCTGACGGATTCATAGGAGCGTTTTATCAGAGAGCATGGCCTATTATTAAGCACGACATTATGGTGGCGGTGCTCAAATTATATGTGTGTGATGGAACAGGCTTTGCAAAGCTTAACCGAGCTTTCATTACGCTGATCCCGAAGAAAAGTAATGCAGAGGAGGTGGGAGATTTTCGCCCTATTAGCTTGACGCACAGTTTTGAAAAGCTGTTCGCTAAAATGCGAAAGCACAAGTTAATGCTAATCAATCGGCACTCATAAAGGGGAGAGTACTCCGTGACAACTTTCTAATGGTAAGACATGTTGCAAGAAAGATCCACGCAAGGGGAGCTCCAGGTGTGTTCCTAAAACTGGACATCTCAAAGGCCTTCGACACACTTGTGACGGCCCGGCTCAATCGTGCACTAATCATACACGCAAATGCACACGATCAAGCCTAAGGACTCACGGGAAGATATCACAACACAACTCTAAAACATAAATAAAGTCATACAAACTTTATATTACAAGTCAGGGGCCTCGAGGGCTCGAATACATAGCTCGATGGCATACAAGTGTCAGTGGAAGCATCAGATATATGGGTACAGATATAAAAGAAAAAACAGAGAGGCCTTAAAAAGGCGGGGCAAAACAAAACACTACGATCGAAAGGCGCATGCCTCTTGCCTGGGACCCTCCGATCCTACTCCTGGTCGTCGGCCAGCTCGTAGAAGTAACCACTCTCGAGGTGGTAGTAGTAGTCGTCGGAGGTGCAGCTGTCTCAGGGCTCTGTCATCTGGTCACGACAAACTGATATGAGGAGAAAAAGAAAGCAAAGCAACCGTGAGTACTCCGAAGTACTCAGCAAGTAAGGATCTAAACTACATATGCAACATTATCAAAGGAAGGCTGTATATGTGGACTGGGCTGCAGAAATGCCAGAATAAAGAGAAGGCCTAGTCCTATCGAAGACTAGCATCTTCAGCATCTTCAAGTATCTTCAACGATCTTGCAGCATTAGAAGAGTACAGTATAGCATAATGTAAAGTAGTAGTAGTGTCAAGTAACAGTCTCGCCCAGAGATCCTTCCTCGACTCCCTGCGAGAAAGCGATCCCGGAGCCACATATCCAGGTACCATCTCAAGTTCTAATTGTATCGATCGGGATACAATTCCGAGTGTCCTTTACCGTAGGACCGTTTATCGATAGATGTGTTCTTCCCTGCAGGGGTGCACCAACTTACCCACCACGCTCGCTTAACTCCGGCTGGACACATTTTCCTGGGTCATGCCCGACCTCGGCCAAACGATACACCGCAACCCTACCTACAGCTCAACAGAGAGGTCCCCGTCGGTCTACCTCCTAAGCGCAAGGGGGTCTTGGGCCATCGCCCCTCGCCCTCCGGGTCGTTGCGCACACGCGGATCCAGGTACCACCCCTTAGAATGGCGCCGGCCCAACCGTGCCGCGATGCTGAACTGGACGCCTGACAGAGCTTTCGGCTGATGCTACGATGCAGAGTGCCCATAACTCTTCCCACGTGATGGTTAGTGCTATCCGACCATAGGCCAGCTCGGATCAAATATCCAAATCGTTAGTGGACTAGGGGCTTGTGGTAACGAGCAGAGACTCATGATCGATGTGACCCCTTCGCCCCGTCTCGAGGACTTGCTGCAAGGGATAAGAATGCCCGGCCGCGCCTCGTAAAATAACTCACGGGTAACTATCCATCATTCGCGGGTACCCCTCAGGGTCGACCCGCCTTTCCAAGTAACAGTATCATCAGTTATGTAAGGCATCCGTGTGGCTACCATATCAAGGGGAATCCGAGGCATCACCCTCGTTGGACCCCACCTGATGTAACATCAAGGTGAACGTAGGAGGCATCACCCTCGAGGTCCACACTTGAGGTGTTGCACGACTTCGTCGTTATCGGGGGTGGTGTAGGAGGAATCACCCTCACTGACCACGACCGACTAACTAACCTACAAGGTTATCATCAGAAGTGCTGACGAGGTATCACCCTCGGCACTCGATAGTAACCCAGTAGTGTCGAGCAACTAAGGGGGAAGTGAGGTGCGGTGCCGGGGCCTGGTCTTCGATCCCGTTGATCGGGTCTTCTGATAATCCAGCGGGGCAGTCGGGATAAGGGGGTCACTCATGGGTCTCTAACCAGCCTATACTAAATAGTTTAGGATGAACAGGAAGGTATCAACAGTAGGTTACAATAAACAGGCTATGCAGCAGAATAGGAGCAATCATTTACAATAGCAAAATCTAATGCAAGCATGAGAAAATAGAATGGGCGATATCGGGATGATCAAAGGGGGGGGGGGCTTGCCTGGTTGCTCGACGGCAAAGGCAGGGTCGCCGGTGGGGTCGTCAATCTTCAGGGCATCGTCAGCGGTCTCGGGGTCTAGCGAATAGGAAGAGGGGGAAGAAACAGTAAATACAAGCAAACAGATGCATGACATGACTTCAGACAGAGCTAGGGGTGTTCTAACACAGTACTACATGATACCGGCGAAGGGGAAAACATCCGGGAATGTTTTCCCGAAGTTTGGCATTTTCCGGACAAATGAAAGAGAGAGAAAAGTTCCACGTTCGCTATGCTAGGGGCGTGTGGCAGATGAACGGACTGCGTATTCGGATTCGTCTCGTCGTTCTGAGCAACTTTCATGTATAAAACTTTTTCATCCGAGCTACGATTATTTTCCTATGAATTTCCAAAGTTTAAGCTATTTTCAGAATTTGCTGGAATTTGGCTAAGTCTGAGAATTGCATCAGTTTTTTAAACATCACTTAGCTGTTTTCAAAAGGCTGCAACTATTGTTCTGTACATCCTATGATTTTGTGCCTTATATCAATTTTGAGTAATCTCTGTGATCTACATGTTAGTATAACTTTCATCCATATTAGAGTTCATTTGCTTGATCATCAATAGCTCTAAAATAGCTATGAAAATAAAGTTGTTTCTCGGTTTTCCTGTTAACAGAACATGGAACTTTGTGATTTTCGTAGGATTTAATCCGTGCCTCAAATGGATTTGTTCCAGTGGGATAAAATGAAGTTTGTCAAGTGTACTCTTAGCCAATATTATTTTTATCCACATAAGAATTTGTTTTGTGGATGTTTATTGGCTGTCAAAGGGGCTACTCAATGTGAATTTGCCGAAGCTAGCTGCAGCTACAGTAACTGAACGTTACTGTAGCTAGCAGCAGCAGAATGCAGCAGCAGCGGCGCAGCGGCAACTAAGCAGCCGCGGCATGAGCAGCAGCCAGCAGGGCAGCAGAGCAAGCAGCACGGCGGCAGCGCAACAGCAGTTCGCGGGCGCGCGCGCACGCAGCAGGAGCAAAGTAGCGGCTGCAGCGCTAGCAGCAAGCGGGAGCAGCTACTGCACGTACGCGGGAACTCGGACGAGCTCGGGGACGATGGCTACGGCAACGGATCGAGTGTACAAGGAGGGGGGAATGGAGGAGGAGCTCACCGCGGTGCGGATGACGAGCTCGGGGAGGCCGGAGGTGGACCGGAACGGTGGGAATCGACGATGGACGCCGGCGATGTACGAGATGAAGAAGACGGCGATGGCGAGCGTACGAGCTGTCCCAGCTCGATTCAGAGCACCTAGGCGAAGGAGTCGTCGATGCTGATTCTCGTGGACATCCTCCCTGGCGCCGGGGAGGCCAGTGGCCGTGACGATGATGGTGGCGCGGCAAAGGTGGTTCGGCCATGGGTTCAGGAGACGAGTGTGGCGCGAGGGAGAGAGGGAAAGAACCTAGGGTTCGCCTAGAGGGTCGGGGGTGGCCTCCTTATCCCCTCCCCAGCGTTCTGTAGCGCCAGGCGTCGATCATTGGCGGCCATGGCGCCGTGGATGGCTGCCACGCCATGGCTCTGCCTCCTCTGTACAAGAAGTTGGGGAAGGCCGTAGATGGGCTGGTTCATGCTACTGTAGCGATGGGCCTAAGTGCATAGTGGCATTTTCCCTTTATCCTTTCTGGGATTAAACTAGCTACTGTTTTGTGTTTAGCTGAGTGAGCAATCAACTTTTGTTAAAGGCGAAACTTGGCACATAAATCTAGCACAAAATTACTAGGTGGCACAAAAAGTTTGGGAGTTATTTGAAGTTGTTTGATCTTTCCGAAATGAAAATGGATTTAATATTTTTGTTTTGGGTACTGTTTTAAATAGGTTAGGGACATTTTAATAACTCAAAAAATGTTGGTTTCAATTTCATAACTGCCTTGGGATTATTTGCAACATGATGAACTATTTAGTTTTGTAGTTTGAAGAAATATTTATTTGAATTTATTTTAAGTTTGAATTTGAGATAGAAATACTTCTTAACTGTTTTTCTTATGGCATGATGATGATGACTTGGCACGATTAAGAGATGATCACTGTAGTTGATACATGGGGGTGTTACAACACTCTCCTGGCAATTCCTTTTCCAAGTCCTAAGAGCCAAAGGATCCGGGCCGAGGTTCATTCAATGGTTGGAAATCCTTCTGCAGACTGCGAGCACAAAGGTGATTGTGAATGGATGACCCGGGAGGAGATTTTATCACGGTCGAGGGCTGAGGCAGGGAGATCCGAGCTCACCACTGCTATTCGTCATAGCTATGGACATACTCACGGCAGTGATCGACAAGGCAACACGCGAGGAAGTGCTCTCCTCCTTGTCGGGCATCAAAGCCACACAGAGACTCTCCATCTTTGCAGACGATGTGGCTCTGTTCATCCGCCCGTCTGCATCGGAGCTTGCCTGTGTGAGAGAGGTGCTCAATATTTTTGGAAATGCCACAGGCCTGCGAATCAATTACAGGAAGACATCTGCCATATTAATAAGGGGAGAACAGGAGGACAAGGAAAGGGTGATGAACTTTCTGGACTGCCAATCTGGAACTTTTCCTTACAAGTATCTCGGACTATCGCTTGCCATCAACCAGCTCACAAGAATTGATTGGCAGCCGTTGTTAGATTAGGTCAAACAATTTATACCAGCATGGCAGCGTGGGTCTCATTCAGAGACCAGGGAGATTGATCTTAGTCAAGAGTGTCATCACAACTAGACCAATACACCACTTACTCGTGCTGGATCCACCACTTTGAGTGTTTGAAGAGATCAATACTAGGATGAGATCATTTTTTGGGCTGGAAAGGATAGAACCCATGGAGGGCAATGCTTGGTTGCATGGAACACCATATGCAAACCAATGAAGTTTGGAGGCCTCGGCGTAAAAAATCTACAGCTGCAAGCACTTGCTCTAAGAGTCCGCTGGGAATGGCTATGCCGTACTGATGTTGAGCGACCGTGGCATGGCCTGACTAATGCGGTTGATGATGAAGCCCGAGCGGTGTTCGACGGCACCGTTCAGATCACAGCAGGGAAGGGGGACATGATATTATTCTGGACCGATCGATGGCTACAAGGCTTTGCTGCTGCGGATATTGCACCCCTGATTGTTGCAGCAGTTGATGTACGCGCCAAAAATCGGAGAACGATACAGCAAGCAATGATGGATAATAGATGGACTCAAGACATCAGAGGAGAGCTATCATTCATGGCTCACATTCAGCTTACTCATCTGCAGCATGTCATAGCCAACACACTGCGTGATATCAACATTGAAGACATCTTCCGATGGCCAGGCGAGCCGTCTAGTATCTACACGGCCAGGTCCACGTACAAGCGGCTATGTCAGGGGCTGGTGAGATCGAGCACGGCCTCCTGTATATGGCGAAGTTGGGCGACTCTGAAATGTAAGATCTTTGCATGGTTGGATGTGCAATACCGCATATGGACATCTAATTGCAGAGCTCGACATGGGCTGCAGCATGCGCCCTCGGCATGCTATACGTGTTTGCAGGAAGAGGATAACGTGGATCATATCTTGGCACAATGCGTGTCTGCCAGGGAAGTGTGGCACCAATGTTTCCTTGCGATGCAGGTAAATGTGGAGATCCCAGATGTAGTTGATACTTTCAAGGAGTGGTGGTTGAAGACGAGGAGTCTCTTTTGACAGCCATACAAGCGAGGGTTTGACACACTTGTCATCGCCACAGTATGGTTGCTTTGGAAGCAAAGAAATGCAAGGGTCTTCAACCGGGCAGAGCAAGTTAGTTCTCCTACTAGGCTAGCTCAACAAATTCTAGAGGAGATTAAATCTTGGAAACTTGCAGGTGTGAGTGCGGTACGATTGAGTAGATTTGTGAGAGAGTAGTCATTACATCCTAGTTGGAGCTTGGAGTTGATGTACTCTCATCGATGTTCACATCATTGTAGGGATCTTGTAAACTTATTGCTTCTTTCTATAAAAATATGGTACGCTTTTGACGTACTCTTGAAAAAAAAAGCTGACTTCTATAAAATACTCACCAACAATAACTTCTACAAACTCAGGAGGCTTCCAGTGTAAATGGCAATGGATGTAGAATCTGTCAGTTCCAACACATTAGCATAATGATGTTGGTAATTAATTATTTGTAATTAATCATGTGGATAATCTCCACGTTGTAATTAGGAGGCGGTTAGCATATGGTTAACCGATGTGTGTCTCTCTCCCCTCTTTTCCAAACGACACATCCCATGGATGCATCCCCTCAGGGGATGTGTAATGTAAATCATCATCAATGGAGAGGACGATTGATTCATTTTGTTCATCACACGTTATCAGCCCTTTGCTCTCCGTTGAGAGAAATAGGCCATCCCAAGAGAGCGGTGAGGCATGCCGGCGGCCGGCGGCGCCCGACTATTCGGTTCCTCCCCGACCAAGGTCCTTGAGCAACGACGGCGCTGCAACGCAGGACCGTCGACTTCCATGGCTAGAATGAGAGAGGAGTGAGGCATCCCAAGATGCGGTAAACGACAGGTCGACAGCGACCGACTCCAACAGGAAGACACCACGAGGCGCAAGGCGAGACGGTGGCCCGTGGCCTCCTGGCGCGGCTCTCCTCGTCGCACAGCAACAGCCGCCACGGCGACAGGCGTCGGAGATGGCACTCAGTGCTGCATTGAGGCACGTGGCACGGAGACGGCAGCGCGACGCGAGGCCATTGGGGCCGATGGCTGCCGGTGCCTGGACGCGGCGCCGAAGCATCGGGCGAGGGCTACGTTCCTTCTACAAAGGCGACGAACCAGTTCGTCCACGGCAAAAGGATCGGCATGCATGCATCTACACAGGAGAAAACAATCAGGAGAAAACTAATTTGATTTCCTTTTCTGTTATTATACAAGGAACTTGCATGATTGTTTATGTCTTCATCGTAGGCGCGAAATTTTTGTTTTCTACTAAGTTTTCCAACATTTATTTCCCTCCACATATGAGGTCCAAGGTTGTGGCTAACCAAATTTTAACAAACAAGATATCCTCAAAAGTTGTGAATATTGAACCTCTTACCTTGGTAACCTTTGACTTCTTTTTCTTGTTGGGATTGGGGTTTGATGTTGTGCCAACTTAAAACATAGGACAACTTGGATCCGCCAACTTATAGTCCATTTGGGTCGGATCTAGATTATCATTGATCATGTCTGACATTATATTTTCCTAAATTTTTTTTCGAAACGGAGGTAAAAGATTTGCCACATCGATTAATTAAGAAGAAGAGAATTGCCCAGTTAATTAACGGAAAACCGGGCGAAAACCAATACATATAGACCACATGCGGACTACTCGCTAAGAAAGAAACTCCATGACGCCACGGTCAACCCAACAAACATACATAACATGCAACAACCACAAACCCTCGCAGAATGACGTCGAAACGAAACCCTCAACGAAACCACCAAATGCCACCAAATCCACAAGGCAATTGAAGATGGATGACGAAAAGACGGAGCATCCTCCATTAAGCAGCCGCGGACGTCTTCCTACTGACGTCACTCTTCTTGCCTATGCTCCTGATAGCCTTCTTCACCTTCTTTATTTTGCCCGTAGAAACCTCCTCCACTAGGAGGCAAGCAATCGTCTTGGCAGACCCAGGACAAGCTGCATCCAAGCCGGTGAGCAAGCGGCCAAGCTTTTTCGCGAAGACCACCTCGTCAATACGTGCCAACATAGCGTCACGATCAAAGATGGGAGACTGGACGGGCTTCGGCGCCTCAGAAACAGGTGCCAAAGCACCTACCTCATCAACCTCAGCACCAACAGACGCCACCGGGCCAACAACCTCAGGTGAGAGAGCAGCAACAGCCGCCAAACCTCCAAGGTCCACAAAGGCGAGCACCTAACTCGGCTCCAATGAAGACGACGAGGTCGCAGTCGGCATCGCCAAGTCCCCTCTAAGAGACCCCATCTCCTCAGGAAGCACCATCGAAATAGGCGAAGTGGGCTCCCCACAGAGCTTCTGAAGCTCAGGCATAATCTGCAGCACCGGAGCCACGACCTCAACAATGACTTCACTCCCGGAAGCAATCGACACGACAGGCAGCGGCAACTGACAGGCTGTAACACGAGGGGAGAGATCTCCATACATGCCAGCTTCCCCATCGACAGAGCCAACCTGGATCTCGGGCAGCAGGGACACATCAGGCACAACCCCAATCTGAAGCCCAGGCACCGAAGACACATCCAGCACCACCTCTAGTTTGGAAAGAGCGGCCTCCACCCTCCCCAAAACACTGCCAACACGCGCAAGGCAATCGCGAAGCTCAGTGCGAAGCATCTCGGTCTCCTCCACCAACCCGACTTGCTCAGCCGAGACAGACCGGAACTACACATCTATCATGGAGACATCACCGGTGGATGCAGGCGATGGAGCATGACATTGGAGCGGCGAAGCTTGGTGGACAGGCTTCTTAGCACGACAGAAGAGAGCGATGTGTCCAGATCGAAGGCAGTCAGTGCATTGGATTGGATCCCTGCAGGAGTGTGCGCGATGACCTCGACAGAGACATCGGAAACACCTGTCTCTCAGCCACGCCAAAGGAGAACGCCACACATTGATGGAAGGGCGATGAAAAGCTGTAGGAGGCGGCGAGCGACGCCCCTTCGAGACAGTCTTCCATCCCCCAAGCTCACACTCGAGAACAGCAGATGCCTCATCACGATGGAAGCATCCACGCCAATCCCCCCAACCCGGGCGCACGGGCGGGTCGAATCAATCGCCTCCAGCAACATCGTGTGGCGCAGGAGCAGCGAGTGCAGGAGGTTGGCCGCCGAGCAGGCAAGGGCGTCCAGCAGGCGGCGAAGCAAAGGGATCCATGCCCTCCTAGGAGTGAGCCTTCCGCCCTCCTATGGCCAGGTCCGACCTGCGGCAAGCAAGTGCAGCGGCGGCGAACGACGATGCCAGAGGGTCCACGGGCGCTGGCGCGGAGGGGAGCGAGCTTGGTGGTGATGTACGCGAGCCCCGGGACGCGGACGGTTGGAGGAGGGACGGAGCCACCACGGGGATGAGGATGCCGACAGCAGCAGCCACCGACGCCGGAGCAGGGCAGCCACCAGCTGCCGGGGGCATGGGTGGCGTCGGCGTCGCGGTGGCCGGCGCCGGAGCTGGGCAGTTGCCGGTAGCCGCGGGCATGGGGAGCTTCGGTGACGCGTGCGCTACGAGCTCGCACGGAGGCATCACCGGCACCGCCATGGGCACGGCACGAAGCTGGGTTGGCAGGTCCGGTGTCGTCGGCGGCGGGGGTGGAAGTAGGAGGTCCAGATCCAGATCGGACCGGGAAGACGATAGGGATGGCGGCGGGACAACAACCAGCTTGAAGCCCACGGGCAGCGAGGAGGGAGGCGGCGGCAGCATGGCGGCTGGGCTGCGGCCAGCGTTGGGGTGGCCGACGGGGCCGGAGTGGCCGCCGCCGGTGCGCGCTAGTAGGAGAGCTCGGGGTTGGGTCGCTTTCCTTGCGTCCAGCGCAAATTTGGTCCCTAAAATTATTATGATTTCAAATAAACGGAGGTGTACTCAACTAATGGCTATCATATATGGAAAGCAATGATCGAAATTGAGCAAACAAAGGTACTGAGTCCTGCTATGTTATTTTCATCGAACATGACGTGGGAAGACCAGGCGCTACTGATGGCCGCCCACTCCCGTTGGAGCCGCAGCGAGTGAAAGACATCATCTGCCACCCTCTGCGTTGGCGGAAAACACTCCAGAATGCCCTCCCAACCGGCCGCGGGATCGCCCTCGAGGTCCACATGCGCTCCATGCGACGCTGCTTCCCTCTCCCGCTGCCTCAATCATCGGTTCCTGCGGGCGACATTCTCTGACTTGCACGCCGGAGCTGAGGACGGGACACCCACGAACGATGCCGAAGAAGCCTCTGTGGCGGCGGTGTGGGACGGTTGGGTCGACATCTAGGGCGGTGGATGGGGGCAGGCATCGAGAATGGGGGAGCAAGGGTGGAAGACGACAACGGCTCGGGCGCGGGAAATGGTTGACGGACGCGGTAGGAGGGCGGTGGGTTTGGTGGACTTGGGGGATTTGGTGCAATTTGTGATGGGGTCGGGTTGTCTGGTCCGACGGGGCGAACGCGATCGGGCGCTCCCGGGCCTCCCCATATCCACCCCAGATTTGGGCTTCAGTTCGGAGCCCCGGACATTTAGGCCGGTTTGAGGAGCCCATCTGGGTCAGTTTTTTTACCGGTTAGTGACCGGGCCATCCGCCCGAACGTTTGAGGCCGTTTTGAGGTGCCCGGTTGTAGATGCTCTTACACCTACCAATTTTTTTGGTAAATACTCCATTTGGTTTGCGACTAGGCAATTGATTAGTTTTTGGTTGTTTCTAATTCCGGTGTAATGTTGAGTTAATAAAGAAGTCTTTCAAAAAACACTCAATTAATTATAGTATGCCAAGAAAAAACACAAGCATGCAAGAGTAGGACAAATGTGAAAATAGTAGTAGGACAATTTTGAATCCATTTTGGGCGCTTTTTATCGTAGCACTCATCATTTGCAATTGGCACTAATCATTGGCAGTTGCCCTTGAGCGGTGCTATGATCTGATCGTAGCACCACCCAAGTGCAACTAACATTAATCAGTTCCGGTTGCAAATGATCAGTGCAATTGCCAACGATCAGTGCTTACTCTCGTCCACTAAAACTGACAAGATCGTGAAGACAGAGTGGGACACCGCTGGCAAAGGGGCGCATGTCGTCGTTGGCGCCCAGGATGCCGAGGACATCATCCTCACCAACCGCTGGCTGAGAGGGACGAGGTGCCGGGTAGACTAGCCGCCATGAGCCAGCCACTGGGCGTTGGCCGGAGGCCTAGGATCGACCACGAGGAGGGGCACGGGAGCCGACCAGGTCCTACGTGCAGATCAAGGACGAGGAAGGCATCGCCATGCTGGTCATCCCAACCGCCTTCAGGCCGATGATGAATAAATGACTAGTCCTTAACCCTCCTCTCGTCGTCAGCCTCTGCCAACAAGTGGTGTGAGTTCTTGGTGCAGGTCCATTTCACGGGCAGATGGTGCTCGGGAGGGGATGTGAGTACTTTTGTCGGCTTCACATGATCATCTCTTGGCAACCTGATCATCATGCGGCTCTCCGGGTTGGGTTTGAAGGTGCAAATCTACAATGCCTCCAGCTCAATCATGTGCAGGGTCAGGCGTGAGAAGCACAACTGCCAGGGCGACATCTGGTGTGGCCTCTGGTTTGTCAGCTAGTTATAGTCTGAACTTGTTGGCCGATCGTCTGAACTTGCTGTGAAATTGTATATTTTGCCCAGGGTTCAGCATCATGGGGTCATGCAGGGCATGGGATGGCTTGAAGTTTCAAAGTTATGTCCTACCGGTATTTATGCACTGCTCCCTCCGTCCCAAAAAGCTTGTCGCTCAAATAGATGTATCTAGCACTTCGTCCCAAAATGCTTGTCGCTCAAATGGATATATCTAGCACTAACGAAGGGACTAGTTGCTTATGACTATTGTTGTTGTGTGATGTGCTATTTGTGTTGTGTTGTTTCTATATGTCTGTTGTGAAGTGCTGCATTTGGGTGGTTAGGCCATCATATTTGAAAGGGGTGAGCAGAACAACTACTTGCACGCAGTCAAACAGTCTCTGGTTTACATTTGCTCACTTCCGAGGCACAAATGCAGGCAACCAAACAACAGACCCTATGCTCGCCACCGATGCAATGCATACAACAAAACAACATGCATATGTTATTTTTTACATGCATTTGTTCAACCAGATCGAATTAAGACAAGTATGCAAAGTGGGAAAGTCCGCCTATTTCCAAAAAAGGCTTAGGGTTCCTCTGCCTCCTGTCAGCGTCGCGCGTTGGTCCGCCTTGTCACCGGTGGCCTTAGGGCCATGGCGACGCGGTGGATTCTGGCCCTTGCCGGCTGGAGCGTTTTTAGTTGTTTCTTCAAGTTTTGTTATGGCTTGTGTCATGCTCAGGAAGATAAGACGACGGCGGCTCCCTGAAGATGTAATAAGGTTCTCCCCGCCTAGCCCCCGTCCCGGTTGTGCGTCTAGCATCGTCGGTGGGCGTGTGTAGGTGTGGCTCCGGCGAATCTGTCCTTGGTGGATTTGCTCGGATCTGGTCGTAGTTTATCTGCGTTTGTGTACCTTCAGGTTGGATCCTTCCGGTCTACGCTACTCTTCAACAACGGCGGTTGTTGTTCTGGTGCGTTGGTCCTATGAGGCCTTACCACAACGACTTCTCGATTGTTTACTGCAACAAAATAAAAATATGCAAAGTGAGGGAAAAAAACGATGCAGGGAGCTATGCTTCGGCCTGGATGGGCGGAGGAGCCAAGAGGGCACGTGACACTTATCGGGAGGCTTTTTTTTTTGAACAGGGGAGGGATCCCGAAGGATCCCGAAATTTATTCATGATAGCAGCACATATTACATCCGGACCCAGAAAAGAAAAGAAAATACAAACTAGTTCGTGGACTTTGCAGAAAGGACCTTAAACGGAGTAAAAGAAAAGCGATCAGGTCCTCAGCACCCACTCGGCTTCCACCTCGCCGTCGCCGGGGAACATGGCCACTTGGGGCGACGAAGCTGCCATAGCCAAAAGCCATGGCCACCAAGCAGATGTTGTACTGCCTCCCTGTAGGCGTCATGGCCGGGAGGAATTGATTCGGCCGCCTTTCGGCCAGAAGAGTCACCGATGAGGATGAAGCTGCAGGCCTTCGACCGCCATCACCATCTCCAGCGAAGGAAACAAGTAACGGCAGGCGCCATCGCCCTCCATCCAGCGTCAGTGAGGATAAGCTCCCCAATCGCCAGATCTGAATCCTCCACTTCCTCTCCATCTTCCATCCACCACCGTGATGACCAGAAGAGTGGAGAAAGAAGCTCGATCCGAACTCCAGCAAGAGAACACGGACTCCATAGCCAGCTCTACACCTTACATCAACGAGAAAAGCTCCAGCAACCCGAGCTACAGCAGAACTCGAAGGAAGAAGCAGAACGTGGCTTGGATCTGATTTATTCAGAACAAAAACCAAACACAAACAAACCATAAGATCCGACCCTCTCTCCCTCGCATCGTCAGCTAGCCGTGGCCGCTGCCAACGGGAATGAGAGGGGCCGGCGAGGGACAGAGAGATCTGGGCGAGCTACAGGAGAAAAGGAAAGGGATAGGAGCACGGCGTAGGCCCAAGCCCACGGGACCTTGCCGACAGAATTTTCTTCTCCCATAAAAAAATGTGCCAAATAGCAGTATGATATTGCAACTTTGTGGAAACACGCGAAAATCGGACGGATCCACAGAAAACTCTGCATCGTCGGCCGTTAGTTTTGCTGCTATTAAACGTAGGCCGTACTCCACCCAGACCTTTTCCCCTTTTCCTTCCGCCCAACCGAATTCGGCGAGAGGATTTCCATCAAATTTGCCACAACAAAATCGTAACAAAACAGAAACGTGAGTGAACTTTGTAAATGTTCTCAAATTTTTCTTTTGCAGAAGATAGCGTAACTTCCCCTTTACCACCAGACCAGTTCCCTCTCCGTCCGTCCATCGTCCGTCGTCTTCTTCCCCCCTCCCCTCCCATCCCATCCCCTCTCCGCTCGGCGGCCTTGCCCTGTCCCTTTCCCCCTTGTGCTTTCCTCATCTCCCCTGCCCGCCTTTCCCATCGTAGACGCAGGCGACCCGATCCCCCCCCCCCCCCCCCCCCCCCCCCCCCCCCCCTCCCCGGGTCTTATCCCCAACAGGGCACACCACGTTCTTGATTGTCGGGCCGGATGTCTTCGCCGAGCAAGCGCCGGGAGATGGACCTCATGAAGCTGTGAGCGCAATGGAGCCCCGCACATAGATTTCTTGCGGGGGTAGGGGGATTTTCACGGCGGATTTCCTGATCTGGATTTTCTTGTGCTCGCAGGATGATGAGCGACTACAAGGTCGAGACGGTGAACGACGGGATGCAGGAGTTCCTCGTCGAATTCCGCGGGCCCCAAGAAAGTACGTACCTGCGCTTGGCGCTTCTTGTTCTTCTTCAACGCACGCACGGCACATACCCGATTTGATTCGCTTCTTCTCGCCTATTGTTCAGTAGCTTCTGGTTTCTGAATCTAGATATAGATATGCTAGCACAAGTTTCGAGATTTCCTTTTTCCGTTTAATATGTCATTGCCGCCTGCTGCTTCTGCCGATTTAGCTTAAGAACAACGGCGGACAGATCTCAAAGTTTGATGTCACTGTTACGTTTTCTTTATGGATTGTTGATGCCTTTAGTTGCTGTTAAGCTTCAGTTATGCTTTCGTACCACCAGTATAAGATGAGTTGCTGCACTGGTTGATTGGTGCTCTCAATGATGAATTTTAACAGGTCTCTACCAAGGAGGTGTATGGAAGGTTCGGGTAGAACTGCCCGATGCGTATCCTTACAGGTCCCCCTCCATTGGTTTCGTTAATAAGATATATCACCCGAATGTCGACGAACTGTGAGTATTCTCGTATTCAGTATTTATTTGTGCGCAGTTGCTCAGACCCATCATAACAACTTTCTATCTCCTAAATGCTTGTGGACGAATGCAAATTGTAGGTCTGGCTCCGTCTGCTTGGACGTCATTAACCAGACGTGGAGCCCGATGTTTGGTAAATTTTAATCTATCTATTTCATTTTTATAGGCAGCCATGCTAACTAAGCTTCTTACATTCTCTGCATAAACAGAGAGCTCTACGGTTGTTGTTACGACAATCTTCTAACCTTGCAACTATATAATACATTTTTACAGATCTTGTCAATGTGTTTGAAGTCTTCCTTCCACAACTTTTATTATATCCAAATCCTTCTGATCCATTGAATGGAGAAGCTGCTGCACTCTTGATGCGTGACCGCCCTGCTTATGAGCAAAAAGTGAAAGGTGATTATATTTATTTAACACACATCTATAGTCAATTTTTTATCCATTGGATTATCTTTACGCTCCTTCCAAACTAGTATAAAGAGGGAATTCATCTCTTTCATAGACATGGTGGCCTTGTACCCTGACTTGTCCTTTTAACTTACAATGCCGAGTTCATCTAGACAATAACCAATCGTAATTCATAACTAATAAATGCGTGTGTTGCACTCGGACTTGTTGTATGTATGTGGCGGCTTGCTTTATACATAAAGCGGCGTGAAAGCCTGTATTTAGTAACTAATAAATGCGTGTGTTGCACTCCAACTTGTTGTATGGACGTGGCGGCTTGCTTTATACATAAAGCGTCGTGAAAGCCTGTATTTAGTACTCCCTCCGTCCCATAATATAAGAGCGTTTTTGACACTAGTAGTGTCAAAAACGCTCTTATATTATGGGACGGAGGGAGTAACTAATAAATGCGTGTGTTGCACTCCAACTTGTTGTATGGACGTGGCGGCTTGCTTTATACATAAAGCATCGCGAAAGCCTGTACTTAGTAACTAATAAATGCATGTTAGAGACCACTTTTGGATAGGTTTTAGGTAAGAAGCCTCCAAAGAATGTTGGTTTCTTACACGTGTTCTTTTCAGCGTTCAGTTATATGTTCTATATAGGAATCTAAATTTACCTGATAGGTTACATAGTTATGTATGTAGTCTGAGTAGGCTTCAGGCCCATAAGCTTCAGACCCATAGTTATGTATGTAGTCTGAGTAGGCTTCAGACCCATAAGCTTCAGACCCATAGTTATGTATGTAGTCTGAGTAGGCTTCAGACCCATAAGCGCATAGCGTAAGTTTTAACCTGTTGCTTGCTGCCTGGTTACCATAGATTGGCTGCAGTAGCCAGTAGGTTAAATTTATGTGGTACAAGGAGATGTTTGCATAGTTATAAGTTATAACTTGTGTATGGTTTTATCTCATCTAGAAATTAAAATACAAGTTCGTTTATGGGAAGTTGCTACATAAAATTTGACCTGGCTGCTCATTTACCTGCGCCCAAGTCTAATATCCTAACTTGTATGCATATTGTTTGTGCATGTAAGGTGATGCATATCAGCATAAAATTTGCACAACATCAAGTAATTAGACTATTATTCATGGGAGGTGGTGTTTGGTCAGCATGGGATGGGTAGGTACAATTTTTTTTCGAGCAACTGGCAGGAGCTCTGCCTATTAGTTAAGTTGAAAAAGAGATGGTCTGTACAAGCACTTGTGGCATGTTTGCTAGAAAACATGCCGAAACCCGAATAAACAAGAAACAATACTGGTTTTATCCTGGATGTGGGATCATGAGGTAATGCGATAAGTACTTGTAATCATGGAAGGCCTCCAGAGGAAGTGAGAAACATGTTGTAGTTGTATCGTGCTAGAGACCTGGCAGTGCGTCCAAATCTTCTGATGCAGCTTGTGCTTCTAGGATGAGCTGGAGACGCTTTGCTTTATTCGAATATAGGATTCTTAGTCATGTAGCTAAATCAAACTTAAGAAGACTATGTCTGATATACTGAGCGCAGAACTCATCAGGAGATACTATTTTCGCAACCATATGCATGTTTGTTGGATCGTGCTCTCTTCCGTGGTACTTGTAAGCTGACTTCTATTGCTACTGGTTCTGCAGAATTCTGCGAGAAATATGCCAAGCCAGAGGATGCGGGTATAACCCCAGAAGATAATTCGAGCGACGAAGAGCTGAGCGAAGAAGACGATGATGACTCCGGTGACGATGAGCCCATACTGGGCCATGCAGACCCCTAGTCGATGCAGGACCTATTTCTCCGGCTCAATTCGCACACAATGTTTTGTTGCAGCAACTGCAATTAAACAGCCTGTAGTTCGTCCACACCCAAGTCTGAATGTCATGTAAATAAGTGCACTGTTAGTGTTTTCTAATGTTACCTCCAGCCTCAGTTTAATATGCAGCAGCACTTAAATTTACCTTCTGAGATGGATCTGCGTCGATCGAAAACAAGTTGTTTCTTAAAGATCACAGTTGAAAAGCGAGAATTCTCGTCGATTTCCTACGAGATCGACCTGTTTTCGGGTGATATTCATGCCTTCCAAACTGTGCCTAGCTGGATGAACACTATAAGTTGTGCAAATAAATATGTGGTTCTCTCTTCAGTTTGGGGGTTCAGTAGTTAGTTTGTACTCCATCCGTTTCAAAATATTCCAAGTTCTAGATTTGTACAACATCAAACAAGTCTTCTTAGATTTACTATAAAATATATGTTCATGCTATATATGGTTGATTGATGCTGTAGATGTTGATATAATTTTCTTCAACTGTGTTAAACTTAAAATGTTTAGAACAAACGAAGAAGTTCAAGTATTTTGAAACAGACGGAGTAATATAAATATAAGGGTGTGGCTATGCCTCAGTCGACTGAGATTTAAACAAGTTTCAGTCAAGTGACATAACATGTAAGAGAGAAAAAGAAAAATTTGCATGTAAGATCTCATGGATATAGCATCGACTGAGAACTGTAAATTATAAATGTTTTATTTGTACGCCTACAAAGAGGTATGCTGTATTTGGGGCGTAGTTTCAGTAGGAAAAACTCATTCGTGTAGCGGTTGTTGGTTGGTTCAGGTTAGCCACACGGCAGTCGTTCGGAGACTGACCGAAACCGCATCACGGGCGTCTTCCACGCGCGCGCCGGCGAGAATGGCGCGGCAGGGCACGCTCGTCCTCGTCGCCGGCGCCGTCCTGCTCCTCCTGTGCGGCGGGACGGCGCTGGGGGCGAAGCGGGCAGCCATCCCGGACGACCTCCGCGACGTGGTGGACGAGGAGGAGGACGAGGACTGGCGGCATTGGGGCGCCGGCTCCGGGACGCGGGATGTCCCCGATCGGCCGCCGCCGGACCTGTCGCGGATGGACCCCGCCGCGCTCCGGGCCGAGATCCTCCGCGGCCACGGCGGGCCCTCGCTCGGCTTCGTGAAGCTGCGGCCCGGCGTCCGGCGGTCGAGGGATGAGGTGATGGGGATCGCGACGCGGTGGAGCAACGTGCTGCGGACCGGGTCGGTGGCGGCGAAATTCGTGGCCGTGGACTTCGGCACGCTCATGTTCACCATGGAGAGAGGGCGCGACATGCGCGAGGTAAGAGTATCCCCGCTCGATCACTCATCCGCTCTGCATTTTTCTTCTCTTATTACGACTCAGGCAGTAGTCAGGCTTCATTTCTTCCTGACCTGACACCACATAACTTAAAGATCTTCATAGTTCATATGCGTGGATTAATCAGATAGTACCACAAACAACAGTTTATGTGCTACGTAATTCCTAATGTTATTAGGCATGAAGCGAAGATCAATCTCATAGCCGAAGAACGAACAATTCTAGTGTATCAGCACTATCATCATCTCTTAAGGTTACTTACATTTTTGTTCAGAGCACGCACGGCATCTGATGTTCAGACCTTAAATTTAGTTACTGTGAAACATCATCGTCGATGCCTTTTCTTTTTAGGTAGATCATCCCCGGATCCATTGTCTGTATGAAACCAGAGTACTACGGAATCCAGCTAAATTAATTACTGTGTAACATTATGACCGATGTTTTTTCCTCCTGCTGTTACCGGCGTCCTGCTTTTGTAGTTGAAGGAGTTCATTCTAGGGCAGGCAGAGGCGTACGAGTTCAAGATCGGAGACCAGTTTTTCCGGAGGCCCGGAGACCCACCCCTTGACCAAGTTATCCAGATGCTACGGACACACAAGGATAAGTCTCAAGATGAACTCTAGCTCAGCTACAGTATGCCCATATATCCGTGGGATTCTGCTGCTCCCGTAGTGACGGCCTTTTAGTGCAGTTTGGCTTTCGTAGATTTATTTCTCGCACGCCCTTTTGCAGTTGTAAATTGAGTGATTAGCAGCAGCTAGCTAGCGGTCAATAAGTGCCGGATGCTGCTATTTCTTTTTCAAAAGTTATTATCACGATCATCACAAGGATCGTGGCCGTGTTGCCGGGGAGATACAGGTCAAACTCCCTGCAACTGCAAGATTGTAAGCGTTTCAATCGCTCTGTGGTCTGTGGAACGGCGTAGAGTAATTTTGCTATATCTGTCCAAGTGTTGAGTCATCACTCATCAGCCTCGTCGTCTTCGTTAGACACGTCACGGCAAAGCGTTGGTGCGCTTCGTTCGGCCGGTGTCTGGCTCTTTTGGAAGCACGGTTGTTTGTTTCTACATGTATTATTTCTGCAAAATCGAGAATCAGAGCATAATTGGTTTGCTACCAACATTTGGCATTGCTAATATTTGGCAAGCCAACATTTGGCAAAATCAAAAGTTGCCAACATTTGACAACTTTTTGTGAGATTGGCAACGAAATTGGCAAACAACCAATCTCTAGCCAACATTTGGCAGCTGCCAAAATTTGGCATGTCAACTTTTGGCATCAAACCAATTATGCTCTTAGTTCATCAATCATCAAATCACGTCCCCTATATGTTGGCGTAGACGTCTAGATGTGTCCACCGGCATTCTCAATTGTCTGCTAATATGGCCGTACCCAATGAGATACCCCGTTTGTCTGCCACCTTCTTCCAATAGCGGGTGTTGGCAGGCGATTGGCGAAGCTGCTTGGGTTGGCGCCGTTGTCGTCAGAGGATGTGGCGCCAGCTTGTGCTGCGATTATGTCGCGAGCGCAAGCCTCGAAGCCCTGCCGCAACAGTCACCCGTTGATGCGGCGGGCATTAGACTAGTACAAAGTCAACGAGCGACAGATCGAGACCTACGTCTCCTCCCTCGCCGCATCCCATCTATGACTGATAGGCAACAACGGCGAAGGGTTTAGCGGGAGGCGGTAGCCGCTAGCAGACCGGTCGGGAAAAATGAATAGAGGTGAGAGGGGGGGGGGGGGGGGGGGTGAAAAACTACAAAACTGGCCCTTTGGCCCAGGTTCAGCACAAAATGAACCATTTTTCAAAATATTCACAAAATGGCCCTCCAGCATGACGCCTGCACCCATGGCGCCATGTCAGATTGCACGACGCCCTGGTCAAGGGCGCCATACTGGTCGCCGGTCACTTGCCACGTGGCAGGGCCTAGTTGCATGGCGCCCCTGCCCAGGGCGCCATGGTGGGCAGCATGATGCCCCGGCCCAGGGCGCCATGCCCCTTGCTGAAGGAAATATGCCTAGAGGCAATAATAAAGTTATATTTATTTCCTTATTTCATGATAAATGTTTATTATTCATGCTAAAATTGTATTAACCGGAACATAATACATGTGTGAACATAGACAAACAGAGTGTCACTAGTATGCCTTACTTGACTAGCTCGTTGATCAAAGATGGTTATGTTTCCTAACCATAGACATGAGTTGTCATTTGATTAACGGGATCACATCATTAGGAGAATGATGTGATTGACTTGACCCATTCCGTTAGCTTAGCACTTGATCGTTTAGTAGTTGCTATTGCTTTCTTCATGACTTATACATGTCCTATGACTATGAGTTATGCAACTCCCGTTTACCGGAGGAACACTTTGTGTGCTACCAAACGTCACAACGTAACTGGGTGATTATAAAGGTGCTCTACAAATGAATAGAGGTGAGAGGGGGGGGGGGGGTGAAAACTACAAAACTGGCCCTTTGGCCCAGGTTCAGCACAAAATGAACCATTTTTCAAAATATTTCACAAAATGGCCCTTCCAGCATGACGCCTGCACCCATGGCGCCATGTCAGATTGCACGACGCCCTGGTCAAGGGCGCCATACTGGTCGCCGGTCACTTGCCACGTTGGCAGGGCCTAGTTGCATGGCGCCCCTGCCCAGGGCGCCATGGTGGGCAGCATGATGCCCCGGCCCAGGGCGCCATGCCCCTTGCTGAAGGAAATATGCCCTAGAGGCAATAATAAAGTTATTATTTATTTCCTTATTTCATGATAAATGTTTATTATTCATGCTAAAATTGTATTAACCGGAAACATAATACATGTGTGAATACATAGACAAACAGAGTGTCACTAGTATGCCTCTACTTGACTAGCTCGTTGATCAAAGATGGTTATGTTTCCTAACCATAGACATGAGTTGTCATTTGATTAACGGGATCACATCATTAGGAGAATGATGTGATTGACTTGACCCATTCCGTTAGCTTAGCACTTGATCGTTTAGTATGTTGCTATTGCTTTCTTCATGACTTATACATGTTCCTATGACTATGAGATTATGCAACTCCCGTTTACCGGAGGAACACTTTGTGTGCTACCAAACGTCACAACGTAACTGGGTGATTATAAAGGTGCTCTACAAATGAATAGAGGTGAGAGGGGGGGGGGGTGAAAAACTACAAAACTGGCCCTTTGGCCCAGGTTCAGCACAAAATGAACCATTTTTCAAAATATTTCACAAAATGGCCCTTCCAGCATGACGCCTGCACCCATGGCGCCATGTCAGATTGCACGACGCCCTGGTCAAGGGCGCCATACTGGTCGCCGGTCACTTGCCACGTTGGCAGGGCCTAGTTGCATGGCGCCCCTGCCCAGGGCGCCATGGTGGGCAGCATGATGCCCCGGCCCAGGGCGCCATGCCCCTTGCTGAAGGAAATATGCCCTAGAGGCAATAATAAAGTTATTATTTATTTCCTTATTTCATGATAAATGTTTATTATTCATGCTAAAATTGTATTAACCGGAAACATAATACATGTGTGAATACATAGACAAACAGAGTGTCACTAGTATGCCTCTACTTGACTAGCTCGTTGATCAAAGATGGTTATGTTTCCTAACCATAGACATGAGTTGTCATTTGATTAACGGGATCACATCATTAGGAGAATGATGTGATTGACTTGACCCATTCCGTTAGCTTAGCACTTGATCGTTTAGTATGTTGCTATTGCTTTCTTCATGACTTATACATGTTCCTATGACTATGAGATTATGCAACTCCCGTTTACCGGAGGAACACTTTGTGTGCTACCAAACGTCACAACGTAACTGGGTGATTATAAAGGTGCTCTACAGGTGTCTCCGAAGGTACTTGTTGAGTTGGCGTATTTCGAGATTAGGATTTGTCACTTCGATTGTCGGAGAGGTATCTCTGGGCCCACTCGGTAATGCACATCACTATAAGCCTTGCAAGCATTGTAACTAATGAGTTAGTTGCGGGATGATGTATTACGGAACGAGTAAAGAGACTTGCCGGTAACGAGATTGAACTAGGTATTGAGATACCGACGATCGAATCTCGGGCAAGTAACATACCGATGACAAAGGGAACAACGTATGTTGTTATGCGGTTTGACCGATAAAGATCTTCGTAGAATATGTGGGAGCCAATATGAGCATCCAGGTTCCGCTATTGGTGATTGACCGGAGACGTGTCTCGGTCATGTCTACATAGTTCTCGAACCCGTAGGGTCCGCACGCTTAAAGTTCTGTGACGATTTATATTATGAGTTTATGTGTTTTGATGTACCGAAGGTAGTTCGGAGTCCCAGATAAGATCGGGGACATGACGAGGAGTCTCGAAATGGTCGAGACGTAAAGATCGATATATTGGACGACTATATTCGGACATCGGAAAGGTTCCGAGTGGTTTGGGTATTTTTCGGAGTACCAGGGAGTTACGGGAATACGGGGAAGAAGTATATGGGCCTTATTGGGCTTTAGGGGAGAGAGAGAGGCAGGCCGCGCGCCCCCCCAAGGCCTAGTCCGAATTGGACTAGGGGGAGGGGCTGCGCCCCCTCCTTCCTTCTCTTCTCTCTTCCCCTCCTTCTCTCCTACTCCTACTACTTGGAAGGGGGGAATCCTACTCCCGGTGGGAGTAGGACTCCTCCAGGGCGCACCATAGCTAGGCCGGCCCTCCCCCCTCCCCCACTCCTTTATATACGTGGCCAGGGGGCACCCCATAGACACAACAATTGATCATTGATCTCTTAGCCGTGTGCGGTGTCCCCCTCCACCATAATCCACCTCGATCATATCGTAGCGGTGCTTAGGCGAAGCCCTGCGTCGGTAGCATCATCATCACCGTCACCACGCCGTCGTGCTGACGAAACTCTCATGTGAAGCTTTGCTGGATCGGAGCTCGCGGGACGTCATCGAGTTGAACGTGTGCTGAACTCGGAGGTGCCGTGCGTTCGGTACTTGGATCGGTCGGATCGTGAAGACGTACGACTACATCAGCCGCGTTGTGCTAACGCTTCCGCTTTCGGTCTACGAGGGTACGTGGACACACTCTCCCCTCTCGTTGCTATGCATCACCATGATCCTGTGTGTGCGTAGGATTTTTTTTTGAAATTACCACGTTCACCAACAGTGGCATCCGAGCCAGGTTTTATGCGTAGATGTTATATGCACGAGTAGAACACAAGTGAGTTGTGGGCGATACAAGTCATACTGCTTACCAGCATGTCACATTTTGGTTCGGCGGTATTGTTGGATGAAGCGGCTCGAACCGACATTACGCGTACGCTTACGCGAGACTGGTTTTACCGCCGTGCTTTGCACATAGGTGACTAGCGGGTGTCAGTTTCTCCAACTTTAGTTGAACCGAGTGTGGCTACGCCCGGTCCTTGTGAAGGTTAAAATAGCACTAACTTGACGAACTATCGTTGTGGTTTTGATGCGTAGGTAAGAACGGTTCTTGCTCAGCCCGTAGCAGCCACGTAAAACTTGCAACAACAAAGTAGAGGACGTCTAACTTGTTTTTGCAGGGCATGTTGTGATGTGATATGGTCAAGACATGATGCTATATTTTATTGTATGAGATGATCATGTTTTGTAACTGAGTTATCGGCAACTGGCAGGAGCCATATGGTTGTCGCTTTATTGTATGCAATGCAATCGCCCTGTAATTGCTTTACTTTATCATTAAGCGGTAGCGATAGTCGTAGAAGCAATAGTTGGCGAGACGACAACGATGCTACGATGGAGATCAAGGTGTCGCGCCAGTAATGATGGTGATCATGACGGTGCTTCGGAGATGGAGATCACAAGCACGAGATGATGATGGCCATATCATATCACTTATATTGATTGCATGTGATGTTTATCCTTTATGCATCTTATTTTGCTTTGTTTGACGGTAGCATTATAAGATGATCTCTCACTAAATTTCAAGGTAAAAGTGTTCTCCCTGAGTATGCACCGTTGCCAAAGTTCGTCGTGCCGAGACACCACGTGATGATCGGGTCTGATAAGCTCAACGTTCATCTACAACGGGTGCAAGCCAGTTTTGCACACGCAGAATACTCAGGTTAAACTTGACGAGCCTAGCATATGCAGATATGGCCTCGGAACACTGAGACCGAAAGGTTGATCGTGAATCATATAGTAGATATGATCAATATAGTAATGTTCACCATTGAAAACTACTCCATCTCACGTGATGATCGGACATGGTTTAGTTGATATGGATCACGTGATCACTTAGATGATTAGAGGGATGTCTATCTAAGTGGGAGTTCTTAAGTAATATGATTAATTGAACTTAAATTTATCATGAACTTAGTACCTGATAATTTTTTTGCTTGTCTATGTTGTTGTAGATCAATAGCTCGCGTTTAGCTCCTCTGTTTTATTTTTGATATGTTCCTAGAGAAAACTAAATTGAAAGATGTTAGTAGCAATGATACGGATTGGATCCGTGATCTGAGGATTATCCTCATTGCTGCACAGAAGAATTATGTCCTTGATGCACCGCTAGGTGACGGACCTATTGCAGGAGCATAGGCAGACGTTATGAACGTTTGACAAAGCTCGGTATGATAACTACTTGATAGTTTAGTGCACCATGCTTTACGGCTTAGAACCGGGACTTCAAAATTGTTTTTAACGCCACGGAGCATATAAGATGTTCCAAGAGTTGAAATTGGTATTTCATACTCATGCCCGTGTCGAAAGGTATGAGACCTTTGACAAGTACTTTGCCTACAAGATGGAGGAGAATAGCTCAGCTAGTGAGCATGTGCTCAGAATGTCTGAGTACTACAATCACTTGAATCAAGTGGGAGTTAATCTTCCAGATAAGATAGTGATTGACAGACTTCTCTAGTCACTATCACCAAGTTACTTGAACTTCGTGATGAACTATAATATGCAAGGGATAACGGAAACGATTCCCAAGCTCTTCGTGATGCTAAAATCGACGAAGGTAGAAATCAAGAAAAGCATCAAGTGTTGATGGTTGACAAGACCACTAGTTTCAAGAAAAGGGTAAAGGGAAGAAGGGGAACTTCAAGAAGAACGGCAAGCAAGTTGCTGCTCAAGTGAAGAAGCCCAAGTCTGGACCTAAGCTTGAGACTAAAGTGCTTCTACTGCAAAGGGACTGGTCACTGGAAGTGGAACTGCCCCTAGATACTTGGCGGATAAGAAGGATGGCAAAGTGAACAAAGGTATATTGGATATACATGTTATTGATGCGTACTTTACTAGTGTTTATAGCAACCCCTCGGCATTTGATACTGGTTCAGTTGCTAAGAGTAGTAACTCGAAACGGGAGTTGCAGAATGAACAGAAACTAGTTAAGGGCGGGGTGACGATGTGTGTTGGAAATAGTTCGAAGATTGATATGATCATCATCGCACACTCCCTATACTTTCGGGATTAGTGTTGAACCTAAATAAGTGTTATTTGGTGTTTGCGTTAATATGATTTGATCATGTTTATTGCAATACGGTTATTCATTTAAGTTAGAGAATAATTGTTGTTTTGTTTACATGAATAAAACCTTCTATGGTCATACACCCAATGAAAATGGTTTGTTAGATCTCGATCGTAGTGATACACATATTCATAATATTGAAGCCAAAAGATGCAAAGTTAATAATGATAGTGCACCTTGTTTGTGGCACTGCCGTTTAGGTCATATTGGTGTAAAGCGCATGAAGAAACTCCATGCTGATGGGATTTTGAATCACTTGATTATGAATCACTTGATACTTGCGAACTATGCCTCATGGGCAAGATGACTAAAACGCCGTTCTCCGGAAGAATGGAGCGAGCAACAGATTTGTTGGAAATCATACATATTGATGTATGTGCTCCAATGAATATTGAGGCTCGCAGCGGGTATCGTTATTTTCTCACCTTCACAGATGATTTGAGCAGATATGGGTATATCTACTTGATGAAACATAAGTCTGAAACAAGTGAAAAGTTCAAAGAATTTCAGAGTGAAGTGGAAAATCATCGTAACAAGAAAATAAAGTATCTACGATCTGATCGTGGAGGAGAATATTTGAGTTACAAGTTTGGTCTTCATTTGAAACAATGCGGAATAGTTTCGCAACTCACGCCACCTGGAACACCACAGCGTAATGGTGTGTCCGAACATCGTAACCGTACTTTATTAGATATGGTGCAATCTATGATGTCTCTTACCGATTAACCACTATCGTTTTGGGGTTATGCATTAGAGACAGCTGCATTCACGTTAAATAGGGCACCATCTAAATCCGTTGAGACGACACCGTATGAACTGTGGTTTGGCAAGAAACCAGAGTTGTCGTTTCTTAAAGTTTGGGGTTGCGATACTTATGTGAAAAAGTTTCATCCTGATAAGCTCAAACCCAAATCGGAGAAATGTATCTTCATAGGATACCCAAAGGAGACAGTTGGGTACACCTTCTATCACAGATCCGAAGGCAAGACATTCGTTGCTAAGAATGGATCCTTTCTAGAGAAGGAGTTTCTCTCGAAAGAAGTGAGTGGGAGGAAAGTAGAACTTAATGAGGTAACTGTACCTGCTCCCTTATTGGAAAGTAAGTTCATCACAGAAATCTGTTCCTGTGACTCCTACACCAATTAGTGAGGAAGCTAATGATGATGATCATGTAACTTTAGATCAAGTTACTACCGAACCTCATAGGTCAACCAGAGTAAGATCCGCACCAGAGTGGTACGGTAATCCTGTTCTGGAGGTCATGTTACTTGACCATGACGAACCTGCGAACTATGAGGAAGCGATGATGAGCCCAGATTCCGCAAAATGGCTTGAGGCCATGAAATCTGAGATGGGATCCATGTATGAGAACAAAGTATGGACTTTGATTGACTTGCCCGATGATTGGTGAGCCATTGAGATTAAATGGATCTTCAAGAGGAAGACGGACGCTGATAGTAGTGTTACTATCTACAAAGCTAGAATTGTCGCAAAAAGGTTTTCGACAAGTTCAAGGTGTTGACTACGATGAGAGTTTTCTCACTCGTATCTATGCTTAAGTCTGTCCGAATCATGTTAGCAATTGCTGCATTTTATGAAATCTGGCAAATGGATAAACAAAACTGCATTCCTTAATGGATTTATTAAAGAAGAGTTGTATATGATGCAACAAGAAGGTTTTGTCAATCCTAAAGGTGCTAACAAAATATGCAAGCTCCAGCGATCCATCTATGGACTGGTGCAAGCATCTCGGAGTTGGAATATACGCTTTGATAAATTGATCAAAGCATATAGTTTTATACAGACTTGCGGTGAAGCCTGTATTTACAAGAAAGTGAGTGGGAGCACTACAACATTTCTGATAAGTATATGTGAATGACATATTGTTGATCGGAAATAATGTAGAATTATTCTGCAAAGCATAAAGGAGTGTTTGAAAGAAGTTTTTCAAAGAAAGACCTCGGTGAAGCTGCTTACATATTGAGCATCAAGATCTATAGAGATAGATCAAGACGCTTGATAAGTTTTTTCAATGAGTACATACCTTGACAAGATTTTGAAGTAGTTCAAAATGAAACAGTCAAAGAAAGAGTTCTTGCCTGTGTTACAAGGTGTGAAATTGAGTAAGACTCAAAGCCCGACCACGGCAGAAGATAGAAAGAGAATGAAAGTCATTCCCTATGCCTCAGCCATAGGTTCTATAAAGTATGCCATGCTGTGTACCAGATCTATTGTATACCCTACACTGATTTTGGCAAGGGAGTACAATAGTGATCTAGGAGTAGATCACTGAACAGCGGTCAAAATTATCCTTAGTGGAATAAGGATATGTTTCTCGATTATGGAGGTGACAAAAGGTTCGTCGTAAAGGGTTACGTCGATACAAGTTTTGGCACTGATCCAGATGACTCTAAGTCTTAATCTGGATACATATTGAAAGTGGGAGCAATTAGCTAAAGTAGCTCCGTGCAGAGCATTGTAGACATAGAAATTTGCAAAATACGTACGGATCTGAATATGGCAGACCCGTTGACTAAACTTCTCTCACAAGCAAAACATGATCACACCTTAATACTCTTTGGGTGTTAATCACATAGCGATGTGAACTAGATTATTGACTCTAGTAAACCCTTTGGGTGTTGGTCACATGACGATGTGAACTATGGGTGTTAATCACATGGTGATGTGAACTATTGATGTTAAATCACATGGCGATGTGATCTAGATTATTGACTCTAGTGCAAGTGGGAGACTGAAGGAAATATGCCCTAGAGGCAATAATAAAGTTATTATTTATTTCCTTATTTCATGATAAATGTTTATTATTCATGCTAGAATTGTATTAACCGGAAACATAATACATGTGTGAATACATAGACAAACAGAGTGTCACTAGTATGCCTCTACTTGACTAGCTCGTTGATCAAAGATGGTTATGTTTCCTAACCATAGACATGAGTTGTCATTTGATTAACGGGATCACATCATTAGGAGAATGATGTGATTGACTTGACCCATTCCGTTAGCTTAGCACTTGATCGTTTAGTATGTTGCTATTGCTTTCTTCATGACTTATACATGTTCCTATGACTATGAGATTATGCAACTCCCGTTTACCGGAGGAACACTTTGTGTGCTACCAAACGTCACAACGTAACTGGGTGATTATAAAGGTGCTCTACAGGTGTCTCCGAAGGTACTTGTTGAGTTGGCGTATTTCGAGATTAGGATTTGTCACTCCGATTGTCGGAGAGGTATCTCTGGGCCCACTCGGTAATGCACATCACTATAAGCCTTGAAAGCATTGTAACTAATGAGTTAGTTGCGGGATGATGTATTACGGAACGAGTAAAGAGACTTGCCGGTAACGAGATTGAACTAGGTATTGAGATACCGACGATCGAATCTCGGGCAAGTAACATACCGATGACAAAGGGAACAATGTATGTTGTTATGCGGTTTGACCGATAAAGATCTTCGTAGAATATGTGGTAGCCAATATGAGCATCCAGGTTCCGCTATTGGTTATTGACCGGAGATGTGTCTCGGTCATGCCTACATAGTTCTCGAACCCGTAGGGTCCGCACGCTTAAAGTTCTGTGACGATTTGTATTATGAGTTTATGTGTTTTGATGTACCGAAGGTAGTTCGGAGTCCCAGATAAGATCGGGGACATGACGAGGAGTCTCGAAATGGTCGAGACGTAAAGATCGATATATTGGACGACTATATTCGGACATCAGAAAGGTTCCGAGTGGTTCGGGTATTTTTCGGAGTACCGGAGAGTTACGGGAATACGGGGAAGAAGTATATAGGCCTTATTGGGCTTTAGGGGAGAGAGAGAGGCAGGCCGCGCGCCCCCCCAAGGCCTAGTCCGAATTGGACTAGGGGGAGGGGCTGCGCCCCCTCCTTCCTTCTCTTCTCTCTTCCCCTTCCTTCTCTCCTACTCCTACTACTTGGAAGGGGGGAATCCTACTCCCGGTGGGAGTAGGACTCCTCCAGGGCGCGCCATAGCTAGGCCGGCCCTCCCCCCTCCTCCACTCCTTTATATACGTGGCCAGGGGGCACCCCATAGACACAACAATTGATCATTGATCTCTTAGCCGTGTGCGGTGCCCCCCTCCACCATAATCCACCTCGATCATATCGTAGCGGTGCTTAGGCGAAGCCCTGCGTCGGTAGCATCATCATCACCGTCACCACGCCGTCGTGCTGACGAAACTCTCCTGTGAAGCTTTGCTGGATCAGAGCTCGCGGGACGTCATCGAGTTGAACGTGTGCTGAACTCGGAGGTGCCGTGCGTTCGGTACTTGGATCGGTCGGATCGTGAAGACGTATGACTACATCAACCGCGTTGTGCTAACGCTTCCGCTTTCGGTCTACGAGGGTACGTGGACACACTCTCACCTCTCGTTGCTATGCATCACCATGATCCTGTGTGTGCGTAGGAATTTTTTTTGAAATTACTACGTTCACCAACACTTGCATCAACAAAACAGAGTGACCCCTCTGTTTCCCACCACAAACCCTCTCTTTTCCCCTTCTCCACCCCGGCCGCCCCACTCATGCCCCTCCCTAATGCCCACAAAATTTGTCGGATCGGAGCTCCAAATCGGTGATTTATCCTCCCCTTGGACCCCTAAAGGTATTCTCACTCATTTCTCCTTTTTTTTGTTGGTTGAAATCTCCGCATTGTGGCGATTTGGGGAAACCCTAGGTCATCCAATTTTGCAATTTTCATTGATGCATTTTGGTGTTTATGATTGTAGATGGCAAGGATCATGAATGTGCATCATGTGGACTTTGTCTGCTTTGAGAAGGGAGACGCGGAGTGTGGTGACCCGAAGAAGAAGCCCTTAGTGATGGTGTTTCCCACAAGTCCTTGCCTTGAGGAGGTTGTGGTTGAGCTTCGAAGAAGGTTGAATTGGATGGAAGAAAGCGATGGAGTAGACTTAATCGGAAGGTATAATGTTGGGTATGGGCAACATATTCGTTGGAAGATAATGCCTCTTGACTCCGAGTTTTATTGGGAAGCATATAAGGAGAGTGTGTTGGCCTCACAAGATAAATCATTTGAGTTATTTGCCACAAAGGTTGTTCGAGATCGGTTGCACATTGATTTGAATCGATGTGCATCTTCATATGATGTTAGAAGCTCGGTTCAAGATTCAACACATGTCACTCCGGATGTGCATGACACAACAATGAGCCAACCTCCAATCACCCAACCTTTGAGCCCCATCGGGAATGACCAACTTGATAATCTAGACTTGCACATGGATGGTGATGAGTTTGAGGGTGATGACTCGGAGGCTTATCTTCATGACCATTATGTTGGCGATGTTGAGGCAAATTGCATGGAAGAGGACATGGACCATGACACTCCATACAATAGGTCCTATGTGTGGGACTCGGAGAACGAAGGCCCGGAAGAAGAAATAGATGAGGATGGTTTGACGGCTAAAGAAGCCAATGCTTTCAAGAAGGTAATAGGCCGTAGTCACAAGACATCATTGTTCCGTGATCTAAGCCTAGCCGATAAGGCGATTGTTGATGGTGGCACAAGTAAAATTCTTGCACCAAGGTTGACTTCAAAGCGAGATATGAAAGCAAGTGTGTATGGTGTTAGTGAAGGAACAATCTTTGAAAGCTTGGTAGAACTTCAAATATGTGTCAAGGACTACGCGGTTAAGTTTCATCGACCATTCTTTGTGGAGAAGTCAAACTCCAAATTGCGTTATGTGGTCAAATGTGAGGAACACAAGAATCATTGCCCTTGGGTTATCCGTGCAAGATGTGTCAAAGGTGGGCCACAATGGAAGATTACAAATTCCGTGTTTCACCACCGATGTAGTGGCAAGGATATTGATGATGCTAATGTAAAGGATGATCACCGTCAATTGACCTCCAAATTCATTGCATATCGATTTTCACCCTCCATAAAGATACCCCCGACATATCCCATTAGGGCGTTGATGGAGATGGTGAAGGAGGTTTTTGGGTACACGGTGAAGTATGGGAAGGCATGGAAGGCCAAGCAAGCCGCCTTTGTGATATTGAATGGTGGTTGGGAAGAATCATACAATCGCCTCGCGATGGTGTTGAAAGCGATGGCGGCAGAAAATCCTGGCATGTACTATGTGGTGGAGCCAGATGGCATGAGAACAAGGATATACAACGATGCAGCCGTTCGAATATTTGGACGTGCATTCTAGACTTTTGAGCCATGCATTAGGGCCTTCAAGCATTGTAGGCCGGTTATGTCCGTGGATGGCACATTTCTGACCGGCCAGTTCAAGGGCACATTGTTGATCGCCGTTGCTAATGATGGTGGTGATAGATTGGTTTCATTGGCTTTCGCTTTGGTGTCGGCGGAGAACAATGACAACTGGGAGTGGTTTCTTAGTCTAGTGAGGACCAAGGTAATTGGACCTCAAAGAGAGGTTTGCATCATCTCGGACCGCCACCCAGGGATACTCAATGCAGTGGAGATTGACATTCCAGGACATCCTCGCGTGCACCATAGGTGGTGCATGAGGCATTTTGTGTCTAACTTATACCGGGCATGTGGAGACAAGGAATTGTCTGACCTTCTTCATGATTGTTGTCTCGCATTCACCACTAGACATTTCGAGAAATTGTGGGACAAAGTGTATGCCAAAGCAAACAATGGTGGCAAATAATTCCTAAATAGGAATCTTGCCGATAAAGGAAAGCGGGCACGGGCTTTTGACAACGATGGAGTGAGGTACGGTGACATGACAAACAACATGGCAGAAATGTTTCAACATGGTGCTAAAGGGTGTCCGTGCATTGCCGGTGAGAGCAATAGTAGAGTATACATTTCAGAAGTTGAATGGCTATTTTCAAAAGTATAGTGAGGAAACAGCCAAGTTGATGTCCGAGAAAAACAAGGCCAAAAAGATGTACAAGTATCCACCAAAGATCGACGATTGGATGGAATACCAAGCAAGGAAGGCGGATTCACACAAAATTCAGTCCTTTGATAACATAGAATTGATTTACCAAGTTGATGAGCATGGTGGAATGTCCCGTGACGGTGTGCCATATGGAGGTGGCTCATTCAAAGTTTATCTTAAGAGGGGGGCGTGCTCATGCGAGAGGCCTACATTGTATCATCTCCCGTGCTCTCACTTGATGGCTGCATCCCGCACTAGAAATTTGAGTGTCAACATGACCAACAATGTAAGATTGGAAGAGTATTCGATCGATGTAGTCAAAAATACATGGGCTGCGAGGTTTCATCCCTATCTAGACCAATCTAAATGGCCGGAATACCATGGACCCCCACTATACCCCGATTTGGAAATGAAGGTGGTGACACGTGGAAGACGGAAGACAAAGCGTTTCTTGGGTGACATGGATGATTGGGGTGGTGGATTCCGTAAGGAATGGGGGAGCCAACATTTTGCATAGCCTCGTGATATCAGCAGTTGCGGTGAATGTAACAATGAGGGGCACAATAATAGAGGTTGTACCAAAAGAAAGAGATTAAAACGAGATGGTGATGGTGGTGTCGGCCGTGGTGATGGTGGTGGTGGCCGCGGTGACGGTGGAGGAGCCCGAGGATGTTGGGGAACGTTGCATGGGAAACAAAAAATTTCCTACGCTCACCAAGATCAATCTAGGAGATGACCATCTACGAGAGGAGAGATTGCATCTACATACCATTGTAGATCACTAAGCGGAAGCGTTAAGAAACGCGGTTGATGTAGTCGAATGTCTTCGTGATCCAATCACGATCCGTCCCACGAACTCCGATCCAAGTGCCGAACGTACGGCACCTCCGCGTTCAACACACGTACAACTTGATGATGCCTTCACCTCCTCGATCTAGCGAGCGATGGTGAAGTAGTAGCTCGAGTCCTCCGGCAGCACGACGGCGTGGTGGCGGTGGTGGAATCTCAGCAGAGCTTCGCTAAGCACTACGGAGAGGAAGAGGGCTACAAGGGAGAGGAAGGGTAGCGCCATGGCGTGGAGATGTACTCAAGCGTGCGACTGCCCTCTCTCCACCTCTCTATATATAGGGGGAAGGGACGAGGAGGAGGTACCCTAGATCCCATCTAGGGGGCGGCGGCCAAGGCAGATGGGGGCGCCCCCTAGGGAAACCCTAGGGTGGCTTGCCCCCCAAGCCAGGTGGAGGGAACCCTAGAGGGGGCGCCCCACCTCTCCTGGTTACATGGGAAAGGGTGAGGGGGGCGTGCAGCCCCTTAGTGGGCTGGTTTGCCCCCTCCCCTTGGCCCATGAGGCCCCCCAACACTTGCCCCCCCCCCCTGAAACCCCTTTCGGTCATGCTGGTCATCACCCGGTACCCCCGGAACAATTCCGAACTCCAATACCCTTCGTCCAATATATCGATCTTCACCTCCGGACCATTCCGGAGTTCCTCGTCACGTTCGGGATCTCATCCGGGACTCCGAACAACCTTCAGTAACCACAGTTCATCCGGGTTCGAGCTTTTCCTGCTGAAGCCTTTTGACATAAGCATCGCAGCCCCAAACCTTAAGAAACGACAACTTAGGTTTCTTGCCAAACCACAGTTCATACGGTGTCGTCTCCACGGACTTAGATGGTGTCCTATTTAAAGTGAATGCAGTTGTCTCTAACGCATAACCCCAAACCGATAGTGGTAGATCGGCAAGAGACATCATAGAACTCACCATATCCAATAAGGTATGATTACGACGTTCGGACACACCATTACGTTGTGGTGTTCCAGGTGACATCAACTGTGAAACAATTACACATTGTCTTAAGTGATTGCCAAACTCATAACTCAGATATTCTCCCCCTCGATCGGATCGTAGGAATTTAATCTTCTTGTTACGATGATTCTCAACTTCACTCTGAAATTGTTTGAACTTTTCAAATGTTTCAGACTTATGCTTCATTAAGTAAATATACCCATATCTACTCAAGTCATCGGTGAAGGTGAGAACGTAACGATATCCACCGTGCGCGTCAACGCTCATCAGACCGCACACATTAGTATGTATGATTTCCAACAAGTCACTTGCCCGTTCCATTGTTCCGGAAAACGGGGTCTTAGTCATCTTGCCCATGAGGCATGGTTCGCACGTGTCAAGTGATTCAAAATCAAGTGACTCCAAAAGTCCATCAGCATGGAGTTTCTTCATGCGCTTTACACCAATATGACCTAAGCGGCAGTGCCACAAGAAAGTGGTACTATCATTATCAACTATACATCTTTTGGCATCAATGTTATGAACATGTGTATCATCACTATCGAGATTCAATAAGAATAAACCCTCACAATGGGTGCATGACCATAAAAGATATTACCCATATAAATAGAACAACCATTATTCTCTGATTTAAATGAGTAACCGGCTCGCATTAAACAAGATCCAGATATAATGTTCATGCTCAACGCAAGCACTAAATAACAATTATTCAGGTTCATCACTAATCCCGATGGTAATCGAAGAGCGAGCGTGCCGACGGCGATCACATCAACCTTGGAACCATTTCCCACGCGCATCGTCACTTCGTCCTTTGCCAGCCTCCGTCTATTCCGTAGTTCCTGCTTTGAGTTGCAAATGTGAGCAACCGAACCGGTATCAAATACCCAGGCACTACAACGAGTGTTGGTAAGGTACACATCAATAACATGTATATCATATATACCTTTGTTGACGTTGGCCCCCTTCTTGTCGGCCAGATACTTGGGGCAGTTCCGCTTCCAGTTGCCAGTTCCCTTACAATAGAAGCACTCAGTTTCCGGCTTGGGTCCAGCCTTGGGTTTCTTCACGGGAGGAGCAACTGCTTTGCCACCCTTCTTGAAGTTTCCCTTCTTTCCCTTGCTCTTCTTGAAACTAGTGGTTTTATTGACCATCAACACTTGATGCTCCTTCTGGATGTCTCACTCAGCGACTTTCAGCATCGCGAATAGCTCGGAGACTGACTTGTTCATCCCTTGCATGTTATAGTTCAACACAAAGCTTTTGTAGCTAGGTGGTAGCGATTGAAGAACTCTGTCTGTGACAGCCTCCGGCGGGAGCTGAACTCCCAACTCAGCCAGACGGTTGTAGTACCCAGACATTCTGAGTATGTGCTCACTGACATATCCGTTCTCCTCCATCTTGCAGGCATAGAATTTATCGGAGGTCTCATACCTCTCGATCCAGGCATTCTTCTCAAAGATAAACTTCAACTCCTGGAACATCTCATATGCTCCATGACGTTCAAAATGCCTTTAAAATCCCGGCTCTAAGCCATACAGCATGGCGCACTGAACTATTGAGTAGTCATCAACACGCGACTGCCAGGCGTTCACAACGTCTGTAGTCGCTGGAGGGGGTGGCGCACCAAGCGGTGCATCAAGGACATAAGCCTTTTGGGCCGCCGTGAGGATAATCCTCAGATTACGGGCCCAGTCCACAAAGTTACTTCCATCATCTTTTAGCTTAGTTTTCTCTAGGAACGCATTGAAATTCAGGGGAGCTACTGCGCGAGCCATTGATCTACAACATAAATTTGCAAAGATAACTTATACTATTGTTCATGATAAATGAGTTCAATTAATCATATTACTTAAGAACTCCCACTCAAATCAACATCCCTCCGGTTGTCCGAGTGTAACACGATCCAAATTCACCAACTCAAGTCCGATCATCACATGAGATGAGGTGGTTTCAATGGTGAACAACTCTATGTTGATCATATCTACTATATGACTCGTGTTCGACCTTTCGGTCTCTTGTGTTCCGAGGCCATGTCTGTACATGCTAGGCTCGTTAAGTTTAACCCAAGTGTTTCGCATATGCAACACTGGCTTGCACCCGTTGTATGTGAACGTAGAGTCTATCACACCTGATCATCATGTGGTGCTTCGAAACGACGAACTTTCGCAATGGTGCACACTTGGGGAGAACACAATTTTATCTTGAAATTTTAGTGAGGGATCACCTTATAATACTACCGCTGTCCTAAGCAAAATAAGATGCATAAAAGGATTAACATCACATGCAAATCATAAGTGACATGATATGGCCATCAACTTGTGCTTTTGATCTCCATCTCCAAAGCACCGACATGATCTCCATCGTCACCGACATGACACCATGATCTCCATCATCGTGCCGCCATCGGGGTTGTCACGCCAACCATGCTTCTACTACTATTGCTACCGCTTAGCGATAAAGTAAAGCATTACATAGCGCTTAATGATTGACACGCAGGTCATACAATAATTAAAGACAACCCTATGGCTCCTGCCGGTTGCCATATGCATCGACATGCAAGTCGATATAAACTATTACAAACATGATCATCTCATACATCAAATATATTTCATCATGTCTTTGGCCATATCATATCACAACATACCCTGCAAAAACAAGTTAGACGTCCTCTAATTGTTGTTGCATGTTTTACGTGGCTGCTATGGGTATCTAGCAAGAACGATTCTTACCTACGCAAAGCCACAACGGTGATATGCAAGTTGCTATTTAACCTTCTATAAGGACTGCCTTTGTCGAATCCGATTCAACTAAGGTGGAAGAGATAGACACCCGCCAACCATCTTTATGCAACAAAGTCACATGTCTGTCGATGGAACCGGTCTCATGTACGTGGACATGTAAAGTTGGTCCGGGCCGCTTCATCCCACAATACCGCCGAATCAAGAAAAGACCAAGAAAGAAAGCAATTTGAATATCAACGCCCACAAACTCCTTTGTGTTCTACTCGTGATGTCATCTACACATAGACCTAGCTCATGATGCCACTGTTGGGGAATGTTGCATGGGAAACAAAAAAAATTCTACGCTCACCAAGATCAGTCTAGGAGATGACCATCTACGAGAGGAGAGATTGCATCTACATACCCTTGTAGATCGCTAAGCGGAAGCGTTAAGAAATGCGGTTGATGTAGTCGAACGTCTTCGTGATCCAATCACGATCCGTCCCACGAACTCCGATCCAAGTGCCGAACGGACGACACCTCCGCGTTCAACACACGTATGGCTTGATGATGCCTTCACCTCCTCGATCCAGTGAGCGACGGTGAAGTAGTAGCTCGTGTCCTCCGGCAGCACGACGGCGTGGTGGCGGTGGTGGTGGAATCTCAGCAGAGCTTCACTAAGCACTACGGAGAGGAAGAGGGCTACGAGGGAGAGGAAGGGCAGTGCCATGGCGTGGAGATGTACTCAAGCGTGCGGCTGCCCTCTCTCTACCTCTATATATAGGGGGAAGGGAGGAGGAGGGGGCGCCCTAGATCCCATCTAGGGGGGCGGCGGCCCAGGCAGATGGGGGCGCCCCCTAGGGAAACCCTAGGGTGGCTTGCCCCCCAAGCCAGGCGGAGGGAACCCTAGAGGGGGCGCCCCACCTCTCCTGGTTACGTGGGAAAGGGTGAGGGGGCGCACAGCCCCTTAGTGGGCTGGTTTGCCCCCTCCCCTTGGCCCATGAGGCCCCCCAACACTTGTCGGGGCCCCTCGAAACCCCTTTCGGTCATGCTGGTCATCACCCGGTACCCCCGGAACAATTCCGGACTCTAATATCCTTCGTCCAATATATCGATCTTCACCTCCGGACCATTCCGGAGTTCCTCGTCGTGTCCGGGATCTTATCCGGGACTCCGAACAACCTTCGGTAACCACCATAATGACTCAACTATACTTATATCGTCACCAAACGTTAAGTGTGTAGACCCTGCGGGTTCAAGAACTATGCAGACATGACCTAGACACCTCTATGGTCAATAACCAATAGCGGGACCTGGATGCCCATATTGGTTCCCACGTATTCTATGAAGATCTTATCGGTTGAACCTCGATGTCAAGGATTCAGCTAATCCCGTATGTAGTTCCCTTTGTCTATCGGTATGTTACTTGCCCGAGATTCGATCGTCGGTATCTCCATACCTAGTTCAATCTCGTTACCAGCAAGTCTCTTTACTCATTCTGTAATACAAGATCCCGTGGATAACTCATTAGTCACATTGCTTGCAAGCTCATTGTGATACTGTATTACCGAGTGGGCCCTAAGATACCTCTCCGTCATACGGAGTGAAAAATCCCAGTCTTGATCCATGCCAACTCAACAAACACCCTCGGAGATACCTGTAGAGCATCTTTATAGTCATCCAGTTATGTTGCGACGTTTGGTACACACAAGGTACTCCTCCGGTGTCAGTGAGTTGCATGATCTCATGGTCATAGGAACATATACTTGACATGCAGAAAACGATAGCAATAAACTTGACACAATCATATGCTACATTCATAGTTTGGGTCTTGTCCATCACATCACTCTCCTAATGATGTGATCCCATTATCAAATTACAACTCATGTCTATGGCTAGGAAACCATATCCATCTTTGATCAACGAGCTAGTCCGGTAGAGGCTTACTAGGGACATGTTGTTCTCTATGTATCCACACATGCATTTGAGTTTTCGGTCAATACAATTATAGCATGGATAATAAACGGTTATCATGAACAAGGAAATATAATAATAACCACTTTATTATTGCCTCTAAGGCATATTTCCAATAGAGGACGTGGCCGTGGTGAAGGTGGAGCTCGAGGACGTGGCCGTGGTGATGGTGGAGCCCGAGGACGTGGCCGTGGTGAAGGTGGAGCTCGAGGACGTGGCCGTGGTGATGGTGGAGCTCGAGGACGTGGTCGTGGTGATGGTGGAGCTCGAGGACGTGGCCGTGGTGATGGTGGAGCTCGAGGACGTGGCTGTGGTGAAGGTGGAGCTCAAGGACGTGGCTTTGCTTATTGGCTTGGGGCGTGAATCTTATGTATGTGTTGGTCATGTTAGGTGTCTGGAATGTGTGAACTTATGTATGACGTGATCCTTTTGTATGTCCCGCATTTATGTGTGACATGAACCGTTTGTATGTCCCGCACTAATGTCATGAGACTTTCTATGTCCTGCACTAATGTATGTCATAAAGATCTGGTGTCTTATTTCTGTTGAATAATATGTGGCAAACTAAGTTTAAAAACATGACTTAATCTGTGGCAAACTAAGTTAAAAAAACAATGTGCAGTACCATGGCACCCTGCACAAGGGTGTCATGCAAGTATGCATTGTTGGAAATATGCCCTAGAGGCAATAATAAAGTGGTTATTATTATATTTCCTTGTTCATGATAATTGTCTATTGTTCATGCTATAATTGTGTTATCCGGAAATCGTAATACATGTGTGAATACATAGACCACAACATGTCCCTAGTGAGCCTCTAGTTGACTAGCTCGTTGATCAATAGATGGTTACGGTTTCCTGACCATGGACATTGGATGTCGTTGATAATAGGATCACATCATTAGGAGAATGATGTGATGGACAAGACCCAATCCTAAGCATAGCACTAGATCGTGTAGTTCGTCTGCTAAAGCTTTTCTGATGTCAAGTATCATTTCCTTAGACCATGAGATTGTGCAACTCCCGGATACCGTAGGAATGCTTTGGGTGTATCAAACGTCACAACGTAACTGGGTGACCATAAAGGTGCACTACAGGTATCTCCGAAAGTGTCTGTTGGGTTGGCACGAATCGAGACTGGGATTTGTCACTCCGTATGACGGAGAGGTATCTCTGGGCCCACTCGGTAATGCATCATCATAATGAGCTCAATGTGAATAAAGAGTTAGCCACGGGATCATGCGTTACGGAACGAGTAAAGAGACTTGCCGGTAACGAGATTGAACAAGGTATAGGGATACCGACGATCGAATCTCGGGCAAGTATCATACCGGTAGACAAAGGGAATTGTGTACGGGATTGATTGAATCCCCGACATCGTGGTTCATCCGATGAGATCATCGTGGAACATGTGGGAGCCAACATGGGTATCCAGATCCCGCTGTTGGTTATTGGCCGGAGAGATGTCTCGGTCATGTCTGCATGGTTCCCGAACCCGTAGGGTCTACACACTTAAGGTTCGGTGACGCTAGGGTTGTTATGGGAAATAGTATGTGGTTACCGAATGTTGTTCGGAGTCCCGGATGAGATCCCGGACGTCACGAGGAGTTTCGGAATGGTTCGGAGGTGAAGATTTATATATGGGAAGTCATCATACGATCACCGGAAGTATTCGGGGGTTTGCCGGTATTGTACCGGGACCACCGAAGGGGTTCCGGGGGTCCACCGGGAGGGTCCACCTGCCCCGGAGGGCCCTATGGGCTGTATGTGGGAGGGAACCAGCCCCTAAGTGGGTTGGGCGCCATCCCCCCTTAGGGCCCATGCGCCTAGGGTTGGGGGGGGGAACCCTAAAGGGGGCGCCTCCCCTTGGCTTGGGGGGCAAGCCCCCTCCCCTTGGCCGCCGCCCCCCCTCTAGATCTGATCTAGAGGGGCCGGCCCCCTTCCCCCTTGGCCCTATAAATAGAGGGGAGGAGGGAGGGCAGCAGCACCTCATCCAAGGCGCAGCCCTCCCCCTCTCCAACACCCCCTCCTCGTCCGTTGAGCTTGGCGAAGCCCTGCCGGAGAACTACAAGTTCCACCACCACGTCGTCGTGCTGCTGGAGTTGTCTTCCCCAACCTCTCCCTCCTCCTTGCTAGATCAAGGCGCGGGAGATGTCACCGGGCTGCACGTGTGTTGAACGCGGAGGCGCCGTTGTTCGGTGCTTAGATCGGAATCGACCGCGATCTGAATCGCTGTGTGTACGACTCCTCCAACCGCGTTCTTGCAATGCTTCCGCCTCACGATCTTCAAGGGTATGAAGATGCACTCCTCTCTCTCTCGTTGCTAGTCTCTCCATAGATTGATCTTGGTGATGCGTAGGAATTTTTTTTGATTTACGACTACGTTCCCCAACATGCATAGCGCCCTACCTTGAGGCGCCATACATGGCACACCGATTTAATTACCATGACGCCCTGAACATCAGAGAGCAAACTTTTGGTTACTTAGCCGTTTCTGCAATGCATGGCGCCCTGGCCCAAGGCGTCGTGCTGTCAACAGGCATGGCGCCCTGGCCTAGGGCGTCGTGCTGTCAGCAGGCATGGCGCCCTGGTCAACTAGTGCCGTGATCGCACAAGGATTCATCTTCGGCATCGAACGACACACGAGTGAGACAAATGGGAGAAGCCCAGTCTTCCGGATATACTCCGTGTATCGCTCGTCATATTCCATCTTGTCATGAACCGCACCAGACCTCAAGTGAAGCTGATCAAAAACCCTTCTTTCATCTGCCATGAACCGTCCACGATGAAATAGATCGTACGATGGATGGATAAGAGAAACCATCCTACAAAATTACAATGTACATCGTAAGCCTCCTTGTCATTTGTAAATATCCAGAGTAATGGAAATATAAACATACATACAGGTGCAAATATCCATATCCATACAACAAATGGATACAAACAACTACAAATCTATATCTAAGCCAAATCATCCATACAAGTGAATATGCATACACACATTTGCACACAACCTTCTATTCTCTATGTCAAATTTGCTACCAAATATATAAAAACTAAAAAAACCCTACTATAAGTACCAAATACTAATCATACCATACAAATCCCTACCTATACATTTCTAATACAAATGCAAATATCAACAAATTTTGAAAAAAGGGGATGAACTAGGGTTTCTACACATGGGGTGAATGCAACAAAATTAACCAATAAAAAGAGGAGAAAGTTGGGGGATTACCTAGAGGATTAGGAGGGGAAGAAGGTCCACCGGTTTTCCCCTTCGATCTGTCCTTTTTGGCCGCGGATTTGGAGGGGGGAAGGGAGGGGCGGTGGGCTGGGCGAGGAGACGAAGAACAGAGACAGAGCCCTCTATCTCGACTCTGTAGGGAATCGCGGCGCCAGGGGATTTTTTCATCGAAGGGGCATGGCGCCCCGACCTAGGGAGTCATGGTCACACCCATAGCGCCCCACCCCTGGGGCGTCATGCGACCACAGATGGGCCCAAGCGTACCAACCTGGCTGGTCAGCACCGCGATATGGCGCCCTTGACCGGAGCGTTATACTGTCTAGCATGGCGCCCCGGGTGCGGGCGCCATGAGGAAAGGTCCATTTTATGAAATATTTTGAAAAAGGGTTCATTTTGTGCTGAACTTTGGCCAAAGGGCCAGTTTTGTAGTTTTTCACCAGAGGGGGGTAGGGGGGAGGGGCTGCGGAGGGTAAAGTATGGTTCGCTGTTGAGGGGCTCTTGCCTAGTTGACTAGACGGACATTTTGGACCGCACGAAATCACTCCCACAAATAAGCTTTTGATTGTTTCCAAGGTTGAACATATAGTGGGAGAACAAAGAAGCCCATTATGATATACCCTAATAAAGGACGTGTCTCGGCATTGACTAGCAACTGCCACCTTCCAGCGAATCAACTTTATGGTTGGATGGTTATGAGAACAGTGATATCCCCACCCAACGATGTTCCAGTCCTAGACTTGACACCGGTGCTTGTATTTTTCTGGATTTATTTCAGGTCTTCCGGCGATGTGCGTTAAGTGGGAGGAGAGGTTCTGGTCGACTACAAAGACGTCTGTTACGGCTTCATCAATCTCAAAATGATACGCCGACTCGGAGATACTCATGGAGGTAGGATGTGTGTGCGTGCGTTTATAGGGGTGAATGTGTGAGCGTCTGTGTTTTTACCGTGTTTAAAAAAAGCTGCCACCTTCTAAAGGAAGAAGCGGGCAGCAGGTGAGGACGTCATTTTCGCGAGAGCAACAGTCACGCGCTGCGGCCTGCTGAGGGTAAAGTCTGTTTTAAACCCTGCACTCGTACGCGTCGTCGTTTTTAAACCCCAACCTCCAAATCCTGGAAATCGGCACCCTCAACTCTCTAATCCCGGTCGTTTGCGTCCTTAATGCATCTGAGAGGAGGATTAGGTGACGTGGCACTGCGGGCCGCCGGGTTTGCGACTTAAGTACCCCCTCCCCTCTCCCAGCTCTCTCTTTCTTAGTGGGGAACGGCGTTCTAGGGTTCGTCAGCGACAACCCGCTACAGAGAGAGGGTGCCGCCGCCGCCGCGGCGAACAACCACGATGTCTTGCTCCTTCGGTGATTCATCGGCTTCTCGAGGCGGTGGGCTCCAAAGGAGAGGCGCAGCAGCAAGGTCTCTGGTGCCCTATCGGGAGCAACCAATGGCTTACGAGCCGGCGGTGATTTGCGCTCGGTGCGGCAGGAAGGCGCCGTGGTGGATATCCTGGAGTCCGGCGAACCCTGGTAGGAGATATTATTCCTGCGTAGATTCTGAGGTATGCTTGATTCCTCACCTGTCCTTTTTTTCTCTGTTTTTGTTGTGTCAAACTCTGAATTTTCTGTGTCATGAACTGAACAGCATGGCTTCATCGACTGGCATGCCACCCCCACGACTCCATTTCTTCGTCAATTGCTAGGAGACCTACGGGATAAAGTGTGGAGGCTGGAGGATGAGCTTGCTGGCCAGTCAAGGGAAGGAGAGGTTGCTGTTTTGAAAGAGGAATTGGAGAAGAAAAATGCTTTGGTAGCAGAAACTAGAGCTAGATGTGCTAGCAGAGATGAGATGCAGATGTACAATGTGACGCCGCCGGCTTAATCGTGCACTAATCATACATGCAAATGCGCACGATCAAGCCTAAGGACTCACTTGAAGATATCACAACACAACTCTAAAACATAAATAAAATCATACAAGCTTTATATTACAAGCCAGGGCCTCGAGGGCTCGAATACATAGCTTGATGGCATACAAGCGTCAGCGGAAGCATCAGATATCTGAGTACAGATATAAAAGAAAGACAGAAAGGCCTTTAGAAAGGCGGGGCAAAATAAAACACTACGATCGAAAGGCGTAGGCCTCCTGCCTAGGACCCTCCGAACCTACTCCTGGTCGACAGCCAACTCGTAGAAGAAGCCATCCTCGGGGTAGTAGTAGTAGTCGACGGTGCAGCTGTCTCAGGGGCTCCGTCAACTGGTCTCGACAAACTGATAGGGGGAGAAAAAGAAAGCAAAGCAACCGTGAGTACTCTGAAGTACTCAACAAGCAAGGATCTACACTACATATGCATCATTATCAAAGGAAGGCTGTATATGTGGACTGGGCTGCAGAAATGCTAGAATAGAGAGGAAAGCCTAGTCCTATCGAAGACTAGCATCTTCAATCACCTTCTAGCATCTTCGAGCGTCTTGCAGCATTAGAAGAGTACAGAATAGCATAGTATAATATAGTAGTGGTAATAACAAGCAACAGTCTCGCCCAGAGATCCTTCCTCGCCTCCCTGCGAGAAAGCGATCCCGGAGCCACATATCCAGGTATCATCTCAATTCTAGCTGTACCGATCGGGATACAACTCCGAGTGTCCTTTACCGTAGGACCGGCTATCGATAGAAGTTTCTTCCCTGCAGGGGTGCACCAACTTACCCACCACGCTCGCTTAACTCCGGCCGGATACACTTTCCTGGGTCATGCCCGGCCTCGGCCAAACGACACACCGCAACCCTACCTACAGCTCAGCAGAGAGGTCCCCGTCGGTCTACCTCCTAAGTGCTCAGGGGTCTTGGGCCATCGCCCTGTGCACTCCGGCTCGTTGCGCGCAGGGTGGATACCAGCGCCTCGGCGCGATCCGACCGTGCCGCCATGCTGAACTGGACGTCTGACAGAGCTTTCGGCTGATGTTACGATGCAGAACGCCCATACTATGCCCACGTGATGGTTAGTGCTATCCGACCAGAGGCCGGCTCAGATTAATATCCAAATCGTTAGGACTAGGGGCTTGCGGAAACGAGCAGAGACTCACGAAAGATGTGACCCCGTCGCCCCGTCTCGAGGACTTGCTGCAAGGGCTAAGAATGCCCGGCCGCGCCTCGTGGAATAACTCACAGGTAACTATCCATCATCCGCGGGTACCCCTCAGGGTCGACCCGCCTTCTCAAGTATCAGTATCAACAATAATGTAAGGCATCCGTGTGGTCACCGTATCAAGGGGAATCCGAGGCATCACCCTCGTTGGACTCCCACCTGATGTAACATCAAGATGGACGTAAGAGGCATCACCCTCGAGGTCTACACTAGAGGTGTTGCACGACTTTGTCGTTATCGGGGGTGGTGTAGGAGGAATCACCCTCGCTTACCACGACCGATTAGCTAACCTACAAGGTTATCATCAGAAGTGCTGACGAGGTATCACCCTCGGCACTCGACGGTAACCCAGTAGTGTCGAGCAACTAAAGAGGAAGTGAGGTGCGGTGCCAGGGGCCTGATCTTCGATCCCGTTGGTCGGGTCTTCTGAAACTCCAGCGGGGCAGTCAGGATAAGTGGGGGTCACTAGTGGGGCTCTACCCAAACTATATTAAGCAGTTTAGGATGAACAGTAAGGTATCAACAGCAGGTTACAATGAATAGACTATGCAGCAGAAATAGGTAAAACAGTAACAGTAGCAAAATCTAATGCAAGCAGGGGATATTAGAATAGGCGATATCGGGATGATCAAAGGGGGGGGGGGGCTTGCCTGGTTGCTCGGCGGCAAGGGCAAGGTCGTCAGAAGTGCAGCCAACTCACCGGAGCTGCGTCGGCACCGGGCTCTATCGAGAGAGAAGAGGGGGAGGAAACAGTATAAATATAAAGCAAACAAGTGCTACACAAAGTACGACATGACAATAAACAGTGACGGGTGTGTCCTAACATAAGGTTTCATGTCACCGAGGAAGGGGGAATCTATCCGGGAACGTTTTCCCGATTTCGGACATTTGTTAGACAGATGACCGGAGGGGATCGGTTCCATGTTCGGATAGTTCGGAACGTGTGGCGGACGAACGGACTGCGTATCCGGCTTCGTCTCGTCGTTCTGAGCAACTTTCATGTATAAAGTTTTTCCATCCGAGCTACAGTTTATTTTCTATGATTTTCTAAAGATTTAATCATTTCCTGGAATTTCTGGTTTTGTTTAATTCGAATTATCCAAAACAGTGACAGAATTCTTTTTACACTCAAGAGTGTGCCAGCCCATTAGAATGGCAGGTGGGTCCGGGGGTCCAGTCAGCAGCTGACTGTGCACATCTTATCCAAACAAATAGTGTCGCGGGCCCCACATGTAAGTGACACAGTGTTTAATTATTTTAACTAAAACATTTTCTAATTAAAAGCCTGGGGCCCGCCTGTCATAGAGACAGGGTTAATTAAACCGGTGATTAGGGCCCTTAATGACGTAGCCACGTCGGCCTCGCCGGAGTTGCGCCGGCGACGACCAAACCGACGGCGGGAGTCCACCGTGCGGGCGCTACAGGGTACCGAATCGAACGCGGTTTGCGGCTAAGGGTAGCTGGCGATGGAGCTACAGTTTGGCTAGCAACAAATGGCTGAGAGGGATTGATTATTTGAGAACCTTGGGACAGATCATCAACTCTGAAATTGTTCTTCACAGGGCTGTGTATCACTTGAGTAACAACACCACCCTCATTAGGAACTAAGATATGTTCCAATATGTCTGCCTCTGCTACTGCATTAACTTGCTGAACATTTGTCTGAACATGATCTTCTTCTTCTGCAATGATAACTGCATCTGGTTCTTCCTCACTAGCATTGTTCACCATGTCATTCAGCTCATCTTCTTCAAAATCAGAGCCACTATCTTCTCCCTCTGGTTCATCTTGCTCACCATTGTACTCCACAAAAACATCAGCAACCCCTCCATCTGTAATGTACTCTGACATCTTTAGGCAACCTTCATCAGTGTATAGAAACACTAGTCCATTAACCAACTCTCTCCCTGGCATAAGAAAATACAACTTCATGCTCTCTTTAACTGTCAAATGATCTCCTAAAAATCCTCTGAGCTCTGGCAGTGACAACTTATCCCTCTCTATCTCTGACATTGCAGTATCTCCCCCAACATAATCAAGAGATGGCCCAATACGAATGAACTCCCCTCCATAGTGAAACCTGACATTGAGCACCTCTGCTGGATCCATGAATTGACTAAAAAAAACTACAGAAACACATATATGCAATCAGGTTCACCTACATTCAGTAATCTACAATGCAACATTTAATTTCAGACAATATTCCACACCTTCAGTAATCACAGTTACAAAACTGACTAAAAGACTATAAAAAACGATTAAACCTACAATCCATGTAAGGCATCGGTCCATTAATATGTATTTGGCCCCAAATCCTTCCATTCAACAGGCCACAAAATTACCAAAAAAAACCCCACCTTCCGCCACTGTAGAACCCTAAGCCTAACTACAGGCAGGAGGAAACAAAGACGACCGATCAATCACAGATGATGAGAATGACTCACCTGTTCCATTGCCGCCGGCGTGGACGTCGGAGCTCACTGCCATCATCCGCGTGCCGTCGCCATTGCCGCCACGGGAGGAAGCTGGTGCGTCGGGGGAGAGAAGGGGAAGGGGTGAGGGGGCAAAGTGAGCGAGGAGCGGTGCGAGCTGGTCTGGCTCGACCATTTAGCGTTTCCAGTGACCGAGCGAGACCCACAACGATAGCTGACTCAGCGATCCCAGCCTTCCTCCGTTTGGATACGCCAGCAAGGACGAAAACGACCGGGATTAGAGAGTTGAGGGTGCCGATTTCCGGGATTTGGAGGTTGGGGTTTAAAAACGATGACACATACGAGTTCAGGGTTTAAAACAGACTTTACCCGCCTGCTGATTAAGAGTGTGTATGCTGTCTCTGTCCTCCGCGTCCAACGCGGTTCGGTTATGTCATCGACAAGCCGCCGCATGCCACGCAGCTGGCCCTGGTTACCATTGGCACCGTTCTGGACCAGCAGGGGCCAAGATGAGGGAAACTTAATTCGAGCTCCTCCAACGTTGTTTTCCTGGCTACGTTAGCGTGTCAGGATATATGTTCCTCGATCAAAAGCCGTCTCGATTGGTGTTGCGTGGTGCTCTGAGTATGGCATATCTTCATTCACTAGCTGGTTCGGGATTTCCTAAAACAGCAATAATTGTCTGTCTCTGGGGAAACAATAAACTTAGACCAGTACGTCATCCATTGAAGTGATACATTTACTGGAAGAACACGTACGTACGCGGGTGGTTCTAGATGTAGTCCATCATCCTTGCTTTTACACCATCATATAATCCCAGGACTGGATCATGACACGTACAGATCCTTCCGTTTCATCAACAACGACATGCCCACGTATGCTGTAACATGCACCGGCCGGATTTATTTTTTCCACGGTAGCTAACCGTTCAGTCGACTGACTTTAGCTTTTGGATCAGTCAATTTTGAGATGGAATAAAGAAATTCTATCTTAGGATGAGGGGTGGGGGGTGGGGGGTGGGGCACCTGCACGCGTGGACGGCTTTTAGGTTTGTGCCGTATTCTCGTACGTTTGGACTTAAACGGACACGCGCGGACAGTTTGGAGCTAATTTTTTTAAAATAATACATTTTTTTTATAAATTTTTAAAAATATTACGCTGGATGAAATTTTTTCAAAAATAATACACCGTCGACCTGTTGCAGGCCGATTGGGTCTAGTCGGCCCACAGCAGGCCGATAGGCCTCCAGTCGGCCTGCAGCTGGCCGACTGGCCAGTCGGCCCACTGTGGGCTGATTAGGTCCTATCGGCCCACTATGGGTTGATTGGGTCCTGTCAGCCTACTGTGGGCCGATTGGAGCCATGCGGTGCATCCCCTCTCCCCCCATCTACCCTCGTGCGTTTCCCCCTTATTTCCCGCCATACCCCCCCCCCCTATCGACCCTCGCGCCGTTTCCAACTTATTTCCCGCCATATTTTCTCGGGCCGCCATCTCCCGCCATATGTTCCCGCTTTGCTTGTTCCCGCTATATGTTCCCGCTCTCTACTTCCCGCCATATTTTCCCGCTTCGGTAGTTCCCGCCATATGTTTCTGCCACAATTTTCCCACTTTCTTAGTTCCCACCAGTGTCTCCCTCCCGCCTATAAAACACCCTCGGCAGTAACGTGGGTAAGCAGTCTAGCGTAGTCTCGTATTGTCTCCATATTTTCCCATTTTGCTAGTTCTCGCCATATATTCCCGCTATCTAGTTCTCGCCAAGATGTCCGGATATCCTTTTGATCGTAGTTTTCACCCTAGTATGTCCAAATGTCTTCTGGATTTAGCCGCCGATTTGAGGGTAGACAACATATTAGTTTCGTGGGACAAACTCATCAGTACTGACACCCTACCGAATGAGCTGGCTCACGCATTAAGTAGGTGCGGGTGGTCTTCCAGGACCTTTGAGGAGATACGGAAAGAACTTCTGAGGTTGCATGGAAGATACCTAAAGTGTGGAAGGTACGTCAAGTTTGGAGCAGAACATACTTTTTTATGGAGTGCCGACAGCGAGGATGAAGACGATATCTTCATGCCGCCGCTTCCGGGTTCTGCGTCGTCAAAGGGCAAAAGTTCTTCATCATCGAAGGGCAAGAGTTCTGCATTGTTGAAGGGCAAGAGTTCTTCATCGTCGAAGGGCAAGATTTATTCATCGTCGAAGGGCAAGAGTTCTGCATCGATGGAGGATGACGATGATGACTTCATGTAATTTTTATGCTGTATGTTGTAAGTTAAGTCGTATGTACCGTTTAATTTAGATGTAGTTCTATCTAGTTGTTTGTAGTGTCTTATTGTAGGAGCATTATGTTCTATCTAAATATGATGTTGTAGTTCGGATAACAGAGTACTAAATAGAGTAGGCATATGTCTCATACATAAGTACATAGTCATTTGTCTCATACATAGAATAGACATAAGTCTCATACAGAAGTAGATGGTCATTTCTCTACTGATAGATAGAAGCGTCACTGACGACGTCTGCCCTGGCGCGGAGGCTGATCTTGAGGTGGCGTCCATCCCAACCTGTTGGGTGCCCTAACCTGGCGAGGAGGAATCTCAGACTCACCCTGGTCATACTGTGTATCCTGTGTGGGGCCAGGTGAAGGAGTCGAGAACATGTTCATCCACTCGGTGTGCTGCGACATCTGAGCCTGTATGTTGTCCTCAGGATGTTGATCACTCCCCCACGTATCATGTGATGCCAATATAGACGCATGATATCCGTAGGCTCCTGCACGATGAACGTTAAGTCATGAAGAATGAGGTCGCCTCAACTAATATTGAAAACAATAAATATGAAGAGACATACCTGCTGGCTGTGACGGCTGCTCTGGCTGAAACAAGAAGCTCGACGAGGGACTCTGCTGCTGTGGAGAAAACAGGAAGCTCGATGAGGGACCCTGCTGCTGTGGAGAAAACACGAAGCTTGACGTGGGACCATAGTGCTGTGGGTGCTGCCACGTCGAACTGCCAGGTTGGTCAGGAGGGGGTGGCCTGGACGTCGGCTGATGTGCTAGACGTGGACTAAGGCAATAGGATTGCATCCCCTGCGTTAGCAACCTTGTAAGCACCGCACCCACTCGGAGTCTCGCTCTATTGGCCTCAAATAAAAGTAAATTATTGAATTTGACCGTGTCCACAATGCATGAACACCAACGGTGTTTGTTTCTGTATCAAGCCCTAAACTTCCTGTAATCCATTCTTTCAACTGACTGACTGACCATGTTTGAGGTGCGCTCATTGGCACCTCTATGTGAGTAAATTCACTCAGATCAGCTCCCATGTCAGTTGTTTGGACAGTACCAGGACCGTAGTAAAATTTGAACGTCACTACATCAGACATCTCGGCTCACCTAATTTTTTTTCAACAATGACAGACAAGTACTAAGCAACAACTTTAAATATCCGCACTACTAAATATTTGACATGTATATATATTACGGAATATTAACGGAGCAACTAAAAAAATTCACACACCTACAAATATATTACAAATATTTGCCGAAGCAACTCCAACTACTGACACACCTAAATATTTGACATCCACATATAGTACGGAATATTACCGGAGCAACTTCAAATATTCACACAACTAAATAGTTGACATCTAAATATATTTACGGATACTACCGGAGCAAATAACTATAATCGCACACCTAATTTATTTCACATCGAAACATATTACCGAATACTACCGGAGCAACTACGAAAAATAAAATGTGTGTTGAAATATACCCTTGAAGCGTGCGAGCGAATGACGAACGGCGGCCTTCAATCACCGGAGCCGGAAACTCCACCAAACTGCCCCAGCTTCAGCACCACCACCTCCACCTCCACCGCCGCCACAACCTCCTCCAATGTGCTAAAAAAAAGCTTCAAAAAAATGCTCACCACGACCACCACGAGCTACCCATCAGTAGATCGAGGTCTCCCTTGGCTCCCCTAACTACGTAGAACCCATTCACGGTGCTCAATCTGTAAAAAACCGCCTCATTTTGGTGTATTAATTTGAGGCATTTCTTGCAAGAAAGAGGAGAAAGAAAGGAGCTGTAGCTAGCCGTGAGGAGTGGGAGAAACGAAGGAGAAAGGAGAAAGGAGAAGGAGAGAGAGGAGGAAGGAGCCAGCCGCTGGGGGCCCCGCACCCTGTCGGCCAGCAGCTGGCCGATCGGCCTGCAGCGGGCCGACAGGGGCCCGGGCGCACCGACAGCCCCGCTCGTGGCTGGCCTGGCCTGCTGTCGGCCTGCGGTGGGCCGACTAAGCCCAGTCGGCCTGTTGTGGGCCGACTAGACCCAGTCGGCCTGCAGCAGGCCGATGGTGTATTATTTTTTAAAAAAAATTATCTAGCGTAATATTTTTGAAAATTAATAAAAAATGTATTATTTAAAAAAAATTAGCCAGTTTGGATCGCCGCGTTGGAAGATTTTTTTTCAAAAGTATGACAAATTTTATAGCAAATTTGAAAACTAGCAGGCTGAAACAAAAAAAACCAGAAATAGCACCCTGTCGGCTTCCCGTAGGCCGAGGGGGGGCCTGTCGGCCTCCCGTAGGCCGAGGGGGGGCCTGTCGGCCTCCCGTGGGCCGAGGGGGGCTGGTCGGCCGGCTGTGGGCCGAGAGGGGCCTGGTCGGCCTCGTGGCGGCCCAGGGGAGGCCTGTCGGCCTAGTGGCGGCCGAGGGGGGCCTGTCGGCCTCCAGGAGGCCAACGAGCCCCTGGATAAGGCCGACAGCTCTTTCTTCTTCCTCCCTTCTCTGCTTCTCCTCTCTCTCTCTCGTTTCTCTCTCTGTATTCTCCACCCCCGCTCCGATCTCTTCCCTCATCCACCCATTTTCATATCCAACCCGCAGAAACAATAGATCATAGCATTCTCCGCCGGCGTACGGTAATTTTTTTTGCTATGGGGTAGTTTTTTGTGCGTGAGGAGGAGCCATGGTGGGGTGGAGGAGGTGTGGCTGGTGAGGAGGTGGTGGGGTGGACGCAGTGGTGGTGAGGAGGAGGAGGTGGTGGTGAGGAGGAGGAGGTGGTGGTGAGGAGGAGTTCCGGTGGTGCAAGTAGTCCGCAAGGTGACCGGTGCCGCTGAGTTGAAGAGAGGAGGAAGAAGAAGGGGACACACGCGTCGAAGGTATAGCTATGTCATCATAATTTTTATTAGTGTAGCAGGTAATATTTTTATTAGTGTAGCCGGTAATTTTTTTTAGTGTAGCCGGTAATTTTTTTAGTTAGTGTAGCCGGTAATTTTTTTGTTAGTGTAGCCGGTAATATTTTTGTTTAGTGTAGCCGGTAATATATTTTTTAGTGTAGCCGGTAATATTTGTAGTTAGTGTAGCCGGTAATATTTTTTTTAGTGTAGCCGGTAATATTTTTAGTTAGTGTAGCCGGTAATTTTTTTGTTCGTTGCGATTAATGAGAAGGTGGCAATGACTGACAGGTGGCAATGTCTGAATCAGTAAATTTGACTGTTTACTACGGCACTGGTAATGTTCGATATAATGAGTTGGGGGTTGATCTTAGCGAGTTTAAAAATGGCGTCATGACACTTTCAGACCCAAACAGAATGGACATTAGACAGTTGAAGTACTGGTTGACTACTAGTTTTGGGCTGGATCCTGAAGTATGTTCCGTCAGTATTCATGCATTGTGAACGAAATCCTGTAAAAATGTGAAGTGGGAGTTGATGCCGATAGATAGGAGCCAACATTGGTTGACCCTGTTAAGTCGTTGCCGAGACAGAAGAATCCACCCATATGCCCTAGTGCAACCTGTGGCGAAGGAGGAGAATACCGTACAACTCCACGTGGGATATGAACCCGGGCAGGGTAGTCAAGTGGCTAACGAGATTTATTTATCCGGGTCACAGCCACAGGATGTGGATGCTAGCCAAGAGTCAGACTACGTGCCACACAATGTTTGTGGTCATGATACTGGGCAGAGTCAGTCGATAATATTAGCTGGTTCTGGTGTTGCTGATGGGGATGAGGAAGGCGATGAAATGCAGAGGGTGATGGAGGAAGAGGACGAGGATGGATTTGCGGAGGATCTGGATTCTGAAAATTCCGAGGATGAAGTGGAGGTACCGATTCCTTCTGCATGGGATCAGGACATATCCACCGGCCTTACGGTCAACGATGGCCATGAGACTCCATGGCAGTATAATCTGAACCAAGTCCAGATAGGGGCTATGTTTGATACAAAGAAAAAATTGAAGTATGCGGTGATAAAGTGGGCTATGTCTGCGCAGAGGGTTTTCCGGACACACATATCAAGTCCAACAAACTATACCGTGAAGTGTGCTAAAACAGGTTGTCCTGCGAAGGTGCACGGGCACGTGCCGAAGTATAACATCCACTGGGTTGTCACCAATGTGGTCCCACATAATTGTGTGAGGAAAAACCTGTTGGTTCGTCATCCAAACCTGACTTCAACTCTCATTGTGCAACTCATGTATACTGAGATAGTGGAGAAGAAAGATATGGAAGCAAAACACATCCAGACAGCAGTGAAGGTCAGATGGAATTATGAGATTCCTTATGGGAAGGCTTGGAGGGCTAAGCAGAAGGCTATGGAGGAAAGGTTTGGGACGTTCTTCGACTCATATGATAATGTTGTCCGTCTCCTTGACATACTGAAGGAGAGGAATCCCGGCACTTATGTTAACATACAACACACGAGGTTGGACAGTATACCAGATTTCAATGTGTTGAAACGAGTATTCTTCTCTTTCGCTATGTGCATCGAAACTTTCCGGCATTGTCCTCCTGTGATGTTTGTGGATGGTACATTCCTGACTGGTCAGTACAAAGGGCAAATCCTGACTGCTATTGGTGTGGACGGGAACAATCAAATCATCCCACTTGCCATGGCATTTGTGGAGGGTGAGAACTTTCCGAGCTGGGTATGGTTCTTCCGTCAAGTTAAAATTGCGATCGTGAAAGACCGACCAAACGTGTGTGTCATTCATGACAGACATGCTGGTATATTGAAGGCCGTGAAGACACTAAGGAATCCAACAGCTGACGAACCAACACCTTGGAAGGACTTGCAGAGCCGGTGGTGCATGCGCCATCTTGGGGCTAATTTTTTCTCACAGTTTAAGAACAAACGGTTGATGAACTTGTTCAAAAAATTATGCAACCAGAACCAGCAGCGCAAATACGAATTTATTTGGTCAAAACTAGATGAGTTTACTAAGAAGCAGGTCCGTGCGAGGAAGAAAATGGAAAAAGATCAGGTTAAATTAGCAGCACTCATCGCGGAGCTAGAGGAGCCAGTAGGTCTTTGTGACTTGCCAGCAATTGACCCTCCTAATACTCAGAGAAAGAAGGGCAGGGCAATAAAGAATTTTTCTGAGTGGATAGAGAAAGAGCCTCCGGTGAATTGGTCTTTGCTGCATGACACCCATGGAGCTAGGTATGGCCACATGACAACCAATCTTGCAGAGGTGTATAACTTTGTACTCAGAGGGAATAGACCATTGCCACTCACAGCTATTGTAGAGGCTGTATTCCATGGCACTTTGAGATATTTCAGAGAAAGGCACGAGTTAGCAAAGAAGCATATTGCAGATAACCAGAACACACCTTATTGTAGCCGTGTCATGGAGTACATGGCAAAGAAGATAGAGAAAGCAAAGAAGCACACTGTCAGACTCATAGGTAATCAGGAAAGGAGGTATGAGGTTCAGCTTCCTATAGATGGTTTTGGTTCTGCAAATAAGGTGAAGACGCACGAGGTAAAAATTGGAACGGAATTTTATCCAACTTGTGAGTGTACATGCAACAAACCGAAGTTGTTGCACCTGCCTTGCTCACATGTGTTGGCTGCCTGTGGCCAGATTGAGTTGGACGCTATCTCCTTCGTGTCCCCATACTATTTAAAAGATGCAGTACTCAATGTCTGGACAGGTGAGATGACAGGGTTTAGAGTCGTCGGCAATTTCAACAAGGTAAACGATGGGGAGAGAGTATACATTCCGGATCTAGAACTTCGGCGAACAAGCAGGGGCAGATGTAAGGTAAAGCTCATCCGAAACGATATGGACCAATCTGAAGCTGGTGGAGCAACCAGACAATGTTTGCTATGCGCGGCTTATGGGCATAGGATGAAATATTGTCCCGACCTGAACAAAGACGGTGCTTCCACATCGACGAGTGCTTCTACATCGACGACTGCGACAACAGTAGGAAGAGGCGGACGTGGTCGTGGCAGTCGTGGTGGTCGTGGCAGTCGAGGCCGAAGGGGCGGACGAGGAAGAAATAACTCGCAAGCTATATAATGTGTTGGACTATGTTTTAATTTGTAATATGTGTTGGACTATGTTTTAATTTGTAATATGTGTTGAACTATGTTTTAATTTGTAATATTATTTGACTATGTTATAATTTGTAATATGTCTGGACTATGTTTTATTTTGTAATATTATTTGACTATGTTTTAATTTGTAATATGTCTGGACTATGTTTTAATTTTTAATATGTCTGGACTATGTTTTAATTTGCACCTGAGATTTTTTGTTTGAATTGCAGATATGGCTTCGTATCCGTTGCTTAATCGTAATATTGATAGAGGGCACCGGGCCGCACTTATGGAAGCGGGCACCTGAGATTTGTTGTTTGAATTACAGGATGTGTCTTACTTGTTGGGATTACCTCTGGCCGGTGCTGCCATAAGTCCTTTAGAGGCAGAATCTGGTTGGCTAGCATCGATGCAGGGCCGTTTTTTGGCTGCGGTGCCAACTGCTAAGGTCCTAGACAACGATACTCACGGGCCTCGTTTTAAGTGGTTGACCCAGTTTCAGGTAACCTTCATGGCAAGTTTAAAAACTGATGTTTTCATTGTTGTCCTCATTGCATAGTTCAAACAATCTTTGGTTTCTATGTAGATTGTCTCCTTAGGATATCCCAATGTTCAGTTGTCAGAGGCACAGATTGACCGATCCCTAGAGGCATATATTTTGTGGTTGTTCGGCAAGACGATGTTCACGGAGAACCACGTGACCACCGTCGATGCATGACTCATCGGTATTGCACAAGAGATAGCTAACGCACGTTGCCCTGGGGACATTCTGCAGAGGAGTTTTGGTTCTGCTGTGTTAGCGGCTACGTACAGAGGCCTATGCAAAGCTTGCTCGTTGAAGGCTAGAAAATCAGGTATTACAGGATGTCCACTATTGTTGCAGCTCTGGTCATACGAGAGATTCCCTATTGGTCGACCCTATGTCTACGTTGATAGACCTTTTGGTTTGGAGGACATGGCTGGGACTTACGTGCCTGCTATCGGCGACTTGCCTACTATGGAATCTGTTTGGACACGGAGAGAGGTATTTTCATATTAAGTAACAACATGAATTACTAATGCTTATTTCTTGCCAGTCAATAGTATTACTAATGCTTATTTCTTGTCATGCACAGAGACAGTTCGTGCATAGCCAGGTGAGGGGCTGCTACCCCTCCTTCACGGCGCAGTTTGATAGTTTGCACGAGGATCAAGTTATCTGGGAGCCATACTCCCATCAGGCTATATTATCCAGGTGTCCAGTTGGGATTTCTGGATTGTGCACTAGAGATCGGCACTATTGGATGACCAAGGCCAAGTTGGTGTTCGACGTGACGGTTGAGGAGATGGCTCTTCATAGGGTGATGAGACAGTTCGGCCTATGCCAAGAGCCTGACAATCCAGTTATTCCACACTTACCAGATCACGTGCACAAGTAAGTAATACTATTTTAGTTCTCAGGTCTGCATTCAGAATATCACTTATCATGTAACGCGCATGTCAACCTCAGGTACAGTCGCGCAGGAGGAAACAAGTCCCACGATTCTTGGCTTCGCGACATTAGCCCTTACGTGGACGAATGGACTACTGCGCCGACAAATATCTGGGATGAGGTTCGGCCCTTTGACTGGGACAAGTTCGGGTTGTATCTGCAGAGTTACCGGCATAGCACCAGGATGTACTTGGTTCCGTCAGCAGCTCCTGATCAGATCGAAGCCCCTCTCACCAGCGATATGTACCCAACTGCCTCTGTTATGGGAACCAGACACCACGCGGTACGTGCTATGGTTCTCACATGTTAAGTTTTTTCTTAACCTGAACATATACAATTGGTTGACTATTCGTGTTGTCTGCCATACAACAATGATCTAATTGGTTAACTCTCCGTGTACAGGGTGACTTGACAAGCGAGGCGCTAGAGGAGGTTTCCGCTTTAATGCAACGCTTTGAGAGGGGAGATAATATCCCATCACGAGAGAACGTCTCATGGTTGAGGCGTCTTGATGAGAAGCTACGGGGGATTTACGCAGCTGTTACATGTAGACGATCTTCGGATGTTGCTATTCCTCGTCCAGCACATCGTCCGCCACGCCACTCTCTGCAGCGTTTAGAACCTCGACCCTCTGTGTAGCGTTCAGAACCACGACCCTCTGTGCAGCATTCACAACCAGGGAGCTCTTCCTAGCAGCAGACACCTCCTTCACAACCAGGGAGCTCTTTCTTCCAGCAGCCACCTCCTTCAGAACCAGGGGGCTCTTTCTGGCATCATCAGATGGACCTAGGTAACACTACTTTGTACATTCTTTTAAATATTGTAGGTTCACAAATCAATTTTACATGTTTTACTTTACCACAGTCGGCAGCCAGTCGCAGCCGTTCATGCATTCAGTCCAATCACCGATGCTTAGTGGTGCTGGTTCGTTCTTAGCCGGCGACGACGACGATGATGACCGAGCTGCAAACACCTATGAGTTCTCGCAGACAGTTCTTCACACTCCACCACCACCATTGACGCAGGAGACACAGACAGACGAGGTTATCTATGGTCGTGGTAATCGTCAGCGTCATCCACCGGCTGATCGCTTATCGCCTTCCGGTCCTCGTCCGAGGAAGACCCAGATTCGTCGTCGTCCCCCCCAGTGATATCGTTATCTATGTATGAGTCGTTATCTATATTAGTTTCAGACTATTCGCATATGTTACTATCGCACTTGCTTCTATCTGATCAGGATACATATATTATTTTATGTATGCAAGAGACATATTACTATTAATCCGCATTGTTATTCGAGTTACATTTCCAAAGAGACTGCAACCGATAATTAAGATACAAGTACATCTCACATAAACGGTAGGACTGAACTTAAAAAATACAGCTTACATACTACATGAAGGCATCATCGTCATCCTCCGTCGCTACAACACTCTTGCCCTTCGACGATGCGGTACTCTTGCCCTTCGACGATGAGGTACTCTTGGCCTTGGTGCTCGGCATGAAGATATCGTCTTCGTCTTCGCTGTCGGCAGTCCATAAATATGTATGCTCTGCTGCAATCCTTATAAAATTTTCACTCTTCGTCTGCACTACCTTCTTCCACCTTCCATGCAACCTAAGAAGTTCTTTACGTACCTCCTCATAGGTCCTTTCAGGCCACCCAGACATACGTAATGCGTGAGCCAACTCATTCTGTATGATGTCACTATCGATGAGTTCGTCCCATGGAACTATCCTATTGTCCATCCTGAAATTGGTGGCTAGCCTAAGAAGACATTTGCTCATCTCAGGGTGAAAACTACGATCGAAAGGATAATCGGACATCTCGACTACACTAAAATGGACTGCTTATCCAACTCCGTGTGAAGGGGGTTTTATAGGTAGAGAGGAGAAAATGGCTGGAAAGAACGACTGCGGTATGGAGGGAAAGTTGGCGGGAACATATAGCGGGAAGGGGTTGGCGGGAAACGGGTGGCGGGAAGGGGTTGGCGGGAAACGGGTGGCGGAAAGGGGTTGGTGGGAAACGGGTTGCGGGAACATATATCGGCACAGAGTTGGCGGGAAAATATTGAGGGAAATGAGGGGGAATGGTTGTGCAGCAATTATAATGAATTTATTTAAAAAAAAAAACACTTAGAACTCCTCGGCCCACAGCACTGCCTACTACACTACACTGCACTGCCTACCCACCTTACTGTCAAGGGGGTTTTATAGGAAGAGAGTAGAAAATGGCGGGAAATAATGGCGGGAAAGGGTTGACGAGAAAGGATAGCGGGAAAGGTAGCATAAATAATATTTTTACAATATTTATAAGACGGGCAATCGTTGTACATCATTAATAAGTCAAATTTCACAAAAAAAACATTTTGGCTTACCATGGGCCAACAGGAGCCCACTCGGCCGTGTGGAGGACTCGTCGGCTTCGTGTAGGCCGACAGGCCACTAGTCGGCCTACTGGTGGCCGACAGGCCCCCCATCGGCCTACTGGTGGCCGACAGGCCCCCATCGGCCCACCCTAGGCCGACAGGGTGCTATTTCTGATATTTTTGCATTCTGCCCAATAATTTTCAAAAAGGCTATAAATTTAGTCATAGTTTTGAAAAAAAATCGCGTTGGAATCGCTCTTGCAACACGAAAGACGCGCGTGCAGGTGCAGCCATATCGGCTGCCGATCGACGAGGTGGTCGCCGGTACGCACGTACTCCACGAAGCGTCGGCGGCCGGAGGGAAAGGAGGTCGGTCCGTCGAAGGCGTGCTCGCGCCACCTTTCCCGAACTCGCAAGGACAGACGCAACGCAATCCCATCCCCAGGTTCCGCGCCGCCACCCACGCTGGATCGCATCATGGAACCGGCGGGCCCCCACGTCGCGTTCCTGGCTCGCCACGTCCGCCGCCCGGCCCGACCATGCGCGAAAGCAACGAAGATGGATAGATATTGGCCCCGTCGGGGCGCTGCGCTGCGGTCCGTCCAGTCCGGATCCGAAGGGCCTCGGCAGCCCCTGCAAAACCAACGATAACGATGGCTTCTCGATTTGTTTTGCCTTTGAGTGGTTGCCAACCTCGGCCGGTCTTGGGCATGCTTCCAAGCTTCGTCGTCGTCCTCCAACTAGCCCCAACTGATGATTGGATTTGCAAGGAAGATGGGTGACTTGCCTTTCTGCCCAAGCTACGATCCACCGCACCACAGACAGACACGGCGGTATCTCTTAACGGCCGGAGGCAGACAGAGACAGGCTTTATAAGCTAGCCTGTGCTTCTGCTTGTGCTTGTCCCGATCCATCCATCCATCCATCACAGCCTCGCTCTCTCACTTGGACGGGAAGAGACACGTACAGACACTACGTCCTAGCTTAGCCACCCTGATCACAGGAGCATACATAGCTCCGCCTGCTGTACGTACTCTACGTGTGCACACTAGCTAGCATCGGCGAAACAGTGCATTAATTGGTTTTTCATCCATGGGCGCCGCTTACTACCTCCGGTGCTTTGGATTTGGCGGGTGCGTGCACCCTGACCCGACTGCGGTTGCTAACCGCCAAGGTACGTGCATACAGTACGTACCTACGTATGTTGTGCGACCAATTAACACTCTAATACTTACGTGCATCGATCCCATGCTAATTGTTCTCGTTAGCTAGTGTACGTGTACTGCCTCTCTGTTCTTCATATGGTATCACCACTCAAATTTGAGCTTTGACTAGCATGGAAAGAACATGAATATATACTTGCTACGTACAGCAGTAACTTCACTTTTCTTCAACGGAAGTTACTCACTGACTACTACGTCCTCCGTTCCGAATTACTTGTCTTAGACAAATCTAAGACAAGAGGCAGTACCTAGCTAGCTAGCTATAGGAACAGCTAGCAAGCGACTGAACACACACATTTTTTTTTTCTTTTTTTTTCGAAAAGGGAGGACTCCCCGGTCTCTGCATCAGAACGATGGATACGGCCAAACACACACGTACGGTGCTACATCGGACCGGAGGAGGAGCCAGCCGGCTGTTCTGTGTGCTGGTGCGAAACCCGGTAGCGTACGGCGGCGCGTGCATGCATGCGTGCCGGAGCACGGCAGATGTCGCCACAAAGCAACCAAACCTTCTTTGGCGTCGCCTCGCTTCGACACATACCTGCCCAATCATCATTACCACTACTATCCCCGTTCATTAGCCTGCCGACTTAACTAGCCGGTTAGCCACACGTATATAGCTAGACCGTTCGCATATGTCCATTCACCAAAGAATTCAACTTGCTTGTTCATTAATTCGCCGGCCGGAACCCAGCAGAGCGATGGCCGTCGGTACCATGATGTTCAAGTGTTTCGGCCCGTGGCCGTGCATGCGTCGGCGTCACCCCCAAGAAGGTAGCCAGCCGCCCACAGAGCTCGATCGCGCGCTCACCACGTCCTAGCTAGTCGCATGCATGCATCCATCGTGCACGTCTTGAGATTTCCATCCGGTTCTCGTATGTCTACTAATCCTTTCGTTTCTTGATGATGGCATGCAGGAGCTCGCCACCATGACCCCAAGAAGACGACGAGCCAGCTGCAGAGCGCGCCGTCGTCGGCTTCGGGCCTGGACTTCCGGGAGGAGTACACCAGCGCGTTCCGCACCGAGTCCTACAACGACTTCTGGGCGCGGGTGCTCGACATCACGCTCGCCCACGGCGCCGCCCTCGTGCCCAGGCCCGCCTCCGCCACCAGCGCCGCGTCCAAGCGCCTCTCCTCCTACCGCGTCTTCGCCGAGCACCTGCTCGACCCTGACCAGGCCGCCGCCGCCGCCGCGCTCGCCTCCGCGCGCAACCGCCCGGACGTCCACGCCCTCCTCTCCGCCTACTACGACGAGACGGCCGGCGCCTCCTTCCTCTGCAGCCACCTCCTCAAGGACATCGAGGAGATCCGGCTCCGCTACCGCCCGCTCAAGGCCGCGCTCCGCGGCAGGCTCGTCCCCGGCGGGAGCCTCGCCGACGTCTCCGCCGCGCTCGGGAGGCCCTTCACCGCGCTGGCGGCCACGCAGGGCAGGCTCGGGGACGCGCGCCTCAGCTCCGCGGACCTCCTCAAGGGCCTCGACTCCGGCAGGAAGGCCGCACGCCGCAGGATCAGGACGCTCGCCCGGCTCAGGCAGGCGCTCTCGGTGTCCTTCGTGACGGTCGTCGCCGTCGTGGCCGTCGTCGGCGCCTGCGTCGGCGTGCACGTCCTGGCGGCGTTCGCGGCGTTCCCGATGATGTCGCCGGCGTGGCTGGGGCTCTTCAGCGGCCGGGGGGCGCGCCGGGCGCTGGTGCAGCTGGAGGCCGCGGCCAAGGGCACCTACATCCTCAACCGGGACATGGACACCATCAGCCGGCTGGTGGAGCGGGTGCGCGACGAGGGGGAGTACATGCTGGCGCTGCTGCAGCTCTGCGTGGCGGAGGAGGCCGCCGCCGGCGCCGGCGCCGGGAAGGGGAGGCTGGTGCGTGAGGTGCTGAGGCAGCTGTGCAAGAACGAGGAGAGCTTCAGGCAGCAGCTGGACGAGCTGGAGGAGCACCTCTTCCTCTGCTTCATGACCATCAACAAGGCCAGGAGCATGGTCATCAAGTTCATGGCCACCGCCGCGAGCCGGTGATCACTGATCAGCACGGCACACTACAGACTGTACATAATAGCATTATCTTTTTTTTTTTCATAAAACAGCAAGAAAAAACCCCCGAAAAAAGTGAGATAAAAATTGGGATTTGAATTGGCCTTTTTGGTTTTGGTTGTTGTTGTACATACACGCTGCATATTGCAGAACTTGAAGTAATAAATCTAGTTCAGTTATTTCTTTTCATGCATCTGAATTGCAGAAAGTACTTATTGTGAAGCAAAAATAACAACCGGTAGCCCAGTACAGCAAGTTGCAGGAGTTCAATGCCAGGTTGGTACGGCTGTAAAATCATTTCTGGAGAATCTCATTTAGTTCGGAAAATTCGGTTCTCACCATTGAGTACCTGAATCAACCGAAAAAACAAAAAATGATCTAATCCATAAGACGATGCAATGATGATGTTTTTATAATGCGATGAAATTGCGTAAAATTGATGTGACGATGCTTCTAATTTTTTTTGGACCCTGAGAAGTGAACGTCAGGTACGAGCACATGGCAGCTCCGAACATATTTGATGGCAAGTTTAGTGACGCGGGGATGACTACTTTACTTATCAAGTATGGCAACTTCCGTGCTTCAGTTTATTTTTTACACAAACTTGTTGTGTGTCACTGAAATTTGTCATCCTTGCGTGACTGGAATTGACATCGAAAAACGTCAGAGCCGGAGTGCCATGCATCTAATGTGGCACTTATCATTTGTTTTTTTAATATTGCATACGAGAAAATAATGAAAAATCTTGCCTTTTCCTTGAACAGTGTTAGCTTTTCTTGTTGTTAGTGTACTTTGGTTCTATTCGGTTGAAACCAAGATGAAACCAGATTTAGTTCTTATAATGCGTCAAAGACCCAATTGATCAATATTTTTTACGAAAACTGATCGGTTCTGTCTATCTAAACGCCCAACCTAGTTGTATGTGTTTACACAACACAAATATCGAGCGTGAAGGTCCTCCATGTAGGATTTACACAACTATAAGCGACATAAAAATGATGGATAACAATAAATGTTAGTTTTAGTTACCGCAAAAAAAAAATTAGTACAAACTAGTATATTTTGAGGGATTGGTTCGAATTAGTACACCAAGTTTTTTTTTTAAACAAGTACACCAAGAACTTGAACAACCAGCAAAAGGCCCAAATAACCAACCAGCAAAAGGCCCAAATTATTTGGGAAGAAAATACCTACCTATGGCTGACAAGAGGCCGACCCAAACCAAACCCGCGCCCGCTACCCGTGCGACAACCGTAGCCGAGTCCCTCCTCCCCGCCGTCCTTTCTTTCCTCCCACCCCCACTCACACCCTCCGCCACCTACCCTCGCCGTCAGTCAGGTAGAGAGCTCTTATGCCAGATAATCGACGCTGTCAAATCCATCCATCCCATCTCACCCCCCCCCCCACCCATCTAGAGCTCAACCTCGCTGCCAGTGGCAGAGGACAATTTTTTTTAAAGTCGGGCGAACTCTAATAATGTAATATAATCCACATAAAATCACAAAAAAGATAATGGAAGTGCCAACCACCGATCACTTCCAAGGTTGCAATTTCATCGGTGTTGCGCCACATGCTACTGGCTGGTGTGGTCCTTTTTGCAGCAGATATGACAACCGGAGGGTGTGTGATGTGGTTTGAAGGCTAAAGTAATGTTCATGTACCGCCACCATAATCGGCTTGTCCAGTTTACTGCCATGTGTCATGCTAGTCACTAGGGTTCTTCCTCTTTGTTCCCCTTTGAATGCACGGCAATTTAGTAGGCGGCCAAGCAGTCACTTGGTCGAGCTGCACCAACAATGGTTAAATGTGTGTTGGCTCAGCCACTGTGTGTTTCAGTCTTTGGGAGTGGGCTTGACCTTGTTGTTCGGGTTTTGTTCGGTTTTTCGTACTTAACTGAGCAATTCTCTTCTGCTTAATTAATAGATGAGGCAATCTTTGCCCCCGTTTCAAAAAAATAATTTGCTCCTTGCCGATGCGCTCTTGTTTAGATATATTAACCCCATATGCACCGTACCCTAGCTCAAGTACCACATGTACACAGCTAGCACCAAGTTTGCCCGATCAAATCCTTAGGAACATGTACTTATTTGTTAGCGTATTTTTTAAGAATCAGAATGCCTTAGGTAGATTACTTTCTATTGGGGAAAAGAGGTTCTTTTGAAAGCTATTGCTCAAGCCTTGCTTGTATTTGCAATGTTTGTATTCAAGATTCCTGGAAAAAATTGCAAAGGGATCACGGATGCAATCTCACGATGTTGGTGGGGGGTGATGTCAATAATAGAAAGATGCACTGGTTCGCCTGGTGGAAACTATGTGTTCCAAAGAAGAGAGGAGGCATGGGCTTTAGAGACCTTCATTGCTTTAATAAGGCAATGTTAGCTAAACAAATTTCGAGAATGTTATCTGAACCTGAAAGTCTATGTGCAAGAGTATTGAGAAGCAAATATTTTCAGGATGGAGACATTTTGAAAGCAAAAATGAAGAGGGGTTCCTCCTTTACGTGGCAAAGCAACATCCTTGTTGGTTTACATACATTTAACAAGGGAGCCATATGGAGAGTGGGGGATGGGAGACAAATCGATATTTGGGAGGATGTGTGGATTCCACAGAGCTCAAATGGCAAGGTTCTCACACGAAAGGGGCATACACTAATTAGTACTGTTGACCAGCTCATTGACCCAATCAGTAGAAATTGGGATGAAGAATTGGTACGTTCCATATTTTGGCCTATTGATGTGCAACACATTCTAGCGATCCCGGTAAGTTAGCATGGCATGGAAGATTTCGTGGCTTGGAGGTTTAATAAAAATGGCTTCTTCTCTGTTAGATTTGCGTATCATCTTGAGTGGGAGTCACAGTTTGGGAACAAAATTAACGGAATGGACAAACCGGGATCTGCTAATGGCACCAAAGTCTGGGAGGAGCTATGCTCATGCAAGTTACCGGCGAAAATAAAAATCTTTGGGTGGAAGTGTTTGCATGGGACCCTACCCTGCTATGGGGTGCTAGCAAACAGACAAGTGACAAAAGTTAGCTCGTGTCCGATCTGCTCTGGGTCATGCGAGGATATAAAGCATACTTTGTTCCATTGTACACATGCTCGAGAGATTTGGAGGAAAATGGGTCTTTGGGAAATCATTAAAGAAGCTAGTGAAACTGATCGGGCTGGAAGTGCAGTTCTTGACTATCTACTTGCAAGCAAATTTGTTAAAACAGTGGACAGGTCAAGGACTGGTATCCGTGAAGTAATTATAACCACAACATGGTATATTTGGTGGATTAGGGGACAGAAAGTTCATGGTGAGAATGTACAAGAAATATCTCAAGCAGTAATGTCTATCCAAGTTTTGGTGGTGAATTTTACAAGGGCGAGAGTACACGCAGCAAAAGGGAGGACAAGCAAATGGTGTAGAGCCCCGGATGTGTTTGTGACCATCAATGTCGACGTAGGTTATGATGCCAACTTGGGCAGTGGTGCAACAGGGGCTATTATTCGAGATGATAAAGGCCACTTTGTGGCTGCTAGTAATCAGAAATTGTCTCCAATGATTGATACAACAACATGAGAAGCAACGGTCGTTCATCATGGCCTCTATCTTGCTAATCAGGTGAGGGTGCATAAATTGTTGATCCAGTCGGATAATTTGGAGGTAATCAATATGCTAAATGATAGAGGTTTTTCCGGAACAGCGGCAACTCCAATTTTTGAAGACATCCTCGTTCAGTCTATTTCTTTTACAAAAGTTTGTTTTGTCCATTGTCCTAGGGATGCCAATCTAGTTGCTCAGAGCAACTCCAACGCGGCGACCCATTTCGTCCGCGCACGTCCATTTGGATCGGCGCGGACAGGAAAGTCGGCCCAACACGTCGACCCAAACGGACGCGCGTCCGCTTTTCGTCCGTCTGCCGACCCATTCCCGGCCCAATATTGAGCCTCATTTGCGTCGGGGCGGACACGAAACGGACGCGCGTGGCGCCCGTCTCCTCCTTTCCCCGGCCCGCTAGTCGGTGGCATATTGGCCATCCTCTCCCACCCCAAGACCGACAGCAAACCCTCGCCCACCTTCGCCACGTCGTCGTCGCCACCCATTTCCGGTGCCTCTGCCAGCAGCCGGTGCCGACACCCCCCCCCCCAACGCCGCCACCTTCCACGTCGCCGCCACCACCGTCTCGCCGTCGGGGCACCGAAGCTTCCCACCCCCACCTGCCGACGCCGACGTGATCAGGAAACCGCCTCTTCGCCCGGCCAATGTAATGTAGGGTAACGCAGCAGAAAACAAAAATTTTCCGACCTACGCACCAGCCCAGGACCACTATGGAGACTGCATACAAGGTTTGATCATTTTCGTTACCGACCCGTAGCGCAGCGAAAGTAGAGTCGATGACGATCGGTGGTGCAGATCCCCGCAGCTAGGATTTACAACCTCCCAACCGCGAGGATGTATACCCTCGTCTTCCCTTCGGACAGCCCTCCGGGAGGCAGTCGAACAGTCCCCCGGACGGTGTCGCGGACAGCCCTTCGGGAGGACCTTCGAAACTCGAACGGTCACTCGGACAGCCCTTCGGGAGGACTCACAGAACTCGGACCGTCACTTGGACAGCCCTTCGGGAGGCACTCACGAACAGCCCCTCGGGCACTAAGATCGAAACTACGACCTCTCTACAGAGTTGCACACATACGGTGTCAACTATCCGGCAGGGCTTCGCCGTCCAGAACTAGTTCCCACCGGAACCCAGACAGCCTTTCGGCACTACGAAACTCTTTTCGTGGGAGGGAGAGAGAAGCCAGATCATTGCATGGCACTTGTATGTGAGAAGGAGTGAGTCTTTAGGCAGCCCCCTCCACCCCTATTTATAGGCCAAGCCCAAGGGTGGCTTCTCCAAGAAGCCAAGGGGAAAAATACCAAAGGACCCTCAAGGTGGCTTCTCCAAGAAGCCACCCAAAAAGCACTTTCACTATTCACGACGACATTTTTCAGCGTCCGTTCAAACTGAAAATATTTATGTGGGCTTAGAACATTTCCAGTACCCACTAAAATAATTTTCAACGCGTTCTGGAACAATTCCAGTTTAGTGATTTCATCTGCGAAAAGCATCTGAAGCGGTTCCGGCAGCCCCGGAACATTTCCGGTTTTTCTTCCAGAAAATTCCCAGAAGTTTCCAGAATGATTCTGGCATCCTCCAAGAATTATCAGGCATGTGCCGAAACCATTTTGAATTAATGGTATCCCCTGAAACAACTTTTCAGTTTCACCGGAACTCATCCGGTGACCTCTCTCTGCGGAACTTTTCCGCTGTCCGAAACTTTTCGGTGTCCGAAACTTTTTCGGTGATTTTCTCTCAGACTCCCTGTCTAGTATTCAGCAGATAGATGACCCTTAAGCGTGTGACCCTATATGTTCGGTGAAGTATAGACATGACCTGGAACCCCTTCCGATCAATGATCAACATCGGAGCCGTGGACACCCATATTGACCCCTATACCCACACGAATGAATATTCGAGTGAACCTCCAGTTGCCGTGTGCTATTCCTGTTGCTTCACGATATGTTACAAATACCCGAGGTTAGACATGTTGGCATCCCCGTGGATCAACAACTTGTCCACTATGCCAGTTACCCCGTTATCGGTATTGTTCTCTTTTCTCGTTACCGTGTTCCGGCATCCCCGTGATCAAATCACAAAGTGTCTGGCCAGACGATGATGGATACCGTAACACCGAGAGGGCCCAGAGATATCTTTCCATCGTCAGAGGAGCAAATCCCAATCTTGAGCTATCAAGTTACTTGACATACTTTCCCATGAACCCGTAAGCCGCCGTAATAGCCATCCATTTACGGATGACGTTTAACAAACCCCAAAGTTCATGAATCAAGCATGAAGAAACTCGATACTCTCATGGTCTGAGGAATCATGCAAACATTAACCATCTCTGTGTTATTAACCATTAACTCATGACGAATCTATCTCATAGCATAACATCAATTCGGGTCGATTCAACACAAATGTCCTTCCTGACATTGTGCCCTCAAAGTTGCTGGCATAGACATGCCCATGATTGGAAAAACATAATCATCATGCAACACTTGAGCTAGTCTTAGAGGCACGACTAGGAATACATTTTACCGTTTATTATACCACACGTGCACATGGGTTTTCCCCAGAGCCTTTATGGATATACGGGCTCGGGAACCATAGCAGTTATAGCATGGAATATAAACTTAATTATGAACAGGGAGATAATTAATAACATTTATTATTTCCTCTAGGGCATATCTCCTACAGACTCCCACTTGCACTAGAGTCAATAATCTAGTTGATGCTAATGCACTTTACACCTGTGGCACACCGGTGTAAATATACTTCGCTTGTGGTATAGCCTGATGTCCAACGGATCTGACAACTTCAGCTCCGTGTGTATCTTTGCATATCCTCGCGTTTTCACGCCTTCACAAAATTCATATTTTGTGTGGACTTGGCTTGGTATGTATGTGAATCACAGGTCGAACCTGGATTCCTCAGACTGAGTTATGGAGCAACTACTTGCAGTAGTGTCCCATGATTCAACATCTTCTTTGTCGCTTTTAAAAGCGGCAACATACTTCGCCTCTGTTATAGAATTCGCCACAGTAACTTGTTTGGAACAATTTCCAACTACCGTGCCACCATATTGTGTATTGCACAAAACCCTTAACTTAAATCGAAAATCGCTTGGAGCATGGATGAAGACTGTATCGATGTAACCTTTTACAACGAACTCTTCATGATCTCTGCTTGTGAGAAAACATGTCATCAGTGCTACTATAGTACTCAATGACCCTTTTTCACTGTTGTCCCATGATCAGTACTTTTGATCACTTTGGTATCTATACTCGCAACAACTTTGGGAGTATTGGACATATCTGGTTGTTTTTACATACCATGGAATACATGATTAATCCAAACACAAGAGTGTGTGGAATCTCCATCATGTATTTTGCTCATCAGTGTTTTGGGACACCGAGTCTTGCAAAAACTCTTTCCATGTGACTTCGGCAAGAATCACTCCTTGACGTTTTTAATGCTAAAAGGTTTTAGCATCTTGTCAATATGTATCTTTTCTCAGCCCTATTAGGTAAATCTATCTCCATAGATCATCATGCCTAATATAAAGGCTATTTAGCCCAAGCACTTCATTGAAAAACTATTTTCAAATGAAGTCCTAATTCTTGTCAAGAATTTTAAGTCCAATTAACAATGTGTCAAGCACACAAGGTTTTTAGAAATTTTATTATGCTCCCACTTACTTTCTTGAATCACAAGCATCTTCGTTACCCATTGATGAAGTCAAACCCTTTTGACCATTTCATCAAAACACGAAGATTTCAACTCCATTTTGCTCTCTTCTGTTCATTGCTGGAACTCTGAAGTTTGCAAACTTACTAGCATCCTCTGGATCGACAAATTACTTTGGACTGTATCACATACAAGTCCTAGGTTTTATTTCCATCAGATAGAAATCCTTTTGTCATCCATGTTTCATATCTCATGATTGAAATATGTCTTAATTGCTAGTTCAACCCGAACCGACTTTAAGCATCGCTACGGTGAGACAATCTCATCGTAGTCAACTCCTTGAACTTGTTATTGCAACAAGTCGAGCTTTATGGATAAAACATTTTTATCCGTATCAGTTTTAAGTTCCATAAATATTCATTAGACTCTAAGTCTTCCGAAGGGTGTATCAAGGTTTTAATCTTGAATCACTTATATGGAAACTAACTCGGATTGTATTGGCATTTAGCCAATTCCGGAGTCAGGGCCCATCAACGCTTCCTTGTGTATCGTAGGTATACTGTTGTCTAACAACAATATCTCGTCTGCGCACCTGAGAGGTTTGCACGAGCCTTGCCTACGTGGTTCAGTTGCAAGTTCGACCGAAGTCCATACATTTTATTGTAGAGACTTCCGTATCAGTCGCAGTAGGAAACTCCGGAATCACTTCCAAGGTTCCTTTCCTTTGACCTGATGACGAAGATACTGGTTATCTCGTCGAGTTGCACTGTCCTCCCACTCACCTTTTTGAAAGAACCATTTTCTTCAAAAAGCATACCGTTCTTTGTGGCAAACCTATTTGCCTCGGTATAGTGAGGGAGGAATACCCAATTGCTTGGGATAACCTACAAAGTAGCACTTGTCTGATTTGGAATAGGTTTGTAACCTTTTACACAAGCCCCATATTCCAAATGTTAAGAAAAGATATAACATGGTTGGGCGTACCATACCATGGTGTCATTTCAACAGACCTGATGGAGCTCTTTTCAGTGTAAAAGCCGTAGTCTCTAAAGCATCACCTTTTAAAAGGGATAATGGCAAATTTATTTATGTCATCTTTGATCTTACCATGTCATAAATGGTTCGATTACATCTTCACAGACTTTCCACTCACAGTGGTGTTCCGGGTGGTGTAAGTTATGAAACTCTTTTCACAACTCATCAGACATTCGCTAAACTTGTAACTCAAATATTTCTTTCTGCAATCGAATTGTAGAAACATAATTTTCTTGTTACAATAACTTCTACTTCATTTTGAAAACCTTTCAAATGATTTCAAAAGATCCAGACTTACGTCTCATCAAGTAAATATCCATATATCTACTTGAGTCATTTCTGAAGATAGATAAATCCACTGCTTGCAACAACATTTATCGGACTACATACATCAAAATGTATGATCACCAATAAGTTCTTTGCTCGTTCCTTATTGCCTGTGAACGGCATTTCAGTCACTTCACTTTTCGGAGGAAAGTTGCAAGTGTCAGGTGATTCAAAATCAAACGACTTCAAAAATCCATCATAATGGAATTTTCCATGCGGGTTTCTCCAATGTGACCAAATGCAGTGCCACACTTGTGTGGTATTCTTTTAGTCTTATGACATTTAGCGTCAGTGTTATGGATGTATCATATTACCATCAATATTCATAACATACGTCCCATCGATGATGGAAGTATGGCCCTCATGTTATTCATAATACTGAACAACAATTGTTCTTCTATGAACAATTCTTTTGCAACAAACATTGTGCAAAGGCCTAGAGTGTATGAAACTCTAAAATGAATTATGAAAGTAAACCCAGAGGTAATGTATTATTATCAATATTCATAACATACATCTCATTCATAATGAAAGTATGGCCCTTATGTTATTCATAACATCGAACATCAAAAGTTCTCTTATAAACAAACTTCTTGCAAGATACCTTATGCAATGGGCTAGAGTTTGTGAAACTCCAAACGAATTATAAAAATAAATACAGACGGTAATACACCGATGGAAGGTATAGTAACATTTACTATGTTCCCCGTGTATACCTAAAACTCATTTCTGGCTAGTCATTCAGGCCATAGTAGTTCTTACATCGAGTTGCAACAGAAAGCAATCGAGCGGGTATCTTTGTGATTAACTCACAATACCCAAGAATCAGTGATTAACAATTTAATCATAATTCCCAAGGACTATATCTTTGACCAGCCTTCTATACATCAAAAACTTGTATGACATTCATACATGAGCTGGATATTCCAGTCTCCTTTCTTTCTGCCTTTATACTTCTAACAGTTTAACTTTCAGTTTTTCTCCTACTCTCAGAAAAAGCACCAAACTTAAGAGTGGCGTTAGCCCCGGACTTCCTAGGCGTGAAAGTCTTACTAACACCCTTCGGACACTTCCTTTCTCTTTAAGTTGTTGTTTTATTCACCTTTCATCATATGACAGGCGTTCTTCTGGATCCCTCTCTTATCAGTCTAATGCATAGTAAACTCCTTTACTAATAGTTTGCAAACAAACATTGCTTTGGCTATCTCATATCTTTTAGCCTTTGTCTGTCTCTGAAAATAATTTTCAGATTCCATGAATATCACATAACTATCCAAACTTTCGAAGTTCGGGTCTCATGGAAGCAAACATATTGCACTTGACTAAAAATGGAATTCTAGCTTTTGGATCGAAGGACGAGAGTCACATGATCCATAGCATAAGCGAGAGAATACCAAAAGTATGCGATAGGACAAAGTCCTTCTTGGCACTCTTGAGGACAATCCTCACATTACGTTACCAACCGTAAAGTTTTAACCAGATATTTAACAGCTATTCAATTTTAATAGGGAAGGTGGAAACGCGAGCCATTATTCTACAACTATTAGCAAACCACACTTAGACAGTGTTCATAATTAATTGCACTGAGAATTAAACAAGTTAATTCAACAGTGCGCTCCCACTCAAATCAATATCTCTCATAATTGATTGTGAGTGATTCAAGATCCATATTACAATTCAACGCCAAGGATGTGTCCATCTCAAGTGACGAGAATTGCAATCGGTAGGCCAACTTGCCAATCACATCTCTATGTGACTCTTGTTCATCTTTCGATGGGCGTGTTCCTAGCTCAGGACGCTCCTCCAGAACTTCAAGACAACCAAGTGATCTCACTGCGAGGTCTCAACTCACCCGCCTCACACTTCCCTAATCGTTCGCACCCATGTGTCCATGTGATGCCCCGAAAAGTTAGGTGCCGTGACGGTGCTACACTTGGGAGAACACTAACTACTTGATATTTTTGTGAGAGATCACCCTAATAAAAGCGACTACCACGCAATCAAAAAGGGTGCATCATAAGGGATAAACATCTCAGGCAATTCATAATAGCATGATATGGTATAGCCCTTTCTGACGGAGAAGTCTTGTATTTCTTCGTCTTTGGCATTCGCGTCGGTGTTCACCTTCGCGAAGATTTCCACCACCTTGTCGATGCACCAGATAATATTGCTATCTCTATAGCTAATAAAATAATGCATTACAACAAGGTTGACACGCAGGTCATTTAAAGTGCAATCATATGGCTCCAGCCATCATGCCGAATCATGACACACAGGTCATGTTAATTAATTTACATCATATAGTCATCTCATACATAATCAAATTATTATGAGCACTGCTATACCACATCAAATGCACATGCAAACCCTCCTGCAAAACCAAGTTAGACGCCTCTAATCAGTTCATGCAAAAAATTGTTTTACGTGGCTTCTAAGGTTTCGAAACAAACCGAAGCTACCAACGTCCATCATCAAGTATGATAATTCAAGTCGGTAGATTAACTTTCCAGGGTGTATGAAAACCGAGATAATAAAATCTCGAGCCCCATACTAAACTTCGTCATACGCATGACCCCCGTGCAGATCATATCTGCATTGCCCTTTCGTCTGCAAAATTTCATCTTTCTTTTTAACTAAGGTAGAATTCAATGAACTGTTAGCACTTCGTTGATCAATCAGGATCGCGGATTGCCAGAACTTTGAAACTCCACCATACTGTTATCAAGATCAGAAATATGCAAATTCCAGGGAAGCAACAAGAACATCGGGTAACAGATTTCATCTGCTACCCGCACAAATAATTTTCAGTAATAGAACTCATCTACTACCTAATTATATTGTGCAACACCCATACATCTCTATGTATTCTAGATCGCAACCTGCATCTACGCATAGCACGGCTCATGATGCCACTGTAGGGTAACGCAGCAGAAAACAAAAATTTTCCGACCTACGCACCAGCCCAGGACCACTATGGAGACTGCATACAAGGTTTGATCATTTTCGTTACCGACCCGTAGCGCAGCGAAAGTAGAGTCGATGACGATCGGTGGTGTAGATCCCCGCAGCTAGGATTTACAACCTCCCAACCGCGAGGATGTATACCCTCGTCTTCCCTTCGGACAGCCCTCCGGGAGGCAGTCGAACAGTCCCCCGGACGGTGTCGCGGACAGCCCTTCGGGAGGACCTTCGAAACTCGAACGGTCACTCGGACAGCCCTTCGGGAGGACTCACAGAACTCGGACCGTCACTTGGACAGCCCTTCGGGAGGCACTCACGAACAGCCCCTCGGGCACTAAGATCGAAACTACGACCTCTCTACAGAGTTGCACACATACGGTGTCAACTATCCGGCAGGGCTTCGCCGTCCAGAACTAGTTCCCACCGGAACCCAGACAGCCTTTCGGCTCTACGAAACTCTTTTCGTGGGAGGGAGAGAGAAGCCAGATCATTGCATGGCACTTGTATGTGAGAAGGAGTGAGTCTTTAGGCAGCCCCCTCCACCCCTATTTATAGGCCAAGCCCAAGGGTGGCTTCTCCAAGAAGCCAAGGGGAAAAATACCAAAGGACCCTCAAGGCGGCTTCTCCAAGAAGCCATCCAAAAAGCACTTTCACTATTCACGACGACATTTTTCAGCGTCCGTTCAAACTGAAAATATTTATGTGGGCTTAGTACATTTCCAGTACCCACTAAAATAATTTTCAATGCGTTCTGGAACAATTCCAGTTTAGTGATTTCATCTGCGAAAAGCATCTGAAGCGGTTCCGGCAGCCCCGGAACATTTCCGGTTTTTCTTCCAGAAAATTCCCAGAAGTTTCCAGAATGATTCTGGCATCCTCCAAGAATTATCAGGCATGTGCCGAAACCATTTTGACTTAATGGTATCCCCTGAAACAACTTTTCAGTTTCACCGGAACTCATCCGGTGACCTCTCTCTGCGGAACTTTTCCGCTGTCCGAAACTTTTCGGTGTCCGAAACTTTTTCGGTGATTTTCTCTCAGACTCCCTGTCTAGTATTCATCAGATAGATGACCCTTAAGCGTGTGACCCTATAGGTTCGGTGAAGTATAGACATGACCTGGAACCCCTTCCGATCAATGATCAACATCGGAGCCGTGGACACCCATATTGACCCCTATACCCACACGAATGAATATTCGAGTGAACCTCCAGTTGCCGTGTGCTATTCCTGTTGCTTCACGATATGTTACAAATACCCAAGGTTAGACATGTTGGCATCCCCGTGGATCAACAACTTGTCCACTATGCCAGTTACCCCGTTATCGGTATTGTTCTCTTTTCTCGTTACCGTGTTCCGGCATCCCCGTGATCAAATCACAAAGTGTCTGGCCAGACGATGATGGATACCGTAACACCGAGAGGGCCCAGAGATATCTCTCCATCGTCGGAGGAGCAAATCCCAATCTTGAGCTATCAAGTTACTTGACATACTTTCCCATGAACCCGTAAGCCGCCGTAATAGCCATCCATTTACGGATGACGTTTAACAAACCCCAAAGTTCATGAATCAAGCATGAAGAAACTCGATACTCTCATAGTCTGAGGAATCATGCAAACATTAACCATCTCTGTGTTATTAACCATTAACTCATGATGAATGTATCTCATAGCATAACATCAATTCGGGTCGATTCAACACAAATGTCCTTCCTGACATTGTGCCCTCAAAGTTGCTGGCATAGACATGCCCATGATTGGAAAAACATAATCATCATGCAACACTTGAGCTAGTCTTAGAGGCACGACTAGGAATACATTTTACCGTTTATTATACCACACGTGCACATGGGTTTTCCCCAGAGCCTTTATGGATATACGGGCTCGGGAACCATAGCAGTTATAGCATGGAATATAAACTTAATTATGAACAGGGAGATAATTAATAACATTTATTATTTCCTCTAGGGCATATCTCCTACATGTAACACCCCGGTAGTTAAGCTACAGTAACCACACGCTAATGATGCCACGTCACCATGATTACTGTTGTTAAACTCGCGATGATTCGAATCCCGTTCAAATTCAAATTTAAAATAAAGCCAAACAAATAAAGTTTTCAAATGACAAACAAAAATGTATAAAGAGCGGCAAATAATCTCTGGATAATTGCCATGTAGAAACCATATTTTTATAAATTAATTAAATGCACTTAAACAATTAAACAGTAGTTAAAACAATTATATAAATGCCTTTGGTATTTTATAAAATACTAAAATATGTTATTCTAGAGTAAAACTTTTAATGACAGCAACATATTTAGTAACACTGATTTAGTTGATGTTTAGATATTTTACAAAACTAAAATAAATAGGAAATAAAATAGAAAACGAATAAACAGAAAATAAGTAAAAGAGAAATAAACAAAAGATAAAACATAAAAACAAAAATAAATAACCCCACGGCCCAACTGGGCCTTGGCCCAGCTCCTCCCCGGCCCACCTACTGGCCTATATGGCCTCCCCCCCCCCCCACCCACCACCGAACCCTAAACGCTACCCCCCCCCCCCCCCACTCCCCTCGCTCCTCTCCTCCCCCCCCGGTCCGGATCTGGATCGGGAGGAGGCCGATCCCATGCTGCCCCGCGCCCCCGACGCCGGCGACCGTCCCCGTCACCGGACCTCCTCCTCGCCTCGCCCGTCGCCTCCTCGCCCCTCGTTCTTCCTCGTGCGTCGCCCGCCTGAGGCTTCTGCCTTGCCTCGCCGACCGATGTCGCCGCACCCACCCATCGACGACGCGCCCGACGCCGCCCATCGCCACCGTCGCCGTTGCGTCCTCGCCTCCTCCCCACGCCGGCCTCCTCGAGCCTCGCCGTCCGTCTCCTCTGCACCGCACGTGAGCGCCGCCGCCTCCCCTCCCTTTCCCTCTGTCGCCGTCGCGCTCGCGCTCGCCGGCCCCGATGCTCTGCTGCGCCACCCCTCCTCGTGCTGCCTGCCGCTGCTGCTGTCGCCGCCCGCGCCTGGCACCGCCCCTGTCCCCGCGTCGCAGCGCCGCCCTCCGCTCCGCCACGGCCGCGCCGTCGCCCGCCTGCGCATCGCCGCTGCCCCGCGGTCCTTGCTGCTCTGCCGCCGCCACCGCGCTGCTGCTCCCACCTCCGCCCCGTGCCGTCCCGCAGCAGCCTTGATCCGCCCGGCCACGGTGCTGGCGAGCGCAGTGGCGCGGCGCCCACCAGCCCGCCCCCCCCCTCCCACTGTGGCCTCGGCACCCACGGGTGCCCACGCCCGGCGCCCGTTCCCGCCACCCGCACGCCCTCTGTGGCCTGGGCCACTGACTGCTGGGGCCCAGCCCCAGTAAAAAAAAAGATATATTAATTATTTAATTAGATAAATAATTAATTAACTTAAATAATTTGGTTTAATTAACCTGCTAATTAACTGATTAATTGTTAATTAGTTAACAGTCACTGACAGACGGGACCCACGTGTCAGGTTGACTGCTGACGTCATGATGACGTCAGCATACACTGTTTTGGATAATGTTGAATTTAAATAAATAATTAAATTCCAGAAATTAATAAAAACTTTAGAAAATCTTAGAAAATAATCCGTAGCTCGGATCGAAAAACTTTCTACATGAAAGTTGCTTAGAACGACAAGACGAATCTGAATACGCGATCCGTTCGTCCGCCACACGTCCCTAACTATCCGAACATGCAACCGTTCCCCTCCCGTCATCTGTCTGATAAATGCCCGGAACCGGGAAAACATTCCCGGATGGATTCCTCCTTTCTCAATGACGTGCAACCATACACTAGGACACACCCGACACTGCATGTTGTCATGTCGTACATTGTGTTGCTCAAATTTGCTGTGTATTTATACTGTTTCCTCTCCCTCTTCTCTCTCGTTAGACCCCGACGCAGTTCCCGGTACCGACGCAGCTCAGGAGCCCGACGACACCGTTAACGACTTTGCCCTTGCCGCCGAGCAACCAGGCAAGCCCCCCCCCTTGAGCATACCGATATCGCCCATTCTATTTTCTCATGCTTGCATTAGAATTGCTGCTGCTGGTGCTTTACCTATTCTGATGCATAGCCTGTTTATTGTAACCTGCTGTTGATAATTACCTGCATATCCTAAACTGCTTAGTTTAGGCTGGGTAGAGACCTATCAGTGACCCCACTTATCCCGATTGCCCCGCTGGATTATCCGAAGACCCGATCAACGGGATTGAAGACCAGGCCCCGGCACCGCACCTCACCCCCTTAGTTGTGACGACACTGCAGCGTTACCACCGAGTGCCGAGGGTGATACCTCGTGTAGCACTTTTGATGTTAACTCTATAGAGTAGCTATTCGGTCGTGGTCATCGAGGGTGGTTCCTCTTTCACCGCCTCCGATAACGACGCCGTCGTACAACACCTCAAGTGTGAAACCAGCGAGGGTGATTCCTCCGAGTTCACCTTGACGGATACATCGAGTAGGAATCCAACGAGGGTGATACCTCGAATTCCCTTGATGTTATGGACACACGGATACTTGGACTTTACACTGTTACTTGGATAGGCGGGTCGACCCTGAGGGGTACCCGCGTGTGATGTGAAGACGGGTTGCCTGTATGGTGCCCGAGTGATGAATACGAGGCGCGGCCGGGCATTCTTAACCCTTGCAGCAAGTCCTCGAGACGGGGCGACGGGGTCACATCTTTCGTGAGTCTCTGCTCGTTACCGCAAGCCCTAGTCCACTAACGATTTGGATATTTGATCCGAGCAGGCCTCTGGCCTGATAGCACTAACCATCACGTGGGCATAGTATGGGCGTTCTGCATCGTAGCATCAGCCGACAGTTCTGTCAGACGTCCAGTTCAGCATTGTGGCCGGGTCGGATCGTGCCGTTGGCGCTGGTATCCACCCTGCTCGCAACGACCTGGAGTGCACAGGGCGACGGCCCAAGACCCCTGAGCGCTTAGGATGTAGACCGGCGGGGACCTCTCTGCTGAGCTGTAGGTAGGGTTGCGATGTGTCGTTTGGCCGAGGCCGGGCATGACCCAGGAAAGTGTGTCCGGCCGGAGTTAATCGAGCGTGTTGGGTAAGTTGGTGCACCCCTGCAGGGAAGAAAACTTCTATCGATAGCCGGTCCTACGGTAAAGGACACTCGGAGTTGTATCCCGATCGATACAGCTAGAACTTGAGATGAGACCTGGATATGAGGCTCTGGGATTGCTTCTCGCAGGGAGTCGAGAAGGGATCTCAGGACGAGGTTGATGACTGTATGGCTCTGGGATTGCTTTCTCGCAGGGAGTCGAGAAAGGATCTCTGGGTGAGGTTGATATCATTACTGCTACCTTATATTGTACTGTTCTACTCTCTTCTATTGCTACAAGACCTCTGAAGATGCTAGTCTTCGATAGGACTAGGCCTTCTCTCTATTCTGGCATTTCTGCAGCCCAGTCCACATATACAGCCTTCCTTTGAAAATGTTGCATATGTAGTGTAGATCCTTGCTTGCTGAGTACTTCTGAGTACTCACGGTTGCTTTGTTTTCCTTTTCTCCCCATATCAGTTTGACGTGACCAAGATGACGGAGCCCCTGAGACAGATGCCCCGTCGATCGACTACTACTACTACCCAGAGGATGATTACTACTACGAGTTGACTGACGACCGGGAGTAGGATCGGAGGGTCCCAGGCAGGAGGCCTACGCCTTTCGATCGCAGTGTTTTATTTTGCCCCGCCTTTCTAAAGGCCTTTCTGTTTCTGTTTCATATCTGTACTCAGATATCTGATGCTTCCGCTGACGCTTGTATACAAGCTTATGTATTCGAGCCCTCGAGGCCCCTGGCTTGTAATATAAAGCTTGTATGACTTTATTTATGTTTTAGAGTTGTGTTGTGATATCTTTCCGTGAGTCCTTAGGCTTGATCGTGTGCATTTGCGTGTATGATTAGTGCATGATTAAGCCGGGGGCGTCACAGCTAGCTCCTTCGGCCTGACGCCGGCACGCTCGTCGGACGCCTCCATGGCAGCCACCTGGTCCAAGGGAGGCGCGCGTCTCCTCGCCGGTCGGCTCCTTCGTCGATGCCCGCAAGCTGTTCGACAGTTTGCCAAGGTACAAAATGGACTCCGCCGACGAGTTCTTTTTCTAGAATTTCCTTTGCGACTCAGACGATTCCTCGTCCGATGATGAGGAGGAGATCTTCGCTGTCATGTTGGTCCATCACCACCTTAATAGCAGCGGCCGTTGTTCCGTGGCTCCATCCCGGGGCACCTTCCGGCGTTAAATCGCAACCGAGAGAGCGGCCATTTCCTTCTTTGGAAGGACTACTTTGACACAACCAACCCGCTGTTCAAACATCAGAAATTCCAGCGGCGTTTTCGTATGAGTAGGCATCTTTTCAACCGTATTAGAGAGGGGGTAATCGGATACGATGACTATTTCGAGTGCAAAGAGGATGCCGTTGGAAAGATTGGCTTCTCATCTTATCAGAAATGCACTGCAGCCGTCCGGATGCTTGCATCCGGAGTGGCCGGTGATCTCATTGATGAATACGTCCGTATGAGCGAGTCTACATGTCTAGACTCCATGTACAAGTTCTGCAAGGCTGTGATTGCTGTGTTTGGCCCTGTGTACTTGAGAGAGCCGACTGCTGAAGATACACCCCGCTTGTTGGTGATGAATGCCAACAGAGGCTTCCCAGGGAAGCTTGACAGTATAGACTGCATGCACTGGGAGTGGAAGAACTGCCCTTCTGCTTGGCAAGGGCAGTATAAGGGCCATGTCAGGGCTTGCACTGTCATACTTGAGGCCGTGGCCTCACAAGATCTCTGGATCTGACACTCTTTGTTTGGCATGGCCGGATCACACAATGATATCAACGTGCTTCAATGCTCGCCGGTGTTTGCTAGGCTTGCTGAAGGCAACAACCCACCGGTGAATGTTACCATCAACGGCCATAAATACGACAAAGGATACTACCTAGGTGACGGTATCTATCCTCAGTGGACCACTATTGTGAAGACAATCCCCAACCCTGTCGGAGAGAAGAGGAAAAGATTTGCTCAAGAGCAAGAGAGTGCTAGGAAGGACGTCGAGCGTGTCTTTGGTGTTTTGCAATCTCAATGGGGCATCGTTCGGTATCCTACTAGGACTTGGAGCACGAAGAAGCTGTGGGAGGATGATGACTGCTTGTGTGATCATGCACAATATGATCGTAGAAGATGAGCGCCCGGAACATATCTACGATCAAGGGTTTCAGTTTCAGGGTGAGAATGTTGTGCATGAGCATGAAGGAGCGGCAACGTTTGAACAGTTCACCCAATTTCATCATGACATGTGTGATTGGGAAACTCACATGCAGCTGTAAAATGATTTGGTTGAGCATATGTGGGCTTATGTTGGCAACCAATAGATGTATCTTTTTTATTCGGCTTGCAAAACTATGTGAGACTATTTTATTTTTATTCGGCTTGTAAAACTATGCTTAATTTATTTGGTTGTGAAACTATGCTATTTATTTAGTTGTGGAACTATATGTTTGCTTGTGAAATAATGTAAAAATGTGTGTATATTTGTTGAAAAAGGGCGGCCAGCAGGCCACGTCGGCAAATATGAGTCGGGGCGTTGGGCGCACTGCCGATCCAAATCTTAAACAGGTCGGACGCCGAGCGGGTGACCGACCCAAACGGACAAAAGCGCCGTCCGTTTGGGTCGGCGCGTTGGAGTTGCTCTCATAGCTTAGCTAAAGATTGTGATTCACAACCAAATGGTTGAGTTGATGATCCGCCTAGTTTTTATTTGTCGCTATTAATAGATGATGTAGTTGTGATTTGAGCAATAAAGTGAGCCATGATGGCATTTCAAAAATAAAAAAGAAAGCCTTAGTTTTTTTTTTTGAGGGAAAAGCATCTAGGCTTTATTGCATGTTGTAAATGTTTACAGGAATGGAGTTCACGTTACGTGGAGCTCCTAACCATAGGTGTCTACCAGGGGAAGGGAAATGCTAAATCTAGCTAGTCTATGCGCTTCGAAATTCGAAGCTCTTGATTCAAAGTTAAAAACACACTCACTAAAGCTATTACTATAATCTTTGATCTCTAATGATGCTGCCGTAGCTGCCTCCTGCTCCCAGATTAATGTGATTAACCACTTGCTTACAGTCAGACCCAATGGATAGGAATTGCATGCCCAGGTCGTGCGCTAGTGATAAAGCCTCCCTGCAGGCTATTGCTTCCAGTGATGGTGCATCTAAAAGGCCTCCAATGACCAGTACCGATGAGCCCAAATAACCTCCATCTCTGTCCCGGCAAACTGCTGCTGCAGTACCCAAGTTACGCCTTAGTTTTTGTTTTTTTTGAGGGGTAGTTACGCCTTAGCTTTTTTTTTTTAAGCTAGATCAGCCAATCGATTCTCACGGGTATCCTCCAGCCCACCACTTAACTAGGCGCCTCAGCCCACGATGAACGGACACGGCCCAATACCCCAACCCTAGCCCACGACTGCTTTTCTTCGTTTCTACTCCTTTCTTCCTCCCAGCGAGTATCCAGCCGCCACCACGCATGAACTCGACATGCCAACAGACGATGCCTATACAAATTATTCTTGGCAAAATTTAAGTTAGGGCCGCCCTGCCGGATCCTCCGCCCCTGCTCGCCGCCGCCCAGCTCGCGGCCGACGAGCTCCCGGACAAGCTTAAGCTCAAAGAGAGGCCTTGAGCGGGTGCCCCTTTTGCTCTATCTTAGGGCCTGGAGGGTCCCGATCCGATGGCTTGTGCCGCTTACAGTATCAGGGGCCATCTCAAGCTTGCCGCGGCCAGTAATCACCTGTGCGGCGGCTGGAAGCCTTCGGCATCTTGCCCTGTTTCTCGGGCATGGAGTGGCAATATCTCTAGTAATGCAGTGCAGCACGTCGCCCGCCATTCCCACTTGACTGCCCGGAATTCAGAAAGATGGCGCTCAATCCGGAAAGCTTCGCCGGGGGACGGCGCCGCCGTTGCTGGTAGGTAAATTAGTTTTTGGGTCAGTTGGCTGTGATTCCTTTAACAACTCCATGGTCTTAATCTTCGTCGACCGGGGCTCCGCCATGGATGCTAATACAGAGCTGTAATTCTTGCTTTTGTTGCCTGAGCGGTATGACATGTATCTTGTGTGGCCGTTCTGTATTACAGACTTCTCCCCTCTAGTTGCATTGCAGGTAGAACGGTGCTGTAATGGAGCTGGGGCTGGAGCCCTTTTGCTCTAAAAGAACCCTATGGTGTTAAAAGAGTGATGATTTATGTCACAGCCTCCATTTTTAATGTGCCGTGAGACGAAATGCATTGCCAAAACATTTATTTCGTTGATATCAGCAGACAGTTTGATGCATAGTGCAGTACCGTTCTAATTTTGGTTTTGTTCTCTTCTTCAGAAGGGGCGATGACTGTACTCGTCATTGGCGGTGGAGGAAGGGAGCATGCGCTTTGTTATGCTTTGACCCGTTCGCCTTCTTGCCAGACAGTTTTATGTGCCCCTGGTAATGCTGGCATTGCTCAATCCAGAGACGCGATCTGTATATCGGACTTGGACATTTCTAGTAGTGATGCTGTTATATCATTCTGCCGCAAGAGGGGAGTGGGAATGGTGGTAGTGGGTCCTGAAGGTCCTCTCGTTGCGGGTCTTGCGAATGACCTTGTCAAAGCTGGGATACCGACCTTTGGTCCGTCGTCCGAGGCTGCAGCATTAGAAGGATCAAAGGACTTTATGAAGAGGTTGTGTGATAAGTATAATATCCCCACTGCTCAGGTACTTCAGTTTACATTTGTGTTAGGTACTATACCTTCCAGGGGCCACGGGGGGTTTGTTTTCACGAGATGCCTGCATATGAGAAATGTTATATCGTTTTAGGCATAAATATTTCCTTGTCCTGAGGCAATGCTGCTAACCATGCTTACTTTGTGCTGATCTGCTACTACTAATTATACAGACGCTATGCAATGAACTGTCACTTGCTGCTGGATAAACATTGTGTGACTGAATTATTTCCAACCATCTTTCATAACTCATTGTTGATAAATTGATATCCCTCTATAAAGAAAGATTGCTTTTGATATGAAGTCATCTTTATTACTGCAGAAAAGGACTGTGAAATCACTTTACCAGGAAACAGTGAAATTGATACTCCTCTTGGTTGATACTTATTGTAGATTCAGATGTTAAGGCATACAATTGAAGCTAATACCAGTACTTCTCTCTGTCATGTAGTATCGCACATTCACGGATCCTGCAAAAGCTAAAGAGTACATCAAGGATCAAGGGGCCCCTATTGTTGTCAAAGCTGATGGATTGGCAGCTGGAAAGGGCGTCGTTGTTGCTATGACTTTGGATGAGGCCTTTGAAGCAATAAACTCTATGATGGTTGACGAGTCATTTGGTTCTGCTGGTTCACGGGTCGTCATTGAGGAGTATCTGGAGGGCGAAGAAGCCTCTTTCTTTGCATTAGTTGATGGTGAAAATGCGTTGCCACTTGAATCAGCACAGGATCACAAAAGAGTTGGTGATGGTGATACTGGTCCAAACACGGGTGGTATGGGTGCATACTCCCCTGCGCCAATAGTGACCGAAGAGCTTAAGAGCGTGATCATGGAAACTATAATTATTCCAACTGTTAAAGGTATGGCTGCTGAAGGATGCAAGTTTGTTGGTGTATTATATGCCGGGCTTATGATAGAGAAGAAATCTGGGCTGCCTAAGCTTATTGAATATAATGTGCGATTTGGGGATCCTGAATGCCAGGTTAGTGATTATCTGTCAGCTGCCTCTTAAGATATTTATATCTTCCCTATTCAAGCGTTACAAGTTTGTTTTTGTTTTTTAGTCACAGTATGATCAAAATGTTTTTGACGAGGGTTGGACAATATCACAATAGAATGCAATGTTTTCAACTCCTGTCCAACGGTGTTTGTCCTCATACTTTTGTGATGCCCTAATGAAGCTCTGTTCATACTTTCTTAGTTTCTTTAGTGATGCCTTAATAAATTTCTCCTCATACTTTATAGCTTGTTGGTCGAGTGTTTTTCTGGTAACATATTGTAATAGTCCATGACATTAGAAATCGGCGTTCAGAGGTACATCTTGTAGAATGTGCTCATGTCTAAAACAATGTACATTTGTAACAGAGTGAGTGCCTTACAAATGCCATCTGAACTTTTGTGTCTTGTTCTCATGTACATTTACTTGCGATACATAAGCAACACAACCTGCTTTTGTTCACTGCTTAAACTTTCTTCTTTTGGAACTAGCTCGCCATTTATTTCTTCAATCATCTGTGCCACCTATCCATGCTGTTCTATTGTTCCATGTACTTCCAGAACCACAGTCAATTTTGTTGACATTTGTGGGATCTTCAATTTTTAGCTGTCTGCTCAAAGGCATACATGAACTTTCAAATTAATGATGCAACTTTATACTCAAGTTCAGTCCAATATGCCCTTATTAAGTTTGGTAGGCATTTATAAAATACTGTATTTGATAGCCGTTGTGATTTTTTTTCTTATCACATAGGTTACCATGCTTTTGAAGTACACAACACAGTATCTTACCACATCTCTAATATATTTCTTAGTTCTCCTAGTTGACCTGTCACATTTTGTTTTTCCATCAGATTCTGACTCTGTATTGCTGTCTTAATCCTTTCCTTTGTCTCAGGTTCTGATGATGAGATTAGAGTCTGATCTTGCACAGGTCCTGCTATCCGCATGCAGAGAGGAACTGGGCAAGGTTTCGCTAACCTGGTCACCTGAAATCGCCATGGTGGTCGTGATGGCGAGTGAAGGATACCCTGGCTCTTATAAGAAGGGAACCGTAATAAAAAACATCAACAAGGCCGAGCAGGTTTCTCCAGCTGTCAAGATATTCCATGCTGGAACAGCTTTGGATGGAGACGGCAACCTTGTAGCTGTCGGAGGCCGAGTTCTTGGCGTCACTGCGAAGGGCAAGGACATCGAAGAAGCGAGGTTGAGAGCGTACGATGCGGTAGATGTCGTCGACTGGCCAGAAGGATTCTTCAGGCGAGATATCGGCTGGAGGGCACTGAAGCAGGAGCAGACGGCTAACTACTGATTAGTTAGGTTTTCCTAAATCTGGGGTGAGCTTCCAGCGTCAAGTGAAATGAACACAGTAGAGTCACCATTGTCGTGGTTGCAGAACTGGCAGGAGCATAGCTCCTGTCAAACTTGAGCATCTTCTGACCATGGTTTGGCTCCGAACCATTTGTAGCAGTCTTGTAACTTCCACAAGTCAGGCAACGTGTCAATTGCTCTTGAGGTGCAATAATACCACCAACTAACTATTTCAAGTGAACATAACCATGTGAGCTCTTCATAAGCATCTCCTTATAGGACAATCCTTCATAAGTACTCCCTCCCCCTCCTTAAAGAAATATAAAAGCGTTTAGATCATTTCTTTACGTAGATAGTACTAGAAATTATGTGGTGAGCTCATGACACATCAGAGGAGGGACAATACCGGAGTTCAGTAGTCTATCGAGGAACAGCGGATGCTGCCGTAGCCTCCTCATTTGCTATTCGGGGTTCATTGCCATCACTGCTGATATGAACAGAACATTCTCCTCTTCCGTGTCACCAGTTCATTGTCATCTCTTTGCTACTTTTTTTTATGTATGGATCTCTTTGCTACTTCAAGTTGCTGTTTGGTAACATCCAGAGCATTCTAGTATGCATCTTCGCCTTGTATCGTTTGAAAGTTGCTGTTTTTAAGCATGAAGTAGTACCGGTACTGCAGATTTTTTAGCATATGGACAAGAAAATTTGTGTGAAGGGGATGGCAATGGATGGTGGCTGAATGAAATTCCTCAAAAATAAAAATGTGTCTGGATTTTTAGTTTCTTTTTTTTTAGAACAAAAAAAAAATCTGGATGAAGGACATGCCTTGACGTGTAAGTTGCACTGCCTTACGCCTACTGAGCTCAATGGCCCATCTATGCTGGGCTTTTATTCAACCACGGCCCAAACAGACCGAAACGTGGCCTCTCAAAGCAACGAACCGAGCAGAGTTGCGCCGTGCTAGCGTAGAGCTATCGTTTTGTTTAGTCCCACCTCGCGCAGCCACAGCGGAAGGGAGGCGAAGACGCGCTATATAATGAGACCCTGGGCAGCGTCTGGAAGCGTACTTTTTTCGGCCTTTTGGCTAAGATGAAGTGTAGTATCTGTTCTTATCGGTTTAATGTATTTACCAGTTTAATTAATTAATGTTTGATACGTGGGTCATGTGCCCATAATGATATTAAATTTATTTTTTATGGGGAAGGGATCATCACAGTAGCTTGCTGCTGGGGCCCTTGCGTGTTGCGTTACTGCCTGGGCTGGCGCACCCCAAATTACTGCCTGGACTGGCGCACCCCAACCAAATCAGATTGTAAATATTTTTCTCTTCGCTTCTTCAGAACCCAAAACTGACGTTTGTTTCTTTAGCTAACTGGTGGATTGTTGCTCCTTTTGCTGAAGCGGCTGTGCGAGGAGCACCTCCGATTCGTGACCATCAACAGGGCCAAGGAGCATGGATTGTCAAAGTTCACGGCCATCTCCCTGTATGCAAGAAATTACTGCTGCTGCACAATGACAGGCTCAACGCTAACAAAAACCTTCACAGGAAAACCATCCTCGCTTCAGACAAGTGTCCTATGTGTCTTCAAGCCACTGAAACACACGCACATCTGTTCCTCCTCTGCCCCTGTCACGGGAACTACTCCATCAACCCCAACCAAAGAGGCTCAAGGCCGGCCCATGAGGCCCAAGCGGGCTACAAAGCCCAACCCGAGGAGGCAAGACTTGGTGTATAGAGAAGCACATCGCGTCAGGGAAAGGGGATCGAAGAACAGACACCTGAACCGGCCGCCGTTGGGCGTGAATCTCCTTCCCATCTCCTGGCTCTCATCCCCAATCCCCTTCTTGCTGCTACCAAATTACATGTATCCTGGATCTTGTACCATTTGAGAGTAAATTGAGTGCTAGCTACTTAGGATCGTATCATCTGGTATTCAGAGCCTGGTTTATCTCCAAATTTGATTCCCTCTGAGCTATCCCGGAGAGAGCCACACTCGCAGCCTCAAGGTGGTCATGGCGGAGCTCGTCCTGCAGCAGCAGCTGGCCGAGGCGGCGAAGGAGCGCAGCAGCATCGCCAAGGCACTCCTAGTGATCCAGCACACTCTCGACAAGATGGTGCCGGCGATCTCGCTGATGGAGTCCGTTCTGGACAAGCTGGAGCCGGTGGTGACTACCACCAACGCCCCTGCGAAGGCCCCACCCACCAGAGTAATCGACAACAACCCCGACACCACCGCCATGGAGGGAAGTGGCGTTCCTGCTCCAACGCCCACCAACTGTTCGACGAAAGGCGTGAGCCAGGACGATGTTGACGAGCAGCCCTCAGCAGCTGCCATCCCCAAAACCATCACGTCTGGGCTGCTGCCAATGACCACACTGGTGCCGGATCCCGAGTCTATGATGCTTGAAAACACCCAGGCCACCACAATATCACCTGATGCATCAGCTTTTGTGTGCCCCAATGATAAGCTGGATGCCGCGAATGAGATGTTCGACACAAAGCCCCTGCATGCTGATGGAGACCTTGTGGCCTCGCTCCTGCTAGACACTGGGCAACCAATCATATCCACTGCCACTGATCCTCGTCAAGAAACCAATCAAGACCTTGGAGCTGAGCTGCGACCACGACCATGACCGTCATTTGCATGCCATCATGGACAAGAGCGGACAAGGCTGCCACTAAACCAAGCAATAGCCTTGTTGCTTCTCAACAAACATCCCTCAGTTGAATCTTTGTTGGACTGCCACAACACAACATTTTTTATGAGCAAGCATATGGAGGTCGCTCCTGGAGATGTTACAGGTGATATGTGCAAGAACATGACTCGGATTAATTGTTGCTTTCCTACTCCAGTTTGTGCCTCGATGGGTAGGGCTTCACTTCCACTACTTGAAACTTTTGCCAACTCCATGATTACAAGCATAGAAGCAGTGGAATTAGACATGCTATTTTCTCTTGCCGCGAAGCAATTTCTGAGTGCTCCGTATGAGGTACAGCACGTGGGTTATGCGATCTGTTATGGCAACTCTTGCATTGTGGTTGTCATATTGCTTACCTGCCTCACGGAAGATCTAAGATGCATCCAATACAAGTGTTCTCTTATTATTTTGGGCAGATGTCATATCGTTTACTGCATGGCTCATTGGTTAGAATCGGATTGGTACTACAGTCTCATATTTATTTCCAACCCGTTGGGAATGGGACTTTTGCATGATGGTTACTTTCAAGTTCTGGTGTCCACCTTTCTTGCTGGACAACTTATTCAGCGTGCTTTTAAGCTTAACCAATGGAATCAGATGGGTCAGCTGGAACTTGAGATGGTCACGTTGATGACTATTTTGAAGGGGGGGTTCACAAGTAGGTGCCTGCAGATTCATCCCAATAAGCATGCTCAAGTCAAATTCCCCTGGTCCAGTTGTTACTTGTTTCTTCAGGTTGGAAAGTTGCAGCATGTTATGGTGGAGCTCAAGACTTGTTTCTTTGTAGGGTGGTTCTCATCGGCTGTGACATTCTTACTCAATCTGCATGATATTGTGTGCTGTAACAAGGCAGTGAGCATCCAATCTCTCGATGTTCCCTTTTACATGGATGAATATTGTGGTATGTTAATCCCAGTTATAGTCACTCACAGGGCATGGTTACTCAAATTTTCGTTCCCTGATGGTAGCTCGGTATACATGCAATTCTGGATTGGGAGCATTTTATTCATTTGGACTTCTCACGGAGCTCATATAGACAAGGAATATTTTTCTGTACAACTGCCTTTGATGGATCAGGAGCTATGGAGGATTGCGGAATATTGGTGGTTATATATTCAAGGTTTGTCGCTGGCCGATGCATTTTTCGAAGATTCTTTCTGGCCTGTGCAACATATCACTGAAGCATGCCTTGTGAGCCCTTATGACAGGTTCATGGTCGCAATTGCTGTCGAGTGGCTCTACACTCATAATTCTTATGGAAAACTTATAGCAGTTAGCAATCAGCTGAAGGGTAAATGTAGAGTACCCTGGTTAGTCAATGGAATTGGTGTGACTACATCAGGTTATCCTTTACAAGCAAAGAGAATACATTGTCCATGTGCAGAGATGTGTACTTGGCTACTCGGTTCTGATGAGATTAAATGTCTGGAGGCCTTGGCAAGTATTCTACAGTGTACTGATAACTATTTGCCAGTAATTATGTTCGATGAGATTGAGCCACAGTTTACGGTACATTGGATGAAATTTGTAGTTCAGGACAAGGCTGTTGTCGTATCCAACATCACCAAGCCCACAATGGTAGGCACTCCTGTCAATCACCTATATTGGGAGGAATATCTAGTCTGTCCAAGTCACAACTATTCTAGTGCACCTGAAGTTACATTATGCGAGAGCAAAAAGTTGGAGTTTAACAACAGGAATTCTTGTATGGTGGAGCAGTACACGGACGTGAATTCTTATATGACGAAAGTTGGACTGCATCCCTTATTGATGAGCATCAGCACGACAGAGCAAACCTCTCATAGGAATAACCCCATCCATCAATTTGTTGAGAAGCAAATGTCATTTCCTGCTTGTACGGGCAAGCAGGCACACATACAAGCTGCAATTCGTAAAAATCAAGGATCATACTCCTTATGTTGCAATTGCTCATGTGACCTTCTCAACAGTATTGCTACTTGGATTGAGTACCCGGTTAGGCAAGGAGTGTACCTACGCGGCGAAATTATTATGGACCATCGTAGTAGGCTTGGTTGTCTGAATCTTGAAGTTCTCCTAACATGGCCACACGTGCCAATGGGTCAGGTTGCTGAGTTACCTTGCACTGGAGTTGGCTCCCAGAAACATCCAGTGCCAAGTGTTGACCAGCTGATGCTGAAGAGCTTTGCTAATGAGCTGATTGCTTGGGTGCTTTGTTCTGTGCGTACTGTTGTTACATACAGCTCCCAAGGCGCATTCTTCACAAGACTGAATGGCTGGACTGTGATGAACCAACAAAGTGCTCTTGGGTGTACCTCCCTCATCGGCAAGCTAAAATTCAAGGAGGGACGAGTGTCATGCTTATGGCCGTCTTCCTCGATCAAGTCTACAGCAACCATAGGTACTACTTCAACAACAACCAAGTATGTGCCAACAACGACTACTACAACGACCCTAGCATCTTCGACCTTGATCAAGTCTACCGCAAAGGCTACCACCACCACTCTAGCAGTGCCATGGGATCCCGGCAGAAATTCCTTGGCGTCGGCTTGGGGTCAAGCCGAGTTTGAAGAAGGGAGGAATGTCACGGGAACTACTCCATCAACCCCAACCAAAGAGGCTCAAGGCCGGCCCATGAGGCCCAAGCGGGCTACAAGGCCCAACCCGAGGAGGCAAGACCTGGTGTATAGAGAAGCACATCGCGTCAGGGAAAGGGGATCGAAGAACAGACACCTGAACCGGCCGCCGTTGGGCGTGAATCTCCTTCCCATCTCCTGGCTCTCATCCCCAATCCCCTTCTTGCTGCTACCAAATTACATGTATCCTGGATCTTGTGCCATTTGAGAGTAAATTGAGTGCTAGCTACTTAGGATCGTATCAGCCCCAAAGCAAAAGTTGTTTGGCGTGCCCTGTTGGGGAACGTAGTAGTAAATCAAAAAAAATTCCTATGCATCACCAAGATCAATCTATGGAGAGACTAGCAACGAGAGAGAGAGGAGTGCATCTTCATACCCTTGAAGATCACGATGCGGAAGCGTTGCAAGAACGCGGTTGGAGGAGTCGTACACGCAGCGATTCAGATCGCGGTCGATTCCGATCTAAGAACCGAACAACGGCGCCTCCGCGTTCAACACACGTGCAGCCCGGTGACGTCTCCCGCGCCTTGATCCAGCAAGGAGGAGGGAGAGGTTGGGGAAGACAACTCCGGCAGCACGACGGCGTGGTGGTGGAGTTGGCAGTTCTCCGGCAGGGCTTCACCAAGCTCAACGGAGAAGGAGGGGGTGTTGGAGAGGGGGAGGGCTGCGCCTTGGATGAGGTGCTGCTGCCCTCCCTCCTCCCCTCTATTTATAGGGCCAAGGGGGAAGGGGGCCGGCCCCTCTAGATCAGATCTAGAGGGGGGGCGGCGGCCAGGGGGAGGGGGCTTGCCCCCCAAGCCAAGGGGGGCGCCCCCCTTTAGGGTTTCCCCCAACCCTAGGCGCATGGGCCCTAGGGGGGGATGGCGCCCAACCCACTTAGGGGCTGGTTCCCTCCCACATACAACCCATAGGGCCCTTCGGGGCAGGTGAACCCTCCCGGTGGACCCCCGGAACCCCTTCGGTGGTCCCGGTACAATACCGGAAAACCCCCGAACACTTCCGGTGACCGTATGATGACTTCCCATATAAAAATCTTCACCTCCGGACCATTCCGGAACTCCTCGTGATGTCCGGGATCTCATCCGGGACTCCGAACAACATTCGGTAACCACATACTATTTCCCATAACAACTCTAGCGTCACCGAACCTTAAGTGTGTAGACCCTACGGGTTCGGGAACCATGCAGACATGACCGAGACATCTCTCCGGCCAATAACCAACAGCGGGATCTGGATACCCATGTTGGCTCCCACATGTTCCATGATGATCTCATCGGATGAACCACGATGTCGAGGATTCAATCAATCCCGTATACAATTCCCTTTGTCTACCGGTATGATACTTGCCCGAGATTCGATCGTCGGTATCCCTATACCTTGTTCAATCTCGTTACCGGCAAGTCTCTTTACTCGTTCCGTAACGCATGATCCCGTGGCTAACTCTTTAGTCACATTGAGCTCATTATGATGATGCATTACCGAGTGGGCCCAGAGATACCTCTCCGTCATACGGAGTGACAAATCCCAGTCTCGATTCGTGCCAACCCAACAGACACTTTCGGAGATACCTGTAGTGCACCTTTATGGTCACCCAGTTATGTTGTGACGTTTGATACACCCAAAGCATTCCTACGGTATCCGGAAGTTGCACAATCTCATGGTCTAAGGAAATGATACTTGACATTAGAAAAGCTTTAGCAGACGAACTACACGATCTAGTGCTATGCTTAGGATTGGGTCTTGTCCATCACGTCATTCTCCTAATGATGTGATCCTGTTATCAACGACATCTAATGTCCATGGTCAGGAAACCATAACCATCTATTGATCAACGAGCTAGTCAACTAGAGGCTTACTAGGGACATGTTGTGGTCTATGTATTCACACATGTATTACGATTTCCGGATAACACAATTATAGCATGAACAATAGACAATTATCATGAACAAGGAAATATAATAATAACCACTTTATTATTGCCTCTAGGGCATATTTCCAACAGTCTCCCACTTGCACTAGAGTCAATAATCTAGTTACATTGTGATGAATCAAACACCCATAGAGTTCTGGTGCTGATCATGTTTTGCTCGTGGAAGAGGTTTAGTCAACGGATCTGCGACATTCAGATCCGTATGCACTTTACAAATATCTATGTCTCCATCTTGAACATGTTCACGAATGGAGTTGAAGCGACGCTTGATATGCCTGGTCTTCTTGTGAAATCTGGGCTCCTTGGCAAGGGCAATAGCTCCAGTGTTGTCACAGAAGAGAGTCATTGGACCCGACGCATTGGGAATAACTCCTAAGTCGGTGATGAACTCCTTCATCCAGACTGCTTCCTGTGCTGCCTTCGAGGCTGCTATGTACTCCGCTTCACATGTAGATCCCGCCACGACGCTTTGCTTGCAACTGCACCAGCTGACTGCCCCACCATTCAAAATATACACATATCCGGTTTGTGACTTGGAGTCATCCAGATCTGTGTCGAAGCTAGCATCGACGTAACCCTTTATGACGAGCTCTTCGTCACCTCCATAAACGAGAAACATATCCTTAGTCCTTTTCAGGTACTTCAGGATGTTCTTGACCGCTGTCCAGTGTTCCATGCCAGGATTACTTTGGTACCTCCCTACCAAACTTACGGCAAAGTTCACATCAGGTCTGGTACACAGCATGGCATACATAATAGACCCTATGGCTGAGGCATAGGGGATGACACTCATCTTTTCTCTATCTTCTGCCGAGGTCGGGCATTGAGCCGTGCTCAATCTCACACCTTGCAATACAGGCAAGAACCCCTTCTTGGACTGATCCATATTGAACTTCTTCAATATCTTGTCAAGGTATGTGCTTTGCGAAAGACCAATGAGGCGTCTCGATCTATCTCTATAGATCTTGATGCCTAATATGTAAGCAGCTTCTCCAAGGTCCTTCATTGAAAAACACTTATTCAAGTAGGCCTTTATGCTTTCCAAGAATTCTATAACATTTTCCATTAATAGTATGTCATCCACATATAATATGAGAAATGCTACAGAGCTCCCACTCACTTTCTTGTAAACACAGGCTTCTCCATAAGTCTGTGTAAACCCAAACGCTTTGATCATCTCATCAAAGCGAATGTTCCAACTCCGAGATGCTTGCACCAGCCCATAGATTGAGCGCTGGAGCTTGCATACCTTGTCAGCATTATTAGGATCGACAAAACCTTCCGGCTGCATCATATACAGTTCTTCCTTAAGGAAACCATTAAGGAATGCCGTTTTGACGTCCATTTGCCATATCTCATAATCATAGAATGCGGCAATTGCTAACATGATTCGGACAGACTTCAGCTTCGCTACGGGTGAGAAGGTCTCATCGTAGTCAACCCCTTGAACTTGTCGATAACCCTTAGCGACAAGTCGAGCCTTATAGATGGTCACATTACCATCCGCGTCTGTCTTCTTCTTAAAGATCCATTTGTTCTCTATGGCTTGCCGATCATCGGGCAAGTCTGTCAAAGTCCATACTTCGTTTTCATACATGGATCCTATCTCGGATTTCATGGCTTCAAGCCATTTGTTGGAATCCGGGCCCGCCATCGCTTCTTCATAGTTCGAAGGTTCACCGTTGTCTAACAACATGATTTCCAGGACAGGGTTGCCGTACCACTCTGGTGCGGAACGTGTCCTCGTGGACCTACGAAGTTCAGGAGCAACTTGATCCGAAGTTTCATGATCATCATCATTAACTTCCTCTCTAGTCGGTGCAGGCACCACAAAAACATCTTCCTGAGCTGCGCTACTCTCCGGTTCAAGAGGGGGTACCTCATCAAGTTCTACTTTCCTCCCACTTACTTCTTTCGAGAGAAACTCTTTCTCCAGAAAGGATCCATTCTTGGCAACAAAGATCTTGCCTTCGGATCTAAGGTAGAAGGTATACCCAATAGTTTCCTTAGGGTATCCTATGAAGACGCATTTTTCCGATTTGGGTTCGAGCTTTTCAGGTTGAAGTTTCTTGACATAAGCATCGCATCCCCAAACTTTCAGAAACGACAGCTTAGGTTTCTTCCCAAACCATAATTCATACGGTGTCGTCTCAACGGATTTCGACGGAGCCCTATTTAAAGTGAATGCGGCAGTCTCTAAAGCATAACCCCAAAATGATAGCGGTAGATCGGTAAGAGACATCATAGATCACACCATATCCAATAGAGTGCGATTACGACGTTCGGACACACCATTACGCTGAGGTGTTCCAGGCGGCGTGAGTTGTGAAACAATTCCACATTTCCTTAAGTGCGTGCCAAACTCGTGACTCAAATATTCCCCTCCACGATCTGATCGTAAGAACTTTATTTTCCTGTCACGTTGATTCTCAACCTCACTCTGAAATTCCTTGAACTTTTCGAAGGTCTCAGACTTGTGTTTCATTAAGTAGACATACCCATATCTACTTAAGTCATCAGTGAGGGTGAGAACATAACGATAACCACCGCGAGCCTCAACGCTCATTGGACCGCACACATCAGTATGTATGATTTCCAATAAGTTGGTTGCTCGCTCCATTGTTCCGAAGAACGGAGTCTTGGTCATTTTGCCCATGAGGCATGGTTCGCATGTGTCAAATGATTCATAATCAAGAGACTCCAAAAGTCCATCTGCATGGAGTTTCTTCATGCGTTTGACACCAATGTGACCAAGGCGGCAGTGCCACAAGTATGTGGGACTATCATTATCAACCTTACATCTTTTGGCATTCACACTATGAATATGTGTAACATCACGTTCGAGATTCAATAAAAATAAACCATTGACCAGCGGGGCATGACCATAAAATATATCTCTCATATAAATAGAACAACCATTATTCTCGGATTTAAATGAGTAGCCATCTCGCATCAAACGAGATCCTGATACAATGTTCATGCTCAAAGCTGGTACTAAATAACAATTATTGAGGTTTAAAACTAATCCCGTAGCCAGATGTAGAGGTAGCGTGCCGACGGCGATCACATTGACCTTGGAACCATTCCCGACGCGCATCGTCACCTCGTCCTTCGCCAGTCTCCGCTTATTCCGCAGCTCCTGTTTTGAGTTACAAATATGAGCAACCGCACCGGTATCAAATACCCAGGAGCTACTACGAGCATTGGTAAGGTACACATCAATAACATGTATATCACATATACCTTTGGTATTGCCGGCCTTCTTATCCGCTAAGTACTTGGGGCAGTTCCGCTTCCAGTGACCGTTTCCCTTGCAATAAAAGCATTCAGTCTCAGGCTTGGGTCCATTCTTTAGCTTCTTCCCGGTAGCTTGCTTACCGGGCGCGGCAACTCCCTTGCCGTCCTTCTTGAAGTTCTTTTTACCCTTGCCTTTCTTGAACTTAGTGGTTTTATTCACCATCAACACTTGATGTTCCTTTTTTGATCTCCACCTCCGCTGATTTCAGCATTGAATATACCTCAGGAATGGTTTTTTCCATCCCCTGCATATTGAAGTTCATCACAAAGCTCTTGTAGCTAGGTGGAAGCGACTGAAGGATTCTGTCAACGACCGCGTCATCCGGGAGATTAACTCCCAGCTGAGACAAGCGGTTGTGCAACCCAGACATTTTGAGTATATGCTCGCTGACAGAACTATTCTCCTCCATCTTACAACTGTAGAACTTGTCGGAGACTTCATATCTCTCGACCCGGGCATGAGCTTGGAAAACCATTTTCAGCTCTTGGAACATCTCATATGCTCCGTGTTGCTCAAAACGCTTTTGGAGCCCCGGTTCTAAGCTGTAAAGCATGTCGCACTGAACCAGGGAGTAATCATCACTACGCGACTGCCAGGCGTTCATAACGTCTTGAGTTGCCGGGAAAACAGGTGCGTCACCTAGCGGTGCTTCAAGGACATAAGCTTTCTTGGCAGCTATGAGGATGATCCTCAGGTTACGGACCCAGTCCGTGTAGTTGCTACCATCGTCTTTCAGCTTGGTTTTCTCTAGGAACGCGTTGAAGTTGAGGGCAACATTAGCGTGGGCCATTTGATCTACAAGACATATTGTAAAGATTTTAGACTAAGTTCATGATAATTAAGTTCATCTAATCAAAATTATTCTATGAACTCCCACTCAGATAGACATCCCTCTAGTCATCTAAGTGATACATGATCCGAATCGACTAGGCCGTGTCCGATCATCACGTGAGACGGACTAGTCATCAACGGTGAACATCTCTATGTTGATCGTATCTTCTATACGACTCATGTTCGACCTTTCGGTCTTCCGTGTTGCGAGGCCATGTCTGTACATGCTAGGCTCGTCAAGTCAACCTAAGTGTTTTGCATGTGTAAATCTGGCTTACACCCGTTGTATTCGAACGTTAGAATCTATCACACCCGATCATCACGTGGTGCTTCGAAACAATGAACCTTGGCAACGGTGCACAGTTAGGGGAAACACTTTCTTGAAATTTTAGCGAGGGATCATCTTATTTATGCTACCGTCGTTCTAAGCAAATAAGATGTAAACATGATAAACATCACATGCAAATCATAAAGTGACATGATATGGCCAATATCATTTTGCTCCTTTTGATCTCCATCTTCGGGGCACCATGATCATCATCGTCACCGGCATGACACCATGATCTCCATCATCATGATCTCCATCATCGTGTCTTCATGAAGTTGTCTCGCCAACTATTACTTCTACTACTATGGCTAACGGTTAGCAATAAAGTAAAGTAATTACATGGCGTTTTCATTGACACGCAGGTCATACAATAAATTAAGACAACTCCTATGGCTCCTGCCGGTTGTCATACTCATCGACATGTAAGTCGTGATTCCTATTACAAGAACATGATCAATCTCATACATCACATCCTTTTGGCCATATCACATCACACGGCATATGCTGCAAGAACAAGTTAGACGTCCTCTAATTGTTGTTGCAAAATTTTTTACGTGGCTGCTATAGGTTTCTAGCAAGAACGTTTCTTACCTACGCCAAAACCACAACGTGATATGCCAATTTCTATTTACCCTTCATAAGGACCCTTTTCATCGAATCCGATCCGACTAAAGTGGGAGAGAAAGACACCCGCTAGCCACCTTATGCAACTAGTGCATGTCAGTCGGTGGAACCTGTCTCACATAAGCGTATGTGTAAGGTCGGTCCGGACCGCTTCATCCCACGATGCCGCCGAATCAAGATAAGACTAGTAACGGCAAGTAAATTGACAAAATCGACGCCCACAACAACTTGTGTTCTACTCGTGCATAGAAACTACGCATAGACCTAGTTCTGATACCACTGTTGGAGAACGTAATAGTAAATCAAAATTTTTTCCTACGCATCACCAAGATCAATCTATGGAGAGACTAGCAACGAGAGAGAGAGGAGTGCATCTTCATACCCTTGAAGATCGCGATGCGGAAGCGTTGCAAGAACGCGGTTGGAGGAGTCGTACACGCAGCGATTCAGATCGCGGTCGATTCCGATCTAAGCACCGAACAACGGCGCCTCCGCGTTCAACACACGTGCAGCCCGGTGACGTCTCCCGCGCCTTGATCCAGCAAGGAGGAGGGAGAGGTTGGGGAAGACAACTCCGGCAGCACGACGGCGTGGTGGTGGAGTTGGCAGTTCTCCGGCAGGGCTTCGCCAAGCTCAACGGAGGAGGAGGGGGTGTTGGAGAGGGGGAGGGCTGCGCCTTGGATGAGGTGCTGCTGCCCTCCCTCCTCCCCTCTATTTATAGGGCCAAGGGGGAAGGGGGTCGGCCCCTCTAGATCAGATCTAGAGGGGGGGCGGCGGCCAGGGGGAGGGGGCTTGCCCCCCAAGCCAAGGGGGGCGCCCCCCTTTAGGGTTTCCCCCAACCCTAGGCGCATGGGCCCTAGGGGGGGATGGCGCCCAGCCCACTTAGGGGCTGGTTCCCTCCCACATACAGCCCATAGGGACCTCCGGGGCAGGTGGACCCTCCCGGTGGACCCCCGGAACCCCTTTGGTGGTCCCGGTACAATACCGGAAAACCCCCGAACACTTCCGGTGACCGTATGATGACTTCCCATATATAAATCTTCACCTTCGGACCATTCCGGAACTCCTCGTGACGTCCGGGATCTCATCCGGAACTCCGAACAACATTCGGTAACCACATACTATTTCCCATAACAACTCTAGCGTCACCGAACCTTAAGTGTGTAGACCCTACGGGTTCGGGAACCATGCAGACATGACCGAGACATCTCTCCGGCCAATAACCAACAGCGGGATCTGGATACCCATGTTGGCTCCCACATGTTTCACGATGATCTCATCGGATGAACCACGATGTCGAGGATTCAATCAATCCCGTATACAATTCCCTTTGTCTACCGGTATGATACTTGCCCGAGATTCGATCGTCGGTATCCCTATACCTTGTTCAATCTCGTTACCGGCAAGTCTCTTTACTCGTTCCGTAACGCATGATCCCGTGGCTAACTCTTTAGTCACATTGAGCTCATTATGATGATGCATTACCGAGTGGGCCCAGAGATACCTCTCCGTCATACGGAGTGACAAATCCCAGTCTCGATTTGTGCCAACCCAACAGACACTTTCGGAGATACCTGTAGTGCACCTTTATGGTCACCCAGTTACGTTGTGATGTTTGATACACCCAAAGCATTCCTACGGTCTCCGGGAGTTGCACAATCTCATGGTCTAAGGAAATGATACTTGACATTAGAAAAGCTTTAGCAGACGAACTACACGATCTAGTGCTATGCTTAGGATTGGGTCTTGTCCATCACATCATTCTCTTAATGATGTGATCCCGTTATCAACGACATCTAATGTCCATGGTCAGGAAACCATAACCATCTATTGATCAACGAGCTAGTCAACTAGAGGCTTACTAGGGACATGTTGTGGTCTATGTATTCATACATGTATTACGATTTCCGGATAACACAATTATAGCATGAACAATAGACAATTATCATGAACAAGGAAATATAATAATAACCACTTTATTATTGCCTCTAGGGCATATTTCCAACATGCCCTTGGCATCCGGCCAAACTGCACTGACATCAAGATTATTTTGAAGATCGATGTCCCACAACACCTCCCTCAGCACTGCAAATGAGTGGAATTTCGATTCTCTAACTCTGCTCAAATAGCAATGGTTTCCTGTTCCGCACTGACCCTAGGATTGGCCGCTTGGCTTAAAGAATATGGGATTCTCTTTCCGGTGAAAAATTGCATCTGAAAATGAGGCCGAGACCTACTTTTCGAATTGTCGAAGGCTATGAGATCCACCTTCTTTTGGAAAGGACAAGGGAGAAGCAGCATTTCAACTGTGTGAGGATGTATCACACTCTAGGTAGATCAGCAAAGCTAATGTCCACTAAACCAGCTAAACGGAACACGAATTGTTTGGAATCTGAGATGAATGGATGCAGTTTTGTTTTCTGCTGCTTCTTGTTCTGCTTTGCCGAGGTTCCTCTGTGGAATGCCCTTTAGCTCTGTGCAGCTATATTGATATATTTCTCCTCTAGCTCGGCTATGCGAGTTCACCGTTGTATACGACCAAGGTTTGCACATGAGAGTAGTAGGAATCCTTGCATTCGTGAAGCTGGCAAACCCTCCATGACACCGCTGTTCCTCTGGAAAATCTGGGATGCCAGGAATGCATTGGTCCTTAGACAATGCCACTTGGCACGAACAAGCACCACCTCTCACAGCCCAACTATGTTTTGATTCAAAGAAAAAAAAATCTATTGAAAACACCAAACACTTGTGTAAGCCGATTTTGGCTGTACTGAAGTTCTGTTGGACCGTTCAATCGCAATCCAACGGCAGAATAAAATTCGACTTACACATAGTCGCTCCCATTTGTTTTTCGAATTTCTCAGCCGATGGTGAATAAAAGACTTGCGGATTTTTGTGGACTAAGAGAGAGATGCGCAGGTGCTAGCTAGCAGGATCGCCGTGGAAGAGATGGAGCTAGCACGTCGCGGATCAACTCGTCGAAGTTACGACGAGAAGAGCCGCCGGGCTTGGTCGCCTTGACCGCCTTCTCCCTCCACTCCTGCGCCTTCTTCTTCATCGCCTTCCCCTTCTCCCCCTCCATGACCTCCGTGATGAGGTCCGCGAGGGCGTCGCGCTGGACGCTGCCGTCGATCTCCACGCCGACGCCCCATTCGGTGCACTGGTACCGGCAGTTGGTCTGCTGGTCCGCGAAGAACGGCCAGCTGATGACGGGCACGCCGCCGCACATGCTCTCCAGCGTCAAGTTCCAGCCGCTGTGCGTCAGGAACGCGCCCACGGCCGGGTGGCGCAGCACCTCCTGCTGCGGGCACCAGGAGGCCACCAGCCCGCGCCCCGCCGTCTCGTCCGAGAACTCCGGCGGGAGCACCGCGGTGTCGCCCTTGACGAGGTCCGGGCGGATGACCCAGAGGAAGTGCCTGCCGCTCTTGGCCAGGCCCCACGCGAACTCCACCAGCTGCTCGTTGGTCATGACGGTGATGCTCCCGAAGTTGACGTACACGACGGAGCCGGCGTCCTTGCCGTCGAGCCACGACAGGCACTCCTCCTGCGGCTTCCACAGGCTCATGCTGATGGCGGAACTCGGACCCTTGAGCGGCGCCAGCAGCGAGAGCGGGCCGATGGTGTAGACCTTGGGCAGGCCGAGCGCCTCCATGGCCGCCACCGCCTCTCCCTCGAGGTCGTCGAAGGTGTTGACGATCACGGCCGACGCGCCGGCCGCGCGCTCCGTTATCCCGAGCGCGAAATGCAGCATGTAGTCGTCCGGGGCCGGGCTGCGTATGAAGCTCGGGAAGTCCCTGAACCTCATGTTCCTCAGGCCCGGCACGTCCTCCACCGGCGTGTCAAGGAACTCGTCGGTCAGCTGGTCGACGTCTTTGATCGGCGCGAGGCCGCGGGCGAAGAGGAGGCGGTAGTGGCGGTAACCGAGGAAGCTGATGGCGCTGGCCGTCCACAGCTGGACGTAGGGGAGGCCGAGCTCCCTGGCCGCCTCCATGGCGAAGTCCATGACGACGTCGGAGACGACGCAGGTCACGGGCGGGCCGCCTGCGTTGAGGTCCGCAAGGAGACGGCGGAAGGGCCCGAGGCAGGTCTCCGTGGTGGACTTGCACAGCGACGCGACGTCCTGCGTGACGTCAGCATCGTCGGACTGCGGCAGGCCGTCCGGTATAGTGGCGAAGCGGAAGCCCGGGACGCCGGCCACCGCGGCCGGGCCGCGGGAGCGGACGAGGCGGGCGTGGTTGTACTCGGTGTTGACGAAGGTGACGTGGAAGCCGCGGGCGTGGAGCATCTTGGCAACGTCGAGCATGGGGATGATGTGCCCCTGCGCGGCCGCCGGCAGGCACACGGCGTGCGGTCTCTCGGCCGGCGCCGGCGGTGCAGAAGAAGCCATTTCCGGCCCCGTGCTTTTGGAGCCGAGACCAAGACAGAAAGGATTTTTGTTGCTGCCGAGGATACGAGTACTTGGGTGGCTCTATCTCAGCATTGTGTTCGATTTATTTATAGGCAGTAGGATAGCAATCACAATCACGTCTTTGGATTGGTATCCTGGCATGTAGAAGTGGAAACGCAAGTGATTACGTCGATAGGTTAGGTTTGACTCCATATATTGCTTATCTATTGTCTTATCATATCATATCATATCTCCTGGAGGATGCAAACTTTCAGTGGTGAACATCTTACTCGGCCAAAAGTCTAAAATGGCAGGTAGTAAATTTGAGCAACATAAGTAACTGACATAGTGTAATGAATGCTGGCCTTTGATTGCTGATGCTTTCTATTGTGCAAAAAGATTACATGGGATCCTCCAATTAGTGTATCATGGCATAAAAAAGGGGCATACTAATGCATATAGTAATTGTCTCTTCTAAACAAATCATACACTTTATTCACGAAATCAAATGGGTCGCATTAATCAACTCTACATACTTGAAGATGAACGTATGAATTCTAGGGAGTACAAGGATCTGCCATATTTAAATAAAGGGTTTTAGTGCATTAGAAAAACAAATTCAACATGTATGGATGACTCAAACAAATTTGGGTCCCTGAAAAATATAAACGAAACAAATCCAAAGGTTCTTTTTGAGGGAGAAACAAATCAAAAGTTATTTTTTTATATCTAGAACAAACTATTGTCAATGGATTCTCAAAATCTGTTTGAAGGAACTGAAATCTGATTGAAAACAAATGCAATAATCTAAAATTGTATGTAGCAATCCCATTCACGTGTCAAATTAGTAGTTTGTCAGCCTTGCAAACATGTTTATGCATATACAAGTTAAAATGATGTCAACTCGGTATCTCAGAGGTGCTCATAGGGGCAGGGTACGCGTGCGTGCGTTTAGTGCATGTGCGTGTATGTGGGCATATGCAATTGTACTGTATTAAAAGAATGTACTTTCTAAAATCTTTTATTTTATTCAGTTTTGCTAAAGCACATGTAGATGTGCTCTAAGTATTGCACATCTAAGTGTTATGTCATTGATTTTACGCAAAGATTCGTGCAAGCATTTATTTTGTCTTTTTTCCTTTTCTTTCTAGTTTGATTGACTCACTTAGATGCGCAATAATTAGGGCACATCTAGATGTGTCCTATTTCACGTAATACTCGATATGTCAAGAGTTCTTAGCAATATATTTCCCCAATATTAATCGGCACCTTTTCAAAAAGAATTATTGCCTTCCCCACAAATTTGTTTTTGCCTATTTAGTAATCTTACCTCTTTCAAGGTCCGTAGTGTAACACCCCTGTGTAATTGCCACTGTGATCAGCTGATGATAATGCCAAATCATGACCATTTGCAGTGCCAAGTCACTTGGATTAATGAAACAATTCAAATTCAATTCAGAAAAATCAACTCAAACTCATAAGTGAAATATGAAGTTGATCAAACACTGTTGAAAAAATGTTCATTAATTGGCAAATAATCCAGGAACAATTATAAAACCATAATCAATAATACTGGAGTTAGTTAAATGACTCAAACAACTTGAAACAGCACCAACACAGCAATATTTAATCCATTTAAAATCATATCAAATTCAAATAAAATCCTACTCTGTCCAAACAAGTTTTTGGTGATAAGTAATATTGCCTTGTAATATTTGGGCCAAGTCCCACATTTTACAAAATAGTAATAGCGGCTTAGCTATTACCAAAACAGAAAATAAACAAAGAAACAGAAAGAAGAAAAAGAAAAAGGCCTGGACCGACTGGGCCATAGTGCACAGTGGCAGGCCCAGCCGGCCCAGCCTGCCACGCTACAGTCATCGTCCTTCATCGCCGTGTCGCCCGCGCCGTGGTCGAGTGCCCGCACGCCGGTGCGGCGCTGACACCGCGGCCGTCCGCGAAGGGATAAGGCCGCACTGGTGCGTTCCCCCTGGCCTCTCCGTCATTCTTCCCCCCTCTCCTCGCTCGCTCCGTCCGTTTCCCCCTCAGATCCGCGCGAGGCCGAGCGCCACCGTCGCCGCGTTCCGTCGTTTTCCGCGGCCACAGTCCCCACCTCGTCGCCTCTTCGTGCCTGTCAGCTCCGCCGACGAACGCTGCGTCGATCAGTGCCACCGGGCGGAGCCGGGACCCTCTACACCGAGCGCGTCGACCTCGTCTTCAACCTCGGTCGCCGGCGATCCCCTTTCCTCTCCGTCAAGCTCTGCTGCTCCAAAGCCGTCACGGATCTTTCTTGATCGCTCGGTGAGCTCCACCCTGTCCTCTCCCCTCTCTTCTATCGCCTCGTTGCGCTCCTAGCCTTAGATGCCACCGTGGCCGAAGCTCGTCTCCGCCGGCGAGCTCGTGGCCGTAGCCACCGATGCTGTTATGCACGCCTGAGCGCGTCAACGTGTTCCTGGCGTATCCAAACACCCGAATGCGCCGCCGCAAGTAGCTCGTCGCCGGCCTCGTTTCCGATCATCTCCGGCCATGGCTCCATCACCATTCGACGCCGCGTCGTCTTCCCGTTCGAACGCCGCCGGTCGCACCGTCTGCCGTGCCCCCTAGCGTCGAAACCACCAACGCCCGAAGCTCACCGCCGCCACGGCTCCACGCCGGCGAGATTCCGGCCACTTCCGGCCCGGAGACCACCAGCGTTGGGTGCGGCGCAGCACGGTCGACCGAACGCCAGTCGCGGCGTGCGTTTTGGCCCCCTGTAGACGATTTCCGGCGAGGTCCCGAGCCTCCGCCGCGTTTTCTCGACGCCGGCGTCAAGCCGCCGGCCGCCGGTGAGCTGGCACACCTGGGGCCACCCCCAGGGTCGCTGACCAGTGGGCCCGGGGGCCCCCGTTGACTGGGTTGACCCAGTCAACGTGCTGACTGGGCAGCCCCAGCCACTGACAGGTGGGCCCCGCTGCTAATTAGTTTAAATAAAACGTTCTAATAATTAAAAAATTAATTAGATAAACTTAATGACCCACTGACATATGGGGCCCGCCCCCTAATTAATCCTGTTAGTTAAATTAGTTCACTAATAAGCTAACAGAGGCTGACATGTGGGTCCCTCTGGACCCACATGTCAGGTTTGACCCTGGTCAGCCGCAGTTGACCTGCTGACGTCACCTCTGTGTCATGCTGACGTCATATATCATTTTCTGTAAATAAAAATAATTCCAGAAATCAATTTAAACTTTAAAAATTAATAACTTTTAAACCGTAGCTCAGATCGAGAAAGTTAAAACATGAAAGTTGCTCAGGACGACAAGACGAGTTTGATCGTGCCGTCTGTTTCCTTGTCGGAACTTCCTACGTAGGAGAACTTGTAACTCCGGGCCCGATTCCGGTAGATGAATAGTGCACACACACCGGGTAATAAATCCCGCGATAATCTTAAAAATAACTAAAATGACTTAAATGCATATTTAGGCAACCCTGCACTGCATACTAGGCGTAGCATGCCTGATGTTGCATTTGATTGCATTATGTTTACCTGTTTCCTCCCCCTTTTCTCTCTCGATTAGATCCCGACATTGACGTAGCTCCTGAGGCAGACGCCGCTCCGGAGTACGACTACGTCCCCGACGACCAGCCACTTGCCCCAGAGCTTGCAGGCAAGCACCCCCCTTTTGAGCATTCCGATATCGCCCATTCTCTTCTCTCTTATGCTTGCATTAGAATCTGCTGCTGTTACTGTATCCTATATCTGCTGCATAGCCTGTTTACTTGTAACCTGCTGTTGATACTTATCTGTTATCCTAAACTGCTTAGAATAGATTGGGTAGAGACCATCTGAGACCCCACTTATCCCGACTGCCCCGCTGGATGATCAGAAGACCTGAGCAATGGGATTGAAGACCAGGCCCCGACACCGCACGTCACATCCCCCTTAGTTGCCGACACTGCTGGGTTACTATCGAGTGCCGAGGGTGATACCTCGTCAGCACTTCTGATGATATCCTTGTAGGTTAGTTATTCAGTCGTGGTAAGCGAGGGTGATTCCTCCTACACCACCCCCGATAACGACGTCGTCGCGCAACTCCTCAAGTGTGGACCTCGAGGGTGATTCCTCCTTAGTTCACCTTGACGAAAACATCAAGTGGGATTCCATCGAGTGTGATTCCTCAGGGTCCCTTTGGTGTCAGACACACAGATACTTTGGTTACTATGACTGTACACTGTAACATGATACTAAAGACGGGTCGGCCCTGAGGGGTACCCGCGCGAGCTTATTAGCGAGTGATGTGGAATCGGGTGGACCTGGATGGTGCCCAAGGGTTGAACACGAGGCGTGGCCGGGCATTCCTAGCCCTTGCCGCAAGTCCTCGAGACGGGGCGACGGGGTCACATCTTTCGTGAGTCTCTGCTCGTTTCCGCACTATCAACACACTAACGGTTTGGATATTTGATCCGAGGGGCCTCTGGCCTGATAGCACTAACCATCACGTGGGCATAGTATGGGCGTTCTGCGTCGTATACTTCAGCCGAAGCTTAATGGATGTCAGCGACTGAGCGGCGCGCGTCGAGTTGGACTGGTTACACAACTGCGCTTGTATTAAGGGGTTGCTAGGTCTGCTCTCGGCCGCCTGACGCAACGTGCAGGAGTTCCCGGGGCGATGACCCAAGACCCCTGGGGGCATAGGTTTAGTCCGGCGTGCTGACCTCTCTATTAGGTATTCGGTCGGGTTGCGGCGTATCATTTGGCCGAGGCCGGGCATGACCTAGAAAAGTGTGTCCGGCCGGAGTTAAGCGAGCGTGGTGGGTAACTTGGTGCACCCCTGCAGGGAAGAAACAATCTATCGATAGTCTGTCCTACGGTAACGGACACTCGGAGTTGTATCCCGATCGGTGCAACTAGAACTGGAGATGAAATAGATAGTATGGCTCTGGGATTGCTTTCTCGCAGGGAGTCGAGAAAGGATCTCTGGCCGAGGTTGATGATACACTACTACTACTTTACATTGTGTAATCTGCACTCATCTAATGCTGCAAGACCGATGAAGATGTTTGAAGATGCTAGTCTTCGATAGGACTAGGCTTTTCCCCCTCTATTCTGGCATTTCTGCAGCCCAGTCCACATATACAGCCCCCTTTGAAAATGTTGCATATGTAGTGTAGATCCTTACTTGCTGAGTACTTCGGATGAGTACTCACGTTTGCTTTATTTTCTTTTTCTCCCCATATCCAATTGACGCCGCCAGATGACGGAGCCCCTGAGGTAGCAGCCCCCGTCGACAACTACGGCTACTACTACTACCCTCCCGGCAAGTACTACTACGAGGAGCCGACTGACGACCAGGAGTAGGATTCGGAGGATCCTAGGCAGGAGGCCTACGCCTTTCGATCGTAGTATTTTATTTTGCCCCGCCTTCTAAAGGCTTATCTCTATTTCTGTAATATATCTGTACCCAGATATCTGATGCTTCTGCTGACACTTGTATGCCATCGAGCTATGTATTCGAGCCCTCGAGGCCCTGGCTTGTAATATAAAGCTTGTATGAATTTATTTATGTTTTAGAGTTGTGTTGTGATATCTTCAAGTGAGTCCTTAGGCTTGATCGTGTGCATTTGTGTGTATAGTTAGTGCACGATTAAGCCGGGGTCGTCACACGTAGACCACCTAGCGACGACTACTAGCACTGGAGCGAGCCAAAGGTGCGCCGCCTTCTTCGTCCCTCCCTCATCGGGGCCGGACAAACCTTGTCGTAGTAGACAGTTGGAAAGTCGTCATGCTAAGACCCCATAGGGTCAGCGCACCAGAACAGCAACTGCCGTCGATGAAGATAAGCGTAGATCGGAAGGATCCAACCTGTATACACACGAACACAGACGAACGACATCGAAGACAAATGCTGACCGAATTCCGCGAGATCTGTCGGAGAAAAGCCTCCACACGCCCTCCGATGATGCTAGAAACACCACCGGGACGGGGACTAGGCATGGAGAATCTTATTCTATCTTCAGAGAGCCGTCGCCGCCTCACCTCTCTGAGCAGGACACAAAACCTAACAAAACTCAAAAGAGCAAGAAAAACAGAGCCCTCCCACCTGCAAGTGCCGGGATCCACTACGCCTCCATGGCCCTAAGACTACATAAGACGAGATAGACCGGCGGCGGCACCTGCGGGAGGCACGAGAAACGCTAGCCAATGGATCCTCTTTTCTTTCACGGAAAGAGAGAACTCTTGCATGTTTTTGGCAGTTGACAACTCTGAAATATGGAATGGAATCATGTATCCGGTTTACCCATAAAAGAGCAGGATTGTAGGAACCTTGTGGCATCTTGACACAAATGATGCTTTCTACATTATTGGAAACCCCGCATTCATACGTTTGTTATTTGGATAAAGGAACTCTAAATTAAGAGAGTGATTTCCACAAAAAGAAATACAGCAAAGGAACAACCCATCTGATGCTAAGTTGCTAATTGTTGCATTTGAAATGTAAATAAACAAATCATTGGTAATAATAGAGCAAAAACAAATCAATGGGCATTCCATGCAAAAAAAATTTTTTGCATGGTAATACGTGTCTCATTCATATTATAAAGATTAAAGTACAAGTTACGTAAGGACCGACATGACAAAACTGAAAAGATAGCAGAACATCTCTGAGCTTCACATCAACGCCCATCACCTGCCTCCGGCACCACCATAGCAGCCACCGAAAAAAAGAATGATGGACCACCTTCTCACCCGAGCTCGACGCGGCTCCATTTGTTTAGTAGCATGTAAAAAGACGGATCAATCCTATGTAAGGGCATACATGTCTTTGTTTGAGTATCTTATATAGTCAGTTAGCCACTAGTGGTACTTTGGCATTGGAAAAAACTGAAATTGATGCTGTTTTGACGCTTTGGTTTTCAGTAAGGGGTCCTTTACTGATTCAGAGCCAAGTCGCATCGCATCCCCCATTGACCGGAAGCAGCCAAGCCTAGCCGAAGCAGCGCCACGGATCCGACTGCGTCCAGCGCCGCCACTGCGGCTGCCGGGATGGAGCCGGAGCTCGACAGCACCAAAGCCGCCGACGGCAACCGCAAGCACCTGGCCATGCTCGAGCGCCTCTCCAAGCGCACCGCCGCCTCCTCCGCGGGCTCCCCCGAGGCGTCCCCCGTCGCCGCCTTCCTCTCTCGCTTCGCCGCAGCCAAGGCCGCCGCGGAGTCCGCCCTCTCCGCCTGCCGCTCCTCCCCCGACGCCGCCGCGGCCTCCCTCGCCGCGGCCTCCTCCGCCGTCGACGACCTCGAGCGCCTCGTGGCGGAGGCCTCCCACTCCCTGCCCCCGTACGAGCTTCGTTCCGCGCTCGCCGCTGTCTCCGACCTCCGCGCCGCCCACAAGCTCGCCGCCTCCGAGATTCGGCCCAAGAAGTCATTCTCCTTCAGGAACAAGAGCAGAACCCCGAAGAACCCCCTGGCAGATCCTCCTGCCCTGCCCCAGCCGCCTCCGGAGCAGCCAAAGCCTGATTCCGATGCGATCCTGCCAGGGTTTGGGTTCCGGAGCAGGAATGGCGCTACCTTGGTGAAGGATCTGAGAGCTGCCAACGAGAAGGATGGGGATTTCACGCTTGCTGATCTGGTTTCCTGTGAGGTGTACCTCAAGGGCAAATGCCGGGCGCTGTACATTCATAAGTTAAGAGATTGCCGCGTTTTCATTGGCCCTGTTTTCGGCTCGGTGCTCATAGAGGATGTTGAGCGCTGTACATTTGTGATGGCGGCGCATCAGATCAGGATTCACGAAGCGAGGGCAACAGATTTCTACCTGCGGGTGAGGAGCAGGCCAATCATTGAAGATTGCAGCGGTGTGAGATTTGCGCCACATGCTTTGAAGTATGAAGGGATCGAAGAGGATCTGAGGGACTCTGGGCTTGCTGAGGACACTGGTAATTGGGCCAACGTGGATGACTTCAAATGGCTCAGGGCAGTGCAGTCACCAAACTGGTGCTTGGTTCCCGAGGAAGAGCGTCTGCCGATTGTCGACATTTCAGAAGTTCAGGAAAGGGAGGATTGTAAGTGAGCTGCTCGGGAGGTTTTGCTCTTGGCCCCAGTTTTGGGTTAATGTTCTGGACTGGTTGAATCTTGATGCTTTTGGGGATTACATCTTCCGTTTATTCATGTTTATGATCTCATTGTATCTAGAGCTCGCCGAACTAAGGATCAATTGGAAGCGCGAGATGCTTTAATGCGTGTTGAGAAAGGCGTTGATTATTTCATAGTTATGCATACTTAGTAAGATGATGCAGTTTTCTGGGCAAGAAGCATACTTGGTGTATGAATTTTGTTCGATAGCATCGGAATACATGCATGTTTATTCGGTTGTACAATTATATTGGTTTATCCAATTCTGTGACCTTGAGTGCTCCATAAGTTGAGGAATTTATAATTTTGCAGGAATGCATGATTTTGTGGTACTGGTACATAGTTCCCTTCCTGCATGTAAAATTTGTGTTAGCCAACTTCTCCAGCACTATGTATTTCGTGCTGGAGGTACACAAGCAACCTTGCCCACGAGAGTGGATTTTTGGAACCCGGGTGTATTGGAGGACCTTATTTTAGATACTTTAAAAATCACATTTAAAGTTTCAAAAAATTCCAAAAAGAATTCTTCGTGATCATATGGATGTATATTACATATGTGTACAGTTTGGTGATGAAATAAATAAACATGTAAGCTATACAAAAATGACAAAATGTTGATTTCCAAATAGTGAATAATACATGCACTATTCATCTATCCAAAATCATGATTTTGTTATTTTTGTGTAACTGACATGGCTACTTATTTCAGCGTCAAAATTTGCACATGTGTAATATACATCCATATAAACATGTTGATTTATTTTCAGATTTTTTTTAAACTTCAAAATAGCATTTTGGCAATATTCAAAATATAGGGTTCCAATGCACCCGTCCTCCAAAGTGACTTTTTGATCACGAAGAATTTTTTTTTTTGGAATTTTTTGAAACTTTAAATGTGATTTTTAAAGTATCTAAAATAAGGTCCTCCAATACACCCGGGTTCCAAAAATCCACTCTCCCTTGCCCATACAGTATACACCGAGTATTAACCTACACCTCTGCAGCACTATGTGTTATTCCCTACTGGATGTTTTATCTGCAGCACTATGTAAGGGCTTTATATACATATCCCTCTGTAACAAAACATATGACGTTTTTTGGGTCTAATCTAGACCAAAAAACATCTTATATTTTGCAACGGTGGGAGTACCTGATAGTGGATGAGAATGGCAAGTTCAGAAGGGACAGTCTTCAGAAATGGCTAAATGCCCTTGCTCCTGCTAGTGGCAATGACAAGAAGAGGGGAAACCATATTGCCCAATTTAAAGTGATGGAGATACTTTTCCAAGAGACTGTTTCTTCTAACTTTTTGCAACATCACCGTCGGGGTGCAGCTGGAGCTGGAGAAGGTTACAAGCTGTTACAGGACCTGCTGACATGGTTGCATGAAGGCGAAATTTAAGCAGCATATTGCCGTTGCTACTACAGTACAGACTCAACATCCTTAAGGAGCTAGCACTCTACAGTGTGTTGGTAGATTGACAGTGACGAGGGGACTGGGAGAGCACCTGCACCACCGTCGTCATCATCGACATCGAGCTTGGAATTCCGGCAAAAAGACAAATTAGGATTTCAGTTGGCCTTTTTGGTTTTTGTTGCTGTACTGTACATACACGCTGCATACTGCAGAATTTGAAGTAACAATAAAATCTAGTTTAGTGCTTTTTCTTTCTGCCCATCTGCATCTGCTGCGTCCAGTACAACAAGTTGCAAAGGTTCATTGCCAAGCTGTATTTGTTTACAAAACAAACGATTGAATGTGAAGGGCCTCGATTGAGGTTTTACATTTGACCAATTCGAAGACAAAATTGTCTACACGAGTAAGCAACAACAACAACAATGGTGGGCAAAAGGAAATTTCAGAACAAATCTCACCAAAACTTGAACAATGGGTAGCTAAACTTCTGGTAGCCACAAAACAGGCTAAACTGGATGGATCATCATCACGTGCAGCAAGGAGTCGAATCAAAACGGCGGAATTCTATCTTCGGGCCATTTTCTCTCCACTCTGCCGATCTTCGACGGCGGCCAGATGATGTGGGTGACCCTCCCGTTTATTAGGCCTAAAGGGATCTGAAGAAACACCACACGTTAATGAAACAAGTCATATGATGCAACATAGAATAGAGCTAGTCGAAGTAAGAATTCCCTGGGCGATATTTAATTAAAAGAAAACTATGTTTCCATATCTATCACAACACTTTGTTTGCTCTACTGTATCCTATGCTAATTCTAGGACATGCTGAATTAGCAAATTTACAACCAATCCAGCAACATGAATAACCACTGCAGCCTGGCAAGCTTAAAACTCTTCCACCTTAGGCCCTAGCACACAAATGTGCCTGCCTTCTAGTGTATTGATGTGCTGGTGTGTTACTTACAGTATGGCTTTCCCTGACTATCAGATTTTTTTTCTTTACTCTGCCTTTCTTTAGTGTTTTCTTCTGTTAGGCGGTCCTATGGGTAGGCACCGAGATTTTCTTTTTTATGAATCACCACATGCTGAAGACTATAGTGTATCATTTTTCTCTTTTGCTTCAGACCGCAAATACACAAAGATAGTATAGCATGTTGCAAGAACCAGGAGGCTTGGAGCTCAAGTACTATGTTCTGCTAGTCATCCAGCATGTTCTATCATATAACATGACATAGCATTATTTTTAAAACCATTAAGAAGGAACCATACATGAAATGGACATACTCCAGGAAGCTTGCCAGGTTATTCAATACCACTTGATGCCAATTCTTAGAATTGTTGACTGCAAGTCTCCACATATTTCTGGTACAAAGCTTAAGCATCATACGCAGTCAGTGAGATTAATATCCCCATCTCAATAAGACTTAACCAATATATGCATATTTCAGGGACCCAGTTTTTCTATGGAAGGAGCTCACATGATAGTACAATAGTGCAGGTACTCAGGAGCAAAATGAAGTTACTCCAACATTGAACAAACAAGCTTCTAACACTGGAGGAATTAATATGTTTCACTCAAACAACTGGACTTCAACATTTACCCAGAACAGCCAAATCAAAGTAAAATCGTTTTGTAAAGCTGAAAAGAAAATGGAGATGAAAGTAACTTACTGGACCAAATGACCTCGAATCCCAGCTTCTAGCAGCATTATCCCCTTCAACCCAGCAATGCCCCTGCGGTATCTTAATTATCTCAGAAGACGCAGGGAGCTGTATCCACTCACCAGGTAAGCCAATCAATCTCTTCACAAACACTTCCTTGTGATTACTAGGGCATCTGCAAATAGAAAACAAAAAACATCACTTGCATGGAACGAGTTGGGAGGAGGCGCTGTCGAGCTTTTCCAACAATATCACGAGACATACTTGAACAAAACCACATCGCCACGAGAGAATTTGTACTGGTCGAGGCAGCCCTTCTCCGCCAACACGATGTCACCTGGTTCGAGCCGAGCAACCTGGTCAGCACAGAATCACTGAGCATGGATCGCAGGATAATCCAACTCTCCATGCCTGCACTGATCTGTGGAAACCAAAGCCACGAATACCTCGCAAGGCGCTGTCGGTGGCCGTCATGGTGGGATGCATCGAATGGCCCTTTATCGCGACCACGGTGACGTAGCGGTCGGAAATGGTGACGCCGATTACACCCCCGGTCACCGACATCTTGGCGATCGACCAAAGTTGATTGCGGGTTCCCATTATCAAAGCTATCCGGTCCGGTCACCGCATACAGATAGGATCTGAACCTCTGAAGTGCAGAAACACTGCAGAAATGCAGTGACCTGAGCTCTGAAGTGGAGACACTGCAGAGATGTACGGTACTAGTACATTAGTACGGCAAAGATTTGCTGCAGCTAATCCAGTGGATGGTGCAGGCAAACACTTGGATGTAGATGGAGCAGATTAGGAGAAAACAAATCCAATCAGCCGAGGCTCTCACCGAGCAATCTTCCTCGGTTCCGTGGAGGTGGAGGCTCGTGACCAGGCTTTGGAGTGGTTCCGTTGAGGTGGGCGAGGAAGAACGGCGGGAGTTGCGGCGACGGCGACGACGCCGGTGTGTGGTGGCGGCGACGACGGCGGGGGATGGGCTTGAGTCGTCAGGGCGTCGGAAGCCACAGGGTAATTAACGAAGCGCTTACGGCCCGCCGTCCGATCGCGTAATCAACGGCTCATATCAAACAGCGGGGCCTCTCTTCTGTACTTCTGTTGGTTTAGGCCACCACTCGGACCTTCACCCAAACCCTCGCTGCGCTTCCCACCGTCGTCGGCGGCGGCGGCGACCACCCCACCGACCGCGCCGCGTTCGAACGTCGCAGGTCGCCGGAGGCGGCCGCCCTCCCCTCCCGCTCCGGTAAGCCCCCCGCCCCCTCTTCTTTCCTCTCCCAAGCTGCTCGCGTGCTATAACCCCCTCCCCGGGCTCCAATCCCGCCCTGTGCGGCTATGAAATCTCTCCTGTAGCCCGCTGCCGCTGCGCCCTAGAGCGGCCGCCGTGCCGCAGCTTAGCGTCGACGCGGGCGTCCCTGGTGCCTCCACCCCGTTCCTGAGTCTTCGGCGACTGATTTAGTGATGCGCGAGCTTTTAGTCGTCCAGTGATTTACTTCACGAATTTAGGGAGTGTGCCGGTGCCCGGTGGCTGGTCTCCTGTCTTCACGAATTTGGGGCGTTTAGGTCCGCCCCCTGTCTGCTCCCCGCTCTGTATTTTTGTTCGAGCAAATTTGTTGGATTTAGTCATTGAACAGCTCAAGATAATCACATGATGTGGTGGTGGGTAGGTGACTTTTATAAGTAGATTGATCCATTTCCCAGGCTTGAACTTCTTATTTTGGTGGTATGCCATGCAATCGATTGTTTTCACCTGTTCTGGTGCCAGCGAATAATCAGGCGTGCTACTCGACGTTTACTATGCAATGTGCTGGGTTTTCCCAAACTCCAGTTTTAGATTTTGCTCCAGTGCTACACTTCTGTTTCCATCTATTTAATAATATATACTTAATGCTGAATCTGGCTCAACTTCTTATAATCTTTCTCAAACTTCAGATTTTGATTTTTTAATTTGTGTGTGTGTGCAAGACCTTGTTTCCTTGATTTTCTTATTCCAAAGTTCACTTTTCTGATAAAATGTTTCTCTATGCAGTGGAATCTGAAGGTTCCGGCCAAAGCTTCTCAACTCGGTTGTAATCTTAGGAAGAGAGGTAGCAACAATTGCAGTTGGCTGATGGACGGGTATAAATCTAATGCTGAAGAAGATGACTATCATGTGATAGGAGATCTAAGATCACCAAAGATTCCAAGGAGAAGTCCTGATGGTTCCAAGGATAGGGATTTTGATAGGAGGGAGAGAGAGGACAGGAAAGGTTGGGATTCTTCAAGAAGTGAAACTTCTGCAGACAGGGCTGATACAAGAGATGGTGGTTATTCTTCTGACCATAATAAGCATGGCAGGGAAAAAGAGATGATTCATGACCATGCAGATGAGTCGGGTGGAATTAGAAAAGGTGTAGACTCTAGTAGTTCAAGGGGCGGGAGGTCCGATGAAGATATAAATGAGAGGAGGGGATCTGCTATGGCTGAGAACATCAATGAAGATAGCAGATCAGCAGATCAAAGTCATCAAAAGGAAGATATTCTTGGGCATACAGTGGAGTACGGACATGAAAGCAAGGGTGGTGTGGAAAAAGAGGAGACGTCACCCAGAGTGGGTAACGATGGATGGGAGTCATCAGGGGATAGAAGGAATAGAGACGGTCCACCTTCACAAATACCAGATACACCAGACAGAGGGAGAGACAGCAGTTGGAATGTGAAAATACAAGAGGTTGAAGGATCTGAGCAGTACAGTAGGAGCCGTCAATTGCGAGATCCTAAAGAGGCAAATGTTTCTGAATGGAGGAGCACACAGGAAAGGTTAGATGGTACAAGTTTTCATGGTCGAGCTGGGTACCGGCAGGATTCCAGGGGTAGATCCGAAAGTTTCAGAGGTTCTTCAACCTATGGAAATCGGTATGACAGGTCTGATTCAATAGAGATCAGACCAAATAGCAATTTTGATTTCGGGCGAGAGGGCTCTGTTTCTGGAAGAAGATCTGATGTGGGAGTTCCTGGTACAACTGATGATAGTAGTACCAATCATCCTGAAGCAGATCAAAGTGGTGGCACCAGCATGGTTTCTCCATTTACTCAGCAAGGGCCTAAAGGTGATAGATCCTCTAGAGGAAGGGGGAGGCCAAATGGAAGGGATTCTCAGAGAATTGGAGTTCCAGTGCCACTTATGCCGCCACCTTCATTTGGTGCACTCACCCTGCCACCAGGGCAAATGCAACATATGGGGCCAAATATTCCCCATTCTCCAGGTCCTCCTCTTCTACCTGGTGTTTTCATGCCACCGTTTCCTGGACCTATGGTGTGGCCTGGAGCAGGAGGTGTTGATGTCAACATGCTCTCTGTTCCACCTAACCTTCACATTCCTCCTCCAGTTGCTGGTGAGCATAGGTTCACTCCAAGTATGGGAGCTGGACCTGTTCATAATGTTCACTTAAATCAAATGGGCCCAGGAATGGGTACTCCAACGAATATGTCAGGATTGGGTTTTAACCAGATGAGCACACAAAATCGTGAAATGACACATGATAAGCCATCTGGTGGTTGGGTGCCACATAGGCATGGTGCACCGATCAGAAAAGCTCCTTCAAGGGGTGAACAGAATGATTACTCTCAGAACTTTGTGGACACTGGCATGCGACCTCAAAACTTCATTAGAGAACTGGATCTTACAAGTGTAGCGGAGGACTATCCAAAATTGAGAGAACTCATACAGAGGAAGGACGAAATTGTTACTAACGCTGCTTCACCACCGATGTATTTTAAGTGTGATCTACGGCAACATGTTCTTTCTCCAGAATTTTTTGGTACAAAGTTTGATGTTATTCTTGTGGATCCACCATGGGAAGAGTATGTCCATCGTGCACCAGGAATAACAGATCATATTGAATATTGGAACGCTGAGGAGATTATGAATTTGAAGATTGAGGTTGTTGTTCTTGTCTGGTTGTTTCATCCTTTTTAAGGGTGTTCATTTTATGCCACAGAATTATTAATATACTTCCGTGAATTGTTTGAATCAACAGGCTATAGCTGATACCCCCTCTTTTCTCTTCCTTTGGGTTGGTGATGGCGTAGGTCTTGAACAGGGCCGTCAATGTTTGAAGAAGGTGAGACAGCTTTCTCTTTCAGTAATATAACACATGCAGTTTTACGTTCTGCTTTGTTGTCAATTTTTCTGGGCAATGGCATGATGCCAGCTTACAGAAGGCCATCCAGGCTCATGTGTCCTCTCCAAAACATTATAGCCACAATGCATTTTGATCATGTTTTCTCATTGCCATTCCGTTTAGTTGCAGTCAAACTCCAATCTGCATAAATCTCACATTCTTTCGAATGTATTCATCTGTTTGAAAAGATATAGGCACTGTTTTATTTAATTTAGATCTGTCATACAGTTTCCAGCTGAATGATGAAATGTAATAATAGATGAAGCTAGCTGAAACATCTCTTTTGTCCAGTGGGGATTTCGTAGGTGTGAGGATGTTTGCTGGGTGAAAACCAACAAGAAAAATGCATCATCAGGTCTGCGGCATGATTCTCGTACATTGTTGCAGCATTCAAAGGTAGTGTTGTTATTAAGTATTATATGTTTTATAGCGTTATTTTCTGTTTTTATTTTGCAATTTCCCCATGTCTCTGGGATTCTTGTGAAGTATCCATCTTTCTTTGTGCAGGAGCATTGTTTGATGGGTATAAAAGGAACGGTACGCCGTAGCACTGATGGTCATGTCATCCATGCGAATATTGACACTGATATAATAATAGCTGAAGAACCCACCGATGGTATCTATCTCGTAGCTGCCATTGTTAATTCTTATTATTATTCTTTTATGATATCTGTCTTCTAAACTGTACTGAGGCCACTTTTCCTTCCCTGTCTTGTTCCTGTATGAGATTAAATTCACTGTTTTGTCTTTGTTGTTGTCATGGTATGAATTTTGTGGTTTGGCCCATGAAAAGTGGAGTATGATTTTTAAAGAAATTGACTTGTTGATACAAGCATATTGCATCTGGCTTGTGGAAGGATTGGTTTATTACAACTGGTTTGAAGAAAATTGTATTACCTCTGTTCCTAAATACTCCCTCCGTTCCTAAATATAAGACGTTTTGGCAGTTCAAATTGAACTGCCAAAACGTCATATATTTAGGAACAGAGGGATTTGAACTGCCAAAACGTCATATATTTAGGAACAGAGGGGGTATAAGACGTTTTGGCAGTTCAAGTTGAACTGCCAAAACGTCTTACATTAGTGAACAGAGGTAGTACATCTTTGTTGCTGCTATTTTCTTGTTGAACTGCCCATATGAAGCTTGAACTCTGAATATAATCCTTGTAACGCTAATTTTGGAACTCAAATAAAACAATATGGCGTTGATTATCCTGAAGCAGCTGTAGCAAGTGCGCCACTATGCATGCATTTTCTGCATAATAATCTCATGGCAACCATCAAAGTATGTCCAAGATTAGAGAAACATTTATTCATGTGAAATGTTTTTTAGATTTCCTAAAATGCATGAGTGTGCACATTTAAAAGGAGATGTTAGAGATTTCATGTGTCGTACTGTTGATTCTTGGCGTAAAGGTAATGGGATGTGGAAGATGAGCAGATGTTTTTGGCTCGTGTAAATAATCGTACTATTTATCCTTGCGTGATAGCCTTTTGCAGAACAACTATTCCTTGGTCATTTTCATTTTGGTATGCTTGAAAGAAAAACACATATTTTGGTGAAGTTACTAGGGAAGGTCTTACTAGTTTCTCTTCTATGATCATGGTACAGGTATCTAGTTATCCATTTGTTGACAGCTTTGAGTGTATTTCAGAATTCCTTATGTTTACATTGTTTTTTTTTTAAGTATAGCATTTAAAAAAAAAGAGAACGCATCCTTTGAAGCATAATATTCGTTTGTGATGCCTACAAGTATATGTCTTGTTTTACAGGTTCAACGAAGAAACCTGATGACATGTACAGGATCATCGAGCATTTTGCTCTTGGAAAGAGGCGCCTTGAACTCTTTGGTGAGGATCATAACATTCGGCCTGGCTGGCTTACTCTTGGGAAAGACTTATCATACTCCAACTTCAACAAAGAGGTAGAAAGCTGGATATTCAACTTTTATGCTCATGCACAGTGTTACACAAGAGCATATGCATTGCCACGATCTCCACACATCAATGTCATCTCTGCTAAGAAACTTCACTCTTACAGGCGTATAACAAGAACTTTGCGGACCGCGATGGGAAGGTGTGGCAGGGAGGCGGCGGTCGGAACCCTCCCCCTGGTGCTCCGCACCTCATCGTGACGACTCCGGAGATCGAGGGGCTCAGGCCCAAGTCACCCCCGCCGAAGAACTGACAGCATCTGCGCTAATGGCAGAAAACCCCCCTCCATGGAGCTCGGCGAACCGTGATCTGTTTTCAAGCTGCAATGGTGGCTACATTTATTTTTCCATATCTGTAGCTTTTATTTTACACCTTGTAGGGGGAGTTGAGCGGCTTGTCGTCGGCAAAATGTACTGTATATCAGTGTCATGGATGATGGATGTTTTGATGAAACGGCAGCAATCAGAATAAGAAGCTTACCTTTGCGCGTGCATGCCATGTAGTTATGTGATGGATTTGTGTTTGGGCACTTGGGGTGGCCTAATGCCTCTCTCGTGTGTAATGTGCAACTCTGCGCCGGAGAACTGTGATCACCTCTTCGTTGGCTGTGCCGTCGCAAATATTGTTTGAAACAAGATCTTACAGTGGCTGAGAGGATTTAGCTGGGTTGGGCCTTTGCTGGACCATCCCGATCGCAGCAGCCAGCTTGCCTTTTTCTGATCCTTGCAATTTATTTTATTATATGTCTTCGTTAGCTGGTTGGGTCGTTCTGGACTTGTATGGGTTTTCACCTTTCTCTTCATCTATCTATTATATAAAGTTTACATGCAGGCCTTGTGCATGGTTTGAAAAATGCATATAGCCATTGGTGAGCTGCATACAATTGGGGCTTCACTCACCTTGCCGGTTCTTGGAGTGCCCGGCAGTGACAGACCCATGGTGAAAATATACATTTTTGACACAAAAATAAACTTGCACGACAACATGTAGACATATAATTATATGTGATATCATATCCAATAATCATGAATACAATTGCATATTGTACAAATACTTATTTGAAGTGGCATATGCAAATTGTCACGCCACCATTGGAACCTACGTACTACGTAGGAATGGGGTTGACGAAGAGGCTCTCAATAGTCTTTTGAAGATGCATGCCAAAGGTGAACCCATCTTTCTGATCCGCATAGTATATGGTCCCACTATTAATCAAGTTTAAAATCCGCTTCACCACCGGGAGCGGTGCCCCATGTTCAAAGCGAGCTTCATTTATTGTTTTCCATTCATCTTCAATCAGTGAATGGATTCTGGCAATAGCAACCTCGCTTGTGACCCTATGCTCGACCATGTAAGACTCCAAACAGGTTGCCGCATCAACTTTGGCCTTCTCGCCCTACAAGTTTATACAACATTATTGGTTCGATACATACCTTTGAATGGTCAATGCGGTAAAAGGTTATAGTTGGGACAAAAGCCCAAAAAAAAGACGTACTTTAAATGCAGCAATGTCATCAAATAGACGCAATATCTTCCTGCCTGCTATAATGATATTAGGGCAACTTGTTGCCCACTCAAATGCTTCCTTGGTTACTTCATCACCCATGCCAACCATCAAAACTACAGACAGACCCGCTAAACCTACGGACATGGATGATAAATTCAGGAAATCTTCAAAGCTTGGCTTGTGATTCTGGTGTGACCATTCGGCTTCTTGGAGATGATAAGTAGCAAATTTCTGAAACTGTACAAAAGACAGTAAATTAACCATGAAAGCAAAAGGTGTGACAAATTTATAAGGACCCGACTAGATGCGAGTCGTTCGACGGCCCGATCTTTCATGACACTGGCAGCAGCACAAGAAATTCCGATCGAGCAAAGATGCAAGACCGTAAGATCAAAAACTAGCGTCGAGTAGATTAGTTCGACTCCACGCACAGCAGCAACAAAATCCCCACGGATTAGCAACGAAGATATTTGGTGTCCCCCAACATGGGACGTTTTCTGTAGCTTTATTCAACTCATGACTAAAAACAAAATCTGCCCTGTTACACGGCCATAGCCTTTATTTATATGGTGCGCGCAGGCACCGGTTCTCAACCGACTCAATCCCAGCAAAATCTGAAACGGACTCTCCTATCCACACAACTTCCTAATTAATCACGCGGCCACGTTGATCACCTACCAATTAACTTGGACTCAGAAAGGACTACGTAACTACTAGTAACCATAACAAAAGACTTGGACGTGCTTTTGCATGCTACGGACCCAGATCAAATTGACAAGTACCGTTCCTACCATAATCGTGTAGCACACGGAGTTCTGAAGGTGGGCTTGACTTCGTCCGGTGCAACCAGTTGAACAGGAAATTTTCCAAAATAAATAATCTGCTCATTGTTGACCACTTTAGATGTGTTCATCATTCTCCCATGGTGACTACCGTCACTGAGAGCCACATCATTCCCTCCCTCTTGAAACGAAGCCGTCCTCGGTTTCGTGGTAGGCTTTGGGATCTCCTTCTTCTTCTTTACTGACAGAATAGTATCCTCCTTAATATCACTAGCAAACATGGGCTGTAGCACACATCGTCTTCCGGCATGCCGAAAGGAATAAGTGTTCGACCTTCCATCATGTGTGGCGTGATGATCATATTGCCAAGGTCTCCCCAGCAACAAGTGACATGCATCCATCGGCAAAACATCACAAATCACTGTGTCGATATAGTCACCAACCGAAAAATTAAGACTCACCTTGTGAGTAATTTTTAGTCTTCCCGACTGATATAACCACTCGATGCAGTGTGGTTGAGGGTGCTTCCATGCAGGTAACCCCAAAGCTTCCACCAATCCCTTGCTGACCGCATTGGTGTAGCTTCCTCCATCTATGATCAACTTACAATTGGTGTTGTTGATCTTGCACTGAGTCTAAAAAATATTCCAACGCTGCCCCTTATCCTCAATGCGATCCTCTTGCACACGCTGCACCATTAAGGACGGATATGATTCAGCAGCTTCAAAACTAGCAGTCACCTTCTCAGTATCTTGAAAATTTTCACTAGAAGTGTCAGAAACTGCCTCTTCATCACTCGCGGATGCATAGCCATCTTTTGTGAGCAATACTCTCTTCTCATTAGGACATTCACGCTTCGTATGTCCCCTTCCTCCACACTTGAAACACTCTATGTCACTGGAACGATTGGTCGACTGTGCACTAGAATCAACCCTCGACGGTCCTGATTTTGAAGCATTCTTTTGCACGGAACCATGAGGGCGATTTGATGTTCCCGTCCTGGAGCTAGGACCGATATCCTCACTCTGATGCTGCGAGCGTCGCCATGTGTTCAAAGTGGTACTGGGAACTGTGTTGACTTGGCGTCGCTTAATCTGTTGCTCCGCACACACAGCTTGGTGCACAAGATCTTATATGTTGTAGTAGACCACCATCTCAACACGATCCTGCACCTCGATATTTAGCCAGTTAAAGAAACGTGCCATGGTCGCCTCCGGATCCTCCGTTGTCCCTGTACGTATCATGAGCAATTCCATCTCCTTGTAATATTCATCAACACTCATATTACCTTGAGAGAGCCGCTGCAAGTTGTTGTACATATCTCTTTTATAGTGCTCAGGAACAAAACGTCGCCTCATGAATTCTTTCATCCCTCGCCAAGTCGTCGGACGATGTCTTGAACGACAAATTTGATTCCACCAAATTAGCGCGTAACCGGTGAATTCAATTTCAGCAAGTTGAACTTTCTTCTCTTCGCTATAATGATGGGCATAAAAAATTTGATCAACGCGCATCTCCCACTCCAAATAAACTTCTGGTTCGCACTTGCCGGAGAATGAAGGAATAGAAATTTTTATGCGCCCAACTCCATCATCCAAAGGCACACGCACAGCTTGACCAACTCGGTCATGCACTCCACCATGAACGGAAGTTTCAGGACGAGGCTCATAGTGTCGTGGCCGTGGAGCGTACCCCGCTGCCTGGTCAATGCCGTCATCAAGACCCTCATCTCCAACATGAGGATGTGCCGCCAAACGGCGATCATGCACGCCGGCATGTCCGTCGCGAGCCGGTGGTGCATAACGAAGTGGAGCAGCCGGAGCAGTCTGTGGTGGTGCAGAATTCATTGCCGGCATATTGATGATGTCTGCCAAACCATCGAACCGAGTGATCAGGACATCTATCCTTTTGCCGAGCGCATCATTACATTGCTTGATGTAGTTGCATGTGTGGTCAAAACCATCCCGAATATTTTGCGGAATATCATCTGCATACACTGGACGTACTATTTCCTCAGAATCAGTAGCAACCTCATCACCCTTGTTGACCGAGGTTGACATCTTGATCAACACAGTACCGTGAACAATCTTAGCTCTGAATACCACTTTATAAGGACCCGACTAGATGCGAGTCGTTCGACGGCCCGATCTTTCACGATACTGGCAGCAACACAAGAAATTCCGATCGAGCAAAGATGCAAGACCGTAAGATAAAAAACTAGCGTCGAGTAGATTAGTTCGACTCCACGCACAGCAGCAACAAAATCCCCACAGATTAGCAACGAAGATATTTGATGTCCCCCGACATGGGACGTTTTCTGTAGCTTTATTCAACTCACGACTAAAAACAAAATCTGCCCTGTTACACGGCCATAGCCTTTATTTATATGGTGCGGGCAGGCACCGGTTCTCAACCGACTCAATCCCAGCAAAATCTGAAACGGACTCTCTTATCCAAACTAAACAAGCAACTACCTAATTAATCACGTGGCCATGTTGATCACCTACCAATTAACTTGGACTCAGAAAGGACTACGTAACTACTAGTAACCAGAACAAAAGACTTGGACGTGCTTTTGCATGCTACGGACCAGATCAAATTGACAAGTACCGTTCCTACCATAATCGTGTAGCACATGGAGTACTGAAGGTGGGCTTGACTTCGTCCGGTGCAACCAGTTGAACAGGAAATTTTTCAAAATAAATAATCTGCTCATTGTTGACCACTTTAGATGTGTTCATCATTCTCCCATGGTGACTACCGTCACTGATAGCCACATCATTCCCTCCCTCTTGAAACGAAGCCGTCCTCGGTTTCGTGGTAGGCTTTGGGATCTCCGTCTTCTTCTTTACTGACAGAATAGTATCCTCCTTAATATCACTAGCAAACATGGGCTGTAGCACACATCGTCTTCCAGCATGCCGAAAGGAATAAGTGTTCGACCTTCCATCATGTGTGGCGTGATGATCATATTGCCAAGGTCTCCCCAGCAACAAGTGACATGCATCCATCAGCAAAACATCACAAATCACTGTGTCGATATAGTCACCAACCGAAAAATTAAGACACACCTTCTGAGTAATTTTTAGTCTGCCCGACTGATATAACCACTCGATGCAGTGTGGTTGAGGGTGCTTCCATGCAGGTAACCCCAAAGCTTCCACCAATCCCTTGTTGACCGCATTGGTGTAGCTTCCTCCATCTATGATCAACTTACAATTGGTGTTGTTGATCTTGCACTGAGTCTAAAAAATATTCCAACGCTGCCCCTTATCCTCAATGCGATCCTCTTGCACACGCTGCACCATTAAGGACGGATATGATTCAGCAGCTTCCAAACTAGCAGTCACCTTCTCAGCATCTTCAAAATTTTCACTAGAAGTGTCAGAAACTGCCTCTTCATCACTCGCGGATGCATAGCCATCTTTTGTGAGCAATACTCTCTTCTCATTAGGACATTCACGCTTCATATGTCCCCTTCCTCCACACTTGAAACACTCTATGTCACTGGAACGATTGGTCGACTGTGCACTAGAATCAACCCTCGACGATCCTGATTTTGAAGCATTCTTTTGCACGGAACCATGAGGGCGATTTGATGTTGCCGTCCTGGAGCTAGGACCGATATCCTCACTCTGATGCCGCGAGCGTCGCCATGTGTTCAAAGTGGTACTGGGAACTGTGTTGACTTGGCGTCGCTTAATCTGTTGCTCCGCACGCACAGCTTGGTGCACAAGATCTTGTATGTTGTAGTAGACCACCATCTCAACACGATCCTGCACCTCGATATTTAGCCTGTTAAAGAAACGTGCCATGGTCGCCTCCGGATCCTCCGTTGTCCCTGTACGTATCATGAGCAATTCCATCTCCTTGTAATATTCATCAACACTCATATTACCTTGAGAGAGCCGCTGCAAGTTGTTGTACATATCTCTTTTATAGTGCTCAGGAACAAAACGTCGCCCCATGAATTCTTTCATCCCTCGCCAAGTCGTCGGGCGATGTCTTGAACGACAAATTTGATTCCACCAAATTAGCGCGTAACCGGTGAACTCAATTCCAGCAAGTTGAACTTTCTTCTCTTCGCTATAATGATGGGCATAAAAAATTTGATCAACGCGCATCTCCCACTCCAAATAAACTTCTGGTTCACACTTGCCGGAGAATGAAGGAATAGAAATTTTTATGCGCCCAACTCCATCATCCAAAGGCACACGCACAGCTTGACTAACTCAGTCATGCACTCCACCATGAACGGAAGTTTCAGGACGAGGCTCATAGTGTCGTGGCCGTGGAGCGTACCCCGCTGCCTGGTCAACGCTGTCATCAAGACCCTCATCTCCAACATGAGGATGTGCCGCCAAACGGCGATCATGCACGCCGGCATGTCCGTCGCGAGCCGGTGGTGCATAACGAAGTGGAGCAGCCGGAGCAGTCTGTGGTGGTGCAGAATTCGTTGCCGGCATATTGATGATGTCTGCCAAACCATCGAACCGAGTGATCAGGACATCTATCCTTTTGCCGAGCGCATCATGACATTGCTTGATGTAGTTGCATGTGTGGTCAAAACCATCCCGAATATTTTGCGGAATATTATCCGCATACACTGGACGTACTATTTCCTCAGAATCAGCAACAACCTCATCGCCCTTGTTGACCGAGGTTGACATCTTGATCAACACAGTACCGTGAACAACCTTAGCTCTGAATACCACTTTATAAGGACCCGACTAGATGCGAGTCGTTCGACGGCCCGATCTTTCACGATACTGGCAGCAGCACAAGAAATTCCGATCGAGCAAAGATGCAAGACCGTAAGATCAAAAACTAACGTCGAGTAGATTAGTTTGACTCCACGCACAGCAGCAACAAAATCCCCACGGATTAGCAACGAAGATATTTGGTGTCCCCCGACATGGGACGTTTTCTGTAGCTTTATTCAACTCACGACTAAAAACAAAATCTGCCCTGTTACACGGCCATAGCCTTTATTTATATGGTGCGCGCAGGCACCGGTTCTCAACCGACTCAATCCCAGCAAAATCTGAAACGGACTCTCCTATCCAAACTAAACAAGCAACTACCTAATTAATCACGCGGCCACGTTGATCACCTACCAATTAACTTGGACTCAGAAAGGACTACTAGTAACCAGAACAAAAGGCTTGGACGTGCTTTTGCATGCTACGGACCCAGATCAAATTGACAAGTACCGTTCCTACCATAATCGTGTAGCACATGGAGTTCTGAAGGTGGGCTTGACTTCGTCCGGTGCAACCAGTTGAACAGGAAATTTTCCAAAATAAATAATCTGCTCATTGTTGACCACTTTAGATGTGTTCATCATTCTCCCATGGTGACTACCCTCACTGATAGCCACATCACAAATGATAGCATGTACACATCATATTTAAAAGGATGTGTGCATCCCTGGTGAGTGCAAGGAGGAGAAGTGAAATCCTATCCCAAATCTTAAATTGATAACAAAAAAGTACTAATCCATATAGGGTATATTCTTGTGCACCTCATTGTTCTAATCTTGACGATCACTACATAGGGTAGAGGAGTTAGCTTGATGGGGATTGAAGATTGTGTCTTGGGAGGTCTTTGCATGATTAGGATGGAAGTTTAGTTCACAGATCTATGCATCATGATTCATTTTTGTGTCACATATCACTATTTATTTATCAGTCTATTCTGACCCTTTTGGACCCTCCGCAGTTACTAAGTGTCTTGCTTTTCTATTTCAAACTCCCCTAAACATTATGATAAAAAAGATTTTGTGGTTCTTTCAAGTAGAGGACATGAGTCTATTTTTTCATTATCCTAAAAATAAATAAATATATAAGGTACACGATCGTGTACCGCTTTCCTAGCATAGGCAACATGGTAGGTGTCAATGAATGCTTCGTCCTCAACATCCTTAAAGATCTTCAAGAGTTCATTATAGAACCTTTTCAAGTAGTCGGGTAGAAGAGAAGTTGCGTTCTCATCCCATCTACATGTTAGATCGAATCGCAGATAGTTCAAAGAAAAATTAATTCAGTCATTCCTTGCATTGCATGTTACTACTTTTCCGCATAAGCAGGTAAATCCAAACTACTAACCTTTGTATGGCCGCATTTAGCTGCCGAACTTCCTCTATGGTAGCGTGTGAATCATATGTGTCATCTATCATGGTCATTAGCACCATTAGCTTGGTAAAGAATATTCTTGATAGGGTGAAGTTTTTCTCATGGTAGACCGCATATGGTGCAAAGTAACCCTCCACTAGACGGTCCCGAACATAGTTTAGCCCCACATGTCCATAAAAATCATCTGACCACCTGGAAATATTTATTTGAAGTACTTTTATATATAGTTTAGTAAAATAATTATTCCTACTAAACTGTGATTAGATATGGACAGTGCCAGAAACATACATGTGTACAATACAATACATGAAGGCATGAATCTTTATTGGTTCCATCTTAATTGAGTAGCGGATATAACAGAGACATACTTAGTAAGATATTTGAGTTCCTTCAAGTGGATATGCTGCAGAAGGTTAAAATCCAGCTTCGCGAACTCCAGTAGAGTTGGGTTATGCCCTTCCTCATGTTGGTACTCCGAGATATAATGCACTGTTTCCACCCTCTTAACGGTCCGTGGCAATGGTACGTCAAAGGCAAGCTTAACATGCTCAGCTAAAGGGGACTTGAGACTGTCTCTCATCGATTCAAGGTGATGACTTGCAAAAGAGATGGCTTCTTGGAGTGATGGCTTGCCATGAATGAGAAGATGAGCTGCGTTGTATAGACTTAAAAGTCCTCTTGGGTCATTGGTAGTATCTATCCTAAAAGTCCCATCTTCATTCTTGAATGTGTTGAAAACATCTGAGGACAAATGCTAGTGACATATTGTTATGAATGCTGCCCATATTAAGTTGTAGGGAGTAATCTAAGCTTTGGACAATCTTCTAGTATATATGTTTTGCGGGAATTTAACTAATGCCTTGTATGTATTCACAAGAAGACATATCGATAGATACCTGGAGACACCCAAAGACCATGTTCTCTAAGCAAACGAAACCGGAGAGCAACGTCGTGGAGGCTAGAGCTACGGAACTCACTGCCGAGGATATCATTTAAGGCAACTTCAATCTGCTCTTTGAAGTGGTGATCTATTCCCAGATGTTGGACAGTGTCTAATAAGGTCATCATTTCCACCGTGTTGTTGCAAGTCTTAAACAACACATGGACCTCCTCATTCAGTTCATCAGCTCTCACACGCATCCATTTCTCCGATCTCTACACACATGCAAGGACACATCAACGGATTAGATTGGAATAACGTGCACTTGAAAAAGCAAACTGTTAAAAAGTACATTTAGTCTAACAAGGGAATAATGTACGCCTTTACAATGAAGTCGTCCAATAAGGGAATAATGTACACTTGTATAATGAATAATGATAGCTTGAGGCAGTGCAAGATTTTCCTTGTGGTTGTTGTATTTGTATGTATTTGCATTTGTTTTGAGACTCATAGGCTCTAGTTTTCATTTTCTTCGTACATAACTTCCGAAAATTTATAAAATTCACTGTGGGAAGAAATTCCTACAGTTTCGGGTAAAAAAAAAGACACGGCTGGGTGCCGGTGCCTAATCGTTGGCAGGGGTGGGTTGCTTGCACCCATTGGAAGCCTACAAGGGAATGTGGGAATTTCCTATATCAAGAATTCAAGATGCTCTCCATCAGAGCAGATAAGAGTACTACATACCTGCAGTGGTTTTGGCTGGTAGTTGAGGAAATAGTCACCCCACAGCGAGGTCTGTTGGCCGGGCAACTTCTCAGGAGCAGCGGCAACGCAGGAGACCCTTTGGCTGCGTGCTCCTCCTCGTTTAACACTAGCGGATGATGCAGCAGGCCACGCTCGGAGGAGACCATCGGATGGGGATGAGCGAAGATTTGTTTTTGGGATATGGAGATGCAGATTGGGAGAGACATGGAAATGCATTGTCCTGCTTGCCCGCCTGGTGAAAGTTTCTCAAGGTAGAAGAAGCTCAGCTGTGTTGTACAGCTAGCTAGTGGGGTGAGAAGAGGAAGGCAAGTGCTGCCGGTGGGAGGAAGAAGCAGAAGACCGGGTGGGGTGCCGTGGGGTGGGGGAGCGTGGGCGTCGACCCACCATCACGCACCGGATTCGTCAGCGTCGTGCGGAACTCTATCCGTTTGGCAGCTCGAGCTGAGAATTTTCAACGGGCTTTGCGTTTGCTTCCTTTATTTTTGTCCTCGACCAAGATGACGAATACTCATGCAGTGCAGTTTGCCCCGGATTTACCGGTTGGGTGCGGCCAGGTCTCAATCGACTGAGACTTAATCAAGTCTCGGACAAGTGACATAGTATATAAAAAAGAGAAAAAAAACTAAAAAGAAAATTTTGGACTGATCACCATACAAGATCAAAGGCATATAGCATCGATTCAGACATAATCAAGTCTCAGTTGACTGAGACATAGCAAAATTGTTATCGGTGCAGTGGTTCGGTGGTTGAGAACTTGGAAAGGGTTAAATTTGATTTTACTTTTAGAGGAGCTATGTAAAATTTTGATTCCCCCCACCCCCACCCCCACCCCCCGGCCGCAGAAAAAGGGTTAGATTTTATTTTATTTTCTAGGAGATGTTAAATTTGATCGGGACGGAGATCCTTGTGATAATTTTTGTGATGTATTGGCTTTTATTTACAGGAAAATAGACATAACTACACATGTGCCATGCAGAATGCAACGACTTCACAGCGGAACAAAATATATATAGCCTACTTAACTGATAGTGATACAAGAATTCTCATGAAGGATCTTAGACCGGTGGTTGATAGAGTGCACGTTTCATATTAAAGTGTGCTTTTCTTACTTAATAAATTTAATAGTATTATTTAATATATATTTTTGCAAAACTAATTCAGATCTATTATCAAAGTTCACCGGAAGTACAAAGCACCTTAAACATAATAAAAATTACATCAAGATACCGAGACCACCGAACGATCAATACCGCCGCAGAACGAGCCGCCGACGCGCCGCTGTCGCCGCTCCCCTATCGGAGCCGGCTTGACCTTGTCGATGATAGCCGGGAAGTCTTCGTGCACTTGCCCATAAGGACCAACGCCCTGGAGCCGCAGTCGTCGTCGTTGAACCCTTGAATAGATCTGAAGCATCTGACACCAAATCTCTCTACACGACGAGAAACCCTAACCTCACCGCCCCGAGAAGACGGTAAGAATCCACGTCGGAGCTCCGTCGACTACGTCCAGATGAACGAACTCGAGGAGGATCGAAGCTCGGAACACAAACTCGGAGAAGAAGTGTAACACCCCCTGTATTAAGCTACAGTGATCACCCTTTTGATGAGGCCATGTCATCATGATTAATAGTGCATAATCATCATTAGCATCATATTGCATTTCAACTCCTAAGTCAAATTCAAATTTAAATGAAAGTGGAATATAAAAGTTGTCCAACATAGAAACTAAAATGTCAGATAAATAACAAATATTCCAGAGGCTATTCTAAAATTGAAACCAGCATCATTGGAATTGGATAAGTGACTCGAACAACCTCAAACAGTGGATAAAGATAATATTTAATAACCATTTATTAAATCTGAAATAAATATGGAATTATGTTTTGTCCAAACTAATTTTAGGTGTTAAGGAATAATGCACTGGTATTTATGAAATAGGTCACACTTTTTACAAAAACCATTTGGGGCCTAAACATTTAACAGTAGAGAAAAGAAAATAAAGAAAAGAAAAAGAAACAGAAAAGGAAAGACCCCCCTCCTCTCCCTGGGCCGAATGGCCCAGCTAGCCACAGGCCGGCCCAGCTGCGGCCCACCCCCACTCCCCTTATCCACTCACCCCCAACCCTATCCACTCCCACCGACACCCCCTCGCTCACTCCTCCCCCCCTCCCGATCCAGAAACTGGATCGGGCCGACGCCGCCGACGTCGCCCGTCGCCGTTGGACGCCACCTCGCCGGAGCGCTCCCCCCCTCCCCTCCCCCCCCCCCGACCGCTCCCCGCTCCCCCCCCCCGCCGGTCTGCTTCCTCTCCTCCGACGCCGTCGCGAACCGCCGTCGCCCTTGGACCTCGCCGCCTCGCCCGACTCCACCGACGCCGGCCTCCCCCGTCGACCCGTCGTCTCCGGCCTCCACCCCGACCCCTCCTCCCTCTCGCCCACGCCCCCCTCACCCCGCTCGCACCGCCCCCTCCACTAGCTCGTATCCCCTGCCCCGTCCCTGCAAATCCTCGTAGCCCCCAGGCCACTCCCCTCTCCTGCCCCTGCCGCCGCACCGCCGCCCCTCATCCACGCTCACCTCGCCCCTCGCCGCGCACGCCCCCGCCCCACGCCGCACCGCCGGCCCGGGCCCCCAGCCTCCTCCCCCGGCCAGCCTCTCCACCGCCACGGCCGGCGCCCCCGCTCCGGCCTCTGCCCTCGCCACCACCCCCGGCCCCACCGCACCCTGCTCGGCCGTGCTTCGCCGCGCCCCACGCGCCCCCCCCCCCGTTGTCCATGGAGCCACAGACAGTGTGGGCCTATGCCCTTGAGCCTACCGAACGGGCCCACGCCCAGAACAAAAAAAAAAAAGAAAAATAATATAGAAAATAAATAAAAGCAAAATAAAATAAATAAATAATTAATTAGATAAATTAATTAGTTATTAATCTGATAGGTTAATCTAATTAACATATTAGTGTTAATTAAACAGTAATTAGTAATTAACTTATTAACCGCTGACATTAGCATGAGGTCAGGCTGATGTCATCATCAGCACTGTTTCGGATAATGTTGTATTAATAATTAATTAAAATTAGAATTAATAAAAACTTTAGAAAATCATATTAATAAACCGTAACTCCATGAAAATATTTTATACATGAAACTTGCTCAGAACGACGATACGAACCCGGATAGCCCTCTGTATTCCCGTCAGACGCCCCAACTATGAGAACGTTGAACAATTAGACCATTTCGTAAATGAATAGTGTCCCAACCCTAATTAAATAAATCGAATAAATTCCTAAATTAACTAAATCGCTTAGTTAGACTGTATATCACCCTGGCCCTGCGTTTAGACATGTCCTGCATCCCGTGTTGCATCATTGCCGTGTTTTTACTGTTTCTTCCCCCTCTTCTCTTCGGTAGACTAGAGACCGCGTAGCTGCTGGTGCCCCCGACCGACTACGTTGTTGACGACCCCTACTTGCCAGAGCAACAGCAAGCCCCCCCCTTGATCACCAGATATCGCCTATCTCTCTATACTGCTTGCATTAGAGTAGTGTAGCCTGTTACTCTTGCTTCGGTTATCCTATTCTGCTGCATAGCCTGTCATTGTTGCTCATGTGTTGATACCTTACCTGCAATCCTAAATGCCTAGTGTAGGATGCTAGTTTGTCATCAGTGGCCCTACATTCTCGTTTGTCTGCTATGCTACATTATTGGACCGTGCTCGCCACGGGTGGCGATTGCGGATATGTATACTACTTATTACATGTTGACATCAGATGGATACTAAAGTCGGTCGCTCGTGGCCCCCCCGCAGGTGATTCATGAATGGGGGCTGAAAGGATTGGCCTCCTCGACGGCCCCAAGTGACTCTTTGTTGTGGAGCGGCAGGGCAGGTTGTGACCACCTAGGAGAGAGGTGGGCCTGGCCCTGGTCGTCGTCCGGTGATCTCAAATAACACGTTTAACGGGGATGGATATTTTGATCTGAGTCTGGCCACTGCCTTACGCACTAACCAACTACGCGGAGTTAGTTATGGGTATCCCGCGTCGTGGTATCAGCTGAAGCCTTCTTGACGTCAGCGACTGAGCGGCGCGCGCCGTGTTGGACCGCGATAACGTAACCGCCGTGATCGTTGTTGCTAGGTCTGCTCGCGGCCGCGTACGCAACGTGCAGAGCGCACTGGGCGATGGGCCCAGACCCCGGTGCCTAGATTAGTCCGGCGTGCTGACCTCTCTGTTGAGCCTAGGGGGGCTGCGACGTGTGGATCTTCCAGCTCGGGCAATGCCCGGAGGTGTCCGGCCAAAGGGGATCGAGCGTGTTGGGGAATATGTGGTGCACCCCTGCAGGGAAGTTTATCTATTCGAATAGCCGTGTCCCTCGGTAAAAGGACGACCCGGAGTTGTATTCCGACCTCATGACAACTAGAAATGGATACTTAATAAAACACACCCTTACAAGTGACAGTTATAACCCGGTGGTCGCTCTCTCGCATGGTGGCGACGAGAGGATCGACGGGTAGGATTATGCTATACGTTGTTGCTTGGTTAACTTCCAACTACTCTCTTCTATTGCTTCAAGATGGAGGCTGCCAGAAGCGTAGTCTTCGACAGGACTAGCTATCCCCCTCTTATTCTGGCATTCTGCAGTTCAGTCCACCGATATTGCCTCTTTACACATATACCATGCATATGTAGTATAGATCCTTGCTTGCGAGTACTTTGGATGAGTACTCACGGTTGCTTTCCCCCTCCTCTCCCCCTTTCCCTTCTTGCTGGTTGTCGCAACCAGATGCTGGAGCCCAGGAGCCAGACGCCACCTTCGACGACTACTACCACCAGGGCGGAGCCTACTACTACGTCCAGGACGCCGACGACCAGGAGTAGTTAGGAGGATCCCAGGCAGGAGGCCCTGCGCCTGTTCGATCTGTTGTATCCCTGTTTGTGCTAGCCATCTTATGGCACCTTGTTTAACCTATGTCTGTACTCAGATATTGTTGCTTCCGCTGACTCGTCTATGATCGAGCATTTGTATTCGAGCCCTCGTGGCCCCTGGCTTGTATTATGATGCTTGTATGACTTATTTATGTTTTAGAGTTGTGTTGTGATATCTTCCCGTGAGTCCCTGATCTTGATCGTACACGTTTGCGTGCATGATTAGTGTACGATTGAAACGGGGGCGTCACAAGTTGGTATCAGAGCCGACTGCCTGTAGGAATCCCCCTTTCCAATTCCTTGGCCGAAGTTGAGTCTAGACAAAGAAAACCGTTTTACTAACTTGGCTGTGTGGCTTACGGGCCCACGTCGCCAACTGGGTGGTATTAGGATCTTTTATTCCTCGTCTATACTCTGGGACTCTGATCTCTCTTCTACTCGGGTTAAATGAATTTTACTAACGCCGACACTTAGGGTCTCGTGATCACATCCACCGGAGTTCTGAAAATTTCCCCCCCTTGCTTCGAGATTGTGGGCCAGGTTCTGCTTACAGGATCCTTTTATCGAGGGCACCCTGTGTTGTCACTTGCAGATTCCTCGCCCCACCAGTTTTCCCCGACGTTGATGTAGCCTTTGCTATGTCTCGTTGTGTACTTCCTTACCGCGTGCCTGCGCGCCGCCTAGCATGTCCAGTTTATGAAATTGCGCCGTTATGCTGTCCGCATGTACCTGACTTTGTGTATGGATCTGTATGTCTTAATCGACTACTGTTATGTATCTATAACACTGCTTGGAGTATTGTCGTGTTACATCATACTTGTCGCTAAACACTCGCAATTGCTTTTACTAAACTACCCCCTGTTGATACTTAGCAGGATGGTTAGACCAGGTGGTCGTGGTCGTGCCCCTGAACGTCCACCACCGCCAGACTATATGGCAGCTATGATGCAACAGTTCGAGCTCAACCGCCAGTTCATGGTTGGAATCATGGCTCAGTTTCCGCATCAGAAGAGCAACTATGACCGTAAGCACCAGGAAATGGTCTATCAACCTGGCGAACAAGCTTACCTTCGTGTCACTCCATTGAAAGGCACTCATCGGTTCGGAATCAAAGGCAAGTTAGCTCCACGCTACATTGGCCCGTTCCTTATTCTTGCCCGTCGAGGAGAAGTGGCATATCAATTGCAGTTGCCGCCAAATCTTTCTCAAGTACATGATGTCTTTCATGTATCCCAACTCCGCCGCTGCTTCAAGGATCCTATTCGAGCTGTGGATCATGAAGTGCTTGAATTACGGGAAGATCTGTCATATCCAGAATATCCCATCCGTATTCTTGATCAAGCTGAGCGTCGAACACGTCAAAAGTCAATCAAGTTCCTCAAGGTTCAGTGGTCAAATCATTCTGAGGATGAAGCCACTTGGGAACGCGAGGATCGTCTTCGCGATGAATACCCCGCTTTGTTTCTTTCTACCTCCTAAATCTCGGGACGAGATTTCTTGTAGTGGAGGAGATTTGTAACACCCCCTGTATTAAGCTACAGTGATCACCCTTTTGATGAGGCCATGTCATCATGATTAATAGTGCATAATCATCATTAGCATCATATTGCATTTCAACTCCTAAGTCAAATTCAAATTTAAATGAAAGTGGAATATAAAAGTTGTCCAACATAGAAACTAAAATGTCAGATAAATAACAAATATTCCAGAGGCTATTCTAAAATTGAAACCAGCATCATTGGAATTGGATAAGTGACTCGAACAACCTCAAACAGTGGATAAAGATAATATTTAATAACCATTTATTAAATCTAAATATGGGAATTATTTTTGTCCAAAACTAATTTTAGGTGTTAAGGAAAATGCACTGGTATTTATGAAATAGGTCACACTTTTTACAAAAACCATTTGGGGCCTAAACATTAAAGAAAAAGACACCCCTCCTCTCCCTGGCCGAATGGCCCCAGCTAGCCACAGGCGGCACAGCGCACCCCGAGGAAAAATAAAAAAGAAAAGGATTAAACGAAGTATGCAAACAAAAAAAAGTAGAAAGAAAAAAGAAATAAAAAAAAAGGTAGAAACCAGGTGGGGGGCAAAAGAAAAATAATTAAAAGGTTGTCAACGATCCAGAAACTGGATCGGGCCGACGCCGCCGACGTCGCCCGTCGCCGTTGGACGCCACCTCGCCGGAGCGCTCCCCCCCCCCCGCGGTTGCTTCCTCTCCGACGACCGTCGCGAACCGCTCGTCGCCTTGGACCTCGCCGCCTCGCGGACTCCACCGACGCAGGCCTCCCCGTCGACCGCGGTCAGAGTCTCGGAAGAGGGTCGACAGCGACGCCCGCCTCGACCCGTCGCCGACCCCCCTCCACGAGTCGAGCCCGCTGCCCCGTCCCTGAAATCTCGGTGAGGCCCAGGCCTCCCCCTCTCCTGCCCCGTGCACGCGCACGCGCGCCGCCCCCGCATCCACGCTCACCGCCGCCCTCGCCGCGCACGCCGCCCCGCCCGCACGCCGCACGCCGCGCCGGCCCCAGCGCTCCTCCCGCGGCCGCCTCTCCACCGGCACGGCCAGGCGCGCCCCGTCCGGCTTGGCCCTCGAACCGGGCAAGGCACAGCACCTGGCCTCGGCCAGTGTGGCGCGCGCCCACGGTGCCTGGCCGCGCCCGCGCCCGTGTGGCCATTCGGGCCACAGACAGGTGGGGCCTAATGCCTTGAGCCACGACCGAACGGGCCCACGGCCCAGACAAAAAAAAAGAAAAAAATAATATAGAAAATAAAATAAAAGCAAAATAAAAATAAATAAATAATTAATTAGATAAATTAATTAGTTAATTAATCCTGATAGGTTAATCTAATTAACTAATTAGTGTTAATAAACGTAATTAGTAATTAACTTAATTAACCGCTGACATAGCATGAGGGTCAGGCTGATGTCATCATCAGCATGTTTCGGAAATGTTGTATTAAATAATTAATTAAATTTAGAAATTAATAAAAACTTTAGAAAATCATATTAAAAAACCGTAACTCAGATGAAAATTTTTATACATGAAACTTGCTCAGAACGACGATACAAACCGGATACGCCCTCGTATTCCCGTCAGACGCCGCAACTATGAGAACGTTGAACAATTAGACCGATTTCGATAAATGAATAGTGTCCAACCCTAATTAAATAAATTCGAATAAATTCCTAAATTAACTAAATCGCTTAGTTAGGCTGTATATCACCCTGGTCCTGCGTTAGACAGTCCTGCATCCCTGTTGCATCATTGCCGGTGTTTAGGTTCTTCCCCCTCTTCTCTTCGGTAGACTACGAGACGACGAGCTGCTGGGCGCCGACGATACGTGTTGACGACCCTATTGCAGAGCCAACCAGGCAAGCCCCCCCCTTGATCACCAGATATCGCCTATTCTTCTCTATACTGCTTGCAGTAGAGTAGTGTAGCCTGTTCAGCTTCGGTTAATCCTATTCTGCTGCATAGCCTGTCATTGTGGTACTGTTGTTGATACCTTACCTGCAATCCTAAATGCCTAGTGTAGGATGCTAGTTGTCATCAGTGGCCCACTTCTCGTTGTCTGCTATGCTACATTATTGGACCGTGCCGCCACGGGTGGCGATTGCGGATATGTATACTACTTATTACATGTGACATCAGATGGATATAAAGTCGGTCGGCTCGGGGCCCGCAGGTGTTACGATGGGGTGAGGATTGGCCTCGCCCGGCCAGGTGACTTTTTTGGAGCCAGGAGAGTGAGGAGAGTGGGCGTGTAGGCCCTGGTGGTGGCGGTGATCTAAATAACAGTAAGAGATTGGATCTTTGATTGGCTGGCCACTGGCCTCACGCAGACACGGCAGGGAGGTGGCCCCAAGAGAGGGAGGTGGTGCGTCGCGAACACAGAACGAGGAGTGAGACGGATGAGATGAACGTAACAGCGGGAAATTGAGTAGGGACGACGGAAGTCGGCGTGGAAGCGGACCGGATAACGTAACCGCGTGAGGTGGGTTGGGCGGGCGACGAGGTATGTGACCGATAAAATGGAGGAATGGCCCGGCGAGAATGGCGGCAGTAGGCTCAGGGCAGTGACTAGGATTGAGTGGCGTGTGACTATCTGGTTGAGTAGGTGGGGTGCGGTGTGGATTTGAGGCCGGGATGACCAGGGAAAGTGTGTCCGGCCAAAGGGGACGAGCGTGTTGGGAATATTGTGGTGCACCCCTGCAGGGAGTTATCTATTGAATAGCCGTTGTCCCTCGGTAAAAGGACGACCCGGAGTTGTATTCCGACCTCATGACAACTAGAAATGGATACTTAAAAAACACACCCTTACAAGTGACAGTTACCCGGTGGTCGCTCTCTCGCATGGTGGCGACGAGAGGATCGACGGGTTGAGGATTATGCTTATACGTTGTTGCTTGGTTAATCCAATACTACTCTTCTATTGCTTCAAGATGGAGGTGCCAGAAGCGTAGTCTTCGAAGGACTAGCTATCCCCCTTTATTCTGGCATCTTGCAGTTCAGTCCACCGATATTGCCTCTTTACACATATACATGCATATGTAGTATAGATCCTTGCTTGCGAGTACATTTGGATGAGTACTCACGGTTGCTTTCCCCCTCCTTTCCCCTTTCCCTTTTGCTGGTTGTCGCAACCAGATGCTGGAGCCCAGGAGCCAGACGCCACCTTGACGACTACTACCACCAGGGCGGAGCCTACTACTACGTCCAGGGACGCGACGACCAGGAGTAGTTAGGAGGATCCCAGGCAGGAGGCCCTGCGCCTGTTCGTATGTTGATCCCTGTTTGTGTAGCCATTTTATGGCACCTTGTTTAACCTATGTCTGTACTCGATATTGTTGCTTCCGCTGACTCGTCTATGATCGAGCATTTGTATTCGAGCCCTCGTGGCCCCTGCTTGTATTATGATGCTTGTATGACTTATTTATGTTTAGAGTTGTGTTGTGATATCTTCCCGTGAGTCCCTGATCTGATCGTACACGTTTGCGTGCATGATTAGTGTACGATTGAATCGGGGGCGTCACAAGAGCGCGCCATCCACCCAGCGCGCACAACTGCGAGGACTAAAAAACACCAAACCTAAACTACAAACCGAAGCGGAGGCACGGGATTCCCCTCCCGCCACCGGCCGCCGGAGCGGAGGCAGAGGGGAGGCCAATCCATGGGCTCGCTGGCGAAGTCTGTTGCGGAGAGTTTGCCCTAGCCGCCAGGATGGAGGGGAAAAAGAAGGCTATCCACCTTCTCATAGTATATTTAATATGCCTAATGGTGTTCCAAAGTAACCTGTTACCAGATCATTTAAGTCTAATTTTTGGTTATTGGATAGGTGAACTCTTTAGGATCCATCTCCAAAGAAAACGACATGAGAATTTATCATATCTGGCTCGAGCAAGAGTGAAAAAATAAGACCACGTGATAATAGATCAATTCATCCAAAGCTCGCCTGAATCGTTCTTCACTCCTCCCTTTTTTTGATTGTTTAATGGGATGCGTAAACTAGGGAATAGAGAGCGGTCCGTTGGCATTCATCATTCTTATCCTTTTAGGGTCTATCCAAAATAGAATCCAGTACTCTTGGTCATTCTCCCAAAAGTTACGGGGCTATTTGTCGAGTTTCTTAAAGAGAGTTGTCTCGCGCCGTATGTTTCTCTTGCCTTGGGATCAAATTGGCTATTGGGCAGTCAAAATTGCGGCTGTTTACTTGACGCCATTCCGGTAATAGGGTCACCTTTTGTCTATTTATACTGGAAGTGCTAATGTGGGATACTTATCAAAAGCTCAATTTTGTACTGGATGGGGGATGTAGGTTTTAGATCCAAGTGGTAGTATCAAGGAGTTACAAAAGAAGCTTCAGATCATATTGTTCATGGGTTGAGAGCGGGAGTTGAACTCTAGGAGGTCAAATCCTCCCTGGATCAATAGAAAAAAGAAAAAGAAAATCCTTTAGTGGAGAAGGGGTGGATGTTAGCAAGTGGATCAATGCAATTGATTGTGAATCCACGACGATTCACAAGATAATGGACTATTATTCTTTAAGTTACCTATTATTGAAGTTAGCCAGAAATTGAGTCTGCTTCTATTTGTCTATTTGAGCCCTTTTTCATATTTTTATTCCTTTTAGTAAAAAAAACTGCTTAGAAACAGTCAAACTAGTGGGTAATGTTTGGTGAACAAAAAAAGGTTGGATAGAGCCAGATCTGAGTTTGAAAAAAAAGAACGTAAGTTCAAACCAGGATACTAGAGGAACGAATCTCGCCTAAAAGGATTTTTTACACGACAGGAAAAAGTGTGATTAAAAATCTCGTATATATAGAGATAGAGAAGGTCGGGAGCTTTTTGTACACGGTGCAACCGGGTTGATCCCTGGCAAGGCGGGTGGTGTCTAAGGCTGGAAAATCGGTACACTTACCTCTTCTATGGCCAGCCTACCAATCTTTACTATGGGGATTGTGCCTTTCCCCATATTGCGCTCATCTAGACATGCAATATCAGTCCAGATTCTTTTAAAAAGGGAGAAGGATAAGCAGAAATACATATGGGCAAATAGTGGGACATTGCATGCTGAAAGATTTGTATGAGCATGCGCCCAATGACTAAGTGGATTTGGCGGAATGTGATGGGTGACGGTGGCCTTGGTTGGACCTTATAGAGGCCAATTATCTTTAGGGCCAATCTTTCACCATGTGTCCTAGGACCAAGGCATGTTTTCGTCTATTAACATGGGGAGGTACAAACACCCTCACTAGTAGAAAATGGGGCATCCATCTAAGCCTTTGGTACCGGTCCCTTACGAACCGGTACCAAAGGGGTCATTTGCACTGGTTTGGGGGATCAGGCGGGCGAGGAGCTCTGGCACCGGTTTGGGAGGGCTTTCGTACCGGTTCGTTAGGAGAACCGATACGAAAGGTCTTCGGCCAAAATTCAGGCCGCGCGGTGGGGCCAGGGCTGGACCTTGGTGCCGGTTCGTACACGAACCGGTACCAAAGGGTGCCACCTATATTATCACATCGCGCGCCCGTCCCTGGCTCTCATTTTTCTCTTCTCTCTCACACTCTAAATTTTTGCACCTCTCACACTCCAACAAATCTCTATTTCTCTCCACCATTTAACAAGATTAAGGGCATACATCTATCCAAGGGTTAGCAATATCATCCTTTCTTCCGGCGTTCCTAATTTAGCTTATTTCTTTGGTAGTTTAACTCGTACTATTTTTTAGTGCTAGCAAGGTGTTCGATGAAATGCCTAAGTTAGGGATTTTATTTATTTATATGCAATTTGAGCTGAAATTATGGTATGTTTTGTAGGTTTTAATTAGTATCATCCCCGTCCTCACCGCCGTCGATCGCCAGCGTCGTCCCTAGCCGGCACCGTACCACTCGGTGAGCCCTTCTTTTTTATAAAAAAAATTAGTTTTAGTGATGAACTTGAATATAATTAAGTTGGTCACTATATATCCACGATGTGGTGTAATAATGATTTTGATATACATAATTAATGCAGATGAGTCGACAATGGATGTACGGTGACCGGTGCCATCCCGAGTTCATTAATGGCATGCATTATTTCTCAACGTGGTGAGGCAAACAGGCGGTCGAATGGTTTCATCTATTGTCCATGTAGTTCCTGTAAGAATATGAAGAGATTACTCTACCTCAAGACCATTCACGTCCACTGCTGGAGAACGGTTTCATGCCCAGCTAATTGTTGGACCAAGCATGGAGAAGAGGGGTATATTGGAAGACAACGAAGAAGAAGAGGATAGTGACAACTATCCTATATTCACTGAAGACGGTGATAGTAGAATGGGGGAGACGAAGCTGAAGAAGAGCCCATTTTTGATGAGCCGATTTTTGATGACCGGATGACGATTTGGGTCGGGCCATTCTTGATGCGAAGATGAACTGCGGAAATAAAAAGGGAGAGGTTGAAGTTGGAGAAAATGTTAGAGGATCACAACAAACTGTTGTACCCCAAATTGCGAAAATGGCCAGAAAAAGCTGGGTACCACGCTGGAATTGCTGCAATGGAAGGCAGAGAATGGTACTTCTGACAAGGGATTGAAAGTTGCTGAAAATAATAAAGAAGAGCTTCCAGGGGAGAACGTATTGCCCTCTAGTACGTACGAAGCAAAGAAGGTTGTCTGCCCTCTAGGATAGAGGTGCAGAAGATACATGCATGCATCAATGACTGCATCCTCTACCGCAAGGAGTACGAGAATTTGAATGCATGCCCGGTATGTAGTGCATTGAGGTATAAGATCAGGCGAGATGACCCTGGCGATGTTGAGGGCGAGTCCAACCCCAGGAAAAGGGTTCCTGCGAAGGTGATGTGGTATGCTCCTATAATACCACGGTTGAACGTTTGTTCCAGACAAAGAGCATGCCAAGTTGTTGCGATGGCCCAAAGAGGACCGTAGAAAGATGTGATGCTGAGACCACGCTGACGGGTGCCAGTGGAGAAAAATCGACAGAGAGTTCAAGTCATTTTCAGATGATGCAAAGGAACTTAAGATTTGGTCTAAGTACAGATGGCTTTAATCCTTTCGGGGAGCAGAGCTCCATTATAGCACCTGGCCAGTGACTCTATGTATCTATAACCTTCCTCCTTGGTGTGCATGAAGCGGAAGTTCATTATGATGCCAGTGCTCATCCAAGGCCCGAAGCAAAACCGGCAACGATATTGATGTGTACCTGAGGCCATTGGTTGAAGAACTTTTAGAGTTGTGGCGTGAAGAAGGTGTACCGTGTGGAATGAGCACGAACAAAAGGAATTTAACCTATGAGCGTGTTATTTGTAACCATCAATGATTGGCTGCTCTTGGTAACATTTCAGGCAGTCAAACAAGGGATACAATGCATGCACACACTTTTAGGTGAGACTGACAGTAAATATTTGGGAAACAAGAATGTGTACCTGGGGGCATCGTCGATTCTTCCAAAACAACATCACGTAGAAAGAGAGGAAAGCATTTCGGAGGTGAGGCAGATAACCGAACGAAGCCTACCGCCCTACTGGGGAAGTTATATATGATATGGTCAAGGATTAAAAGTGATCTTTGGAAAGGGTCCTGGCGGACAATCTGTTCCGCATGATGTTGACGGACATGTACCCATGTGGAAGAAGAAGTCGATATTTTGGGAGCTACCTACTGGAAATTCTTAGAGGTTCACTCTGCAATCGACGTGATGCACGTGACGAAAAATCTTTGCGTGAACCTGCTAAACTTCTGTGCGTGTATGGGAAGACAAAAGATACACCGGATGCACGGCAGGACCAGCAAAGTATCCACGAAGGAAACAACCTGAATCCAGAGAAGTATCAAGGTCCTGCCAGCTGACGCTCTTACCAAAGAGGAGAAGGAGATTTTTTTTGAAAGTCCTGAGTAGCATCAGGTCCCGTGGCTTCTCGTGAATATAAAGGGAATAATAAACATGTCAGAGAAAAAGTTTCAAAACCTAAAGTCTCATGCTGCCACGTGATTATGACACAATACTTCCGGTTGCTGAGGGGGCTTCTGCCGGAAAATGTTCGAGTACCCATCGTGAAGCTATGTGCGTCCTCAATGCAATTTCTCAGAAGGTGATCAATCCACTTACTCTACAAAATTTACGAAGGATGTGGTGCAATGTTAGTCAGCTTCGAGTTGGTGTTCCCACCATCCTCTCAATATTATGACACATCTCCTAGTTCACGGTCGAAGAGATGGCGTTCTCGGTCCTTGTATTTTTACACAACATGTTCCCCTTGGAGAGATTCAGGAGTCTTAAAGAAGTACGTCATAACCGTGCTAGGCCAGAAAGGAAGCTCTCCAAGGCTAGGAAAGAGGAGCGGAGGCAGAGTAGGTAGAGTACGCGTGGGGGACGTCTATGGGGAGCACTAGGCGCAGGTAAGGACAAACCGCCCCGACAGTTATAATTTGGGAGAAGAGAGAGATACAAGGGAGCATCATAAGACAGATGTCGCTGCGACGAGTGGAAGGAACGGGAGGGGAGAAAGGCAGACATGTGAAAGGGGATCCATCTAGTTTAAATAAAAAAAAGTTAGTCCAGTACCTCAACTAAAGTCGTGGCGATAAAACTAATTGGTATAAGGAACAAGTTCCGTTTTCGTATTGCGTTTTACGTCATCCTCATAGACCAACCACCTGTATTTTAGCGCGCTTTCAGACACGCCTTGCAAACACTTCCATGTTCGTACTTTGTCCGTTGTGGTATTCGAAGGTTGGTTGCTGTGCAGTATCGTCCCCTCACAAAGGGAACACAAGGATATCTTACGATCTCAAATATCCTCGGAGCAACGTGAAGATGCGCATGAGACCTGCGACCGAACAACCATGAAGATTTGGCCTGGTTTGGTTGCAAACACGTCTACATGAATGTCAATGATGAAGAGAGCCTATACTTGTTGGCCAAGCAACCATCTTCGACTATATCGACTTTCAAGGGTATGAGATAATGGAATACATTAACGTTCGCCCAAGATATAAAAGAGCACCAACCAAAACAGTGTGGTGTCCGCTTCGGAGGCAGGAAGATGGCAACTGGGAAAAGGTCACATATTATGGGTCATAGAGGGATATGGAACTTGACTATGGACCGGAATTTCAAGATCCCTTTGTTCGGTGCAAATGGTTCAACTGAAAGAGGGGTACAGGTTAGACCCGCAGTACGGAATGACTACAGTGGGATCTCAGAGAATCTAGGGTACGCACCGAAACCATTCGTCCTAGCCAGGAAGTGGCTCAGGTTTTTGTATGTGAAGGACATTCTACCAAACCGAAGAAAAGAAAAGAAAAAAGCAAGGCAAGAGGACATCATAGATGAGCCAAAGGGGCGGCACATAGTTCTTCAGGAAAAAGAAACATCGTGGGGGAGTAGAGGACAAGGACAGACATGTAGAAGATTATAATAAGTTTGATATATTCGACCCTTCAAGGTAAAAAAACTGACCAAAGCATCTCTTAAATAAGTGAAGATGTCCATGGTTGCGTCGCAGTCAGAAGAAAAGGGAACACACGAAGAAAACTCAGAAGACTAGCTAGATAAGGGATATAACTTGTGTATCTCAATATGGAAATCACTTTTGTGTAATGATGTTACAGTATGTAAGATATTAACAATGGAGATGGTTGGCTTGTTTTTACTAGTTAAGTAGTTGGACGGCTTGACGGGAAATTTTCCGAGGCGGAACTTCCGAATATGCCATAGGGCATGTGCCACCAAGGGCATATTCGAGAAGTTCGCCACGGAGCGATTTCCAACCCTTTCCCACACATTGTTAGAGGAGATGGAGAGTCTTTCACGGGCTGCAGGACGGCGTCGTGGCGGGAGTAAAGAAAAGAAATGAGAAAAGAAAAAAAAAAATTAAAAGAAAAAGAAAAGAAAAGAAAAAAAGAGTAGAAAAAGTTGAAAAGGAAAGAAAAAAAGAAGTAGAAAAAAAGAAAAAAGAATTAGAAAAGAAAGAAAAGAAAAGAAATAGAAAAAAGAAACACCAAAAGAAAGAGAAACAGAAAAGAAAAAGAATAGAAAAAGAAATAGAAAAAGAATAGAAAAAGAAATAGAAAAGAAATAGAAAAAAGAACAGAAAAGAAAAGAAAAAAAAAAGAAATGAAAAGAAAAGAGAAAAGAAAAAAAGAAATAGAAAAGAAAACAAAAAAAAGAAAGAAAACAGCAAAAGAAAAAAGAAAATTAAAAAAAAACCCTTTGGCACCGGTTGGTACCCACCAACCGGTACGAAAGACTTTGGAGGAGGCACCCGGTAAAAACTCTAGCGCCTTGAAGGTGAGAGCAGCCGAGCGCGCAATAGTGCCAAAAACAACAGCAGCCCCACAGCAAAAGGCAGGAGACGCAGTGGGAAACACAGACGAGCGCGCGAAGAAGAGGAGAATAGACGACGCAGTAAGCGGCGCGTGAGTGCGAGTGCGAAGGAACACAGACCGAGCAGCAGGGTCGCCGTCGTCGCCGCGTGCCCGCGCTCCACTCTCCCCGCGCCGGCAACCCGAGGTGAGGACCGCCCCTCCTCTCCCTCCCGCCTCGTACCTCGCCTCAAGGCGACGCGAGCCTGCCGGGAGGAGACCGAAACGAGCGTCGAAGCCGCCCGGCGCTCGCTGGCGGCCTCCCTCACCGCACGCCCGACGGCCTGTTCGACGAAAATGCGCGCCGCGGCCATCTACCCCTGGTAGCCGCCGTGCGGAGGGGTAGGCGACGGCGGAATGGCCATAGCCGTGCTTGCTGAACAGGCCGCCCGCCCGACCGTGCTGACTCGTGGCCGCCGTATCCGTGTGCTGCCGTACCCATGCTCGTGGCCGTGCCATGGCCGTGGCTGGTACGTGCCCGCCCGTAGCCGTGCTCGGGCCGTGGCCGTGGCCGTGCTGCTGTACGTGCCCGCCGCCGCGTAGCCGTGCTGTTAGGCGCCGTGCCCCTGCTGCACACTACCCTGTGCTGATGCCATGGCCGCCGTACCCGTGCTCGTCGCCGCGTGTTGTCCATAGACTGCTGCCGTAGCCGCCGTGACCCTGCTGGCCGAGTCCGTACCCGTGGCCTTTGCTGCGCCGACGAGGTTGGACACGACCCCTTCACGCCGCCGTTGTGGGCCGCCCATGTCGTGGCGCCACCGGCCATGGTTGATCATAAACAAATTTTAAAAGTAAATCATCAACCTTTGGTGCTCGAAAAAATAGAAACGAATCCATTGAGAAGCTCTAAGTTTGCAACTCGTAAGAGAATTAAACGATCATCCCGTTTCAAAAAAAAAAGAAAAATAGAAACGAATCCATTGAGAAGCTCTAACGGGTCGAGAAATAGAGAGAAGAGCGAGAGGAGGAGGGGGGAACGCCGAGGTCCGTGGCCGTGGCGGTCCGTTAGGTTTTTGCTTTCTTCATTTGAATTGTTATCCATCTAGCAATATGTTATGATCATGACATGATGAATGAATAATTGCTTTCTAATTTTGTAGTGACATTGAGGTTATGGCGGACAGGCACCATTCGTCCGAGATGAGGATCAAGAAGAAGCGTGCCAGAAATTGATCTATGAGAGTGCCGTGTACGAAACCCGATGGAGATGGACAACCAGTTCGAGACTTTCTGAACGATTTCGGCGAGGACTTGAGTTCTGAACAAATTAGAAGAGACAACGAAGTGTCCATAACAAAAACTCCGGGCGGTGTATATATGTATAAGTCTATGTTCATCCCTGATGCATTCATTATTGTATGCACTTATTAACGAATAATTTTTTCTTTTAGCCTTCTGGATCATCGAGCAAGTCTGTTAAAACAAAAAAGAGAGGCCCGACGAGAGTGTTAAAGGGCGAGGGCAGGTTAGCCCTCACGGCATTTAAGGCTTATGGTGAACCGGAGCATCCCAAGAGCACTGCGCCACATTTACAAATCAAGCCGGAGTTCTTGTTAGGGACCATGTACCGATCAGCATTCAAGAGTGGCAAAGCCAGAGAAAGAAAGCGGGGACTGAAGAGCTTAGTTATGTCAACGACGCGATGAAATTTTTCTTTGGGAGAGTCTACTGACACGATTCAGCCTACCGGAAGACATGGGAAGGCCAGAAGATAAAGTCAAGGAATGGACATGGAAGAAGATGGCCATAACATTCCTCGACTGAAGAAATTATGGGACAAATATAAGAAATGAAGATCCAGTATTCGATGATAAATAGTGGAAGTAAAAGATCACGGCCCGCATTTAAGAGGTATAAGCAATCGTCTACTTTGTTGTCCCGAGTCGGTCACAAATACGAAAAATGCTTCAAAGAAGAAGAAACTTTGGCATCATTGGGGTCAGGTGGCTACAAGACTGCCATTCCGAAGTGGACAGCGTTTGAAAATAAACTGATGGATGCAGGAATCACTTCCAAGACATGGACTGGCCCGAACGGTCCAAGTTCTGGTTGTTCGCGCATGGGGCAGGGTTGGACCCAAAGACAGGGCTGATCGTTGCGCAGGGAAAATGGAAGGAAAAATTGAGGCAATCGTACCGAAGCTTGTGATGCATTGTGAAAAGGTCGAAAGGAGAGTACACTTCCCGATAGAGAATGACGAGCTGACACTCGCTCTGGGATCCTGAACACGTTGACGGGTACGAGCTCCCAGGTTCACCATGAAGGAAGCGTGGCCGGACAGCGCTGACACTTATAGAAGCCGTTCGCGAAAAGAAGAAGAAGGACGCCGACATGTTACAGGATTGTTAAATAGGGTGGAGGCACTGAGAGAAAAATCAGAGGGCACCTGATCAGCAGCTGTGTTACAGGATCCTCAAGCCGATGCTGCCCATCTCAGGAAGAAGCAGTGTGGGTTCCTCGCATCTTGACGGATTGGAGGAAGCTACCCCGTGGATTATGTCACGGAGAAGACAGATTGCGAGCTACATATGTATTCAGGACCGCGTCCGTTAAGGTGGCGGTCGGCTATGTTTACCCATGTGAAGATGGAACAACGCACCATCATATGCCCATTCCACCTGGCTGTGTCGTGTGTCGGGGTGGATGAATGAATTGTTCGGGTTTTGAAACAGTGGAGCTTGATATTCTAGAGTGTGACGATGAGAGGACACTGGCCGATGTCAAGCACGGTTTTCGCCCTATGGCCGAAGAAATACATCGTCCTTTGCAAAGGCCACCGACTCATCGTGGTAGCGGTCACGAGCAGCCGCAAATGCCATCGACTCTCCTGGTAGCAGTCCTCATGAGCAGCCAAGTCCACACCTACCTGAGAGGGACCCCAGCGTGAGTCCACCATCTCGAGATCTCGCGTAAGACAGCGCCCGTTAAGCGGAACGGTACACCGCCTAGGAAGAGATCTAGAAAGGAGAAACCCAAGCGCCCATTGAGAAGTTACCTTGGAAAAAAGTGGAAGAGGAAAAAAGGGAAACCGTTGAGTCCGAGCTGAGAGCCTTTTTTGCACCGAAAGTGCCAGAGATACTCTTTGAGAAGCACAGATCCGTGTATAGTGCGTGTACCGTTGAGAATCTATATGAACCTGTACCATCGCCGCCATCTGACTATAGGCGTTCGTATTGAAAGGTCGTTATTGACAAGATGATCGAGGCGCAAAACCCGTTCAATCGCGTATGAAGGGATAAAGGGTAACAACCAAGTCTACCAGCCGAAAACAAACCCGTTCAATCGGTCCCTCCTCTGAAGGTGTTGGGAAGGCCGTTCAAAAGTTCTCTACAAAACACAACCGATTACGCTTGCTGGAACGAGCATATCAATTTGTTCAAGGGAAAGATTTGGTCGAGAATCTCAGGAAGCTACCAACATGTTGCGTTAACTGCATTCGGTGGTACCTTAATGCCTCAAAGGGAGGGACCGAGACTATCATGGTGCGAGTTGAGGAAGAGCACTACTTCCAGGAATACTGTGTGAACGTTGACTTCAACGAGCTTTTCCAGTTATACAAATCTCCGGGCCTCGAACAAATCTATCATCAGTGCTTATTGTCTGTAAGTGATTTATTTAATTTGACAAGTCTTTAGCTCAGCTCGTTCATTGTCTGCAAATTATAATCTTTGTGCGCTATTATTTAGCAGATCGAAGATACTCGAATGCAAAAGGGACGAAATCACGAACATTGGGTTCATTGACCCGGACACAATGCATGTTAGAACCATAGAAGAACCCTCTATAACAAGGATACACCAGAGAATTTGCTAAGGTTTTTGAAGCGAAAAAGTGACAAAAGGCTAATAATTGGCTCTTACAACTTCCATGAGTCTTACATGTCTTATAACACATTTATTTTGCTCACCGTATGTCAAAATTTTAACTGATGACTTATTATATATGACCACACATATTTAAACGTGCGTTAGGTTTCATTTATTCTTCTCGTCATCAAAATGTACGATGGAGAAGAAGAGTTGATGTCTTGACTCACTAGCAAAAATTCAGAGAATATAACAAGTCTTGTTTTCTTATGCTAGAAGGTAATTTCAATTCTTATCGGTTGTGTTTCGTTAATTCCTGCTATAAACTAATTGAAAACTCTTTTATGCATTTTCTTTGGTCGGGCAGCCGTATGGGAAACTTTCATCAAGGAAGATAAGTCCCATGAATGGCACAACCGAAGCTGCGATGGCCGTGCGAAAGTAAGTAGTACTACCTAGGTCCACACACATTTATCATACTTGACTATTGTTTGATTGAATTTATATTCTTGTAAAGAAATGCCCCCGCAACAACCACAGGGATGATCTCTGTGGATACTACGTTGCGAGTACATCCACAGAATTGCGACGAGGAACGAATAATGAAAGAAAATAAAGAGGTACGAAAACATATCACAAATTTATTTTCTTATCATAAGTTGTGTCTGAGTTTCAGTAAAGGCGTTTGATTTTGATTGGATTTAATATATATAACACACACATAGCTCATGTATTCATTGTATCTTATTCTTTATTAGTGGCAAGAAAGCGGAACAAGCTCTCAATCGAGGAATCCGCTTCATAGCAATAGGCGAGGATATTGGCGGGGATTTTTCCTTCGGGGACGTCCTTACCACCATTCGCCAGAGTACCATATGAATGAAGATGTATCTGTTACATATAGTTTGAGTCGGAGAGCCAACTATGTACATGTAATAGACATATATAGAGTAGCCTCGGAGAGTACCACTATGAATGAAGATCGATCTTCATGCATGTACTACTTAATTTGCGATCTTAAGCAATTACATGTGTGTTATATTATATTGCACCAACTTGATATGCACACCTTGATTCTTCATTGTACTACCTAAACCCAAACGCGTTTCTGGTGCATCGACGCGATATAAACGCTACGATACCCCTAAACCCTCCAAAAACCCTAAACCCTGCCGCGGCAGAGATCATGCATTTTCTCTGCCGCGGGTGTGGCAACCTTTGGTACCAGGTTCGTATTACAAAACGGTACCAAAGTCCCTGGCCCTGAGCTCTCCTGGTGGCCGCGTGGGAGGCCCTTTAAGACCGGTTCGTAAGGAACCGGTACGAAAGGGGGGGGGCTTGTACCGGATTTTTTATCCGGGCGCCAACCGGTACGAAAGGCCCTCTGGAACGGTTTACGAATGCCCCTTTTCTTACTAGTGCTGTTCTGGATTGATCGGCGGCTTGATGACCGCCCCTTCGACAAACAATTCCCGCCGCTATCGCCATCTGGATCAGCCGGCATCTCCCTCTTCTTGAGGCGTCACTATAGGTTGTGTCGGCATATCCCTCTTCTTGTTTGGATTGGTGTCCTCCGGGCAATAGCCTATGTTCTTTGAGGGTCGTGCAGTCTCGTTTTGGCGTCGTTCCTTCTGTTTTGAAGTCATCGTGTGTAGAGACCTGGCTTGAAGGTTCTGTGATGCGTCTTTGATGAGTGCCGCTGGTCCGAATAGAAATTCACTGGGCGTAATGTACGCCAATGCCAGTGATTTCCAAGACGGGACTTTCTCGGAACCATCCGAGTCCCGCCCACCCACACCGCCACTCCCTATTCAACGCTCAAGGGTGGATGGTGCGTGACAAGGAAGCCAGTGTAGAAATTGTTGCTCTTCCCAGTGATCGGCGTTGGCCGAGACGTGGCTTTCAATGCTTGTTCACGAATGCTCCTTTGCGTTGTGTTTGTATTGTGTGCGGAGGCTTTTCTTTGGACTAGCTACGGGTGTGGGTTTGTTCTACAATTTTTGTTCTCTGCGACGAGTTGTAGTTATCTTGTCATTGTCTATCTGCTTTCTATAAAAAAAATATGATAAGCTTTGTTGTTACTCTCGGAAAAAGAAAAGAAGATAATATGAGAGTTAATAAAGCAAGAAGTTCCATCTAGAAATATCCTAAAGAACCCATTATGGAAAAAAAAAGCCGGCAACTAAGGCATGAGATCCTGCTTTAATCACGCCAACAATTTGAAACTGAGTATTAAATCTTCTAACAAACTGCCTTCAAATAACCGAATTATCTTGGCTGTTATCATTACCTCTAACCGGTACAGATTATTATTCATTGCCAAGAACTGCACTCTGCTTCGTGAATCTCGGACTGCTGGATCTTAAGAAACTAATATGATGCACTGACTTAAGGGATATAGATAAAGGTTGGGCATATCTACCTCTTACCGGAAGTTCATATTGACCACGCCTCCTAACATGAAGAAGCCATATATAGGCCATCGAGACCGATCGAGTACAACGGAACTACTATTATCTTAGGCTAATCTACAGCACCACTGTTGGTTCGATCCGCATGCATCACGCGCGACAGACAGAAATGGGAAGACTGCTCGACGGTCAGAAGTCTAGGCGATCCGCACTCCCAGTCCAGCCCGGACGCGACCATTTCCGTAGTGAAAGGAACGTACCTCCTGGCAGGGAGATTAATAATGCACAAGCATTAGATCGCAATCAGATATATTCCAAGAGCAGGCCTTAGGTGGTTGGTTGTAGATTGTTTCTGAATTCTGCATGCATCGTTAAGTTTCAGTGCACGCACTCCGATTCTCCATGAAGCTGGTGGCGGTGGGGGGCGGAGAACGATGATGGCGGGCGCGGCGGGCTGATGAAGCCCTCCTCCACGGCCTGGTCGCATGCAGGTCAGCAGCGAGTCGTAGTACCACCTCCACATTCAGTCAGACCGACCGGCTTTGTGATGGATCCCTAGCTGCCGCCCACGTGATCACCTCCAGCAGCTCCTTTCCAGCCGTCCCTTACCCCACTTAATCAACCGGCAACAACACCAAATTTCAGATTTAAAGGCTGTCACCGTCAACTACAACAACGGGAGGACAGCATGCCAGAGAAGCATTTAGCATGTCTACAGAGAGGCCATGAATATGGGAATATATGGAGGGGCCAACCTTGACCTGACCGACAGGGCTGGGGACCAGGGAGCTGCAGGGGTAGGACAAAGCCGAGAGGTGTGACAATGAATGGGTACCGGCAGGGATGAGGGTCGGTAATTTAAAAAGAACGGGGGGGTGGGGGAGGCGGGGGTAGTGGTGGCTAATGAGGCGTGAGCGTACCGGGGGCAGGGGCTTATGAAGGCCGTTCGGAAAGAGGGGGGGGATGGCAAAAATTCTCGGGGGGGCCTTTGCGCTGGTGTGCCATTGTCGCCCACGGGGGGGGGCCTCCACCTCACCAACACACCCAATCTTGCCCCAGGACCTGATATCTTGGCACCAACAAGCAAGGGACCATCACTTTCGTGAGCAACATGAAATTTTAATTCCCATTGGCTGGGGCTGGCGCAAAAACCGCCGCAAGGGCATGCAGCAGAAAGAAAAAAATTGCCAGAAGGGGATTGGCATGCCCAAGGAAAAGATTAAATGTGTTGGGCGTATTGATCCCACTGGGCCGGCATGAAGTTGGCCGCATGTCGTGCGCACCGCAAAAACAAGGTGGGACCACAGGGGTTGGGGATTTTGTATGCCGTTTTGCCCCGGGGGGCCCCGGGGCGCGTCGGGCGGGGAGGAGGTGGTGCGACGGACAGTTCCCACCGGGACATTTGTTTTTTACTCTTGTTTCTTGAAGTGGGCTGTGGGCTAAAGGGGGGGCACGATGTTGGTTATGATACCGGGGGCAACATTCCTACTACAAATAAAGGCCCAAAAAAACGCTGCCACCGATAGTTGGCACGAGTTTGGGGCATTCCCCGCTCCCTGTTGACTCCGGGTCGTCAGGTGTATTAAAGGGTGGCAAGGCCGGCCCCCACCCCCACGGGCTGGCTGGTTACGTAAAAGCTTACCACCTGTTATAAGGACCACCGTGACGCCCGGTTTTCCAAGCCCAGGCCGTTGAGCTATCCCGTACCGTGTCTTGTGGCTCTTCTCTGCAAGGGGCTGAGGTGCAACCCCCCTTCCCAGCCTGGGCTCCAATAGCATCCTGTATGTTTGTCTGCGTCTTGGCTTTGGGCATGGGGGGGAACGAGACCTTTCTCATACCGGCGCACCTTATGCGCACGGAAAAAAAAAAAAAAAGCTTGCGGGCGTGATTGCCCTTTCTTTTCGCGCCTCCACGCTTTTTTACCGGTTTGTTTTATGTCTCCCCCACGACCCGGATTGGGATTTTCTTTGCGGGGCTCCCGTTTTTACCCGTACCGTGTGGGGTTTGGTTTGGTGTTTCCTGCTGAATTTTTATGTGGGGGCTTTGCGTTTTTGAGTTTAAAGTTCTTTTTTATTGCGACAACAAAAAACGTTTATCGAAGCTTTCATGTTTTATTCGGGGGTTACGTTGTTGCTTTGTTTCACTAGGAATAGTCTAGTTTATAACGGGTCGCTCCCCCCCCTTTTTTTTGGTCCCCCTTTTTTTTTTGTCTTCTTCTTTTTTGACGTCATCACATTATAACTCCATTCCCCTTTCGTTTCAACCCTGTAGACAGTTTTAATTATCTTGCCTGCGACCACAAGAAATATACTGAGAGGATTTTTTTGGCATATTCATTGATGTTATCGATTTTTTTTTTTTACTTGTATCCCACACAATAACCCATGATTTACCAGGTGGTGTTGGGGCGGGTCATTAGGCCATGGGGACGTTTAAGCTAGTTTTTCAAAATGAGGTCTTCGGGGTACGCTTAATCCTATGGCCTTACTCTATACAAAACAACCAGATTTAAACCCCTATTCGCACTGGTGGATTAGGGGCAGGTATCATACACTAATGTCATATCATGAATAATTACTAGATATGGGACTTACACTTTGGTCATGGGACGACCCAGGCCTTTAGGATCAGGCCAAAAAAAAAACACTTTACTTTTGCAGGAAGTGTAGGAACCGGGGGGGGGGGGGGGGGGGGGGGGGCAACATAATTAGTTAGTCCCCTAGGCGTCCGTGGAGTACCTCTCTTTTATACTTTTTTTGTTACAGGTGGGCCCATTCCCCAAAGGGATTCAGTCGACCCCCCCGGGCTTCTAGTTGTCATTCCTGAATCGCAGGGCTCGAAAAAAGATGTTATCCCGAAGGTTAATGCCCCATGTGGCTTTTTTATTGTTCTTCGCTACCAGATTGAAAAATTAGTAACTAACTGTCCCACTAGTAAATAAGTTGTTGGTATTTTTTGTCCTTTAGTTGCTCTACTAGGGAGGGGGGGGAAACAATCATAAATGTAGTTGCAAGCCCTGCATACCCTCGGCCGGGGAGGCCACATTTTGAGGGAGTGCTTTTGGGGGGAATGGGCACCTCCTTGCCTACGCGTGCATTTCTTATTAAAAGGGGGCAAGGCACCAGGTGATGAAGTGGGGGGGAACGGGATTTATAAAAGGATTATGTAAGGGAAATGAAACATTACAACACCAACTTGTTTATCGCACCATTTTTAGTAACAAGTTACTTGGGCTTGAATTGAAAAACCCACTAATTGCATAGACTTGCTTGCATGGGTGGGCAAAAACTTGCAACAAACTTATTACGATGGGGGAACGTGCCTTGGCCGGCCCCGTGGGTTAAGGGACCCGGCCTGCGAGGACGAGGGGCCAACCCATCAAACGGCCCGATGTGCTGGCCGGGCCCCGCCGGTTTTACACAACCAAGGTCCGATTGGCACCCCGGCCCACCCCTGGCATCCATTTTTTACCGTTGGTCAAGCTAGCTGCTTACGTCCCAGCTACGTATACCCACCCGTACCATACGTTTAACCTGGTTTTCTCCGCTAAGTTATATTATTGGAGAATTTCTTGGACTGGCAAATACACACCGGTAACAGTTCACGTTTCAGGGGGGGGGGGGCCGCGGGCCTCGCCGGTCCGGACCAGTTACCGTACGTGTTTACGTAGATAATTCGAGGGGGACTGCTGGAGTGATTGAGTCCCCCGGGAATGACAGTGTCCCGTGTACAAGTAATTACTAGTTAAGCTTAGGACCCAAGAATTGTCGCTTTACGTTTTCGTTTAGTTCGAGGTGATTAATTTAAACCCTACCACATTCCATGTTGAATTGTTTTCTGTGGCCCCGTTGGGGGAGACGGGTACCGTTTTGGTTTGCGTAGACGTTACCTCTTTGACGGGCTTTTTAACCACTTGTGGCTCGTACTCCCCCCGCATAATACCCCCCGGCTCTACCTCCAGTGATCGGCCTTGGCAATTTGGCCATTCCGCCGATACTTTTACTACTTGACAGGAGGAGGAGGAACTTTGAAATGCTCGACAGATTCGGGTCCTTTGTGCTTTGTATCCCATTTGCTGGATGGGTCCTTTGCCACCCCATGGGGGGATCAGGGGACCCCGGGGGGTACCGAGTGGAACACGGGAAGTAAATGTGTGGCTACAAGATTCCTCCCAGGTTCGACTCCAATTCTGATGGATAGGTTATGTTAAAGGCAAGCTCTTGGCCCTTACCCACCACCAGTTGCTGCACTGAGAAACAGGCTGCTTTGGGCAACAGTGGGGAAGGGTATCATCGAGCTCACCCGTACTGGTAAATAAAAAGGAGGAACAGTTTGTGTCCAGTTTTTTTGGGAACTCCCCCACGGTTTTGTGGTCTTATCTATCTATTCTAATTACTTGTCGACTCTAAAAAGAAAATAATCTTGCAGGGGGTCTGAAGCACCACAAATTTCACAGAACATTGGTCATTAAATCTGTTTTGGCCAAAAATTTAGGGGGGAAAAATAAAAATAAATTTGGGTCAACGATGGCGATTAGGGGAAGAGAATGACCGCGGTTCGGAATTTTGTGCCGGCGTCAATTTTGTGCTAGCTGGATTAGTTGCTTGCATGTGATAATATACATTAAAATTTAAAAGATTTCTTAAATCAAATTCTTCTTCAAAGGTGAGGGGGTGCTCCAGGACCATAACAGGTAACAGGGGGGGTACTAAACCTTGCTTACATTCACTTCTGGGCTTACCACGCAATTTAGTTGCGCTAATAAGTTTATTACCCCCCGGCTTTTGCTCTAGGGCTATTGTGGCTGCAGAAATTTTTCATTTTTCAGCGACCCGAAACCAAGGAATAGGAAAAAACGTCCCGATCGTGTTTGCCCGGGGGCCGACCCCCGGCACCTCACAACAAATACCCTTGTTGCGAATCAATCGATCGGGAGGGGAACCAGGAGGCTTGAAGCTGTGGCGTTTTGTTTTGGCTTTAATCGGGTCTGGGTAGGAATAGATGGAGTGTCATCGTGGTTCTACGTACACGAGCTGGGTTGGTGGCACGATAGGGGTTCGATGGCGGGCGGTCCCGTTTCCGGTAAAAAGGCATGATTCTTTGTGGGCCCCTGGGCTGCTGCTTCGCCAGAAGACGCAAACATTCCTATTGAAAACCTACACGTGCTCGCCTTTGGCCATACATTCCCCCTGGGTCCTTCTTCCCTTTCTTCCCTCTTGCTCATCTTCTGGTGCTCTGGTTGTGTGTTTTTTTGCTTGGGTGTGCTGGACACACACAACAATGACCCGCACGACATGTCCTGTCAGTTTGGCCGGCAAAAAAATCCGACTTCCCTATATAAAGCGTTTGGGCGGGGCTGGACCGAGGATTGATTGGAGAGAGCTGTGAGGAGAGGATATGATAACATTCAACCGGAATCTTTGTTTGCGAGTGTTGCGGGTACTGGTATTGGGGGGTGTTTTGAATGGTATATTGGGGGCCGGCACTGTCTGTTTGCAAACAGAAGGAAAATGCCCCTTGGAAGGAAAAGCGGTATTAACAACAAAAAGGAACCAAACTTTCTTGAGTGGGCAATGGGCGATTGGAAAAAGGCAAAATTTTATATTTGGGGAAACTAAATTTTGTAGTCAGGCGTGGACTTGAATTGTTGCATTTAACAACTTCATTAAAAATCGTGTTAAAACAATTTGTTTTACTTCCGTTATTTTGGCAGTCCCTTTCACAAAAAATATGCATTCTGATCTGTTTTTGGATCGGCTACGGCCTGTATGCAAAATAATTTTAATTTAGGTGGGAACACCCCTGCTATTTGCATACAAATTTCAGGGGGAAAAAACTTTTATAGGACTATGTATTTTTTGGAGGCCCACCCCCCCCCGGTTTTCCGTCCAAACCGGCCGGGGCTGTTACGCATGCATGAGTGGCCTTTATTGCCAAAAAACCCGGTCGGCCGTGTTTGTTACAGGATCTTTTAGGGAGAAAGAGGTAAGGAGAAGATAAATCCAAGGTTCCCGAACACCAGTTTTTTGTTAAATTTTTCCTCTTCAGTTCGGACCTTTTTATGGATTAACCTGAGAGGTAAAATTTGACAGACCCCGCCTCCATCCAATGGGTGTCCCTTTGTAAGCCCTCAATTTTCGCAGTGGAGGGAAAACAAACAAAAATCACTACATTAAAACAAACCCAAAAAAAAAATGATATAACAAAGCCGGATATTAGTCCCTTCAAATCGTTAAAAAAAATTTTATAACTACTTGACATGTAATATAGGGAAGTGCCTAACAATCCCTTTCTTTTCCCCGGGCAACTCGTTGGTACACTGAATTTTAAAAACGAAACAATGGGTGTAAGCCCCGTGTTTTCCCTCCGGAAAGCGCCTTAATTTTGCTTTTGACAATAATTATTACAGGCTGGGGTGGGGGGAACCCAAAAAAGTTTTAAATGGATCAATCCGCAAGCGGAGGCCTGCCTTTTGGCAAAAATCATGCAAAGCACCAAGGGTATGGTATTCGAAAAAGAATCCCCCCCTTGGCAGTTGCCGTGTCTCTTCACAGGGAACTTACAGACGGAACGGCCCCAGAAGAAACTGTTGATCTTTCTAGGGTCCTTTTTGTTGTGCTGTGCACCATATTTTCCTAATCCACTCACAATGCCTTCATTTGGAGCCTTAACACGCCGAACACTGCGTGGATGTTGAATCCCTCATTATGGAAAATAGGCTTTCGTATAGTCCCACCACACCAATTTAGTTTGGGCAGCAGAGATGGTTTTTTTTCTTTTGTTTGGGACAATCCGAATTTTCAGGAGATGCGGTGAATGGGCATTCGCAATTATCACACACAGTGGTTCGCATTTAGACACACGGGGGGCAACGCCGGCAGAAGTCGGCTACAATTTGCCCCCCGTATTGGAAAAAACACCATCCCCGGTTTTTTCATTCGTGAAAGAGGCGGGGGTCACTTGCGGGGGCCAAGGGCCGAGGAAGGGGAAGAGTCGGGGGGGGACATTTATTTATTTGGGGGCGTAAGTTTTTCGGCCAGATTGGGGGGGGGACAGTGGGTTTCCCTTTTTTTTTTTTTTTTTTTCCTTCCCCCGATTTCCGAAGAGGTGTATTCTTGGGAGTTTTGTGCTTAGTTACACGCCCTCTAAGTCACACACATTCAAAAACTTACCAAAACAACATACTACACTAAAGCTTTTTTTCTTGGGGTTTGTGCCCTCCGCCCCTGGTTTGCGGTTTTATGCGAGCTTAAAGGCCGGTTTGAAATGATGAAAGGGGAAAAGGTTTTCTTCCAAGCGTCCCTTTGTAGTTTTTTTTGCCTCCCTGTTCACGGCGCTACCATGCCATATTTTCAAAAGTTTAACCGTCGGCCCCAAATATATGTGGGCCCGGTATGTTTCAAAAAAATTAGGCAGTTAGCTTAGCGTGGCTCCCTGCGGTTTTGGGAGGGTACTAATATATCATGACCCGGTGGTCTTTAGGGGTTCCAAAAGGTTAGGCCTTTCTGTTTCGGATTGCCCCCAAAATCGCGAGTGCCAAATGGGAAAAGTGGTTGGGAACTCGGCTGTTTGGGGATTGTGGAAAAAACACAAGGGCCCCTGGGAATTGTTTTTGGGCTTGCGGGTTTTGCGGATGAGTTTGAAGGGTAGGCCACATAGGTTCGAGTCCAAAAAGGACTCGGGTAAGTGTCGGGAATAAATTTGTCCGACCGTATTTGGAACCCCTTGGTGGTTGTCAACGGGGAACGAGCAGGGGATGAAGGAATTTATGACCTGTCCTTCTCAAAAATTCGGGGTTATGCTGGCTTGTAGGAACCATGCCCCACATTTCGTTAGACGGGCGTCGTAAACCAAGCTCCATATTTTGGGGAGATTTGCAGGTAGACTAGTCTTCTGTACTAAGGTTTGGCTCGTCGTCGTTGCAGGCTTGGGGAAATGTGGGTTTTGAGTAAAAAAAATGGACACTTCCAAACCGGTTCATGTGTTGGTAGAGGAAAAAGGACCAGATAAAACCCAAGGGGCCCCCAATTGGGGGCGGAAGGGAGCACAAACTTGATTTTGGTGTATTCTTTTTAAACCCAAAGACGGGACCTCCTTGACCCAGTTCGTGCCCCGGCCTACGTGACTTGTGTTTTTACCCTGGACAGGGACCCCCACAATAGGGGAAGTTGTGGGGTAAGACTTAGTCCCCTTATAAAAGGCGTTTCTCTGATTTTCTTTGGAATGGGCCTCCAGCAGTGGAGGGTGCGGATTAGAAAGGGAAAACACCTCATTGGGCATTATTAGATTGGGCACAAGGGCGCGTTTGAATGGTAGTAAATAAAAGAGCGGGGGCGGACCAGGGTGGGGATATATTGCCCCTTCCCCCCCTCCCCGGGTGCCCCGCCAAAAGGAAGAGGGCAACAAAAAGGCCCCTCCAACCAGCCAAAGACGGGCGGATCGGGGTACCCTTGTCAATTCATTGAATTAGAAAGGAAAGTCAGGCCATGGGTGTAGTTTGTGAGTGGAGAGGAGGCAAGACCATAGTTTAACAGATTGGGGGGGGAAGGGTGGCAAAACTGGGGGGCAAGGCCCCAGGGTTGCGGCCAACAAGGGCCTAGCAGGAGAGATCCCGGGGCCCTCGCGTGGATCGGGGCAAAGGGTGCTTTGTGGAAATTTTGATTTATTTAGGGACCAGTTGTCAGCATCAGACAGAATTGTAAGCTAGGTCATTAGTTTCGAGAGGTCCGAAGCTTGAGTGATCCTCCCCTCGGGTCACCAGCCCGAGCCGCCTGGAGAGCCGGGCTCCCGGGGGGGGACTTTTCCGCCATCGGGGAATTTAATTAATTAAATAATTCCAGAAATTGATTTAAACTTTGAAAAATCATATCTTTTAAACCGTAACTCCGATGAGAATAATTTACATATGAAAAATGATCAGAAAAATGTGACGAATCCAAATACGCTACCCACATACCTGTAGGATGCCCCTAGCCATCTGAACTTGCAACTTTTTGCCTGTTTCTGGCAGGTGAATAGTGCATGACTTTAATAAAATAAATCCAATTAGATTCCTAAAAATGTCTAATGCACTTAGTTAGGCTGTATATCACCCTGGCCCTGCGTTTAGACATGTCATGCATCCCTGTTGCATCATTGCCGTGTGTTTACTGTTTCTTCCCCCTCTTCTCTTCGGTAGACTACGAGACCGACGCAGCTGCTGGTGCCCCGACCGACTACGTTGTTGACGACCCCTACTTGCCAGAGCAACCAGGCAAGCCCCCCCCCCTGATCACCAGATATCGCCTATTCTTCTCTATACTGCTTGCATTAGAGTAGTGTAGCCTGTTACTGCTTTCGGTTAATCCTATTCTGCTGCATAGCCTGTCATTGTTGCTACTGTTGTTGATACCTTACCTGCAATCCTAAATGCCTAGTGTAGGATGCTAGTTTGTCATCAGTGGCCCTACATTCTCGTCTGTCTACTATGCTACATTATTGGGCCGTGCTCGCCACGGGTGGCGATTGCGGATATGTATACTACTTACATGTGACATCAGATGGATACTAAAGTCGGGTCGGCTCGTGGAGCACCCGCAGGTGATTCACGAATGGGGGCTGAAAGGATTGGCCTTCTCGACGGCCCCCTAAGTGACTCTTTGTTGTGGAGCGGCAGGGCAGGTTGTGACCACCTAGGAGAGAGGTGGGCCTGGCCCTGGTCGTCGTCCGCGGTGATCTCATAATAACACGTTTAACGAGAATTAAGGTCATCATTTCCCCGTGTTGTTGCCAAGTCTTTAAACAACAATGACCTCCTCATTCAGTTAATCAGCTCTCACACGCATCCAATTTCTCCGATCTCTACACACATGCAAGGACCCACATCAAACGGATTAGATGGAAATAACGTGCACTTGAAAAAAGCAAACTGTTAAAAAGTACAGTTAGTCTAAACAGGGAATAATGACGCATTTACAATGAAGTCGTCCAATAAGGGAATAATGTACACTTGTATAATGAATAATGATAGCTTGAGAAGTGCAAGATTTTCCTTGTGGTTGTTGTTATTTGTATGTATTTGCAGTTGTTTTGAGACTCATAGGCTCTAGGTTTCATTTTTCGTACATAACTTCCGAAAATTTATAAATTCAATGTGGGAAGAAATTCCTACAGTTCGGGTTAAAAAAAAAGACACGGCGGGGCCGGTGCCTAATGCGTTGGCTAGGGTGGTTGCTTGCACCCATTGGAAAGCCTACAAGGAATGTGGAATTTCCTATATCAAGAATTCAAGATGCTCTCCATCAGAGCAGATAAGAGTACTACATACCTTGCAGTTGGTTTGGCTGGTAGTTGAGGAAATAGGTCACCCCCAGCGAGGTTCTGTTGGCCGGGCAACTTCTCAGGAGCGCGGCAAAGCAGGCGACCCTTTGGCTGCGTGCTCCTCCTCGTTTTTGTTTTAACACTAGGGATGATTTGGCAGGCACGCTCGGAGGAGACCATCGGATGGGGATGAGCGAAGATTGTTTTTTGCGGATATGGAGATGCCAGATTGGGAGGAGACATGGAAATGCATTGTCCATGGCTTGCCCGCCTGGTTGGAAAGTTTTCAAGGTAGAAGAAGCTAGATTGTTGTACAGCTAGCTAGTGGGGTGAGAAGAGGAAGGCAAGGTGCGACGGGGAGGAAGAAGCAGAGACCGGGTGGATGGGTGCCGGTGGGGTGCGGGGGGAGCGGGAGCGTGCTCGAGCCCACCATCACGCACCGGATTCGTCAGCGTCGTGCGGAACTAATCCGGTTGGCAGCTCGAGCTGAGAAATTTTCAACGGGCTTTGCGTTTGCTTCATTTATTTTGTCCTCGACCAAGATGACGATATAATCATGCAGTGCAGTTGCCCCCGGATTTACCCGGTTCGGGTGCGGCCAGGTCTCATCGACTGAGACTTAATCAAATCTCGGACAAAGTGACATAGTATATAAAAAAAGAGAAAAAAACTAAAAAGAAAATTTTGGATGATCACCATAAAAGATCAAAGGCAATAGCATCGATTCAGACATAATCAAGTCTCACAAGAGAATGGACATAGCAAAATTGTTATACGGTGCAGTGGTCGGTGGTTGATAACTTGGAAAGGGTTAAATTTGATTTTAATTTAGAGGAGGCAATGTAAAATTTTTGATTCCCCACACCCCCACCCCCACCCCCCGGAGCAGAAAAGGGTTAGATTTATTTTATTTCATAGGAGATGTTCAAATTTGATCGGACGGAGATCCTGTGTGATAATTTTGGATTTCTGATGTATGGCTTTTATTACAGGAAAAATAGACATAACTACACATGTTGGCCATTGCAGCATGCAAAGACTTAACAAGCGGAAAACAAAATATATATTAGCCTACTTAACTTGATAGGGATACAAAGAATTCTCATGAAGGATCTTAGACGGGGGTTGATAGCGTGCACGTTCAATGAAAGTGTGACTTTTCTTACTAATAAATTAATAGTATATTTAATATATATTTTTGCAAACTAATTCGATCTATTATCAAAGTTAACCGGAAGTTACAAAGCACCCTTAACACATAATAAAAATTACATCAAGATACGAGAACCACCGAACGATCAATACGACGCAGAACGGCCGCCGACGCGCCGCGGTGTCGCCGGCTCCCCTTATCGGAGCCGGCTTGACCTTGTCGATGATAGCCGGGAAGTCTTCTGACACTTGCCCCATAAGGACCAACGCCCTGGAGCCGCAGTCGTTCGTCGTTGAACCCTTGAATAGATCTGAAGCATCGACACCAAATCCTCTCTACACGACGAGAACCCTTAACATCACCGCCCCGAGAAGACGGTAAGGGAATCACGTCGGAGCTCCGTCGACTACGTCAAGATGAACGAACTCGACGAGGATCGAAGCTCGGAACCAAACGGAGAGAAAGAAGAAGTGTAACACCCCTGTATAAGGCTACAGTGATCACCCTTTTGATGAGGGCCATGTCTCATGATTAATAGGTGCATAATCACATTAGCATCATATGCATTTCAAACTCCTAAGTCAAATTCAAATTTTAAATGAAAGTGGAATATAAAGTTGTCAACATTAGAACTAAAATGTCAGCTAAATAACAAATATTCCAGAGGCCTATTCTAAAATTGAAACCAGCATTCATTGGAATTGGAGAAGTGACGCAACAACCTCAAACAGTGGCTAAAGCTAATATTTTATAACCATTTTTAGAATCTGAACTAAATATGGAATTTTTATGTTTGTCCAAACTATTTGAGGTGTTAAGGAATAAGGCACTGGTAGTGATGAAATAGGTCAACTTGTTACAAAAACCATTTGGGCCTAACATTTAACAGTAGAGAAAAGAAAATAAAGAAAAAGAAAAGAAACAGAAAAGGAAAAGACCCCCCTCTCTCCTGGGCGAATGGCCCAGCTTAAGCAACAGGGGACGGCCCAGCTGCGGCCACCCCCAATCCCTTATCCACTCACCCCCACCCTATCCACTCCACCGACACACCCCCCGCGACTCACTCCGCCCCCCCCTCGATCAAGAAGAAACTGGATCGGGCGACGCCGCCGACGTCGCCCGTCGCCGTTGGACGCCACCTCGACGGGGAGCGCTCCCCCCCCCCCCCGCCGGTCTGCTTCCTCTCCGACGCCGTGCGAACCGCCGTCGCCCTTGGACCTCGCCGCCTCGCCGGAATCCACCGCAGCCGCGGCCTCCCCGTCGACCCGTCGTCTCCGGCCTCCACCCCGAGCCACTCCTCGCGATTCGACGCGACGCCCCGCCTCGACCCAGTCGCAGACACCCCCTCCACGAGCTCGATGCCGATGCCCCGTCCCTGCAAATCTCGGTGAGGCCCAGGCCTCCCACTCTCCTGCCCCGTGCCGCGCACGCGCGCCGCCCCGAATCAGAGGCTCAACGCGCGCCCTCGCCTGCGCACGCGCCACGCCCAGCACGCCGCACGCCGGCGCCGGAACCAAGAGATCATCCACGCGGCCGCTCTCCACCGGCAACGGCCGGAGGCCCGCTCGGACTCTAGCCCTCGCAAAACACACCGGCCGGCAACCGCACCTGGCACGGCCCAGGTGTGTCGCGCGCGGCCCAAAGACAGCGCGCACCGGTGGGCGTGCCATTCGCGGCCACAGACAGGTGGGGCCTAATGCCCTTGAGCCACTGACCGAACGGGGGGCCACGGCCCATAACAAAAAAAAAAAAAGAAACTAATATAGAAAATAAAATTAAAAGAACATAAAAAATAAAAAATAATAATTAGAATTAATAGTTAATTAATCCTGATTAGGTTAATCTAATAACTAAGTAGGTTAAGTAAACAAGTAATATTGTAATTAACTTAATAACCGCTGACATTAGCTGGAGGTCAGGCTGTGTTTCATCATCAGCACTGTTTCGGATAATGTTGTATAAATAATTAATTAATGTCAGAAAGTAAGTAAAAACTTTAGCAAAATCCATATTAAAATAAAACCGTAACTCCGATGAAAATATTTATACATGAATTGCCAGAAACGAAGATACGAACCCGGATACGGCCTCTGTATTCCGTCAGAAGCCCGCAACTATGAGAACGTTGAACAATTAGGACCGATTCGATAATGAAATAGTGTCCAACCCTAATTAAATAAATCGAATAAATTCCTAAATTAACTAAATCGCTTAGCTTAGACTGTATATCACCCTGGCCCTGGTTTAGACATTGTCCTGCATCCCTGTTGCATCATGCCGGTGGTTATGTTTCTTCCCCCTCTTCTCTTCGGTAGACTACGAGGACAGACGAGCTGCTGGTGCCTCGACCGACTACGGTTGTTGACGACCCCCTCCCTCCTACTTGCAGAGCAAACCAGGCAAGCCCCCCTTGACACCAGATATCGCCGATTCTTCCTAGACTGCTTGCATTAGAGTAGTAGTAGTGTTGAGCCTGTTACTGCTTTCGGTTAATCCTAATTCTGCTTGATTTTTTTTTTTTTTTTATGCTGCATAGCCTGTCATTGTTTGTGCTACTGTTGTTGATACCTTTACCGACATCTAAATGCCTAGGTTAGGATGCATTTGTCATAGTGGCCCTACATTCTCGTTTGTCGGCGATGCTACATATTGGACCGTTGCTGCACGGGTGGGCGATTGCGTGATATGTATACACTGATACATGTGACATCGATGGTACTAAAGTCGGGTCGGCTCGTGGAGCCCCGCAGGGTGATTCATGAATGGGGGCTGAAAGGTGAAAGGATTGGCCTCCTCGACGGCCCCCCTAAGGGACTCTTGTTGGAGCGGCAGGGGCAGGTTTGACCACCTGGAGATGAGGGGGCCTGGGCCCTGGGTCGCGTCGCGGGTGATCTCATAATAACACGTTAAAGAAGATTGGATTATTGATCTGAGTCTGGCCAATGGCCTATAGCACTAACCAACAACTCGCTGGGCGTAGTTATGGGTATCCCGGCGTCCGTTGTACAGCTTGAAGCCTATGACGTCAGCGGAACTGAGCGGCGCGGCCGGTTGGACACGCGATAACGTACCTGCCTGTGATCGTTTGTTGTGGGTGTGCAGGTCTGCTCGCGGCCGCGTACGCAACGTGCAGGAGGCACTGGGCGATGGGCCCGACCCCGTGAGTGCTAGGATTAGTCCGGCGTGCCTGACCTCTCTGTTAGCCTAGGTGGGGCGTGCGACGTGTGGATCTTCCGAGGCCGGGCATGACCCAGGAAAGTGTGCCGGCCAAAGGGGATCGAGGCGTGTTGGGGAATATGTGGTGGCCCCCCTGCAGGGAAGTTTATCTATTCGAAAGCAGTGTCCCTCGGTAAAAGACGACCGGATTGTATTCCGACCTCATGACAAAGAAATGGATACTTAATAAAACCCAACCCTTACAAGTGAAGTTATAACCCGGTGTCGCTCTCTCGCATGGTGGCGAGAGAGGATCGACGGGTTATGGATTATGCAATACGTTGTTCTTGGTAACTTCCAACTACTCTCTTCTATGCCTTCAAGATGGAGGCTGCAGAGGTTAGTCTTCGACAGGACTAGTATCCCTCTTATTCTGCATTCGCAGTCAGTCCACGATAGTGCCTCGTTACACATATACCATGCATATGTAGTATAGATCCTTGCTTGCGAGGACTTTTGGATGGTACTCACGGTTGCTTTCCCCATCCTCTCCCCTTCCCTTCTTGCTGGTCTGTCGCAAACAGAGCTGGAGCCAGGAGCAGAAACGCACTCGACGATACTACAACAGGGGCGGAGCCTACTCACTACGTCCAGGACGCCGACGACCAGGAGTAGTTAGGAGGATGCCCCGGCAGGAGGCCCTGAGCCGGGTCGATCTGGGTATCCCTGTTGTGCTAGCCATCTATGGCACATTGTTAACCTATGTCTGTACGCAGATATGGTTTGCTTCGCTGACTGTCTATGATCGAGATTTGATCGAGCCCGTGGCCCCCTGCCGTGGTATTATGAGCTTGTAGACTTTTATTTCTGTTTTAGAGTTGTGTGTGTGATATCTTTCCCGGGAGTCCCTGACTTGATCGTACAAGTTGCGTGACATGATTAGTGACGATTGAATCGGGGGCGTCACAAGTTGGTACAGAGCCGACTGCCTGTAGAATCCCCCTTTCCAATTCCTTGCCGAGAGTTGAGTCTAGACAAAGAAAACGTTTACTAACTGGCTGTGTGGCTTACGGGCCCACGTCGCCAAACAACTGGGTGGTTACCCTTCGGGATTTTATTCCTCTGTCTATACTCTGGGACCTCTGAGCTCTCTTCACTTAGGGGTTTAAAGGAATTTTACTAACCGGAAACTTAGGGTTCTCTGATCACATCCACCGGTAGTTCGGAAAATTTCCCCCCTTTGCCTCGAGATTGGGGCCAGGTTCTGCTTACAGGATCCTTTTATCGAGGGCACCCTGTGTTGTCACTGCAGATTCCTCGCCCCACCAGTTTTCACCGACGTTGATGTGCCTTTGCTATTGTCTCGTTGTGTACTTCCTTACCGCGTGCATGCCGCCGCCTCGCAGGTCCAAGTTTTAGTTTATGAAAATTGCGCCTTATGCTGTCCGCATGGACCAGTTGACTTTGGTGTATGGATCTGTATGTTTAATAGACTACTGATGTATCTATAACACTGGCTGGGTATCTGTCGTGGTTACATCATACTTGTTCGCTAAAACACTCGCAATTGCTTTTAATAAACTACCCCTGTTGAACTAGCAGGAGGGTTTAAGACCAGGTAGTCGTGGTCGTGCCCCTGAACGTCCACACCGCAGGACTATATGGCAGAATGATGCAAACAGTTCGAAGCTCAACCGCCCAGTGCATGGTTGGAATCATGGTCAGTTTCCGCATCAGAAGAGCAAATATGACCGTAAGCACCAGGAAATGGTCTAATCAACCTGTGCGAACAAGCTACCTCGTGTCACCTCCATTGAAAGGGAGGCACTCATAGGTTCGGAATCAAAGGCAAGTTAGCTCCACGCTTTACATTGCAAAGTTCATTATTCTGGCCCGTCGAGGAGAAGAAGTGGCATATCAATTGCAGTTGCCGACAAATCTTTCTCAAGTACATGAGTCTTTCTTGATGTATCCCAATCCGCCGCTGCTTCAAGGATCCTATTCGAGCTGTGGATCATGAACGTAGTGATTGAATTACGGGAAGATCTGTCCTATCAGGAATATCCCATCCGTATTCTGATCAAGCTGCAGCGATCGAACACGTCAAAAAAAGTCAATCAAGTCCTCACGGTTCAGTGTCAACTCATTCTGAGGATGAAGCCACTTGGGAACGCGAGATCGTCTTCGCGATGCATACCCCGCTTTGTTTCTTCTACCTTCCTAAATCTCGGGACGAGATTGCTTGTATGTAGTGGAGGAGATTTGTAAACACCCCCGGTATAAGCTACAGTTGATCACCCTTTTGAGGAGGCCATGTATCATGATTAATAGTGCATAATCCTCATTAGCATCATATGCATTTCAAACTCCTAAGTCAAAATTCAAATTTAAAGAAAGTTGGAAATTATAAAAGTTGTCCAACATAGAAACTAAAATGTCAGATAAATAACAACTATTCCAGAGGCTATTCTAAAATTGAAACCAGCATCATGGAATTGGATAAGTGACTCGAACAACCTCAACCAGTGGATAAAATATATTAATAACCCATTTATTAAATTCTGAAATAAATATGGAATTAGTTTGTCCAAAATATTTTAGGTGTTTAAGGAATAATTGCATGGTATTATGAAATAGGTCTCACACTTTTACAAAAACCATTGGGGCCTAAACATTTAACGTAGAGAAAAGAAAATAAAGAAAGAAAAAGAAAACAGAAAAGGAAAGACCCCCTCCTTCCCTGGCCGAAGGCCCAGCTAGCCCACAGGCCGGCCCAGCTGCGGCCCACCCACTCCCCTATCACTCACCCCAACCTATCCACTCCACCGAAGGGGGGACCACCCCCCCTCACTCCTCCCCCCCATCACGATCCAGAAAAACTGGAATCGGGCCGACGCCGCCGACGTCGCCCGTCGCCGTTGGACGCCACCTCGCCGGAGCGCTCCCCCCCTCCCCGCCGGTCTGCTTCCCTCTCCGACGACGTCGCGAACCGCCGCGCCCTCTTCGACCTAGACGGCCTCGCCGGGACTCCACCGACGCCGGGGCATCCAGTCGACCCTGTCGTCTCCGGCCTCACCCCGAGCCCCTCTCGCGCTCGACGCCGACGGGCCCCGCTGACCCCGTCGCCGACCCCCCCCCACGAGCTCGAGCCCGCGGGCCCCGTCCATGGCAAATCTAGGTGAGGCACCAAGGCCTACACATCTACGACGTGGCTTGCACGAGACGCGCGCCGACACGCATCCACGCTCAACGCTCGCCCTCGCGCGCACGCCGGCACGCCCGCACGCGCAGCCCAGGCGCCGGACCCACGCTCCTCCCCCGGGCCGACCTCTCCACCGGCCACGGCCGGCGCGCCCCGCTCCGGCCTCTGGCCCTCGCACCACACCCGGAGGCAACCGCACCCTGGCCGCGGCCAGGCGTTGAGCGCGCGCCCAGCGTGCCTGACGCGCCCTGCGGCCCGTGTGGCCATTCGGAGCCACAGACAGGTGGGGCTATGCCTGAGCACTGACGAACGGGCACGGCCCAGAACAAAAAAAAGAAATAATATAGAAAATAAACATAAAGCAAATAAAAATACATAAATAATTAATGAGATAAATTGCATTAGTTATAATCCTGATTAGGTTAATCTAATTAACTAATTAGTGTTAATTAACAGTAATTAGTATGATTAACTAATTAACCGCTGACATTAGAATGAGGCAGCTGATGTCATCATCAGCACTGTTTCGGATAATGTGTGTATGAAATATTATTAAATTTTAAGAAAAGAATAATAATTATAAGGACCCGACTAGATGCGAGTCGTTCGACGGGGCCCGATCGTTCACGAACTGGCTAGCAGCACAAGAAATTGATCGAGCGCAAAGATGCAAAGACCGTAAGATCAAAAAACTAACGTCGAGTAGAGTAGTTTGACTCCGACGCACAGCAGCAACAAAATCCCCACGGATTAGCAACGAAAGATTTTGGTGTCCCCGACATGGACGTTTTCGTCGCTTTATTCAACTCACGACTTAAACAAAAAATCTGCCCGTTACACGGCCAAGCCTTATTATATGTTGCGCGCGGCACCGGTCTCAACCGACTCAATCCCAGCAAAATCTGAAATGAAACGGACTCTCCTATCCAAACTAAACAACCAACACTACTAATTAGCACGCGGCCCCGTTGATCACCTACCAATTAACTTGAATCAGAAAGGACACACAGTAACCAGAACAAAAGCTTTGGGACGTGCTTTTGCATCTACGGACCAGATCAATTGACAAGTACCGTTCCACCATAATCGGGTTTTAGCAGCATGGAGTTCTGAAGGTGGGTGGACTTCGTCGGTGCAACCAGTTTGAACAGGAAAATTTTCCAAAATAAATAATCGCTCATTGTTGACCAACTGTAGATGTGTTCATCATTCTCCCATGGTGACTACCCTCACTGATAAGCCACAGCCACAAATGATAGCATGTAACATCATATTTAAAAGGAGTGTGCATCCTGGTGGTGGCAAGGAGGAGAAGTGAAAATCCATCCCAAAATCGTAATTGCAACAAAAAAGTATAATCCATATAGGGTATTATTCTTGTGCACCGCAGTGATTCTAATCTTGACGATCACTACATAGGGTGAGGAGGTTTAGCCTGATGGGATTGAAGATTGTGTCTTAAGATGTGTCTTGGGAGTCTTTGAGATTAGGATGGAAGGTTAGTTCAAAGATCGATGCATCTGATTCATTTTGGTCACAATCACTATTTATTTATCAGTCTATTCGACCCTTTGGACCTCCGCAGTTACTAAGTTGTCTTGCTTTTTCTATTTCAACTCCCCTCAACATTATGATAAAACAGATTTGTGGTTCTTGTCCATCAATAGAAGGACCTGAGTCAATATTTTTTCATTATCCTAAAAAATAAATAAATGGATATAAGGTACACGATCGGGTTTGTACGCTGTCCTAGCATAGGCAACATGGTAGGTGTCAATGAATGCTTCGTCCTCAGACATCCTTAAAGAATATTCAAGAGTTCATATAGAACCTTTCAAGTAGTCGGGTAGAGAGAAGTGGCGTTCTATCCCAGCTTACATGTTAGATCGAATCGCAGATAGTTCAAAGAAAAATAATCAGTCATTCCTTGCATTGCATGTACTACTTTTCCGCATATAAAGGAGGTCAATCCAAAACTACTAACCTTTGTATGGCCGCATTTAGTCGCCGAAACTTCTCTATGGTAGGTGTGAATCATATGTGTCATATATCATGGTCATTAGCACCATTAGCTTGGTAAAGAATATCTTGATAGGTGAATGAAGTTTTTTCTCATGGTAGACCGCCATAGTGCAAAGTAACCCTCCATACGGTCCCGAAACAAGTTTAGACCCACAGGTCATAAAAATCATTGACCACCTGGAAAATATTTATTTGAAGTACTTTTATCTATAGTTTAGTAAATAATTATTCCTACTAAAACGTTGAGTTAGATATGGACAGTGCCAGAGAAGAGAACATACATGTGTACAATACAATACATGAAGGCATGAATCTTATTGGTTCAATCTATTGAGTAGCGGAGTATAACAGAGACATACGTGTAAGGATATTTGAGTTCCTTCAGTGGATATGATGCAGAAGGTTAAATCCAGCTTCGCGAACTCCAGTAGAGTTGGGGTTATGGGGGGGGGGGGGCCCCCCCTTCCTCATGGTGGTACTCCGAGATTTTTTAATGCCACTGTTTCCACCCTCTTAACGGTCTCGTGGCCAATGGTACGTCAAAGGCACTTACATGCTCAGCAAGGGACTTGAGACTGTCTTCTCATCGATTCAAGTGATGACTTGCAAAAGAGATGGCTCTTGGGTGATGGCTTGCCATGAATGAGGAAGATGAGCTGCGTTGTATAGACTGTTAAAATGTCCGTCTTGGTCATTGGTAAGTCCTATCCTAAAGTCCCTCTTCATTCTTGAAATGTGTTTGAAAACATCTGAGACAAATGCTAGTGACATTAGTGTTATGAATGCATTGCCCATATTAGTTGTAGGGAGTATCAAGCTTGGACAATCTTCTAGTATATATGTTTGCGGGAATTTAACAATGCCTTGTATGTATTCACAAGGAAAGACATATCGAAGACCGGAGACACCCAAAGACCAGGTTCTCGTAAGCAAACGAAACCGGAGAGCAAAACGTCGGGAGGCAGAGCTACGGAACTCACGCCGAGGATATCATTTAGGCAAACTTCAATCGTCTTTGAAGTGGTGGATATTCCCAGATGTTAGGACCAGTGTCTAATTAAGGTCATCATTTCCCCGTGTTGTTGCCAAGTCTTTAAACAACAATGACCTCCTCATTCAGTTAATCAGCTCTCACACGCATCCAATTTCTCCGATCTCTACACACATGCAAGGACCCACATCAAACGGATTAGATGGAAATAACGTGCACTTGAAAAAAGCAAACTGTTAAAAAGTACAGTTAGTCTAAACAGGGAATAATGACGCATTTACAATGAAGTCGTCCAATAAGGGAATAATGTACACTTGTATAATGAATAATGATAGCTTGAGAAGTGCAAGATTTTCCTTGTGGTTGTTGTTATTTGTATGTATTTGCAGTTGTTTTGAGACTCATAGGCTCTAGGTTTCATTTTTCGTACATAACTTCCGAAAATTTATAAATTCAATGTGGGAAGAAATTCCTACAGTTCGGGTTAAAAAAAAAGACACGGCGGGGCCGGTGCCTAATGCGTTGGCTAGGGTGGTTGCTTGCACCCATTGGAAAGCCTACAAGGAATGTGGAATTTCCTATATCAAGAATTCAAGATGCTCTCCATCAGAGCAGATAAGAGTACTACATACCTTGCAGTTGGTTTGGCTGGTAGTTGAGGAAATAGGTCACCCCCAGCGAGGTTCTGTTGGCCGGGCAACTTCTCAGGAGCGCGGCAAAGCAGGCGACCCTTTGGCTGCGTGCTCCTCCTCGTTTTTGTTTTAACACTAGGGATGATTTGGCAGGCACGCTCGGAGGAGACCATCGGATGGGGATGAGCGAAGATTGTTTTTTGCGGATATGGAGATGCCAGATTGGGAGGAGACATGGAAATGCATTGTCCATGGCTTGCCCGCCTGGTTGGAAAGTTTTCAAGGTAGAAGAAGCTAGATTGTTGTACAGCTAGCTAGTGGGGTGAGAAGAGGAAGGCAAGGTGCGACGGGGAGGAAGAAGCAGAGACCGGGTGGATGGGTGCCGGTGGGGTGCGGGGGGAGCGGGAGCGTGCTCGAGCCCACCATCACGCACCGGATTCGTCAGCGTCGTGCGGAACTAATCCGGTTGGCAGCTCGAGCTGAGAAATTTTCAACGGGCTTTGCGTTTGCTTCTCTTATTTTGTCCTCGACCAAGATGACGATATAATCATGCAGTGCAGTTTGCCCCCGGATTTCTCGGTTGGGTGTCGGCAGGTCTCATCCGACTGAGACTTAATCAATCTCGACAAGTGCATAGTATATAAAAAAAGAAAAAAAACTAAAGAAAATTTGGACTGATCACCATAACAGAATCAAGCAACTAGCATCGTTCAACAGAATCAAGTCTCACAAGATTGACTTGACATACAAAATTGTTATCGGTGCAGTGGTCGGCGGTGATATCACTTGGAAAGGGTTAATTTGATTTTAATTTTAGAGGAGGCTATGTAAAATATTTTGATTCCCCACCCACCCCCACCGTTCCCACCCCCCGACCGCAGAAAAGGGTTAGATTTATTTTATTTCATAGGAGATGTTAAATTGATCGGACGGAGATCCTGTGTGATAATTTTTGTGATGTACTGATGATGGGCTTTTATTCAGGAAAAATAGACATACTACACAATGTTGGCCATTGCAGAATGACAGACTTACAAGCGGAAACAAATATATATTAGCCTACTTAACAACTGATAGGATACAAGATTCTCATGAAGGATCTTAGACGGCGGGTTAATAGGTGCACGTTTCAATGTAAAGTGTGCTGTTTCTTACTTAATAAATTTAATAGTTATGTTAATATATATTTTTGCAAACTAATTCATATCGATTATCAAAGTTAACCGGAAGTTACAAAGCACCCTTACAAAATAAAAATTAGCATCAAGATACGAGAACCACCGAACCGATCATACGACGCCGCAGAACGGCCGCCGACCGCGCGGCTGTCGCCGGCACCCCTATCGAGCCGCTTGACCTGTCGATGATAGCCGGGAAGGTCTTCGTGCCTTGCCCATAAGGCCAACCCCCGGGTGGAGCCGCAGTCGTCGCGTTGAACCCTTGATAGATCTGAGCATCGAACACCAATCTCTCTAACAACGGACCGAGAACCCTAACCTCCAACCGCCCCGAGAAGACGCGTAAGGGAATCACGTCGGAGCTCCGTCGCTCTACGTCAAGCTATGAACAACTCGACGAGGATCGAAGCTCGGAACACAAACCGGGGAAAGAAGAAGTGTAACACCCCTGTATTAAGCTACAGTGATCACCCTTTTGATGAGGGCCATGTCATCATGATTAATAGTGCATAATCATCATTGCATCATTGCATTTCAACTCCTAAGTCAAATTCAAATTTTAAATGAAAGTGGAATATAAAAGTTGTCCAACATAGAAACTAAAATGTCAGTAAATAACAAATATTCCAGAGGCTATTCTAAATTGAAACCAGCATCATTGGAATTGGAAAGTGATCGAACAACCTCAAACAGTGGATAAAGTAATATTTATAACCATTTATTAAATCTGAATAAATATGGAATTTTTTTGTCCAAACTATTTAGGTGTTAAGGATAATGCACTGGTATTATGAAATAGGTCACACTTTTACAAAAACCATTTGGGGCCTAACATTTAACAGTAGAGAAAAGAAAATAAAGAAAAAGAAAAGAAACAGAAAAGGAAAGACCCCCCTCTCTCCTGGGCCGAATGGCCCAGCTAGCCACAGCGGCCCAGCTGCGGCCCACCCCCACCCCTTATCCACTCACCCCCAACCCTATCCACTCCACCGACACACCCCCCCGACTCACTCCCCCCCCCTCGTCCGAGAAACTGGATCGGGCCGACGCCGCCGACGTCGCCCGTCGCCGTTGGACGCCACCTCGCGGAGCGCTCCCCCCCCCCCCGCCGGTCTGCTTCCTCTCCGACGCGTCGCGAACCGCCGTCGCCCTTGGACCTCGCCGCCTCGCCGGATCCACCGAGCCGCGCCTCCCGTCGACCCGTCGTCTCCGGCCTCCACCCGAGCCCTCCTCGCGATCGACGCCGACGCCCCGCCTCGACCCGTCGCCGACCCCCCTCCACGAGCTCGAGCCGTGCCCCGTCCCTGCAAATCTCGGTGAGGCCCAGGCCTCCCCTCTCCTGCCCCTGCCGCGCACGCGCGCCGCCCCGTCGCTCACGCGCGCCCCTCGCCGCGCACGCGCCCGCCCGCACGCCGCACGCCGGCCGGCCGCAGTCTCCCGCGGCCGCCTCTCACCGCACGGCCGGGGCCCGCCTCGGCTCGCCCTCGCCCCCGGCCGGCACCGCCCTGGCACGGCCAGGTGTGTCGCGCGCGGCCCACGCGCCGCGCACCGGTGGGCGTGCCATTCGCGGCCACAGACAGGTGGGGCCTAATGCCCTTGAGCCACTGACCGAACGGGCCACGGCCCAAACAAAAAAAAAAAAAAAATAATATAGAAAATAAAATAAAAGAAATAAAAAATAAATAAATAATTAATTAGAATTAATTAGTTAATTAATCCTGATTAGGTTAATCTAATAACTAATAGTGTTAATAAACAAGTAAATTGTAATTAACTTAATTAACCGCTGACATTAGCATGGAGGTCAGGCTGATGTCATCATCAGCACTGTTTCGGATAATGTTGTATTAAATAATTAATTAAATTCAGAAATAATAAAAACTTTAGAAAATCATATTAAATAAACCGTAACTCCGATGAAAATATTTTATACATGAAACTTGCTCAGAACGAAGATACGAACCCGGATACGGCCTCTGTATTCCGTCAGAGCCCGCAACTATGAGAACGTTGAACAATTAGACCGATTTCGATAAATGAATAGTGTCCAACCCTAATTAAATAAATCGAATAAATTCCTAAATTAACTAAATCGCTTAGTTAGCTGTATATCACCCTGGCCCTGCGTTTAGACATGTCCTGCATCCCTGTTGCATCATTGCCGGTGTGTTTACTGTTTCTTCCCCCTCTTCTCTTCGGTAGACTACGAGACGACGCAGCTGCTGGTGCCCGACCGACTACGTTGTTGACGACCCCTACTTGCCAGAGCAACCAGGCAAGCCCCCCCCCTTGATCACCAGATATCGCCATTCTTCCTAACTGCTTGCATTAGTAGTAGTAGTGTAGCCTGTTACTGCTTTCGGTTAATCCTATTTCTGCTGCATAGCCTGTCATTGTTGGCTACTGTTGTTGATACCTTACCTGACATCCTAAATGCCTAGGTTAGGATGCTAGTTTGTCATCAGTGGCCCTACATTCTCGTTTGTCGCTATGCTACATTATTGGACCGTGCTCGCCACGGGTGGCGATTGCGGATATGTATACTACTTATTACATGTGACATCAGATGGATACTAAAGTCGGGTCGGCTCGTGGAGCCCCCGCAGGTGATTCATGAATGGGGGCTATGAAAGGATTGGCCTCCTCGACGGCCCCCTAAGTGACTCTTTGTTGTGGAGCGGCAGGGCAGGTTGTGACCACCTAGGAGAGAGGTGGGCCTGGCCCTGGTCGTCGTCGCGGTGATCTCATAATAACACGTTTAAAGAGATTGGATATTGATCTGAGTCTGGCCAATGGCCTATACGCACTAACAACAACTACGCGGGGTAGTTATGGGTATCCCGGCGTCGTTGTACAGCTGAAGCTCTTGACGTCAGCGACTGAGCGGCGCGCGCCGTGTTGGACCGCGATAACGTAACCGCCGTGATCTGTGTGGGTGTGCTAGGTCTGCTCGCGGCCGCGTACGCAACGTGCAGGAGCGCACTGGGCGATGGGCCCAGACCCCGGAGTGCCTAGGATTAGTCCGGCGTGCTGACCTCTCTGTTGAGCCTAGGTGGGGCTGCGACGTGTGGATCTTCCGAGGCCGGGCATGACCCAGGAAAGTGTGTCCGGCCAAAGGGGATCGAGCGTGTTGGGGAATATGTGGTGCCCCCTGCAGGGAAGTTTATCTATTCGAATAGCGTGTCCCTCGGTAAAAGGACGACCCGGAGTTGTATTCCGACCTCATGACAATAGAAATGGATACTTAATAAAACACACCCTTACAAGTGACAGTTATAACCCGGTGGTCGCTCTCTCGCATGGTGGCGACGAGAGGATCGACGGGTAGGATTATGCTATACGTTGTTGCTTGGTTAACTTCCAACTACTCTCTTCTATTGCTTCAAGATGGAGGCTGCCAGAAGCGTAGTCTTCGACAGGACTAGCTATCCCCCTCTTATTCTGGCATTCTGCAGTTCAGTCCACCGATATGCCTCTTACACATATACCATGCATATGTAGTATAGATCCTTGCTTGCGAGACTTTGGATGAGTACTCACGGTTGCTTTCCCCTCCTCTCCCCTTTCCCTTCTTGCTGGTTGTCGCAAACAGATGCTGGAGCCAGGAGCAGACGCCACCTTCGACGACTACTACACCAGGGCGGAGCCTACTACTACGTCCAGGACGCCGACGACCAGGAGTAGTTAGGAGGATCCCAGGCAGGAGGCCCTGGCCGTCGATCTGTGTATCCCTGTTTGTGCTAGCCATCTTATGGCACTTGTTAACCTATGTCTGTACCAGATATGTTGCTTCCGCTGACTCGTCTATGATCGAGCATTTGTATTCGAGCCCTCGTGGCCCCCTGGTGTATTATGATGCTTGTATGACTTATTTTGTTTTAGAGTTGTGTTGTGATATCTTCCCGTGGAGTCCCTGATCTTGATCGTACAGTTTGCGTGCATGATTAGTGTACGATTGAATCGGGGGCGTCACAAGTTGGTATCAGAGCCGACTGCCTGTAGAATCCCCCTTTCCAATTCCTTGCCGAAGTTGAGTCTAGACAAAGAAAACCGTTTTACTAACTGGCTGTGTGGCTTACGGGCCCACGTCGCCAACTGGGTGGTATTGGATTTTATTCCTCGTCTATACTCTGGGACTCTGACTCTCTTCACTCTGGGTTAAAGAATTTTACTAACGCCGACACTTAGGGTCTCTGATCACATCCACCGGAGTTCGAAAATTTCCCCCCTTGCCTTCGAGATTGTGGGCCAGGTTCTGCTTACAGGATCCTTTTATCGAGGGCACCCTGTGTTGTCACTTGCAGATTCCTCGCCCCACCAGTTTTCCCGACGTTGATGTAGCCTTTGCTATGTCTCGTTGTGTACTTCCTTACCGCGTGCATGCCGCCGCCTCGCAGTCCAGTTTATGAAATTGCGCCGTTATGCTGTCCGCATGGACCTGACTTTGTGTATGGATCTGTATGTTTAATGACTACTGTTATGTATCTATAACACTGCTTGGAGTATTGTCGTGTTACATCATACTTGTCGCTAAAACACTCGCAATTGCTTTTAATAAACTACCCCTGTTGATACTTAGCAGGAGGTTAGACCAGGTGTCGTGGTCGTGCCCCTGAACGTCCACCACCGCCAGACTATATGGCAGATGATGCAACAGTTCGAGCTCAACCGCCAGTCATGGTTGGAATCATGGCTCAGTTTCCGCATCAGAAGAGCAAATATGACCGTAAGCACCAGGAAATGGTCTATCAACCTGGCGAACAAGCTACCTTCGTGTCACTCCATTGAAAGGCACTCATCGGTTCGGAATCAAAGGCAAGTTAGCTCCACGCTACATTGGCGTTCTTATTCTGCCCGTCGAGAGAGAAGTGGCATATCAATTGCAGTTGCCGACAAATCTTTCTCAAGTACATGATGTCTTTCATGTATCCCAACTCCGCCGCTGCTTCAAGGATCCTATTCGAGCTGTGGATCATGAATAGTGTTGAATTACGGGAAGATCTGTCACTATCCAGAATATCCCATCCGTATTCTTGATCAAGCTGAGCGTCGAACACGTCAAAAGTCAATCAGTTCCTCAGGTTCAGTGTCAATCATTCTGAGGATGAAGCCACTTGGGAACGCGAGATCGTCTTCGCGATGATACCCCGCTTTGTTTCTTCTACCTCCTAAATCTCGGGACGAGATTCTTGTGTAGTGGAGGAGATTTGTAACACCCCCGTATTAAGCTACAGTGATCACCCTTTTGAGAGGCCATGTCATCATGATTAATAGTGCATAATCCTCATTAGCATCATATTGCATTTCAACTCCTAAGTCAAATTCAAATTTAAAGAAAGTGGAATATAAAAGTTGTCCAACATAGAAACTAAAATGTCAGATAAATAACAATATTCCAGAGGCTATTCTAAAATTGAAACCAGCATCATTGGAATTGGATAAGTGACTCGAACAACCTCAACAGTGGATAAAGATATATTAATAACCATTTATTAAATCTGAAATAAATATGGAATTATGTTTTGTCCAAAACTAATTTTAGGTGTTTAAGGAATAATGCACTGGTATTTATGAAATAGGTCACACTTTTTACAAAAACCATTTGGGGCCTAAACATTTAACAGTAGAGAAAAGAAAATAAAGAAAGAAAAAGAAAACAGAAAAGGAAAGACCCCCCTCCTCTCCCTGGGCCGAAGCCCAGCTAGCCACAGGCCGGCCCCAGCTGCGGCCCACCCCACTCCCCTATCACTCACCCCAACCTATCCACTCCACCGAAGACCACAACCCCCCTCACTCCTCCCCCCCTCACGATCCAGAAAACTGGATCGGGCCGACGCCGCCGACGTCGCCCGTCGCCGTTGGACGCCACCTCGCCGGAGCGCTCCCCCCCCCCCGCCGGTCTGCTTCCTCTCCGACGACCGTCGCGAACCGCCGTCGCCCCTTGACCTGCGCGCCTCGCCGGACTCCACCGACGCCGGCTCCGTCGACCCTGTCGTCTCCGGCCTCACCCCGAGCCCCTCTCGACGCTCGACGCCGACGACCCCGCTCGACCCCGTCGCCGACACCCCCCCCACGAGCTCGAGCCCGCGGCCCCGTCCTCAAATCTAGGTGAGGCAAGGCCTCACTCTCCTGGCTTACGAGCGCCGCGCCGACCCACCGCATCCACGCTCACGCTCGCCCTCGCCGCGCACGCCGGCCGCCCGCACGCGTCACGCCCGCGCCTGGCCCACGCTCCTCCCCCGGGCCGACCTCTCCACCGGCCACGCCGCGCGCCCCGCCTCCGCGCCCCTGGCCCTCCATTTCTCCCCTCGCAATCCGCACCCTGCCCGCCAGGCGTTGATGCCCCACTGCCTAGCGCCCTGCGCCCGTGTGGCCATTCGGGCCACAGACAGGTGGTGGCTATGCCCTTGAGCCACTGACGAACGGTGACCCACGGCCCATAACAAAAAAAAGAAAATAATATAGAACAATAAACATAAAGCAAATAAAAATACATAAATAATTAATTAGAAAATTATTAGTTAAATCCTGATTAGGTTAATCTAATTAACTAATTAGTGTTAATTTAAACAGTAATTAGTAGATAACTAATTAACCGCTGACATTAGACATGAGGTCAGGCTGACTGTCCATACATCAGCACTGTTTCGGATAATGTGTGTCATGAAATATTAATTAAATTTTAAGAAAAATAATAAAAACTTTAGAAAATCATATTAAAAACCGTAACCTCCGATGAAAATATTTTAGTATATATGAAACTTGCTTCAGAACACGATACGAACCGGATACGCCCTCGGTATTCCCGTCGACCGCCCGCAACTATGAGAACGTTGAACAATTAGACCGATTTCGATAAATGAATAGTGTCCAACCCTAATTAAATAAATTCGAATAAATTCCTAAATTAACTAAATCGCTTAGTTAGGCTGTATATCACCCTGGCCCTGCGTTTAGACATGTCCTGCATCCCTGTTGCATCATTGCCGTGTGTTTACTGTTTCTTCCCCCTCTTCTCTTCGGTAGACTACGAGACCGACGCAGCTGCTGGTGCCCCGACCGACTACGTTGTTGACGACCCCTACTTGCCAGAGCAACCAGGCAAGCCCCCCCCCTTGATCACCAGATATCGCCTATTCTTCTCTATACTGCTTGCATTAGAGTAGTGTAGCCTGTTACTGCTTTCGGTTAATCCTATTCTGCTGCATAGCCTGTCATTGTTGGTACTGTTGTTGATACCTTACCTGCAATCCTAAATGCCTAGTGTAGGATGCTAGTTTGTCATCAGTGGCCCTACATTCTCGTTTGTCTGCTATGCTACATTATTGGACCGTGCTCGCCACGGGTGGCGATTGCGGATATGTATACTACTTATTACATGTGACATCAGATGGATACTAAAGTCGGGTCGGCTCGTGGAGCCCCCGCAGGTGATTCACGAATGGGGGCTGAAAGGATTGGCCTCCTCGACGGCCCCCTAAGTGACTCTTTGTTGTGGAGCGGCAGGGCAGGTTGTGACCACCTAGGAGAGAGGTGGGCCTGGCCCTGGTCGTCGTCCGCGGTGATCTCATAATAACACGTTTAACGAGATTGGATATTTGATCTGAGTCTGGCCACTGGCCTATACGCACTAACCAACTACGCGGGAGTAGTTATGGGTATCCCGGCGTCGTGGTATCAGCTGAAGCCTTCTTGACGTCAGCGACTGAGCGGCGCGCGCCGTGTTGGACCGCGATAACGTAACCGCCGTGATCGTGTGGGTTGCTAGGTCTGCTCGCGGCCGCGTACGCAACGTGCAGGAGCGCACTGGGCGATGGGCCCAGACCCCGGAGTGCCTAGGATTAGTCCGGCGTGCTGACCTCTCTGTTGAGCCTAGGTGGGGCTGCGACGTGTGGATCTTCCGAGGCCGGGCATGACCCAGGAAAGTGTGTCCGGCCAAAGGGGATCGAGCGTGTTGGGGAATATGTGGTGCACCCCTGCAGGGAAGTTTATCTATTCGAATAGCCGTGTCCCTCGGTAAAAGGACGACCCGGAGTTGTATTCCGACCTCATGACAACTAGAAATGGATACTTAATAAAACACACCCTTACAAGTGACAGTTATAACCCGGTGGTCGCTCTCTCGCATGGTGGCGACGAGAGGATCGACGGGTAGGATTATGCTATACGTTGTTGCTTGGTTAACTTCCAACTAATCTCTTCTATTGCTTCAAGATGGAGGCTGCCAGAAGCGTAGTCTTCGACAGGACTAGCTATCCCCCTCTTATTCTGGCATTCTGCAGTTCAGTCCACCAATATTGCCTCTTTACACATATACCATGCATATGTAGTATAGATCCTTGCTTGCGAGTACTTTGGATGAGTACTCACGGTTGCTTTCCCCCTCCTTTCCCCCTTTCCCTTCTTGCTGGTTGTCGCAACCAGATGCTGGAGCCCAGGAGCCAGACGCCACCTTCGACGACTACTACCACCAGGGCGGAGCCTACTACTACGTCCAGGACGCCGACGACCAGGAGTAGTTAGGAGGATCCCAGGCAGGAGGCCCTGCGCCTGTTCGATCTGTTGTATCCCTGTTTGTGCTAGCCATCTTATGGCACCTTGTTTAACCTATGTCTGTACTCAGATATTGTTGCTTCCGCTGACTCGTCTATGATCGAGCATTTGTATTCGAGCCCTCGTGGCCCCTGGCTTGTATTATGATGCTTGTATGACTTATTTATGTTTTAGAGTTGTGTTGTGATATCTTCCCGTGAGTCCCTGATCTTGATCGTACACGTTTGCGTGCATGATTAGTGTACGATTGAATCGGGGGCGTCACAAGAAGCGCCGCCATCCACCCGAGCGCCGCACCTGCGAGGACTAAAAAACCCTAACCTAAACTACAAACCGAAGCGGAGGCACCGGGATTCCCCTCCCCGCCACCGGCCGCCGGAGCGGCAGGCAGAGGGGAGGCCAATCCATGGGCTCGCTGGCGAAGTCTGTTGCGGAGAGTTTGCCCTAGCCGCCAAGGGATGGAGGGGGAAAAAGAAGGCTTATCCACCTTCTCATAGTATTATTTAATATGCCTAATGGTGTTCCAAAAGTACCTTGTTACCAGATCATTTAAGTCTAATTTTTTTGTTATTGGATAGGTGAACTCTTTAGGATCCATCTCCCAAAGAAACCGGACATGAGAATTTATCATCATCTGGCTCGAGCAAGAGTGAAAAAAATAAGACCACGCATGATAATAGATCAATTCATCCAAAGCTCGCCTGAATCGTTCTTCACTCTCCCTTTTTTGATTGTTTTAATGGGATTGCGTAAACTAGGGAATAGAGAGCGGTCCGTTGGCATTTCATCATTTCTTATCCTTTTAGGGTCTATCCAAAATAGAATCCAGTACCTCTTGGTCATTCTCCCAAAGTTACGGGGCTATTTTGTCGAGTTTCTTAAAGAGAGTTGTCTCGCGCCCGTATGTATTCTCTTTGCCTTGGGATCAAATTGGCTATTGGGCAGTCAAAATTGCGGCTGCTGTACTTGACGCCATTCCGGTAATAGGGTCACCTTTTGTCTATTTATTACATGGAAGTGCTAATGTGGGATACTTATCAAAAGCTCAATTTTGTACTGGATGGGGGATGTAGGTTTTAGATCCAAGTGGTAGTATCAAGGAGTTACAAAAGAAGCTTCAGACTCATATTGTTCATGGGTTTGAGAGCGGGAGTTGAACTCTAGGAGGTCAAATCCTCCCTGGATCAATAGAAAAAAGAAAAAGAAAATCCTTTAGCTGGAGAAGGGGTGGATGTAGCCAAGTGGATCAATGCAATTGATTGTGAATCCACGACGATTCACAAGATAATGACTATTATTCTTTAAGTTACCTATTATTTGAAGTTAGCCAGAAATTGAGTCTGCTTCTATTTGTCTATTTGAGCCCTTTTTCATATTCTTTTATTCCTTTTAGTAAAATAAAACTGCTTAGAAACAGTCAAACTAGTGGGTAATGTTTGGGTGAAACAAAAAAGGTTGGATAGAGCCAGATCTGAGTTTGAAAAAAAGAACGTAATGTTCAAACCAGACTACTAGAGGAACGAATCTCGCCTAAAAGGACTTTTTTACACGACAGGAAAAAGTGTGATTAAAACATCTCGTATATATAGAGATAGAGAAGGTCGGGAGCTTTTTGTACACCGGTGCACCGGGTTGATCCCTGGCAAGGGCGGTTGGTGTCTAAGGCTGGAAAATCGGTACACATTACCTCTTCTATGGCCAGCCTACCAATCTTTACTATGGGATTGTGCCTTTCCCCATATTGCGCTCATCTAGACATTGACAAATATCAGTCCAGATTCTTTTAAAAAGGGAAGAAGGATAAGCAGAAATAACATATGGGCAAATAGTGGGACATTTGCATGCTGAAAGATTTGTATGAGCATGCGCCCAATGACTAAGTGGATTTGGCGGAATGTGATGGGTGACGGTGGCCTTTGGTTGGACCTTATAGAGGCCAATTATCTTTAGGGCCAATCTTTCACCATGTGTCCTAGGACCAAGGGCATGTTTTCGTCTATTAACATGGGGGAGGTACAAACACCCTCACTAGTAGAAAATGGGGCATCCATCTAAGCCTTTGGTACCGGTTCCCTTACGAACCGGTACCAAAGGGGTCATTTGCACTGGTTTGGGGGCTCAGGCGGGCGAGGAGCTCTGGCACCGGTTTGGGAGGGGCTTTCGTACCGGTTCGTGTTAGGAACCGATACGAAAGGTCTTCGGCCAAAATTCAGGCGCGCGGTGGGGCCAGGGCTGGACCTTTGGTGCCGGTTCGTAACACGAACCGGTACCAAAGGGTGCCACCTATATTATCACATCGCGCGCCCGTCCCTGGCTCTCATTTTTCTCTTCTTCCTCTCACACTCTAAATTTTTTTGCACCTCTCACACTCCAACAAATCTCTATTTTCTCTCCACCATTTTAACAAGATTAAGGGCATACATCTATCCAAGGGTTAGCAATATCATCCTTTCTTCCGGCGTTCCTAATTTAGCTTATTTCTTTGGTAGTTTTAACTCGTACTATTTTTCTAGTGCTAGCAAGGTGTTCGATGAAATGCCTAAGTTAGGGATTTTATTTTATTTATATGCAATTTGAGCTGAAATTATGGTATGTTTTGTAGGTTTTAATTAGTATCATCCCCGTCCTCACCGCCGTCGATCGCCAGCGTCGTCCCCTAGCCGGCACCGTACCACCTCGGTGAGCCTCTTCTTTTTTATAAAAAAAATTTAGTTTTATGTGATGAACTTGAATATTAATTAAGTTGGTCACTCATATATCCACGATGTTGTGTAATTAATGATTTTTGATATACATATATAATGCAGATGAGTCGACAATGGATGTACGGTGACCGGTGCCATCCCGAGTTCATTAATGGCATGCATTATTTTCTCAACGTGGCTGAGGCAAACAGGCGGTCGAATGGTTTCATCTATTGTCCATGTAGTTCCTGTAAGAATATGAAGGATTACTCTACCTCAAAGACCATTCACGTCCACCTGCTGGAGAACGGTTTCATGCCCAGCTATAATTGTTGGACCAAGCATGGAGAAAGAGGGGTTATATTGGAAGACAACGAAGAAGAAGAGGATAGTGACAACTATCCTATATTCACTGAAGACGGTGATAGTAGAATGGGGGAAGACGAAGCTGAAGAAGAGCCCATTTTTGATGAGCCGATTTTTGATGACCCGGATGACGATTTGGGTCGGGCCATTCTTGATGCGAAGATGAACTGCGGAAATAAAAAGGAGAGGTTGAAGTTGGAGAAAATGTTAGAGGATCACAACAAACTGTTGTACCCAAATTGCGAAAATGGCCAGAAAAAGCTGGGTACCACGCTGGAATTGCTGCAATGGAAGGCAGAGAATGGTACTTCTGACAAGGGATTTGAAAAGTTGCTGAAAATAATAAAGAAGATGCTTCCAGGGGAGAACGTATTGCCCTCTAGTACGTACGAAGCAAAGAAGGTTGTCTGCCCTCTAGGATTAGAGGTGCAGAAGATACATGCATGCATCAATGACTGCATCCTCTACCGCAAGGAGTACGAGAATTTGAATGCATGCCCGGTATGTAGTGCATTGAGGTATAAGATCAGGCGAGATGACCCTGGCGATGTTGAGGGCGAGTCCAACCCCAGGAAAAGGGTTCCTGCGAAGGTGATGTGGTATGCTCCTATAATACCACGGTTGAAACGTTTGTTCCAGAACAAAGAGCATGCCAAGTTGTTGCGATGGCACAAAGAGGACCGTAAGAAAGATGTGATGCTGAGACACCCCGCTGACGGGTCGCAGTGGAGAAAAATCGACAGAGAGTTCAAGTCATTTTCAGATGATGCAAGGAACTTAAGATTTGGTCTAAGTACAGATGGCTTTAATCCTTTCGGGGAGCAGAGCTCCATTCATAGCACCTGGCCAGTGACTCTATGTATCTATAACCTTCCTCCTTGGTTGTGCATGAAGCGGAAGTTCATTATGATGCCAGTGCTCATCCAAGGCCCGAAGCAACCCGGCAACGATATTGATGTGTACCTGAGGCCATTGGTTGAAGAACTTTTAGAGTTGTGGCGTGAAGAAGGTGTACCTGTGTGGAATGAGCACGAACAAAAGGAATTTAACCTATGAGCGTTGTTATTTGTAACCATCAATGATTGGCTTGCTCTTGGTAACATTTCAGGGCAGTCAAACAAGGGATACAATGCATGCACACACTGTTTAGGTGAGACTGACAGTAAATATTTGGGAAACAAGAATGTGTACCTGGGGCATCGTCGATTTCTTCCAAAACAACATCACGTAAGAAAGAGAGGAAAGCATTTCGGAGGTGAGGCAGATAACCGAACGAAGCCTACCCGCCCTACTGGGGAAGTTATATATGATATGGTCAAGGATTTAAAAGTGATCTTTGGAAAGGGTCCTGGCGGACAATCTGTTCCGCATGATGTTGACGGACATGTACCCATGTGGAAGAAGAAGTCGATATTTTGGGAGCTACCCTACTGGAAATTCTTAGAGGTTCACTCTGCAATCGACGTGATGCACGTGACGAAAAATCTTTGCGTGAACCTGCTAAACTTCTTGGGCGTGTATGGGAAGACAAAAGATACACCGGATGCACGGCAGGACCAGCAAAGTATCCACGAAGGAAACAACCTGAATCCAGAGAAGTATCAAGGTCCTGCCAGCTACGCTCTTACCAAAGAGGAGAAGGAGATTTTTTTTGAAGTCCTGAGTAGCATCAAGGTCCCGTCTGGCTTCTCGTCGAATATAAAGGGAATAATAAACATGTCAGAGAAAAAGTTTCAAAACCTAAAGTCTCATGACTGCCACGTGATTATGACACAATTACTTCCGGTTGCATTGAGGGGGCTTCTGCCGGAAAATGTTCGAGTACCCATCGTGAAGCTATGTGCGTTCCTCAATGCAATTTCTCAGAAGGTGATCAATCCACTTACTCTACAAAATTTACAGAAGGATGTGGTGCAATGTCTAGTCAGCTTCGAGTTGGTGTTCCCACCATCCTTCTTCAATATTATGACACATCTCCTAGTTCACCTGGTCGAAGAGATTGGCGTTCTCGGTCCTGTATTTTTACACAACATGTTCCCCTTGGAGAGATTCATGGGAGTCTTAAAGAAGTACGTTCATAACCGTGCTAGGCCAGAAGGAAGCATCTCCAAGGGCTATGGAACAGAGGAGGTCATTGAGTTTTGTGTTGACTTTATTCCTGACCTTAAGCCGATCGGTGTTCCTGAATCGCGCTATGAGGGGAGACTGCGTGGAAAAGGCACGCTAGGAAAGAAAGCAACAACGTGTATGGACGGACATTCTTTCACTCAAGCACACTACACAGTTCTACATAATTCCATCTTGGTGGCTCCGTACAAAGAGGAACACAAGGATATCTTACGCTCTAAATACCCGGAGCAACGTGAAGATTGGATTGATGGAGAACACATGAAGACTTTCGGCGGTTGGTTGCAAACACGTCTCATGAATGTCACTGATGACGAGCAGCTATACTTGTTGGCCAAGCAACCATCTTCGACTATATCGACTTTTCAAGGGTATGAGATTAATGGGAATACATTTTACACGTTCGCCCAAGATAAAAAGAGCACCAACCAAAACAGTGGTGTCCGCTTTGATGCAGAAGATGGCAATGGGAACAAGGTCACATATTATGGGTACATAGAGGAGATATGGGAACTTGACTATGGACCTAATTTCAAGATCCCTTTGTTCCGGTGCAAATGGTTCAACCTGAAAGACGGGGTACAGGTAGACCCGCAGTACGGAATGACTACAGTGGATCTCAAGAATCTAGGGTACGACACCGAACCATTCGTCCTAGCCAGTGAAGTGGCTCAGGTTTTTTATGTGAAGGACATGTCTACCAAACCGAAGAAAAGAAAAGAAAGGCAAGAGGACACATCATACGATGAGCCAAAGCGGCACATAGTTCTTTCAGGAAAAAGAAACATCGTGGGAGTAGAGGACAAGACAGACATGTCAGAAGATTATAATAAGTTTGATGATATTCGACCCTTCAAGGTAAAAACTGACCCAAGCATCATCTTAAATAATGAAGATTGTCCATGGTTGCGTCGCAGTCAGAAGAAAGGGAAACACACGAAGAAAACTCAGAAGACTAGCTAGATAGGGATCATAACTTGTGTATCTCAATATGGAAATCACTTTTGTGTAATGATGTTACAGTATGTAAGATATTAACAATGGAGATGGTTGGCTTGTTTTACTAGTTAAGTAGCTTTGACGGGCTTGCAGGGAAATTTTTCCGAGGCGGAACTTCCGAATATGCCATAGGGCATGTGCACCAAGGGCATATTCGAGAAGTTCCGCCACGGGAGATTTCCCAACCCTTTCCCCAACATTGTTAGAGGAGATGGAGTCTTTCACGGGCTTGCAGGGACGGCGTCGTGGCGGGAGTAAAGAAAAGAAATAGAAAAGAAACACCAAAAGAAAAGAAACACCAAAAGAAAAAGAATTAGAAAAGGAAAGAAAAAAGAAATAGAAAAGAAAAAGAATTAGAAAAAGAAATAGAAAAGGAAAGAAAAAAGAAATAGAAAAGAAACACCAAAAGAAAAGAAAACAGAAAAGAAAAAGAATTAGAAAAAGAAATAGAAAAGAAATAGAAAAAGAAATAGAAAAGAAATAGAAAAAAGAAACAGAAAAGAAAAGAAAAAAGAAATAGAAAAGAAAAGAAAAAAAGAAATAGAAAAGAAACACCAAAAGAAAAGAAAACAGCAAAAGAAAAAAGAAAATTAAAAAAACCCTTTGGCACCGGTTGGTACCACCAACCGGTACGAAAGACCTTTCGTACCGGTTGGTGGTACCAACCGGTGCCAAAGGACCTCCCCCTGTGTTAACTTAGGCGCGCGAGGCCAACTGTGCCAAAAAACCAGCAGCGCCGCACACAGAGCCGAGCTCGCCGTCGCCCGCAGCTCCACGCGCCGCCGCCGTCGCCATCGCCCGCAGCTCCACGCGCCGCCGCCGTCGCCGTTGCCCGCAGCGCCACGCCACCGTCGCCCGCAGCAGCAGGGTCGCCGTCGTCGCCGCGTCGCCCGCCGCTCCACCTCTCCCCGCGCCGGCAACCCGAGGTGAGGACCGCCCTCCTCTCCCTCCCTCGCCTCGCCTCCCTCGCCTCCCAGGCCGCCGCGCGCCTCGCCGGGAGGAGCCCGCACGCGCGTCGACTGCCGCGCCGCGCTCGCTGGCGGCCTCCCCTCACGCACGCCCGCGGCCTGTTCGACGAAATGCCGCGCCGCGGCCATCTACCCCTGGTAGCCGCCGTGCGGAGGGTAGGCGCCGGCGGCATGGCCATAGCCGTGCTGCTGAACATGGCCGCCGCCGTACCCGTGCTGCTCGTGGCCGCCGTATCCGTGGCTGCCGTACCCATGCTCGTGGCCGTGCCCATGGCCGTGCTGCTGTACGTGCCCGCCGCCGTAGCCGTGCTCGTGGCCGTGGCCGTGGCCGTGCTGCTGTACGTGCCCGCCGCCGTAGCCGTGCTCGTAGGCGCCGTGCCCCTGCTGCACATACCCGCTGTGCTGCTGGCCATGGCCGCCGTACCCGTGCTCGTCGCCGCCGTGTCCATAGCTGCTGCCGTAGCCGCCGTGACCCTGCTGGCCGAGTCCGTACCCGTGGCCTTTGCTGCCGCCGACGAGGTTGGACACGAACCCTTTCACGCCGCCGTTGTGGCCGCCGCCCATGTCGTGGCCGCCACCGGCCATGGTTGATCACTAACAAATTTTAAAAGTAAATCCATCAACCTTTGGTGCTCGAAAAAATAGAAACGAATCCATTGAGAAGCTCTAAGTTTGCAACTCGTAAGAAATTAAACGACTCATCCCGTTTCAAAAAAAAAAGAAAAAATAGAAACGAATCCATTGAGAAGCTCTAACGGGTCGAGAAATAGAGAGAAGAGCGAGAGGAGGAGGGGGAACGCCGAGTCCGTGGCCGTGGCGGTCCGTTAGGGTTTTTTGCTTTCTTCATTTGAATTGTTATCCATCTAGCAATATGTTATGATCATGACATGATGAATGAAATAATTGCTTTCTTAATTTTGTAGTGACATTGAGGTATGGCGGACGGCACCTTCGTCCGAGATGAGGATCAAGAAGAAGCGGTGCAGAAATTGATCTATGAGAGTGCCCGTGGTACGAAACCCGATGGAGATGACAACCAGTTCGAAGACTTTCTGAACGATTTCGGCGAGGGACTTGAGTCTGAACAAATTAGAAGAGACAACGAAGTGTCCATAACAAACTCCGGCGAGGTGTATATTTATGTATCAAGTCTATGTTCATCCCTAGATGCATTCATTTATTTGTATTGCACTTATTAACGAATAATTTTTTCTTTTAGCCTTCTGGATCATCGAGCAAGTCTGTTAAAACAAAACGAGGCCCGACGAGAGTGTTAAAGGGCGAGGGCAGGTTAGCCCTCACGGCATTTAAGGCTAATGGTGAACCGGAGCATCCCAAAGAGCACTGCCGCACATTTACAAATCAAGCCGGAGTTCTTGTTAGGGACCATGTACCGATCAGCATTCAAGAGTGGCATAAGCCGAAGAAAGCGGGGACTGAAGCTAGTTATGTCAACGACGCGATGAAATTTTTTCTTTGGGAGAGTCTACTGACACGATTCAGCCTACCGGAAGACATGACGGAAGGCCAGAAGAATAAAGTCAAGGAATGGACATGGAAGAAGATGGCCATACAATTCCAGACCTGGAAGAAAAATTTATGGGACAAATATAAGAATGAAGATCCAGTATTCGATGATAATCTAGTGAAGATAAAAGATCACTGGCCCGCATTTAAGAGGTATAAGCAATCGTCTACTTTTGTGTCCCGATCGGTCACAAATACGAAAAATGCTTCAAAGAAGAAACTTTGGCATCATTTGGGGTCAGGTGGCTACAAGACTGCCATTCCGAAGTGGACAGCGTTTGAAAATAAACTGATGGATGCAGGAATCACTCCACAGACATGGGACTGGCCCGAACGGTCCAAGTTCTGGTTGTTCGCGCATGGGGCAGGGTTGGACCCAAAGACAGGGCTGATCGTTGCGCAGGGAAAATGGAAGGAAAAAATTGAGGCAATCGTACCGAAGCTTGTAGATGCAATTGAAAAGGTCAGAAAGGGAGAGTACATTCCCGATAGAGAGAATGACGAGCTGACACTCGCTCTGGGGAATCCTGAACACGTTGGACGGGTACGAGCTCGCCCAGGTCTCACCATGAAGGAAGCGTGGCCGGACAGCGCTGACACTTATAGAAGCCGTTCGCGAAAGAAGAAGAAGGACGCCGACATGTTAACGGAATTGTTAAATAGGGTGGAGGCACTTGAGAAAAATCAGAGGGCACCTGATCAGCAGCTGTTTCTACAGGATCCTCAAGCCGATGCTGCCCCATCTCAGCGAAGAAGCAGTGTGGGTTCCTCGCATCTTGACGGATGTGGAGGAAGCTACCCCGTGGATTATGTCACGGAGAAGACAGATTGCGAGCTACATATGTTATTCAGGACCGCGTCCGTTAAGGTGGCGGTCGGCTATGTTTACCCATGTGAAGATGGAACAACGCACCATCATATGCCCATTCCACCTGGCTGTGTTCGTGTCGGGGTGGATGAAGTTGTTCCGGGTTTTGAAACAGTGGAGCTTGATATTCCTAGAGGTGACGATGAGAGGACACTGGCCGATGTCAAGCACGGTTTCGCCCTATGGCCGAAGAAATACATCATCCTTTTGCAAAGGCCACCGACTCCTCGTGGTAGCGGTCCACATGAGCAGCAAATGCCATCGACTCCTCCTGGTAGCAGTCCTCATGAGCAGCCAAGTCCACACCTACCTGAGAGGGACCCCAGCGTGAGTCCACCATCTCGAGATCCTCCGCGTAAGACAGCGCCCGTTAAGCGGAACGGTACACCGCCTAGGAAGAGATCTAGAAAGGAGAAACCACAGCCGCCCATTGAGAAGTTACCTTGGGAAAAAAGTGAAGAGGAAAACAGGGAAACCGTTGAGTCCGAGCTGAGAGCCTTTTTTGCACCGAAAGTGCCAGAGATACCTTTTGAGAAGACACTAGATCCGGTGATAGTTGCGTGTACCGTTGAGAATCTATATGACCCTGTACCATCGCCGCCATCTGACTATAGGCGTTCTATTGAAAGGTCGTATGACAAGATGATCGAGGCGACAAAACCCGTTCAATCGGGTATGAAGGAGATAAAAGGGATACACCAAGTCTACCAGCTCGAACAACAACCCGTTCAATCGGTCCCTCCTCTGAAGGTGTTTGACGGGAAGGCCGTTCAAAGTTCTCTACAAAACACAACCGATTACGCCTTCGCTGAACGAGCATATCAATTTGTTCAAGGGAAAGATTTGGTCGAGAATCTCAGGAAGCTACCAACATGTATGCGTAACTTGCATTCGTGGTACCTTAATGCCTCAAAGGGAGGGACCGAGACTATCATGGTGCGAGTTAGGGAAGAGCACTACTTCCAGGAATACTGTGTGAACGTTGACTTCAACGAGCTTTTCCAGTTATACAATCTCCGGGCCCTCGACAAATCTATCATCAGTTGCTATTGTCTGTAAGTGATTTATTTAATTTGACAAGTCTTTAGCTCAGCTCGTTCATTGTCTGCAAATTATAATCTTTTGTGCGCTATATTATGCAGATCGAAGATACTCGAATGCAAAAGGGACGAAATCACGAACATTGGGTTCATTGACCCGGACACAATGCATGTTAGAACCATAGAAGAACCCCTCTATAACAAGGATACACCAGAGACTTTGCTAAGGTTTTTGAAGCGACAACGTGACAAAAGGCTAATAATTTGGCCTTACAACTTCCAGTGAGTCTTACTGTCTTATAACACATTATATTTTGCTCACCGTATGTCAAAATTTTAACTGATGACTTATATATATGACACTACATATTTAAACGTGCGTAGGTTTCACTTTATTCTTCTCGTCATCAAAATGTACGATGGAGAAGTTGAAGTCTTTGACTCACTAAGCAAAAATTCAGAACTATACAAGTCTTGTTTTCTTATGCTCAGAAGGTAATTTCAATTCTTATCGGTTTGTTTCGTTAATTTCCTGCTATCAACTAATTGATAACTCTTTTATGCATTTTCTTTTGTCGGGCAGCGTATGGGAAACTTTCATCAAGGAAGATAAGTCCCATGAATGGCAACCGAAGCTGCGATGGCGTGCGAAAGTAAGTAGTACTACCTAGGTCCACACACATTTATCATACTTGACTATTGTTTGATTGAATTATATTCTTGTAAAGAAATGCCCGCAACAACCACAAGGGATTGATCTCTGTGGATACTACGTTTGCGAGTACATCCACAGAATTGTCAGCGAGAGAACGAATAATGAAAGAAATAAAGAGGTACGAAAACAATATTCACAAATTTATTTTCTTATCATAAGTTGTGCTGAGTTTCAGTAATAGTCGTTTGATTGTGATTTGATATATATATATATATACACACACACATAGCTCATGTATTCATTTGTATCTTATTCTTTTATAGTTGGCAAGAAAGCGGAACAAGCTCTCAATCGAGGACCGCTTCATAGCAATAGGCGAGGAATTGGCGGGATTTTTCCTTCGGGACGTCTTACCACCATTCGCAGAGTACCACTATGAATGAAGATGTACATGTTACATATAGTTTGAGTCGGAGAGTACCACTATGCTACATGTAATAGACATATATAGAGTACGCCTCGGAGAGTACCACTATGAATGAAGATCGATCTTCATGCATGTACTACTTAATTTGCGATCTTAAGCAATTACATGTGTGTTATATTATATGCACCAACTTGATATGCATCACCTTGATCTTCATGTACTACCTAAACCCAAACGCGTTTCTGGTGCATCGACGCGATATGAAACGCTCCGATACCCCTAAACCCTCCAAAAACCCTAAACCCTGCCGCGGCAGAGATTCATGCATTTTCTCTGCCGCGGGTGGCAACCTTTGGTACCGGTTCGTATTACAAACCGGTACCAAAGCTCCCTGGCCCTGAGCTCTCCTGGTGGCCCGCGTGGAGGCCCCTTTAATACCGGTTCGTAAGGAACCGGTACGAAAGGGGGGGGGCTTTTGTACCGGATTTTTTATACCGGTTGCGCAACCGGTACGAAAGGCCCTCTGGAACCGGTACGAATGCCCCTTTTTCTACTAGTGCCTGTTCTGGATTGATCGGCGGCTTGATGACCGCCCCTTCGACAAACAATTCCCGCCGCTATTCGCCATCTCGGATCAGCCGGCTATCTCCCTCTTCTTGGAGGCGTCACTATGGTGTGTCGGCATCTCCCTCTTCTTGTTTGGATTGGTGTCTCCGGGCAAAAGCCTATGTGTTGGATCGTTGATGGCGGCGTTTTGGCGTCGTTCTTCTGTTGGAAGCATCGTGTGTAGAGACCTGGCTTGAAGGTTCTGTGATGCGATTCTTTGATGAGTGCCGCTGGTCCGAATAGAAATTCCTGGGCGTAATGTACGCCAATGCCAGTGATTCCAAGACGGGGACTTTCTCGGGACCATCCGAGTCCCGCCACCCACCCGCCATCTCCTATTCAACGCTCAAGGGTGGATGGTGCGTTGACAAGGGAAGCCCAGTAGAAATTGTTGCTCTTCCAGGTGATCGGCGTTGGCCGAGACGTGGCTTTCATGCTCTGTTCACGAATGCTCCTTTGCGTTGTGTTTGTAATGTGTGCGGAGGCTTTTCTTTGGACTAGCTCGGGTGTGGTGTTTGTTCTACAATTGTTGTTCTCTGCGAGTTGTAGTTTCTTGTCATTGTCTTCTGCTTTCTATAAAAATATGATAAGCCTTTGTTGTTACTCTCGGAAAAAAGAAGAAGAAATGAGAGTTAATAAAGCAAGTTCAGTCTAGAAATATCTAAAGACCCATTATGGAAGCCGGCAACTAAGGCCATGAGATCCTGCTTTATCACGCCAAAAATTTGAAACTTGAGTTTAAATTCTCTAACAACTGCCTTCAAATAACCGAATTATCTTTGGCTTTACTTTCTACCGGTACAGATTATTATTCATTGCCAAGAACTGCACTCTGCTTCGGTGAATCTCGGCTGCTGGATCTTTAGAACTAATACTGATGACTGACTTAATGGGATAGATAAAGGTTGGGCACTAGCTACCTGCTACCGGAAGTTCATATTGACCACGCCCTAACATGAAGAAGCCCATATATAGGCCATCGAGACCGATCGAGTACAACTGAACTAGCTATTATCTTAGGCTAATCTTCAGCACACTGTTGGTTCGATCCGCATGCATCACGCCGACAGACAGAAATGGGGAATGCCTGCTCGACGGTCAGAAGTCTAGGCGATCCGCCTCCCAGTCCAGCCCGGACGCGACCATTTCGTAGTAAGGAACGTACTCCTGGCAGGAGATTAATAATGCACAAGCATTAGATCGCACATCAGATATATTCCAAGAGAGGCTTAGGTTGGTTGTAGATTGTTTCTGAATTTCTGCATGCAGTTAAGTTTCAGTTGCACGCACCTCGAGTTTCTCCATGAGCTGGTGGGCGGTGGGGGCGGAGACGATGATGCGGCGGGCGGCGGGGCTGATGAAGCCCTCCTCCACGGCCTGGTCGATGAAGGTCAGCAGCGAGTCGTAGTACCCCTCCACATTCAGCAGACCGACCGGCTTGTGATGGATCCCTAGCTGCGCCCACGTGATCACCTCCAGCAGCTCCTCCAGCGTCCCGTACCCACCTTAATCAACCGCAAAAACACATCAGATTTAAGCTGCATCCGTCAACTAACAAACGGAGACAGCATGCCAGAGAAGCATTTAGCATTCTACAGAGGCCATGAATATGGATATGGAGGGCCAAACCTGACCTGACCGACAGGCTGAGAGGATGCAATGCATTGCAGTGCGGTAATCAACGAGGCAATGATGCGAGCGTACCGGGCAGGGCTATGAAGGCGTCGGAGAGGCTGGCCATCTGGGCCTTGCGCTGGTGCATGTCGCCCACGGGCCTCACCTCCCCCACCATCTCCCCGACGATCTGCCACACAAGCAAGGACCATCACTCGTGAGCACATAATTTATCCATTGGCTGGCTGGCGCAAACGCAGCATGCAGCAGAAAAATGCAGATGCATGCAGAGCTTAATTGTGCGTATGATCATGGCGCATCATTGCGCATGTCGGCACGCAACAGGACAAGCTGGATTGCTTGCCGTTGCCGGCCGGGCGCGCGGGAGACGGAAGTCCACGACATTACTCTTGTTCTGCGTGGCTGTGGGCACGATGTTCTGACGGGCATCTACTACAGCCAACGCTGCACCGAGTGCAGATTGCAGGTGTTATTAACGGCAAGGGGCACGCTGGTACGTAGCTACCCCATGTTATAAGACCGACGCGTCCAAGCAGAGCAGTACCGTGTCTGTGCTCTGCAGCTAGTGCACTCAGCTGGGCAGCATGTATGTTTGTCTGTCTGCTTTGGCCGGGGAACGGAATCATCACGCAATCGCACGCAAAGCTGCGGCGTGCGACCGTTGTTTATGCTCACGCCCGGCTTGGATCTGCGGGTGCTCCCGTACCGTACGTGGGGTTTGGTGATTCTGTGGGTTGTTTTTTCAGTTTTATGCGACACAACGTCTAGCTCTGTTCTGGGCGTGTTGTGTTTCCTAGGATCAGGCTAGTTATAACGGGAGTATCATATCATCCATGTCAATTAGACATTTTTAACTGCTGCGACACAAGAAAAGAGAGGATTGCATATCATTGATATGATACTGTATCACACTAAATGATGTACCAGTGTGTGTCATGCATGACAGTAAATGAGGTCGCTATGTTACTAAACAATGATACTATGCATTGTGAAGGCAGTATCATACACTAATGTCATATGAATAATACTAGTATATGATACTTGTCATTGTGACGAGCCTTAGGATAAGCAAAACACTCCTGCGAATAGACTAATTAGTTAGTCCTAGCTAGTAGGAGCTACTACTACAGGTGGGCATTCCAAAGATTCAGTGAGGTGCTAGTGTCATGATCGAGGCTCGAAATGTATGAGCATGCCATGCTTCTTTCTGCTCCGATGAAATAGTACTACTGTACTAGTAATAAGTTGAGTAGTACTAGGAGACAAGTAGTGCAGTGCATACCTCGGGGGTCATGAGAGTCTTGGGAATGACCCTGCACGCGCATACAAGGCAGGCACCAAGATGAGACGGGATTATAATGAACTGAACTGCCTACCATAGTACAGTACCTGGCTGAAACCACAATGCAAGCTTGCTTGCATGGTGCAACTGCAACTTACCCGATGACGTGCCTGCCGCCGTGGTAGACGGCCTGCGAGACGAGCCCCATCAGCCCGATGCTGCCGCCGCCGTACACCAGGTCGATGCCCCCGCCCACCTGCATCCATACGTTGGTCAGCTAGCTGCTAGTAGCTACGTACCACCGTACATACGTACGGTCGTAAGTACATTATTGGAGATCTGACTGGCAACACGTACGTACGTTCAGGCCGGTCCGACAGTACGTACGTACGTGATCGAGAGTGAATTCCTTGTACAGTAATACTAGTAGACCAGACTTGTCGTACGTAGTGAGGGAAATAACCTACACATGTTGAATGCCGTGGGGATAGGTAGGGTGCTACGTACTCTACGTACTGTGGCTGTACTGCATAGCCTAGTGATGCATGCATGCATCCGCCGATACTCCTACTACAGGAGGAGAACTGAAGCCGACGATCGAGTGCTTTAATTTGCGGATGCCTTTGCCACCATGGGATCAGACCCCCGGACCGGACACGTGATTAATTGGCTACAGCTCCTCCCAGTCGACACGAGTAAGCAGCTCTGCCCTACCACCACCAGTGCTGCACTGAGAGCTGCTGGCAAGTGAGATCATCGATCTCACGTACTGTAAAAGAGAACAGTGTGTAGTTTTGACACGGTGTCTATCTATCTATCTATATCTATCTAAAAAGAACTTGCAGTCTGAATGCACACAAATTTCACATGTCATTAATCTGTGCAAATTAAGGAAAATAAATGTCAACGAGCGAGGAGAGAAGACCGCGTCGATGCGCGCATGTGCAGCGAGTGCGCATGTACTACAAGCTTCTTAATCATCTCATCAAGGCCCAGACCAACAGACAGACTAACTGCTTAATCATGCAGCAATTAGTGCGCTAAAAGTCACCCCGCTTTGCTCTAGCTAGGGCGCAGAATCATTCAGCGACCGAACAAGCTAGGAACGTCGATCGTGCCCGGCCGCAACCCCTTTGCGATCAATCGATCGAGGACCAGGAGCTTAGCTGTGCTGTGCTGCTAATCGGGAGGAGATGGATGCATGGGGTACGTACGAGCTGGTTGGCGAGGTCGATGGCGGCGTCGTGGTAGCTGCTCTTGTTGCCCTGGCTGCTGCCGCAGAAGACGCACATCCTCTTGAACGTGCTCGCCTGCCTCATCCTGGCCTCTTCCCTCTTCCTCTGCTCTCTGGTGTTTGTTGTGTTGTTTTGCTTGGGTGTGTGCACAATGACCCGCGATTCCTCTCAGTGCGCCACCTATCCCTTATATAAAGGTGCGGGCTGGAGAGAGAGAGAGAGAGAGAGATGAAACGACTGTGCAGAGTGTTGGGTACTGGTATTGGTAATGGTATATTGCGCTGTCTTTTGCAAGAGAAAGGTAAAAAGGAAATCTTGATGACAAGAAAAGCCAATTTTATATTTGAACTATTGTAGTCAGCTTGACTTGAATGCTAAACTTCATAAAATCGTTTAAAATGTACTCGTATTTGCAGCCTTCAAATATATTCTGATGTTCTGATCGGCTATGCACTGTATGCAAAAATAATAATTAGGTGAACCTGTATGCAAAATTTCAGAAACAGTAATGACTATTTATTTTTTGACGCGTCAACGGCGGGCTTACGCCTGCATGAGCCTTTATTGCCAACCGTCGGGGTGTTACAGATCTTAGGGAGAAAAGAGAGTACATGGGGTTTAGAGGAGGGAAAAAAAGGGGTAAAACAAAATTACATGTAACGGAAGGCTAAATTCTCCCGGCAAGGTGGAACAACATGGAGCCCCAGTCCCGGAGCCTAATTTGCTTTTGAATATTATTACAGCGGTGGGACCAAAGTTTAAGATCATCCGCAGCGGAGCCTGCAACATCATGAAGCCCAAGTTGTATGCTTCGAAAAACCTTGGCGTTCCGTCTCTTCCAGATATTCCAGAGAACGGCCAGCAGAACTGTTGATCTCTAGTTCTGTTGTGCCATTCACCCTCCCATGCTTGGAGCAGCCCCTGCGGCGCATCTGGACAGAGGCTGTCTAGCTCCCCCCAAAAGTGGAGCGAGGTGTTGACATCCGAATAGGAGATGGTTGATGGATTCGCAGTGGTCGCAGAAGGGGCACGCGGCAGAAGTGGCAATGCCCCGTCTGAAACATCGTTCATTCGTGAAGAGGCGGTCCTTGCGGGCAAGCCAGAGGAAGAGTCGACATTTATTTGGGGCGTAGTTTCGCCAGATGGCCGGGGCGAGCGTGTCTGTAGGCTTCGTCCTCCAAACCGTGTGGTATGCTAGCTTAGCGGTGAAAGGTTTCCCAGCGTCCCTTGTAGTTCTCCTGTCAGCTACCTGCATATTCAAGTTTACCGTGGCCAATATAGTGCGTAGTTCAAGCAGTTCGTATTCGGCTGCGTGAGACAACCTAGGTGTTAGGTCCAAGGTTAGGTTGTTCGATGCCAAAGCGCGTGCCACTGAAGTGTGGACTCGGTTGGATTGTGAAAACAGGGCCGGGAATTGTTGGGCTAGGGTTTGGGATGAGTGAGGGAGCCATAGGTCGAGCCAAAAGGAGGTAGTGACTCCATTTCCGACGTTGACCCTGGTGGTGTCACGGAAGAGGGCGAGGCCTTTCATGATGTCCTTCCAAATCGGGGTATGCTGGTTGTCTGACATGCCCACATCGTTAGCGGTCGACCAGCCATATTTGGAGATCATGTATCTAGTCTCTCCTAAGGTTTGCTCGTCGTGCAGCTTGGAAATGTGTTTGAGTAAAAGACACAGGTTCATGTGTGGTAGAGAAAGAAAACCAAGGCCCCCATTGGCGAAGGGAGCACAAACGAGGTCCCAAGCGACCTTGCAGTTGCCGCCCGAGGTTGTTTCCTGGCCAGACCAAAAGAAGGCCCTACAGCGTTTCTCGATTTCTTGAATGGCTCCAGCAGGGAGAAGAAGGACACTCATGGCATAGATTGGCAGGGCGCGTAAAACAGAGCGGACCAGGATAGCCCTTCCGGCCAAGGAGAGCAAAAGGCCCCTCCAACCAGCAAGACGGCGATCGACCTTGTCAATCATGAAGAAGAAGTCAGCCAGGTTTAGTTTGTGAGTGGATAGAGGCAAGCCCAAGTAAGATTGGGGGAAGGTTGCAACTGGGCAGCCCAGGGTTGCGGCAAGGCTAGCCGAGAGATCGGGGTCGACGTGGATCGGGGCAAAGGTGCTTTTGTGGAAATTGATTTTTAGACCAGTAGCCTCAGAGAATTGAAGCAGGATATGTTTGAGAGTCCGAAGCTGAGAGGCGTCGGGGGGGGGGGGGGGGGGGGGGGGGGGGGGGGGGGGGGAGGACAATTAGCGTGTCATCCGCATACTGAAGGACGGGGCAAGGCAGATCATTAGCGATTGGGTGAGTCAGGAGTCCACATTCTGAGGCCAGAATAATGACTATTTATGTCATCCCCGAAATAGAATATCATATTGGTTGATGATATATTTTGCCATTGCTTTATGTAATTCACCACACCCTCCAAACCTCACAGCGGTTATTGACGGTTGTTTTAAGTATTGCTCGTTTGATGGTCTAAGTATATCAATGTAATTTTTATTATGTTTAGGATGCTTTGCACTTCTGATGAACTTTTGCAAGAGATCTGGATGCCTTTCTCGCAAAAACAAAAGTTCAAAATAATAATAAAATATCATGAATGAAGGGGATGTTGCTGCAGATTGATAGTCCGCAAAGAAAAAAGACAAGAAAGGCTTGTTTATATATTTTTTGTTTTGCACATGACACAAAGACTCATGGTTTTTTTCATGATATTTTTTGTATAGGAATTATGATTTTTTTATTCCTAGCAAATTTTTTGCAGGAAAAATAACTCGTAACGCTCTTTTCATCTATGTTTTATTCCGAGTAATCCATTGGGAGCGACCGGTGCACTGCACCACCCCATATCCATCGTCCATCACTTGTCCCCCATCCAACGACAATGTCTTAATTGTTGAATTATAGATGTGCCTTCGCACCATAAATGGAATAATTCCTGAAAAATCTCAAAGGCCCATGTGGGGTGTAATGATATGGTGAGAAGTTTAGTACCACCCGGGAGTGGAGAAGAGTTGAGACTTCCTTATAAGGGATTCTCTTCCACATGCTATTGGAGCTTGAGAGAAGGACTAGTTCCCGCGCGCTTCTACGCCGCCGCCCCCCTCGCTCCATGTTTGTTAAACATGAGTCGAGCCAAGCTTAGACATATGTCAATTCATCCCCTATTTAACTGGTTCACATATTAGTCGTACTTAATGTTTTCGTAGATTCATAGATGTTATAGTTCTATATGTTTAGTACATGATGTTTCATATAATTTACAGTTTTGTGTTTAGTATGTGCTCACATGTTCAAATATAATTAGGAAATTCTGTTTCGAAAAAAATATAATTAGGAAATTAATATTGTTTCTGCTATCATCATGATTTATTTATGGATTAATAGTCCTTAGTTACTCTCTTCGGTCCTTTTTACTCTGCGTATTAGATTTGTGTCAAGTCAAACTTTACAAAGTTTTACCAAATTTATATTAAAAAATATCATTATCTACAATACCAAATATATATACTATGAAACTACATTTCGTGATGAATCTAACAATATTGATTTGATATTGTGAATATTGGTACTTTTTCTATAAGTTCGGTCAAAGTAGAGTCATTTTGACTTTGGACAAAATTTATATGGGAACTAAAAAGGACCAGAGGAAGTAAGTAATTTTCCCTACCCACCAAGTATTGGATGCAGAAGCTAGGCAGCCTAGCAACCCCAGGACACGGACATGATTATTGGCAGTAACTATGTACAATGCCATATGAAAACAGGAAATGAATGCTTGCATGCATGCACCCGTGGCAGGAGCCAAGTACGCAGCGTTTATTGGCAGTCCAACACCCATCCGTCTTTGTACCCCCAGCTGACACATAATTCCATTTTTTCACGGAAAATTTACGAATTTGCAAGATGTTTTAGAGAGATACAAATTTGCAAGTTTTTTTAGGGAGATACGAATTTGCATGCTTTTTTTAGAGAGGCACAAATTTGTAAGTTTTGACAATACCAATACCGAAATGCAAAAAACACTATCAAATCAAGACATGGATGAAATTAATTTATTTTATAAGTTCAAGGTTTATATATACAGTCCAGGGTTTAAATCTGACCTGGCTTCATAGTTCAATATTTGAATTGGACACATCTCTTTCTTGTAAAGTGACGCTTTTTGTTTTATTCATGATCGTCTCAAAATGTAATTTTGGGAGGTTTGTTAACTAGGCAAACCAACTAATGCTAGATTGAAAATGCATAAATGAGAAAACAACAACAAATAATCTCCCATCCACATGATCCGAGCAAAATATATAGTGTAGAAATATGTCATCTCCACCCAACATGCAAGGTGCACATCTTCATTTCGCCTCTACGATACACTGACATCATCTTGCCCGTGTCTCTTCTAACGCAGCTAGTAACCTGATAACGAATGAATTCATCTAAGATTCTGTCATCAGGAGTTTTTTCGGGCGCTCAATCATTTAGAAACATGAAAGTATTTTATTAATTCTTTACCCGAGTGTCAAACAGATACAATAAAACGTTAGGTCCATTTCAACTAGAATATGGTGTGAATATATTTAAACCTTGACCTACACAAAATTTCTAATTATATTGTCAAGTAAAATGGTGTTAGCACAATTTTTTCCATGGTTAAGGAGGCAGGACAAACATGTTAAAAGGGCAGAAAAAACATGACCACAAGCAGACTTGTTCTTGTCCTTCTCCAACGGGGGAAGGTAGATGCTATTACACCAACACAAGAGATACGTACTATAACCAAATGATGGCTGCGTTGAAAGAGAAGAATGTGAGGGGTAAAGAGCAAACAGCCCTATATTCTACGTCGTACTTTTTCATCGGCCTTTCGCTGGTCAGTTTGATGCATGTTTTGTCTCTCCGTCTAATTAAGCCTATATTCAACCATACGATTTATGTTTTTGTGAGGGATAAGAAAAGACATGGTTGTATGTACAACATCTAGAATAGTGGCATTTCTTAAATTCAATTTTAACCGAAAAAGGAAAAAAAAACTTATAAGTACATTTCGCACGCGCTTGGCATGAACTACGGTGACATATGGATACAAATGCCTCATGACAAAAAGTAATTTGAGGCATCTACATTGATTTTTTCTCTCGAAAGCAAGCTACCATTAGTGAGCCTCATCAAGAAATAGAAAACAGAAACTCCAGTACACATGCAACTCTACTCTCCACTCCGACTTTTTAGCTTTTTATACCGGACCACACTATTTCTCTCCAAGCACCCGCCTCTTGGAGAGGATCCCGCTTCCCCATCCAAACCTATTTCTCCTGACGTCCGATCCTACATGGCATGCAGGGTATCACCCTGAGGCTATGCATTGGCCATGTCCTAACACTAGTAGAAAAACGACTTTTAGTACCGGTTCGTAAGGACCTTTAGTACCGGTTCTGGAAACCGGCACTAAAGGATGGGGACTAAAGGTCCCCCCCCCCCCCTTTAGTCCCGGTTCAACACGAACCGGGACCAAAGGCCCACCACGTGGCACGAGGCACGTCGTGGTCTGGGGGACCTTTAGTCCCGGTTGGTAAAGGATTTTTTTTTGAATTTTTTTTTGACAATAAAGCAAAAACAGCCCGCCTACTGGGCCAGCACGGTCTGCATACGACTAGAAACCCAACCTCTAGTTGGGCCAGGATGCAGGCCCGTACGGCCCAGTAGGCCCCACAGGGCAGAAGACTTGCAATAGGCCCACAAAGGCCTGTTTAGAGAGGAGCTCGACACGGTAGCCGCGGCGGGGCTTATAAACCGGTGCGAGCTCCTCTCAACTAGCGAGGTGGGACTAAACATTGTGCACTGCGGGTGGCAGCGCACCACCTTTAGTACCGGTTGGTGGCTCCAACCGGTACTAAAGGGGTCATGGCCTTTAGTACGGGTTGGTGGCTCCAACCGGTACTAAAGACCCCCCACCCCCCCCCCCCCCTTAGTACCGGTTGGAGCCACCAACCGATACTATAGGTCACAAATGAACCGGGACTAATGCATAGCCGTTCGAACCAGGACTAATGGTACCATTAGTACCGGTTCATTTACAAACCGGGACTAATGTGTCTCATGTAAAGTAGTTTTTCTACTAGTGTAACAACAAAGTAGGTACTCCCTCCGATCCAAATTAATTGACATAGCTCCAGTACAACTTGAGGGAGTAGATACTTCCCCGCAAAAAAAGAGTGTATGCGAAGAGAGTTTTTGGAACTTTCGTACATATATGCAACCATACGATTTATGTTTTTTGCGAGGGATAAGAAAAGACATGGTTGTATGTACAATATCTGGAATAGTGGCATTTCTTAACTACAATTTTAACCAAAACAAGGGAAAAAAAATACTTATAAGTACATTTCTCACCCGCCTAACAGCAAAGTAGGTACTCCCTCCAATCCAAATTAAATGACGCAGCTCTAGTACAACTTTCAGAGGAGTAGATGGTTCCCCGCAAAAGAAAGTGTATGCGAAGAGAGTTTTTGGAACTTCCGTACATATGAACAAATTTTGTGGAAGTTAGCAAAAGTTACACGTTTTGATTTGAACGTTTACAAAAGAATATATTTATGTAGGTGTCCAGTAGATCCTTTTTTGTTTTTTAAACTATGAATGACAGCAGGAGAGGCTACCACTAACTTATATTAACCAAAAAACATTTACAGATTAACAATTGGGTTTTAAGGCTCCCCAGCCATATGGCTCTAAGAGGAGGAGCAGAGCAATGCAAACAAGGTGCTACAAGGAATACAAAGGGTACACTAGACAGAAAGCCGCAAACTAAGTCCACAAAAGAAGTAAAGAATCGAACTAGGCTTTGGTTGCTTCTGTCTTGGAGTAGGGCAAAGCACTCTTTAAATCTAGCCCGCCAGAAAAGTTGGAATCCCTGCCGTGCCGCTCCTGCGGGCGGCCCGGGAGTAACCCTAGCCGCCGCCGCCGGCACACACCCACCGTTCCTCCTCCCCTCGCCGCCGCTGGCGGGAGTCGCCGGGCAAAGCCCGCGCGGCTCGGCGGCGGCGGGACCTGTTCCCTCCTTCCTTTGGGGCTGGGCAGCGTAGGCTGCTCGCCTTGGCGGGAGTTCGACCCGAGGTGTGGAGCTCGCGAGCTCGGGGAGGCGTGGCATGCTGGCGAGGCGGCGCAGCGGTGGCGTGGCTGCACTGGTCGCGGCGCGAGCGCGCGGGGTCTCCAGCCCGCGTGGATCTGGCATCTCGAGGGCGCGCGTTGAGGCAGGGTGACCGCGTCTGGAGGAGCGGCATGGCTGCACTGGGAGGGGCCGTGCTCGCGCGCCGGGGATCCGGATCTGGCGCCTCGATGCCGCGCCGTGGCTCGGGCGGCCCGGATCTGGTGTGTAGGGGTGGATGTTGTGGTGCTGCTGGCCAAGCGCTGGGGAGCGCTGCCTCGCGTTTGGGCGGATGCGCCACCGTGGGCGCGTGGGTCAGATCTGGACCCGCGCGACGTTGCTGCCGGCTACATGCAACACGGGAGAAGCTGTGGGAGACGAATGGCACCCTTGTTCGGTGTTGCATCCTCCTGTTGGTGGTTCGGTAAGCTCGACGCTGCTTCGGGTGGGAGGACGAGATGGTGGTGGCTGGAGGGAGAGGAATGGCCTCGCCGCGGTTGTTGCATCCTTCATCGGGAGATGAATAGCCGACAGACGTTGCATCCTCGGGGAGACGAATGGCGTTGTGCTTGGTTGCATCCTGCCGATGGGAGACGAATGGCGCCGCTAGGGGTTGCATCCTCCGTCCAGTGGGGGATGCGGATGCAAGGTTGGAAGCACGTCGAGCTTGCCAGGGAGGTGCGGTTGGCCGTGGAGGCAGGGATAGTGGTTCGGTGTGTAGGCTGATCGGATACTGGGTTCGGGCTATGCAGGTGAGACTGCCGGCGAAAGTCGTACTCCGGTTGCCGCCGGAGTCGTCGATGGCGGCGCTTTCAGGCGTCGATCCCTTGTTGGAGGCATCGATGTAACTGCTCTCACCTTGCCTTTCCCGACGTGCTCCGGGGGAAACCCTTGATCTAGTTTAGATCGGATGATGGCGGCGCTATTCGGCGTCGAGTTCTCTCTTGGGGGCATCGTCCTGGAGGTGGATCCGGTCAGAGGAACCTGTGGCTCGTGAGGATGTGTGTGTTGTTTGCCGAAAGGCGCCGGTTGTATGGTTTTTGGGTCCGGTTTCTCTCATAAACAGGACCAACCTTCTTTCTCCTGATCAATGAATTTGGTAGATCAACTACCAACATTCGAAAAAAAAAAATCTAGCCCGCCAGGATCCAAAAGTTGGGGGCACACCCCTGAAGTATTTATTGTTTCTCTCCTTCCATATACACCCTTGAAGTAGATCCTTGTGTTGTCAAATTAGGTTTTTTTTAAGAAACACAGTGCAACGTAGAAGCTCACACACACACATACTCACCTCTATGAATACACGCAGACACACCCTGCCCCTATGAGCATCTTCGAGAGAAGCAGTAAGAAAAACACGAAGTGAGTTACGTACACAAGGTACAAATTGCATAACTTATTAACCATAAATTTTCTTTGCAGAAAATGCCAAAAATAATGTTTATAATTGTAAGTGTCTACTTAATTTAATGACATCACCCATCTTTCGAGTCCCAGTTAAGTGACATGAGCGAAGTAAAGTGCTTTGCCGCCAGCTAGTACATCATATCCATCCGTCTATCTATCCAACTAACCGCTGGATCGGTAGTGCGAACCAGCGGCCGGGCAGACCAATCGATTGGCATGCAGTCCAGGTGTGAATGCATGTTTGTTTGTCCTCCTATCCTACGGGAACCGCATCAACACACGACACGACACGAACCAAAGCCTGACGCGACAGAGATCCATGAGACTGCCTCATCCAACCTGCTGCTTTCTCGGCTCCTAGCTAGTACTCCCTTCTTTCCGGTTTATATGGCTCAATTCAAAAATCTCACCAACTAAGATAGATGGTTAGTGATGGAATATTTTTTGTAGTTTACAAAAGTACTCAATTAATGATTTTGTTTTTCTCAAAAAATTGTATTTACCAATGCATTAAGGCTGGTTGTAATGGGGAGTATCATATACTAGTATTATGGATACTAGTATATGATACTACCTTCGTAATGCATAGTATCATAAGTTAGTATCTTAGGTTGTCTTATTAATTGTCATGCATCACACAAAGTAGTACAACATTTAATATGATACGGTATCATGATATGATACCACACCCTCTCTTTCTTCATTTAATTGTGTGCCACATCATCCAAAAAGTCTAGTTGGCATGCATGATACCACTTATGATACTCCCTTTAGGACCAGCCTAATTGCAATGCATGCATGCATAAAGTACATGCATTGGTCAATTTTCTTTTAATACTTGCATGCAATGATTTAATTCACCTTGGAATCTGAACATGTGATGGGGAACAACCAAATTAAGCCTTATAAAATGGAAAAACTAAAATTTTGAGATAAGCCCTATAAACCGAAAAGGAGAGAGTAGTTCCTACCCACACACCAACCAACCAACGACAACGAACCATGCATATCCATGCATGGTGGTGCAACTAAGCAACACGAGTTATCACGTACGTACCCATCGAACCTGTAACACCCCCATGTAATAGCCACTGTGATCATCTGCTATTAATGCCAAGTCACTTCATTTGCAGTGCCTATTCATAGTGGTTAATCAAAACAATTCAAATTTCATTCTGAAAATCAACTCAAATTCAAAAGTGAAATGTGGAGTTGCTCAAACACTGTTGGAAAAATGTTCATTAAACAACAAATAATCCAGAAGCAATTATAAAAATATAAACAAAGATATTTGAGTTAGCTAAGTGACTCAAACTACATGAAACAGCACCAAAACAGAATTATTTAATCCATTTATAATAATATCAAATTCAAATAAAATCCTATTTTGCCCAAACAAGTTTTTGGTGAAAGGTAATAATGCACTATAATATTTGGGCCAAGTATCATATTTTACAAAAGTGCAAAAGTGGCCTAAACAATTACCTAACAGAAAATAAATAAAGAAAAAGCAAAACAGAACTAAGAAAATAAAACGAGGCACTGTGCACTGTGGGCCTAAGTGCACAGTGCCCCGTTCCAGCCCACCTGGCCCATCTCCCCTTCTCTCTCCCCTGCGTATCGGCACGCCCATGGCCGCGCCGGCGAGCGCCGGTGGAACGGCGACAGTGCGACGCCACCGACGCGGGGAGATAAGGCCGAGCCTCCCATCCATCCCCCCTGCCTCCTCCGCCACTTTCCCCCTCTTCCCTCGCTCTCTTCCACTAGATTCCACCGACGCCCGACGCCATCGCCGCCGCACCTCGCCGTTTGCCGCGGCCACCGTCGACGCATCGCCTCACCGTTCTGTCTGTCGCCTTCGCCGACCTCAACTTACTCGTCCTCGACCACGAGCGCGAGCAGGAGAGCCCTGCTACGCCGGGATCGAGCCGTTCCTTTTGCTTCGGCCGCCGATGATCTTCCTCCTCTCAGGCGACATCTGCAGCTACTAAACCCCCAAGGGCCCTCGTGCGTGCCACGCGGTGAGCTTCTTCGTCACCTGCCCCCCTCCTTTTGCTTCTCCTCGCGCCGTAGCTAGCCGCCGCCGCGTCCGTGCTCTGCCTGCCGCCGACGAGCTCGTGGCCGTCGTTGTGGTCCTTGTCACCACCGCCTGAGGCCACGGTTGTGCTCCTGGTGCTCCCAGGAGCCCAACGAGCTCGAGCACGAGCTTCCCCGTGCCCCACATCGCCGTAGCCACTTGTACCCGATTCCGGCCATCCGCCGCGGTCGATTCCGGCCACCTCCGGCCCGGAGACCGCCACGGTTGGACGCGGCGTCGTCTCCGCGTTCGAACGCGACCGGCCGTGTGCGTTTTGATAGCCTGTAGAGCGAATCCGACCACCTCCCGAGCGCGCCGCCGCGAAAATTGGTCGCCGGAGCAACTCCGGCGACGGCGCCGACGTGGCACCACCAGGGGCCGCTCCTGAGAGGCTGACAGTGGGCCCCGCGGGTCCCAGTTGACTGGGTTGACCCAGTCAACTGCTGACTGGGCAGCCCAGTGTCACTGACACACGGGCCCCACCGCATATTAAATTAAAATAAAACATTTTAATAAATAAAACTGATTAGTTAGAATAATTAGTCACTGACAAGCTGGGCCCACTACCCTAATTAGTCTGTTAATTAGATTAATCCACAGTTAGTCTAACAGAGGCTGACATGTGGGTCCCACTGGACCCACATATCAGGTTTGACCCTGGTCAGCGTCCTGTTGACTGCTGACGCAGTGGTGACCTCATCATGACGTCATATTTCATTTTCTGTTAAATAAAAATAATTCCAGAAAAATGTTTAAATCTTTGAAAATTCGTAGAAAATAAACCGTAGGTCAGATCGAAAAACTTAAAACATGAAAGTTGATCAGAACGACGAGACGAATCTAATCGTGTCGTCTGATTCGATGCCGGAACCCCTTACGTAGGAGAACCCATAACTTTCCGTCCGTATCCGGTATATGAATAGGGCATAATCACCGGATAATAAATCCCGCGTTAATCCTAAAATAACTAAAATGACTTAGGTGCATCTTTAGGCAACCCTGCACTGCATCTTAGCATAGCATGCCCTGTATTGCATTGTTTGCTGTGCATTTATATGTTTCTTCCCCCTCTTCTCTCTCGGTAGACCCCGACGTCGACGTAGCTCCCGAGACCGAAGCAGCTCCGGAGGTCGACTACGCTTCTGACGATCAGACCCTTGCAGCCGAGCTTCCAGGCAAGCACCCCCCTTTTTGAGCATTCCGATATCGCCCACTCTCTTCTCTCTTATGCTTGCATTAGAGGTTACTGCTGCTGTTGTTATCCTATATCTGCTGCATAGCCTGTTTATTGTAACCTGCTATTGTTTCCTACCTGCTTATCCTAAACTGTTTAGCATAGGCTGGGTAGAGAACCATCAGAGACTCCACTGTATCCCGACTGCCCCGCTGGATCATCAGAAGACCTGACCAACGGGATCGAAGACCAGGCCCCGGCACCGCACATCAGTCCCCCTTTGATGTTCGACACTACTGGGTTACTATCGAGTGCCGAGGGTGATACCTCGTCAGCACTTCTGATGATAACCTTGTAGGTTATTGAATCGGTCGTGGTCAGCGAGGGTGATTCCTCCTACACCACCCCCGATAACGACATCGTCGAGCAACTGCTCAAGTGTGGACCTTGAGGGTGATTCCTCCTTCGTTCACCTTGATGTTTACGTCAGGTGGGAATCGAACGAGGGTGATGCCTCGGATTCCTTCTTGATATGATAGCCACACGGATGCCCTTACATTACTGTTGACACTGCTTAATCTGGATAAAGACGGGTCGGCCCCGAGGGGTACCCGCGCGAGCTTAATTACGAGAAATGTGGAGTCGGGTGGACCTGGACGGTGCCCGAATAATGAATACGAGGCGTGGCCGGGCATTCTTAGCTCTTGCCTCAAGTCCTCGAGACGGGGCGACGGGGTCATATCTTTCGTGAGTCTCTGCTCGTTACCGCACTACCAACACACTAACGGTTTGGATATTTGATCCGAGGGGCCTCTGGCCTGATAGCACTAACCATCACGTGGGCATAGTATGGGCGTTCTGCGTCGTATACATCTCTATAGACGTCAGCGAGGAGCGGCCCGCTTTGGATTGGACTGGTTAAGCCCGCGCTTGTATTAAGGGGGCTAGGTCTGCTTCTGGAGCGTCCTCGCAACGTTCAGGGTTCCCAGGACGAAGGCCCAAGACCCCTGGGGGCATAGGTTAGTCCGGCGTGCTGACCTCTCTTTAGAGGCTAGGTCGGGTTGCGGCGTGTTGCTTAGCCGAGGCCGGGCATGACCCAGTAAAGTGTGTCCAGCCGGAGTTAAGCAAGCGTGGTGGGTAAGTTGGTGCACCCCTGCAGGGAAGAAACAATCTATCGATATCCTGTCCTACGGTAACGGACACTCGGAGTTGTATCCCGATCGATACAACTAGAACTGGATACTTGAAATGATAACTGGATAGTATGGCTCTGGGATTGCTTTCTCGCAGGGAATCGAGGAAGAATCTCTGGGCGAGGTTGATGACACTACCATTACTTTACATTATGTTATTCTGTACTTTTCTAATGCTGCAAGACCGCTGAAGATGCTAGTCTTCGATAGGACTAGGCTTCTCCCTCTATTCTGGCATTTCTGCAACCCAGTCCACATATACAGCCTTCCTTTGAAAATGTTGCATATGTAGTGTAGATCCTTACTTGCTGAGTACTTCGGATGAGTACTCATGGTTGCTTTGCTTTCTTTTTCTCCCCATATCCATTGATGCAACCAGACGACGGAGCCCCTGATATCGCTGCCCCCGCCGACGACTACCACTACTACCTCGAGGGTGGGTACTACTACGAGCTGGTCGACGACCAGGAGTAGGTTCGGAGGGTCCCAGGCAGGAGGCCTGCGCCTTTCGAGCATATTTTTTATTTTGCCTCGCTTTTCTAAAGGCTTATCTGTACCTTTGTAATATCTGTACTCAGATATCTGATGCTTCCGCTGACGCTTGTATGACATCGAGCTATGTATTCGAGCCCTCGAGGCCCTGGCTTGTAATATAAAGCTTGTATGACTTTATTTATGTTTTAGAGTTGTGGTGTGATATCTTCAAGTGAGTTCTTAGACTTAATCGTGTGCATTTGCATGTATGATTAGTGCACGATTAAGCCGGGTCGTCACAGAACCCGTCCGGTGGTAATTGTTTTCAGCAGTAGAACTTCCGTTTCGTGGATGGTTTTGTTCTTTGTTGTACCACAAGTGATCAAGTGCATGCATGCACGCACGTGGTTGTTTTAAGTAATTCAAATTTTCTTGTACTCCACCTCCGTCCACCGGTTTCTTCTTTATCCATCGCACGTGCAGAAAGCTAGCTAGTGGCATTCTTTTTCCCGTTGGTTTCTTCCACACGTAGTAGTACGTGATGGAGCCAGTCAAACCACGCGATGGCACTTCTCTTCCGGCGACCGGCGGTGCTAGGCCAACGGAGCGGCGGCGCGTGGATCCCGGGCGGACACGTACTACGTGCGGTGCATGTGGATCGAGCTTTTCTGCTCCCACTCGCTGGATGGATATGGGTGGTCGTGCTCGTGCTCGTGCTCGGCCAGTGACTGCCACTGCCGCCCTCGACCGTCCGTCCATCATTTCAGGTAAGCTTTCCGTCCAGCGACTCGTCAACCCCCCATGTCCCTATCCGGCTGGTTTCACTTTCACCTGAGGCAACGCTGTAACACGGCCAGGTAGGAGGACTGGAGGAGTATGAAGGAGCCAACCAAGCGCTCGAGTGGCGCGTGAGTGCTAGGCGAAGCGGATAAGAAGCAAAGGTGGAGATGCGGACGGAAGGTGACTGAGTGCGGGCGTGCGCGCATAGGGTAGGGAAGCCGACCAACCGCTCGAGTGGCCCGTGCAGGAGATCGGCCGAGGACGCGGGGATAACACCGGCCGGCCGGCAGGGGCGGGACACAAAGCTAGCGCGGGGGCCAGGCTGCCGCTGCCGGCCGGCCGCGGCATGATCGTTCGAGCAGGGGGGGAGCCAGGGAGGCCGTATGATGATGGAGTGCTCGTCCGATTCACCGCCCACCGTGCGGCCTTTGCGGCGGATCCGGGCATGGCTATCGGAGCATCGGACTAGCACCATGGAGTGCTATCTGCCTAGCTAGGCTTTGGGCAGTGGCCGGCACCCGTATGATGAGGCGCTGAAAGGCCGATCCATCCATGGAGCTAGCGTGCGCGCGTGCACAGGAAATTAGTTGGCCGCTTCCCTCCATGCTCGGAATATGCCCGACTGCCCGTCGATCGATCGGATTGAACGGGGCCAGGATATCTTTCTAGCTAAGCTAGAAAGTGCATCGACTGTCTAATCGACCTACCTTGAGGACGCCTCTTCTGTCGTGCGAAAAAAATGGTTTCCGCATAACTTACTTGTCTGATAGGCACGTCACATTTGGGCAATAGGTGTCGAGACGACGAGTAGGCCTGGCGTCGTGTCTATCACTCTCTGCTATCTGTCAAGTAAGATGACTGGCCGAGCATTAGTCTAGCAACCACAACAAGATTAATTGTTTTTCCCGCTGGCCAAATTAAGCCGTTGCGATCTCCAAATGGCACCCATGGTCACAAAATTTGTGCGGTGGGTGCACTTTATCCACCCTACTTAAAACCTGAAAAGTGGGACCACACAGCTTGAGTTTCAGGTGCATATGGCTGACTCCGTCAGTGTTTTTCCCGCGGACCCCCTAAACGTTTGGATATTTTCCTAAAAAACAATGAGAACATCCGTCAACAAGGTGTTCAATGCCTCACAAAAAAAAAAACAAGGTGCTCAATGAAATAGCGAGCGGTACGCACCACAAAAATTGAACTCCGCTGAGGATTTCTCCCACACTCAGCAAAGACGCACGTAGCAGTCGCTACATCGCGGCCCCGGACGAGCTGGTGCATGCAAACAACAAATTGGACAATATCACATCGATGTGTGGCAGCACAGTACTGCAGGATGGTTGGAGTGGAGACCACCACAACAACGAACACCCCTCCCAGGTATGTTACATGTAGTACTCCCTCCGATCCTTTTTAGTTCGCATATAAGATTTGTCTGAAGTCAAGCCTTATAATGTTTGACCAACTTTATAAAAAAAATACCAACATTTACAATGTGAAATCGATATCATTAGATGCGTCATGACTTTAATTTTCATATCGTATAATTTTAGTATTATAGGTCTTGATATTTTTTCATATAAATATGGTCAAACTTTATGAAGTTTGACTTCAGACAATTCTTATATGCAGAGTGACAAGGACTGGAGGGAGTACTACGGCCCATTGTATAGTACAAAAAAATGAAGGCCCCCAAAACTCGTATGTGCACGCACCCAAATGCGATATATCACCAGTTGCAACCATTAGCGTAGTGATCGCTTATAGATTCCTCGACGGGGCCGGCCCATTAATAGCGGGAGTAGCAGGAGCGTGGGCACAAATTATTTTTATTTTGAGGAAATGATATGCTTCGACAGGAATTGCCCACTAGCGCTATCTCTTCAGGCAGACCCATAAGCGGAGGCTGTCGTTCGCTAGGAGGAAGTTTCAGTCGGTTCTTAGAAGCATTTCGAACCTTCTGCGTGGTTTTGCGAAGATTCCAGATTTTTTTTACAGTTCCTTATTTTCTTTCTATTTTTTTTACTTTTCTTTTCCCTTTTTTATTTTATTTTTTATTTGTGGACTCTTTTTAAATTCATGAACATTTTTACATCGTGTTTTTTTTCAAATTCAAGTTTTTGTAATTTACGAATATTTTCAAAAATGCGTGAACATATTTTAATTCATGAATAATTTTAAAATTTCAAGAATTTTTTATTTTATAAACTTTTTTTGGAGTTAGTGATATTTTTCAAAATCTGAGATCATTTTTTTCATATTTCGAAAAAATAATTAAAATAAAACCAAAACTAGATAAATCTTTGATATAATAAAACCGACCGACTTAAAAAACCAGGGAAATTTTTGAGAAAATGAGAGTGTGTGCTTCTGGGAGACGCACGTCTCAACGCGCGCTTGGCCTCGTCCATTTATGGCGCTCAGCAATGCTAATGGTTGGATGATTGCTACAAGCGATATATATCATCTCACCGTGCGACAAATTATGGGCCGGCCAATAATGCTAGGCTCAGGTATGGGGTTTCCCGGTTTTAGGAATCATCAATAAAGTTCCAGCCATGACCAATTCACGCAGCTAGTGGTCACCCTATGGTTCATCTGGTACGCAAGAAGGAAAGCAATATATGCTTCGACTTTCCAAAGTCCCCAGCAAACAAACGCATTCATTAATGGAAAACGTTTGTTTTAAGCCGACTGATAACAACGAAATTTAAACCGTCACGCTCGCTTGACACGTGTCCCTTGTGGCGCCCGCCCGCCGCCCCATCTCCTAGCGTTATCTTCACGCCATCCACACGTTTCCTCCAGCCTCGTTCCTTTTTGGATGCCACGGCCACCATCCCCGCAAGCTCGCCATGGCTCATCTCTCCTGCTTGATCCCCGCATCTCCTTGCTTCATCCCTGCCTGCTCCGTTTCCCTGGTTCATCCCGCCATGGCCGCACCTCTCCTGCTTCACACCTCGCCATCTCCTTGCTTCACTCCCGCCCGCTTCTGCTTCATCCCCGCCATGGCCGCACATGCTGATTTTTCTCATGGTGTGGGCGGCGATGCGAGGGGTCCGGCGAGGTGCTGCAGCCGTTGATGGTGTCGCAAGGTGGAGCCGCTTGCCGCACATGCTGCAATAGGGAGGCCGAGGAGGAGGTGCAGAACATCAACAGGCTCAACCGCGCGACGATGCGAGGCTGCAGCAGCCAGTGAAGTAGAGGGGGCTCGCCGGCGTTGCGATGAAGCATCGCCGGCGGGGCCGCCGGAGCTTCAATGAAGCACACGGGATCATTGAAGCGTCGTCGGAGCTGCAGTGAAGCGTCGCCGGAGTTGCATTGAAGCGCCGGAGGGCCGTTGAAGCTTCGCTGGCGTTGCAATGTAGTGCCGACGGAGCTGCAATGGAGCGACGCCGGGCGCCGGCGGTGCTGCGCGGTGCTGCCATGGGGAGCTTCTGCGTGGTGCTGCTGCCATGGGGGAGCTGCCTCATCCTGCGGCTTAGAGCATCTGAATCGGACGGCTCTAGGGGCGGTTTAATTCTGCCAAACATCATCCGGATGATTTGTAGCAGTGGCCTTCATTAATTCCTTTCTGCATGATCTCCAAGCCCGGCTGTCAGCTGATGAAGCTGGACGTTGGCTCCCACCATCGGCAAATACTCCAAGTCTAATGCTTTTTTTTTCAACCGGGCTCACACCCCTTTCCATTAATTTCGCAATCAACGGAAATACATCAGTCTGTCTAGAGTATATGTTCACCACATCATTCACTCGCCAAGCACCAAGCCACAATGAAACAGCTACGAGCAAAAGGAGACCAAAAGGGGTGAGCGAGTTGGCGCATCGTCAAGAAACCCACCGCAGGACGATCCTAAAACGGACCATCCGCTATGGGGCGAAAACCTGACGACATTGCAAACCACTGCTCAAACATAGACAATCTAGGAATGAGAACTACGACACCTGACTCCGCAAAAAGAGACCAGCAGACATCAGACTAATCCAGCAGGCATCAGACCCCAGTGGACAAAGGCTACGCTAAAAAAGATGAAGAAGCTAGCCAATCTGGATACCATCGCTACCTCCCAGGAGAAGCCTGCCGCGCGAGTACGATCTGTCTGCCTGAGCAGCTGCCGCATGAGCTAGCCTCCTCACACCAGCCTGGAACTTCGTCTTGTCGTCCTCCTTAAGCAACCCTGCCCAATATAGTATAAACGAGCAAGCGGTGAAGACAGCCTCCAAGGGAGTACGAGCATCATATTTTTCAAAAGTAACTTTGTTTTGAAGGCACCAAATCCCCCAGCAAATGGCAGCAACAATCATCATATAGAATTTTTTTTCCCTCCCGGAAAGAATTTATAAAGCCAAGCCCAGCTTTGCCAAAGGGATCGAGGGCAGCAAGAAGCCCCTGTTGTCGATCCCAGCACCCCCCTAGACCGTATGTCAGAGGGATTGACCACGGGTAGCCTCATCTACACCCCTTAGCATTTCAAGACATCGGGGCTAGCAAAGCCCCTCGCACCTTCCGGACTCTCAGCCGGCTCCTTGGGTCGGCTAGGCCCAAGCAGCCGACTCCCAGAAGACGGCGCGCTCTTAGAAGGCGGCTTCAGGGGAGGCCGGCTCCTAGCAGACGGCCCATCCTCCCCTCGAAGTCTGCACTCAACCACTACGACGAGATGGAGCGTGGCTACAGGGCAACCCTCTCCCCCAAATCCCAGGGGGGGCATGGCTACAGTGCGAGCTGACCAAGCGGTCACCTACCTGCCATGCACAGGACTGTAGCCATGGGACCCTCAGCATGGCCCTCCTCAGCAAGGGCCCTGCTACAGCAAAAAGCAATCAGTACGGCCTGCAGGCGGCGGGCCCTACCTGTCCGTGAGCTCCCAGAAGACGGCGCATTCCTAGAAGGCGGCTTCGGGGGTGGACCGACCCCCAGCAGGCGGCCTTCCCTTTCCCGCGAAGTCCGCACTCACCTGCTCCGACGGGATGGAGCATGGCTACAGCGTGCGCTGACCAAGCGGCCACCAACCCGTTAGACGGCGAGACTGTAGCCGTGCGACTCCTGACGCGGCCTCCGTCATCAAGTACAACGCTACAGCAAAAAGCAATCAGCGTGGCCCGCAGACGGCGGCCCCTACCTGTCGGCCGGATTCTCGACAGCCGGCGGGGCCCTCCGGAGGCGGGCCCCAGCAGCCGGCGGAGAACCCGGCGACCCTAGACACTGACGTCCGGGTCCTACACCCGGCCGTGTTACCATTGTACCCCTGGGGGGCAGGCCTATATAAGCCCCCCAGGATCACCCATGCAAAGGGTCCAGCCCTCATTCCACCATACACAATAGCTAGGAGAAGATAGCTAGCCTTGCCCTTCTTCCTCCTCTAGCAACAGAGCTCAAGGAGCAACCTTGTACTCCCTTTGATCATAGTCATCATGCGGAGACCCCACAGAGCAGGACTAGGGGTATTATCTTCCCGGGGAGCCCCAAACCTGGGTACGTCTTGTGTACGATCGAGCTCGTGCTCACTCCCGCTTCCAGGGCCCGACGACGTCCTCTTGGCTCCACCCATGATAAGCCACCCCCTGGCATCTGTCGCGAGAATACCCAGACAGTTGGCACCCACCGTGGGGCCTAATGCAGTGTCGGCCGGAGACACGTTCTGGACGGGAACCCTCTTCCTCTCCGGCGAGCACGTCGCGGCCGGCCTGATCAGCCAGCCCGACGCGCCCGCTTGCGCTTGCACCAGCGCACCGCCCGACGCGGGGGCAGCCTGCCCCTCGAGCTGCCTTGTCGACCTCTTCGGCAAGGCCAGCCTCTCCGACGAGCCCGCCTCCGACGCCGAGGCCCTCCGCTCCGTTGACCCCCTCTCTGAGCTTTTCGAGAAGCTCACCGTCTCCGATGCGGCCTCCACCGACGGGTTCCCCGCCGACATGGTGGTCGTTGACGATCCACTCCCTCCTGTCGCCAGCGACGCCGACGCCGGCATCGTCGCGGAGGTGCTGGTCATCGGCCATAGCGGGGACTCCGATGGGGCCGCCCAGGACCCGTTGCGAGCGGCCATGCAGGGCCTGGCCACTCCCGTTGCTGCCAACGCCGATGGGGCGACACTAGAGGTGTTCCGTGTCACGCTCCTTGACAGCGCCAACAAGATGGCGGCCATGAAGCGCCGCGCGGAGGCCAACCAGCGCGAGATCGACCGCATCGCAGGTGGCACGCTGGCTGCTGGCGAGCCCAGCCAAGCCGGCACCGTTCGGCAATGCGGCGCGGCCATAGCCAGCATGCTGGGGGTCGGACGCCTGATCTACGCCACCCCCGCGCAGAACCTGCGCGCCGCCCAGGCGGCGGCAGAAGAATTGGAGCACCTGGAGGGCGACGAGCGGCGCAGCCAGATGGTGCGCCTCCAGGAGCTCCTCGAAGCTGTGAATACGCAGGAAGACGCGTGCAACCGCGCGGTGGAAGCCGGCAAGCAAGCCGAAAACCATCCCCCCCGCCACAAGCATGGAGCGACCTCCTGGTCCCCAAGCGGCGACGACCGCGGCCAGTGGAACCCGGAGCCGGCTGCTAGCCGCAGCCGGCGCACCCCCCTGACGGTTGTCAACAGCCGGCAAGTTCCTCCAAGAGTGGAGGACCGGCGCCAGCAGGATGAGCGTCCGCCTCCCCCTCGCAGGGAGATGCTGGCCTCTCCGGCGCCGGTAGACCACCCGATTCTCGGGGGCCGGCTAGGCCCCCGTGAAGGGGTCGGCAAGAATGATGCCCGCCACCGGATCGAGCGACTAGCTCGGTCCTTGGCAGTCGAGGAGAAGGACACTGTCGGCCCGGCCTGCTTCGGCCCCCGCATCCGCGACGAGCCCTTCCCCAAAGGGTTCTCGCTCCCCCGAGACACTCCCAAGTACACCGGCACTGTGAAGCCGAAGGACTGGCTGACCGACTACGCTACGGCAGTCAGCATAGCGAACGGCAACAAGCGCGTTGCCGTGAAGTATGTTCTGCTCATGCTCCAGGGCACGGCCCGGACATGGCTGAACAACCTCAAACCCTACAGCGTCAACAGCTGGTTGGACTTCGCCGACATCTTCGTCCGCAACTTCACCAGCACCTACAAATGGCCCCCCAAGCCACGCCAGCTCTCCATGTGCGTTCAGGGCCCGACCGAGTCCACCCGCGACTACCTGACGCGCTGGGCCGAGCTGCGCAACTCCTGCGAAGGGGTGCACGAGGTGCAGGCCATCGAATACTTCACCGCCGGGTGCAGAGAGGGCACCCTGCTCAAGCACAAGCTTCTGTGTAACAAGCCGACTACATTGGACGAGCTCCTGGTCGTGGCGGACAAGTACGCCACCGCCGACTCCTCCATGAAGTCGGAGATCCGGGTTGACGCGTCTGGGAAGGTGCTCCCGCCTGCTCCCCAAACGCCGGCTGGTGACTCCAACCGGCGTCAACAGCCGAACGACAACAAGCGCAAGGCCCAGCAGCCCGCTACCAGCAACCGGCAGGTGGCGACCGTCGAGGACGAGCAGCCGGCATGCCAACCCGGCCCCAAGCGTCAGCGGGGCGGCAAGAGGGCCTGGTTGCCGGCCTTCTCCTTTGAGAGACCCTCGACGCTCCATGCATGTTCCACAGCGGCGCGAAGCCGTCTAACCACACTACCCGCCAGTGCAACTGGCTCGCCAGAATCGCCAACGGTGAGGGCTTGCCGCCTCCTCCGGCCGGCCCGGCGGCTCCGCCTCCTCAGCAGCCGGCAGCCCGCCCGGTCGGCATGCTCCAAGACGAGTTCCCCGACGCAAACGCCACCTACGTCGTCTTCACCAGTGAAGCCAACGACAAGCACAGCCGGCGTCAGCAACACCGCGAGGTGAACGCAGTCACTTCGGAGGTCCCCCAATTTATGCACTGGTCCGAGAGGCCCATCTCCTGGAGCCGTGATGACCACCCGGCCGTGATGCCCTCACCGGGTGCTTATGCAATGGTGCTGGACTCCACCTTCTCACGGAGAGGTGGGCCTGCCGTTTCTCCCGGATCCTGATAGAGGCACACTCGGGGGCTACCTTTTTATCTATATGATAAGCTTCGCCTATGAATGTGTTCTTTCATTCTTCCGCCCTGTCCGGGTCCGGTCAACCGGCCCGAGGGCTCGCCGCCTTGACCTAAGTTGGCACCACCCGAAGTCGGCTAAGTAGTGTGCCGACGCCAAGGCCCTCTCTTCGCCTCAGCTACAGCTCGCAGCGCGACTGTCCGGCTGGCAAGAGCTAAAGGCCGAAAACGCTGTCCACATGAAAAACGACTAAGGAAGAACGCCAATACAGGCCAAGCCGGCTCCTCGCCTCACCCGTCCGGCTGCCCAGCAGCCGGCCGGCCGGCCTCTCGCTCGACTAGCTACGCTCTAGGCGGCTGAAGTAACTTGCCTATTCTAAATGGCCAAGTCCCTGACTCGGCCACAGACCGCAGCGCGGCTGTCCGGCTGGCAGGGCGGCGGCCAGAGGAATGCGGCAAAAAAAAGCCAACAAGAGCAAAGGCAAAACCGAGCCAGAGCCCGGCAGAGAGACAAGCATGTGAAAATAAGTTATTTACATTGCAAAAGGCCCAAGGCCAGCATTCATCAGAATTTAATACACCCCCAGTGGGTGGAACTGCGCACGATTAACTTGTTCTTAAGTACAAGACAGAGAATTTAAGAAGATAAAAGGGCGCCTAGGCCGAAGGTGCGGCGGGCTGCTCGGACAGGTCGGCAGTGGCTGAGGCACCGGCTGGTGGGGCTTCCAGCTGGCGGGTCTCGGCCTGGTCGGCGTCGGCGGCGGCTGACGTAGTCTCCCGCGGCTCGCTGGCCGAGGCCGGGTCGGGCTGAGTCCGGCTGGTCGCTCCGCCGTCTGGTGTGACATCATCGCCTTCCTCGTCCCCGCTCTCCTCCGTGCCTTCGTCGCTGGCAGCGATCTCCCCCACTGGGTCCTCCCCATTGTCCGGGTTCAACCCGAACCAAGAGGGCGGCACCTCAGTGCCGTCTTCCGCCCGCTCCGGGACGAAGACGCTGACGTCGGCATAGTCGGCAAGGGCTCCCGCGCGTTCGGCGATCGCCTCGTGCTCCGCCTCCAGCTCCGGCGCCGCCTCCTGGCGAAAAGTGGCCAGCTGAGCCAAACTCACGCCTGGGTACCATGCCTTGACGAATTCCAGCGTCGCCCTGGCGCCTGCCCGTGCCGCGGCACCCTTCCAAGCGTCGAGCCGCTCGGCCGCCACCTCCAACCAGTCGGTGGTCCGACTGGGAGTCCGGGGCACCTGCACACCCGGCCAGAGCCCCTCCAAGACCTGGGACCCAGCGCGCTGAAATCGGCGTAGCAGCCGGCGGATCGGCACAAGGCGCAGCTGGACGGCCCGGAACTGCTCGCCCATAGTCCGAGGCCGGTTCGGCGCAATCTCCTCGCCCACCCGCCTCCGCTCTTCGCGCCATGCCTCGATCGCCTGGCTGATGACGCCGGCGTTGTCCGGAAAGCACTCTGCGCGAAAAGAAAACAAAGGAATAAGAGGCCGGCTTCCAGCAACAGCCGGCACCTCCAAGCAAGAAAGAAAAGTTACCTTCGAGCATGGCCTCGATCACCTCATAACCTTCCGACAGCAGCTTCTTCCTCTCGGCCCAGTCCGAGCGTTGAGTCTCAAACTCAGCCTTGAGGAGCGCCTCCCCGTCCTTCAGCTGCTGGACCTGCTCCTTGTGCTGGGCTGCCTGGTCCGCCAGCTCCTTCGCAAGCCGATCGCGCTCTGCGGCCGCCTGGCTGTGCTCCTGCTCCTTGGCCTGGAGCTGGCTCTCGAGCTCGCACACGCGCGTCCGCAGCTGGGCGGCGGCCTCTGCAAAAGCAAGAAAGAAACGTCAACATCGACAAAACCAAGAAGTCGTCGGAAGATCCGGCCCGACTGCTCAGCAGTCGGCCCGAATCTCGGGGGCTACACCCAGTGGGTGTGCTTGCGCACCCCCACTGAAAGCCGGCCTACGTATCGTGGCTCTTGTTCAGATCAGCAGTCCGGTTGGCGAGCTGCTGGTTCTGGGAGTTGTAGGCGGCCGCGCGCAGGTTGTGGTAGTCCTGCAGCAAGAGCAACACTTCAGCATTCAGAAACATGCCTTAAAGTTCCAACCCGCCCGCTCAGTAGCCGTGTTGGAACTCGGGGGCTACACCCAGTGGGTGCGCTGGCGCGCCCCCACTGAAGATTGCAAAAATAAAAAGCAAGATCGAGAGCGTACCCGGACGGATGCCTGCATCGCCAGTATCTCGTTCCTGGCCTGCAGTAGGGTGGCGCCGTGGGCGTTGTACTTGTCCAGGACGTCCTGCACTGCAACGTTCAGGACGGCCGGGCCGGCTCCTTGCGCCCAGCCAGGTGGAGCAGAGCTCGAGGCTTCGGTGTTAGGCGCAGGCGAACTCGCGGCCCCAACCTCCATCGGCCTCGGCGCAGAAGCTGCCCGCGATGGGCGCAGGCGCGGGGAGGTGCGGGTCGTCATTGCCCGGCTTGTCACCAGCTCGGTGCTTGCTGGCGGCACCTCTGGCCCTTCGGGATGGCCGCCTCCCCGCTAGTCAGCACCCGGCACGCGCTGAGCACCCTCCGGGATGATGGGGTCAGTCGCCCCCTGCTCTGGGCCGTCTGGTCAGCTCTGGCTGCTCCAACCGGCGCCCGGTCCTCCACCACCGGTGGCTCCGGCTGCTGCATGTCGGCGGCCTCCGGAACCTCGCCGCGGACCAGGTCCTCGGCGGCCTTGGCATCGGCCTCCGCCTGCGCCTTGGTCGTAGCCTCCTCCTGCGCCTTGGCCGCAGCCTCGGCCTTCGCCTGCACTGCAGTCGCCGCCTCGGCCTCCAGTCGCACGACGGCCTCCCGCTCCTCCCGTGCTTCTCACGCGTTCTTCTCCGTCGCCTCCCGAAGGGCGGCGGCCGGGTCCACACGGCGGGCCTCCTCAGAGCCGCCTGCTGCTCCGGTCAGCGAGGCTGATGAAGCCCGCGACACGGAAAGGAGAGCCCTGCACGTCAAGGCAAGCAAAAGATAAGAAACTCGCAAGAGAGGAAAAGACAAGACGAAACAATCAGGACAAGAGCAGTAAGAGCACTCACGCGGATACCAGTGGGCGTTCCTTCGGGGTCCTCCGGACGGCAGCCATCTTCGTGGCCTCTTGCCACCTGGTGGCCGCCGTCAACTTGGCCTTCTTGGTCGGCCTGCTGCCGAACATCCCCGCGTCGGCGCGGCGCTTAGACGCGCCGGGTGCCCCAGTCGGCGCCCCGCCTGTCGGCCGCGCCGCCGAGGAGCCGGCACCCACCCTGTCGGCGCCTTCAGGGCGGCGTTGCCCGTTGCCGTCCTCATCATCATCCGGCCAGTCCCGGACGTCGCCTCCCGCGCCGCCTCCTGCGGCTCCGCCTACTCCAGCGCCGCCTGATACGTCTCCAACGTATCTATAATTTATGAAGTATTCATGCTGTTATATTATCATTCTTGAATGTTTTACAATCATTTTATAGCAACTTTATATCATTTTTTGGGACTAACCTATTGACCCAGTGCCCAGTGCCAGTTGCTGTTTTTTGCTTGTTTTTTACATCGCAGGAAATCAATATCAAACGGAGTCCAAACACCGCGAAACTTTTTGTGGATATTTTATGGACCAGAAGACCACCAGTGGACCAGAGAAGCACCTGGGGGGTGCCCCGAGGGGGGCACAACCCACCAGGGCACGCCTGGGGGCCCAGGCGCGCCCAGGTGGGTTGTGCCCACCTCGGTGGCCTCCCGCACCACCTCTTTACCCTATAAATTCTCAAATATTCCGAAAACCCTCGGGGTTAACCTAGATCAGAAGTTCCACCACCGCAAGGCTCTGTAGCCACCGAAAACCAATCTAGACCCCATTCCGGCACCCTGCCGGTGGAGGGAATCATCTCTGGTGGCCCTCTTCATCATCCCGGCGGCCACCATGATGAGGAGGGAGTAGTCCACCCTCGGGGCTGAGGGTTTGTACCAGTAGCTATGTGTTTAATCTCTCTCTCTCTCTCTCGTGTTCTTGAGATGTCACGATCTTGATGTATCGCGGGCTTTGTTAATATAGTCGGATCATATGGTGTTTTCCCCTCTCTATCTTGTTGTGATGAATTGAGTTTTTCCCTTTGAGATTTTGTTGTTATCGGATTGAATACTTTTATGGATTTGAGAGCACTTGATATATGTCTTGCATATGAATACTCGTGGTAACAATGGGGTATCATATTGATTCACTTGATATGTGTTTTGGCATTCAACTCGCGGATTCCCGCGGTGACATTGGGGTAATCTCTGCATAGGGGTTGATGCACGTTCTCGTCTTTGTTTCTCCGGTAGAAATCCTGGGGCACTCTTTGAAGTTCTTTGTGTTGGATTGAGTATTATGAATCTGAAATTATTTGGTGTTATTTTAGTACGAACTCTTGGATAGATCGATCGGAAAGAATAGCTTCGAGGTGGTTTCGTACCCTACAAATGATTTCTTCGTATGTTCTCCGCTAGATAGGAACTTTGGAGTGATTCTTCGTTGCACGTTGAGGGACGGTTATATGATCCAATTATATTAGCATTGTTGAGAGATTGCACTAGCGAAAGTATGGACCCTAGGCCTCATTTTCAAGCATTGCAATACCGTTTTTGTGCCCGTTTACTATTTGCTACCTTGCTGTTTTTATTTATTCAGATTATAAAAATATATTTCTACCATCCATATTACACTTTTATCACCATCTCTTCGCCGAACTAGTGCACCTATACAATTTTCCATTGTATTGGGTGTGTTGGGGACACAAGAGATTTCTTGTATTTGGTTGCAGGGTTGTTTGAGAGAGACCATCTTCATCCTACGCCTCCCACGGATTGATAAACCTTAGGTCATCCACTTGAGGGAAAATTGCTACTGTCCTACAAAACTCTGCGCTTGGAGGCCCAACACGAGTCTACAAGAATAAAGTTGCGTAGTAGACATCAAGCTATTTTCTGGCGCCGTTGCCGGGGAGGTGAGTGCTTGAAGGTATATCTTTAGATCTTGCAATCGAATCTTTTAGTTTCTTGTTTTATCACTAGTTTGGTTTATAAAAAGAAAACTACAAAAAATGGAATTGAGGTTGCATCATATTATTCATCTTTATAATGTCTTTCGTGAAAATGATGGAAAGGAAAATTGTGCTCAATTGATAGAAGAAGAATTCAATAAAATATTTGGCATAAATGATGAGCATGATTGCAATGTTGTTAGTATGAATTCTTTGAATACCCATGATACTAATGATATGCAAAGCCATAAGCTTGGGGATGCTATGTTTGATGAAGATGATATTTTTAGTCCCCCAAGTTTTGATGAGAATATTTATTATGATGAAAGAATGCCTCCTATTTATGATGATTATATTTATGAAAGTGGATTTCATGACTTTATTTAGTGATGAATCCACTATTTTGGAAGAGGTTCAATTGATTATGAAATAAAGTTGCTATATATGATGATTATGTGTGAAGAGAATAATTATAAGCATGAAACTTGTCATCGTGATTTTAATTTTCAATCATATGATAGTTATTTTGTTGAATTTGCTCCCACTACTACTCATGAGAATAAATTTGCATATGTGGAGAGTAATAAAAATTCTATGCTTGTTGATCATGAAAGGAATGCTTTATGTGATAGTTATATTGTTGAGTTCATTCATGATGCTACTGAAAATTATTATGAGAGGGGAAAATATGCTTTTACATATTGCAATAATATCAAGTTTCCTCTCTATGTGTTGAAAATCTTGAAGTTTTGCTTGTTTTGCCTTCCTATGCTAGTTGATTCTTGCTCCCGTAAGTTATTTGCTCACAAAATCCCTATGCATAGGAAGTGGGTTAGACTTAAATGTGCTAGTCATATGCTTCATGATGCTCTCTTTATGTTTCAATCCTTATTTTTTATGCGAGCATCATTGAACTCATCATGCCTAGCTAAAAGGCATTAAAGAAAAGCGCTTGTTGGGAGACAACCCAACACTTTTACCTACTGTTTTTGTGTGTTCACATGGTTAGGCTACTGTAGTGATCTTGTTTTATAGCTTTTGTTTCAATAAAGTGCCAAGTAAAGCCATTGGGATAGTGTGGATGATAGTTGACTTGATTCTGTGCAAAAACAGAAACTTTTGCGTCCAGTGCAGAAATTCTTATATTTTACTGGAACGGGGAATAATTCTGAAATTTTTACAGTTGATGGGTATACAAATTGTTTACGTTTTCCTAATTTTTCAGAATTGTTTGAGTTACAGAAGTATGACCTTAATTCAGATTTTTACAGACTGTTCTGTTTTTGACAGATTCTGTTTTCAATGCATAGTTTGCTTGTTTTCTAGTTTCTATGGCTTATATTGCTCAATATAAATTGTGGAAATGATAAGGTACAGTAGTAATTGTGTGAGAACAATTATGAATCTTGTCTTTGACAGTAGCAAAGTGAATGATTTGTCTTTATCATACTAACCCATCTCACGAAGTTCCGTTAAGTTTTGTGTGATTGAAGTTTTCAAGTTTTGGGTGAGATATCGATATGAGGAGAATAAGGAGTGACAATACCCTAAGCTTGGGGATGCCCAAGGCACCCCCAAGGTAATATTTAAGGAATATCCAAGCAACTAAGCTTGGGGATGCCCCGGAAGGCATTCCTTCTTTAGTCTCCAACATTATCGGTAACCTCACTTGGAGCTATGTTTTCATTCTTCACATGATATGTGTTTTGCTTGGAGCGTCAATTTATTTTGTTAGGATTTTCTTGATGTTATTTAGAATAATTTTTTGCATCTTTTATTTCAATAAAAGTGGCAATGATAGCCTTTACTATGCTTATTTTGCAAGTCTACATGTTGCTGTTTGAAAACAGAAAGTTTACCGCTGTTGCAAAAATTCCCTAGAAAAGTCAGAATGTGATAAAATGTTGAAATTTTTTGCACAATAAGTTATGATAAATTTTCTACAGTGTGTTAAATTTTCATAAATTTTTGAGTTGAATAAGCGTTGATACTCCTGCATTCTTTACAGACTGTACTGTTTTGGCAGATTGCTGTTATGTTTGCATTGTTTGCATATGTTTGCTTGTTTAATGATTCTATTTGAGGGTAGGAGTATTAAATATGCAGAGGCATTTAGTATGCAATATTGAATAATAATTTTAGTGATTTTCTACAGTAGAGAATGATAAGGTTTTTGCATTGGTTTATACTATCTTATCTCATGTGTTCTTGTTGAGTTTTGTGTGGATGAAGTTTTTAAGATTTAGGGAAACCGTGATATAAAAGGAATTAAGGAGACACAAAAGCTCAAGCATGGGGATGCCCAAGGCATCTCAAGATAATATTTCAAGAAGTCTCAAGCATCTAAGCTAGGAGATGCCCCGGTAGGCATCCCACCTTTCTTCATCAACAATTATCGGTTAGTATCGGTTGAGCCTAAGTTTTTGCTTCTTCACATGAGTTGTATTATTCTTGGAATGTCATTTTGTCTTGTTTTGCTTGCTGTTTTAATAAAATTCTTAGATCTGAAAGTTTTTAATAAGAGAGAGTCCTCAAATAGCTACCCATTTACATAACTACTCGCTTGATCTTCACTTATATCTTTTTGGAGTAGCTTGTCATTTACTCTTGTGCTTCACTTATATCCTATGAGTAAATTGTTGAATAAATTAAATGTCATGAAGTTGAAATCATATCATGCCTAGTGGTAGCTTCACATTGGGTTTAGAAAGTGAATCTTTTGAGGCTTGACAATCACAATATTGGTCATACAAGCAATTCACGAATAATTAGTATAAGGAAGAGAACTTTCACATGCAAATACACTATCTTGGAAATCTTTTGTGATTGTGAGCTGTAACACCCCCGGTGGTTAACTACAGTAATCACCCTTTTGATAATGACAAGTCATCATGTTTAACAGTGCATGATCATCATTTGCATCATAATGCATTTCAACTCCTAAGTCAAATCCAAATTTAAATAAAAGTGGAAAATAAAAGTTGTCCAAACCTGAAAACTAAAATGTGCATCATGTTGCAAATATTCTCATAGCATTTATAAAAATGATTGCAACATTTGTTGGAATTGTAAAAGGACTCGAACAACAAGGAACAGCAGCAACATAACACTGTTTAATCCTTTTTCAATTTAAATAAAATCCAAACAAAAAGATATGGACCCCAAACCAATTTCTAGCAGTGACAGATAATGCACTTTAAATAATGGAGCAAGTCTCATATTTTACAAAAGTCTTTTGGAATAAAAATAAAAGAGAAAACAGAAAAGGAAAATAAATAATATAAAAAAAGTAAAAAGGAAAAGCCCCCCCCCCTGGACCAACTGGGCCGTGGCCCGGCTGGCCACCAGGCCACCACCCAGGCCGGCCCACCCCGGGCCTATAACCCCCTCCCCTCACCCCGAAACCCTAATCCCCCCCCTGCTCCTCTTCCCCCCCGATCCAGTTCTGGATCGGGCCGCGCCGGACGCCGCGCCCCATTCGCCGCTCGCGCGTCTCCGGTGCCACCTCGCCGGAGCTCGCCTCTCCATCGTCGCCTCGTCCCCGTCGCGCCCCCTCTCTCCCTCGGCGCGCGACGCCGCCGCGCCCCGGTGCTCGCCCCTGTCGCCGTTGGACGCCGCCTCGCCGGAGCGCTCCCCCGCCGGCCTGCTTCCGCGCCGTCCCCGTCGTCCCCGTCACCCTCCTCGCGCACCGCTGCCTCTTCCCTCCATCGCCGGTGAGGCCCGTGGCCTCCACTCCCCTCCTCTCTGCCCGCGGTCACCGCGCCCGCGCTGTCCCCGCCGCGCTCCCGCACGCCCTGAAGCTCCCTCGCCGCGCCCTTCTGTCGCTCGCGCAGGCGCCCCGCGACGACCGCTCCGCCTCTCACCGCGCTCGCCCCGCTCTCCCTGCTGCGTCGCTCGCCAGCCACTGCCGTCCCGCACGCGCCCGCACCGGCTACGGCCGCCGCTGCTCCCCTCTGCTCCGCCACCCCCGCCGCCTGCGCCGCGCGCCGCCACCCCCCCTGCCGCTCCGGCCCCGCGCGCACTGCCGCGCGCTGCCGCAGCCTCGCCCGCATGCGCCCGCGCGTGCCATTTGGGCACCGGACATGTCCGGTCCCAAACGGGCATGCTCCGGACATGTCCGGCCCTGGTCCACTGACCAGTGGGGCCCACAGCCCTGCCTGTTAATTAAAATAAATAATAATAAACAATATAATTAAAATAAATAATTAATTAGTTAATTAACACTGTTTAGATTAGTCTAATTTGATTAATTAGATTAATTAAATGTTAATTAACTTAAGTAACCCTGGTTAATTAGAGCTAATTAATTAGTTAACCTAATTAACCTTGCTGACATCAGCATGATGTCATGCTGACATCAGCGAGCACTATTCTGGATAATGTTTAATTTAAATAATAAAAATAAATTCAGAAAATTAATAAAAGCTTTAGAAAATCATATAAAATAATCCGTAACTCAGATCGAAAAACTTTGTACATGAAAGTTGCTCAGAACGACGAGACGAATCTGAATACGCGGTCCGTTCGTCCGTTAACGCGTGCCCTAACTATCCGAACTTGCAACGTTCCCCTCTTATTCCTCGGTCCGATAATTCCAAAGACCCGGGAAATATCGTCAGATATTCTCCCGCTCCGTCTGTCACGTGTGATGCTGCGTTAGACTACCCCTAGCGCCGTGTATCGTATTTGTCATGCTCATGTTTGCTATATATTTATACTGTTTCCTCCCCCTCTTCTCTCTCGATAGCCCCCGACCCTGACGTCGTCCCCGAGACCGACGCAGCTCCGGATCCCGAAGACACCATAGACGACCTTGCCCTTGCCGCCGAGCAACCAGGCAAGCCCCACTTTTGATCATCCCGATATCGCCCATTCTATATTCTCATGCTTGCATTAGAATTGCTGCTACTACTGCTTTACCTATTCTGATGCATAGCCTGTTCATTGTAACCTGCTGTTGATAATTACCTACATATCCTAAACTGTTTAGTCTAGGCTGGGTAGAGACCTATCAGTGACCCCACTTATCCCGACTGCCGCGCTGGATCGTCAGAAGACCCGATCAATGGGATTGAAGACCAGGCCCCGACACCGCACATCACCCCCCTTAGTTGTAACGACACTGCAACGTTACTATCGAGTGCCGAGGGTGAAACCTCTTGTAGCACTTCTGATGTTAACTCTGTAGAGTAGCTATTCGGTCGTGGTCATCGAGGGTGATTCCTCCTTCACCGCTTCCGATAACGACGCTGTCGTACAACACCTCAAGTGTGGACCCAGTGAGGGTGATTCCTCCTAGTTCACCTTGACGGATACATCGAGTGGGAATTCAATGAGGGTGATACCTCGGATTCCCTGATGTTATGGACACACGGATACTTGGACTTTACACTGTTCATTGGATAGGCGGGTCGGCCCTGAGGGGTACCCGCGTGCGCCTGAGAGGCGAGTGTTGTGAAGACGGGTGCCTGTGTGGTGCCCGAGTGGTGAATACGAGGCGCGGCCGGGCATTCTTAACCCTTGCAGCAAGTCCTCGAGACGGGGCGACGGGGTCACATCTTTCGTGAGTCTCTGCCCGTTTCCGCAAGCCCTAGTCCATTAACGATTTGGATATTTGATCCGAGCAGGCCTCTGGTCTGATAGCACTAACCATCACGTGGGCATAGTATGGGCGTTCTGCATCGTAGCATCAGCCGAAAGCTCTGTCAGACGTCTAGTTCAGCCTTGCGGCCGGGACGGACCGGCGCCCCCCTGGTGCCTGGCTTCCCCCTGCACGCAACGACTCAGAGTGCACAGGGCGATGGCCCAAGACCTCTGAGCGCTTAGGATGTAGACCGACGGGGACCTCTCTGCTGAGCCGTAGGTAGGGTTGCAATGTGTTGTTTGGCCGAGGCCGGGCATGACCTAGGAAAGTGTGTCCGGCCGGAGTTAATCGAGCGTGTTGGGTAAGTTGGTGCACCCCTGCAGGGAAGAAAACTTCTATCGATAGCCTGTCCTACGGTAAAGGACACTCGGAGTTGTATCCCGATCGATACAACTAGAACTGGACCCTTGAGACGTTAACAGGTTGATGACTGTATTGGCTCTGGGATCGCTTTCTCACAGGGAGTCGAGAAAGGATCTCAGGACGAGGTTTGATGACTTTATGGCTCTGGGATTGCTTTCTCGCAGGGAGTCGAGAAAGGATCTCTGGGTGAGGTTGATATTATTACTGCTACATTATATGGTATTGTTCTACTCTCTTCTACTGCTGCAAGACCGCTGAAGATGCTAGTCTTCGATAGGACTAGGCCTTCTCTCTATTCTGGCATTTCTGCAGCCCAGTCCACATATACAGCCTCCCCTTGATAATGTTGCATATGTAGTGTAGACCCTTGCTTGCTGAGTACTTCTGAGTACTCACGGTTGCTTTGTTTTCCTTTTTCTCCCCATATCAGTTTGACGTGACCAGAGGACGGAGCCCCCTGAGACAGATGCCCCGACGATCGCTACTACTACTACCCAGAGGATGGATACTACTACGAGTTGACTGACGACCAGGAGTAGGATCGGAGGGTCCCAGGCAGGAGGCCTTCGCCTTTCGATCGTAGTGTTTTATTTTGCCCCGCCTTTCTAAAGGCCTTTCTGTTTCTATTTCATATCTGTACTCAGATATCTGATGCTTCCGCTGACGCTTGTTCGCAAGCTTATGTATTCGAGCCCTCGAGGCCCCTGGCTTGTAATATAAAGCTTGTATGACTTTATTTATGTTTTAGAGTTGTGTTGTGATATCTTCCCGTGAGTCCTTAGGCTTGATCGTGTGCATTTGCGTGTATGATTAGTGCACGATCGGGCCGGGGGCGTCACATGAGCCCCCATCAAAATATTATATGCCAAAGTTGTTGACGTTGGACAAGGAAGACAACATAATGATTTATGATTGTTCATATTCACATAGAAGTTATATTGTCATAGATCCTTCAACATGTGGTGCTTGCCCCCCATCTTTGCTAGCCAAAAATTCCGTACCAAGTAGAGATACTACTTGTGCATCAAAAAACCCTTAAACCCAAATCTTATTTTCAAGAGTCCACCATACCTACCTAAGGATTGAGCAAGATCCTTCAAGTAAGTTGTCATCGGTGTAATAAGGCAATAAAAATTGCTTCTAAAAGTGTTAGTTCATTTAGTGTAAGAGAAAATTAAGCATTGTACGAACTTGTGATGGCAAAGAATAAAAGCGACAGACTGCATAATAAAGGATGCTATCATAAGGGGCAATATAATGTGATGTTCTTTTGCACTAAGGGGTTGAGCATATAAACAAATAAGCGCATGGCAACCTCTGCTTCCCTCTGCGAAGGGCCTGTCTTTTACTTTTATGTATTTACTTTTATGCAAGTCAAAGTTTTTCTCTCTATTCATTTTTATTTTTCTCCTTGGGCAAGCATCATGTGGTGAGGAAAGATCTAGGCACATATGTCCAGTTGAATATGGGTGGCATGAGTTATTATTGTTGACATCACCCTTGAGGTGAATACGTTGGGAGGCGAAATTATAAGCCCCTATCTTTCTATGTGTCTGGTTGAAACATTTTGCTCATGTGTATGCGGTGAGCGTTAGCAATCATAGAAGACTATATGATGGTTGAGTATGTGGAGCTCCTACTTAGACTATGTTGAATAAGTTGAATTGCAATTGCTTGGTGATTGAGAACATAGGGTGTTGAGTTTCAAGAGAATTCATTGTTTGAACCTTAACATGTGAATTGGTTGCTACTTTAATATGAGAAGTTTTATAAGAAAGAATTAATGTTATGATGCTAGGAAAAGTGATTGAAATTTTCATTGATCAAACTTGTGCACTTTGCTAGTATTCACACTTCATAAATTATTTCTTTTATCATTTACCTACTCAAGGACGAGTAGGAATTAAGCTTGGGGATGCTGATACGTCTCCAGCGTATCTATAATTTATGAAGTATTCATGCTGTTATATTATCATTCTTGGATGTTTTACAATCATTTTATAGCAACTTTATATCATTTTTTGGGACTAACCTATTGACCCAGTGCCCAGTGCCAGTTGCTGTTTTTTGCTTGTTTTTTACATCGCAAGAAATAAATATCAAACGGAGTCCAAACACCGCGAAACTTTTTATGGATTTTTTATGGACCAGAAGACCACCAGTGGGCCAGAGAAGCACCTGGGGGGTGCCTCGAGGGGGGCACAACCCACCAGGGCGCGCCTGGGGGCCCAGGCGCGCCCAGGTGGGTTGTGCCCACCTCGGTGTCCTCCCGCACCGCCTCTTTACCCTATAAATTCTCAAATATTCCGAAAACCCTCGGGGTTAACCTAGATCAGAAGTTCCACCGCCGCAAGGCTCTGTAGCCACCGAAAACCAATCTAGACCCCGTTCCGGCACCCTGCCGGAGGGGGGAATCATCTCCGGTGGCCATCTTCATCATCCCGGCGGCCACCACGATGAGGAGGGAGTAGACCACCCTCGGGGCTGAGGGTTTGTACCAGTAGCTATGTGTTTAATCTCTCTCTCTCGTGTTCTTGAGATGTCACGATCTTGATGTATCGCGGGCTTTGTTAATATAGTCGGATCATATGGTGTTGTCCCCTCTCTATCTTGTTGTGATGAATTGAGTTTTTCCCTTTGAGATTTTGTTGTTATCGGATGGAATACTTTTATGGATTTGAGAGCACTTGATATATGTCTTGCATATGAATACTCGTGGTGACAATGGGGTATCATATTGATTCACTTGATATGTGTTTTGGCATTCAACTCGCGGATTCCCGCGGTGACATTGGGGTAATCTTTGCATAGGGGTTGATGCATGTTCTCGTCTTTGTTTCTCCGGTAGAAATCCTGGGGCACTCTTTGAAGTTCTTTGTGTTGGATTGAGTATTATGAATCTGAAATTATTTGGTGTTATTTTAGTACGAACTCTTGGATAGATCGATCGGAAAGAATAGCTTCAAGGTGGTTTCGTACCCTACAAACGATTTCTTCGTATGTTCTCCGCTAGATAGGAACTTTGGTGTGATTCTTCGTTGCACGTTGAGGGACGGTTATATGATCCAATTATATTAGCATTGTTGAGAGATTGCACTAGCGAAAGTATGGACCCTAGGCCTCATTTTCAAGAATTGCAATACCGTTTTTGTGCCCGTTTACTATTTGCTACCTTGCTTTTTTTATTTATTCAGATTATAAAAATATATTTCTACCATCCATATTATACTTTTATCACCATCTCTTCGCCGAACTAGTGCACCTATACAATTTTCCATTGTATTGGATGTGTTGGAGACACAAGAGATTTCTTGTATTTGGTTGCAGGATTGTTTGAGAGAGACCATCTTCATCCTACGCCTCCCACAGATTGATAAACCTTAGGTCATCCACTTGAGGGAAAATTGCTACTGTCCTACAAAACTCTGCGCTTGGAGGCCCAACACGAGTCTACAAGAATAAAGTTACGTAGTAGACATCACCGCCTCCCCCGGCGGCGTCGTCTTCCTCCAACGCGGCTGCCCCCAGCTCGGGGTCGCCCCCGTCGCTCACCTCCCGGTCCGCCATCCGTTGGTGGCCAGGAGCCGGCTCGGCGGCTGCTGTCTGGCCGGCGAAGCGCTGCGCCGCATTCGGGTGGTCAGGGCGGATGAAGAGCACAGCGTGAGAAAAGAAAGGGGACCAGATACTAACCGCAGGCGGCGGGTTGGCGTGGCTGTACGGTGGCTTGCTGAAGCTCCAGTCGGTCTCGCTCAGTTGGCTGTTGGAAAAGTAATTAACATGCCGGACCACCTCAACAGTCGGTAGCTCCTTCGTCGACATCCGGCAGGGGTCCTGGCGGCCGCTCATATCGCAGATCGGATGCGGCCGGAATTGGAGGGGCGACACTCGGCAGTAGACGAAGGCGGCCAGCAGGTCCGCTGGCTGGAGCCCCTTCGAGTCTGTCATCTCCTGAAGCCGGTCGAGGGCGTTGGTGATGGCAGCCGGCAATGGTTTGGGCTGCTGCCCCCAATTGTTCCACGGTTCAGCAGGCGGGCCAGGCACAAAGGCCGGCAGATTGACGTAATCTCGGGTCGGGTGGACGTTGCGGACATAGAAGTATGACTTTTGCCACAACTTCGTCGACTCGTGCAATACGACGGGAGGAAACCGGGTCCCGGCGCTGGTGCGCCGCACGGTGACGCAAGTGCCGCACTGGGCCGGCTCGCCCTTGGCCGCGGTGCCGAGCTTGAGGTAGAAGAACCTGCCCCACAACTCGAGTGTGGGCAGGACGCCGAGGTAGCCTTCGTAGAAAGTGACGAAGGCAGAGAGAAGGACCACCGTGTTGGGCGTGAGATGGTGAGGTTGAAGGCGGTAGAAGTCGAGGAACTCACGGAGGAAGGCGCTCGCCGGCAAGCCGAAGCCACAGAGGAAGTGGCTGCGGAAGATGACGTACTCACTGGCCCGCGGCGCTGGCGAGATCTCCCGCGCATCCGGGATGCGCGCCCCCACGCACGCCTCGTTGGGCATCCGCCGCGTCGCGCGGAGGACCTCCACGTGCCCATCGTGGACATTCGAGCCGTCCCACTCGCCTCGCGCCATGGTTCGTGGTGACTTGGCGGCAGCGCGGCGAGGTTGGGTGGCGGCGAGTCTGTGGTGGTGCAGCGAGGCTAGGCGACGGCGAGCTGCGGTGGCGTTTCGGTGGTGGGCGGAGCAGCAGCACAGCGGCAGCAAGGAGAAGAAGAAGGAGAAGAAGAGCGGAGGGGGGCGAGTGCGTTCGGCCGTACCCCCTCCCTCCTACTTATACGGCAGCGGAGCCGAAGCGGCGGGACGTGGGGAACGTGGTGATTAGCTGCGCCCACGCCCCGCACGACCCCATAAATTCCGCTCCTTAAAAACGCGTGATCATTATGCCCTGGAAGGGCAACCGGCCACCTCGGCCGCAGCGGATCCACGCGCGTGCCGAGGCCCTGTAGTGGTGGGCCCGGGCCTGCGGCAACGTCCCGTCGCGCGCGTGGGCTGGCAGGCCGGCCTAGCCTACTGGCGCCGCGTGGCAAGTGAGCAATGGGCGGCAAGCACGCCACCCGGTGGCGTCAGCACGACGCCCGCCACGACGGTTCAAATTCACCAGACGGCCGACTTTGCCTCGGCCGGCTCCTGTTGGACGGCTTCTCCCAGCCGGACGAAGCAAGGGCACAGGATCTCTCGGAGGAGGAAACTGCTGAGGCACTCCGGCTTTGAGCCGCGGCGCCTCACCAGCTTCGGGGACTACTGTCGGAGGGATTGACCACGGGTAGCCTCATCTACACCCCTTAGAATTTCAAGACATCGGGGCTAGCAAAGCCCCTCGCACCTTCCGGACTCTCAGCCGTCTCCTTGGGTCAGCTAGGTCCAAGCAGCCGACTCCCAGAAGACGGCGCGCTCTTAGAAGGTGGCTTCAGGGGAGGCCGGCTCCTAGCAGACAGCCCATCCTCCCCTCGGAGTCTGCACTCAACCACTACGACGAGACGGAGCGTGGCTACAGGGCCACCCTCTCCCCCAAATCCCAGGGGGGCATGGCTACAGTGCGAGCTGACCAAGCGGTCACCTACCTGCCATGCGCAGGACTATAGCCATGCGACCCTCAGCATGGCCCTCGTCAGCAAGGGCCCTGCTACAGCAAAAGGCAATCAGTACGGCCCGCAGGAGGCGGGCCCTACCTATCCGTGAGCTCCCAGAAGACGGCGCATTCCTGGAAGGCGGCTTCGGGGGCGGACCGGCCCCCAGCAGGCGGCCTTCCCTTTCCCTCGAAGTCCGCACTCACCTGCTCCAATGGGATGGAGCATGGCTACAACGTGCGCTGACCAAGCGGCCACCAACCCGTCAGACGGCGAGACTGTAGCCATGCGAATCCTAAGGCGGCCTCCATCATCAAGTACAATGCTACAACAAAAGGCAATCAGCGTGGCCCGCAGGCGGCGGGCCCTACCTGTCGGCCGGATTCTCGGCAGCCGGCGGGGCCCTCCGGAGGCGGGCCCCAGCAGCCGGCGGAGAACCCGACGACCCTAGACACTGACGTCCGGGTCCTACACCCGGCCGTGTTACCATTGTACCCCTGGGAGGCAGGCCTATATAAGCCCCCCAGGATCACCCATGCAAAGGGTCCAGCCCTCATTCCACCATACACCATAGCTAGGAGAAGATAGCTAGCCTTGCCCTTCTTCCTCCTCTAGCAACGCAGCTCAAGGAGCAACCTTGTACTCCCTTTGATCATAGTCATCATGTGGAGACCCTGCAGAGCAGGACTAGGGGTATTATCTCCCCGGAGAGCCCCGAACCTGGGTACGTCTCGTGTACGATCGAGCTCGTACTCACTCCCGCTTCTAGGGCCCGACGACGTCCTCTTGGCTCCACCCATGATAAGCCACCCCCTGGCATCTTTCGTGAGAATACCCCGACATCGTACGGGCGAGCGAGCAGGTGAAAAAAGGTGGTTAGCAGTTTCCATGTTTGTGAAGAACGAGCATACATGATTTCGCGACCAATTCCTATGGCGCATGTTGTCGCGCGTAACCACGCCGTTTTGGAACAGCTGCCTTAGGAAAAATTTTATTTTCAAGGGGATCGCAGCTTTCCACATCCATTTATAGTTGGGACCAGATAAATTTCTCTCCAACCATTCATATACAGATTTAGTAGTAAATTTACCCTTACGAGCCAATGACCAAGAAACTGAATCTGGATCATTATTCAAAGGTATTTTTTTAGCCTCGGATACCACCCATTTCCATTGAGCATCCAACTCACCAAACAGCCTACGCCTAAAGGTAAGTTCATAGTTATTTGCCACGAAAGAGGCGATAGTACAATCTTGATTCTGGCAGATGTCAAATAGAACAGGGAATCGATCCCGTAATGAACTATTATCTACCCACGGGTCATGCCAGACCCCGGCCAAATCCCCGCTATTGATGTTAATTTTTCTCCCGGCCATATAAGTCTCCTTGACCTTCATGATAGCTTTCCAGCAAGGAGAATCAGAGAAGTGGTTGTGGATATTTGCTACTGTTTTGCTTCTAAAATATCTCGCCCGGATAATACGTTGGCATAGCCCATCACTAGTTTCGAGCTTCCACCACCATTTCACAAGGGGACTGATATTCTGCTTATGAAGATCCTTGATACCCAATCCACCAATTTTTTTGGAATGACAAATCCTTGTCCATTTAACCATATGGTAGGCATGTTTCCTATTCTTCCTTCTCCAAAAGAAATGTCTACGGTGCTTATTCATTTTCTTAATAAAGGTTTTGTTAAAAAGGGACATCGACATCAGGTATGCTGGGGCTCCATCAAGACTGGAGTCTAATAGAGTAAGCCTAGCCCCGGATGAAGCCGCATAGGCCACCCATGCGTCCAGCTTTTTGATCATTTTAACATCCAGGAGTGGAGTAAGTGACTGGCACTCCCAGGTACTTCATAGGTAAAGTGCCCACTCGACAGCCAAACATCTCAGCATATATCAAGTTAGTCTCATTATCTCCTCCAATAACAAACACTTCACTCTTATCAAAGTTTATTTTTAAACCTGACATAAGCTCGAAAAGATATAGCAACAATTTGACATTGATAGCCTTGTCAACGTCATGCTCGAAACACAAAACTGTGTCATCAGCATATTGAAGGATGCCCACCCCTCCCTCAATCAGCTCAGAAGCCAATCCCTTAATAAGACCATTTTTTGAGCAACAAGTACCATCTTAGTCAAGCACTCTACTGCAAGGTTAAACAAGAAAGGACAGTATGGGTCGCCTTGTCGCACCCCTTTGGCACTTTGGATATATGGGCCTATCTCATCATTGATCTTCACACTCACCGTACCATTCTTAAGGATTTGCGACACCCACCCGCACCACTTGGAATTAAAACCACGTTTAACATGACAATCAAGTAAAAACTCCCAATTAACTTTGTCATAAGCTTTCTCGAAATCGATCTTAAGAACTACTCCCACATGCTTTTTAACATGAGTATAATGCAACACCTCATGTAATGATAAAATACCATCCATAATGTGCCTCCCTTTAATGAAAGCATTTTGTTGGATGCTAAACAACTTGTTAGCAAACTTGCCAGCCCTAAGATCCATGACTTTAGTGATCAATTTAAATGGACACCGTAGCAAACAAATAGGTCTATACTGCTGATTTTTTTTAGCATTTGTTGACTTAGGAAGCAGAGTAATAATACCATAGTTCAAGCGCTGCACATCCAGCTTGCCTTCATAAAACCATTCAAACAAGCTGAATAGATCTGGACCCACTACATCCCAATAGTGTTGGTAGAATTCAACAGGGATATTATCCGGACCAGGGGCTCGGTTAGAATTCATCTCAAATAAAGCCTTTTTAACTTCCTCAAGAGAAAAATGTCGAGTCAAGTCATCATTATCCTCAGGTGAGATAGTTTCATCCTGGGACCAAAGAGAAGCATCAATGTGGCAAATATTGCCAGGGGCCAGTCCAAACAGGTCCTTATAATAGTTAGTAGCATGGACAATAAGTTTTTGGTCCCTTCTACAATCACAGAACCACACTCAAGCGAAATCATGGAGTGCTTCCTACGTCGCCCGTTGGCCACTTTATGAAAGAAGTCAGTGTTATTATCCCCCTTCAAGAGCCATCTCTCATTAGAGAATTGGTGCCAATGAAGTTCTTCTTCCACATACATGTCATTAAGCTCTACTAGGATATCCAGTTTCCTAGTATAAGCCTCCCCACAGAGACCAATAATTTCCTCAAGCTTTTCTAATTCTTGAAGCTCAAGTTTAATAAGGTTCTTTCTGATTTTATTGTGCCCGAATATATTAGACCCCCAACCTTTGAAGAACTTCTTAAACCTCTCCAATTTGATATTTAAAATATCAATAGGATCAATAGTATAAACTGGCTTTGACCAGATCTCAGCCACTAAGGGAAGGAAGTCTGGGTTATTCAGCCAAGCATTATCAAATCTAAAGCACCTATTGCCTGGGGCTCTAGAGGATGCCACCCCCCATCCAATAGCAATGGGTTATGATCAGATACTTCCTTGACCATCTTATAAACAGAAACAAGGGGATATAAGTCCTCCCAATCAGGAGACATCAAAACCCTATCCAGTTTTTCTAGGGTAGGGTGTTCCTGCTTATTGGACCAAGTATAGCACCCTCCTGACATACTAATCTCTCTTAGCCCTAGCAAGTGGATGACATAATTAAACACATCAGAGAAGTGGGACATGGGTTTTTTTATTCTTCTCCCCACTATGACACAGGATATTAAAATCTCCCCCCACTAAGTAAGGAATAGGGGTATTATGGCACATGGAGGACAATTCTGCCATAAATTCAGGTTTATGCTCATCATGAGCAGCACCATATACAACCATTAAGGCCCACTTGTAGTTCATGCTGTTCAGGATATTAAAATCTCCCCCACTAAGTAAGGAATTCAGACGGCAATGGAGCCCAACATACAGAACAACACTTCATGATGTTCAGGATGGACATGCGCTGGCACGTCACGTTCGTCCCGGACCTCGTCGCGGCGCGCGCCCTCACCGCCGCCGCCGGCGAGATCCTTCTCCACCACGGCACTCTCCGGATAGTGCTGATCGACAAGCGAGGCGTGACGGTAGACACACGTTACCTGCGCGAGGGAGAGTGCATCGAGGTCAACCAGGTCATTTCTTTGGGCATCTGTGGGAGAGATCTAGGGTTTCCTTATCCCCTTCGCCTCCTTCAAGTGATTCCTTAGGCTGGTGGCGCGGCAAGGTTGGCGGCGACGACCGATCCTTCGCTCAGATCGCCAGGGTCCAAAGGCCAGCGGTGACCCACCGGTGCCGATGGGAGACAGAGATGGTGGAAGATTTGGAGGGCGGCGCGACAACTCTGGGCGCGGAGGGTTTGGGGGAGGGCGCAAGGCGCCGCTGCCCAACCAGACTCGCCATATGGTGTGGCAGCATCTAGATCTGCCGATGCCAGTGGCTGGAAGTTCAAGATCTGCTGGAGGGGGTGCTGGAGACAGATGGGAAGCTACGGCACGGGCGATGGGAGGAGAAGCCAAGAAGTAGGCGGCTCCAAAGACGGCGGCGCCCAAGGAGGTGGTGCCACCTCCTACCGCCGGTCCGCCTGCAACTCCAACTACCAAGAGTTTTGAAGAGCGGTGTCTCAACTGCAACATCCCAGGTCATTTCGCTCCTCGTTGCCCCACTATTCGCTGTGAGAAGTGCAACAAGCTAGGTCATATGGCTCAACTATGTCAATCTCTGAGGCCTTGGGAGTGCATTCCTTTCCTATGTGGATTTCAGTCCCCTGGACATGGTTTCTTCTATATCCCTAACCTGTGTGCATCTAATCAAAATGCTGAGAAAACAAACAATGTGGTGATTACCATTATAGAGGGGGCTGCTACTGTTAAAGAGATTGAACATGAGTTTAATGGGTTTTTTGCTCATAAACCTGGGAAAAAGAAATGGCGTTGTACTGCTCATTCCATTAGCCCTACGCAATTTGTTATGCGGTTTCCTAATGCTAGTGAAGTAGAAAGAGCTTGTTGCTATGGCAAACGTCTCCCTTTGAAAGATGGTTCAGTCATTCTTTGCATAACTCCACGATCTGCTTCTGTAGGGGCTAAAGGGGATATGGAAAAAGCCTGGGTTAGAGTGAGAAATGTACCCTTGGAAAAAAGGTGTACTGAACATGTTGCATTTGCTAGGGGACTGGTGGGTATAACTTTGGAAGTAGATGAAGCCACCTTACATAAACCTGAGTATGCCAGAATATTACTTGGGTGCAGAGAGGTGAAAAAAATTCCTCCATCAGCTGAGGGGATGCTGGGTGAACAATTCTATGAGTTTTTTTTATGAAGTTGAGAAAATTGTGTCTATTGGGGGGGGGGGATAAGAATCAATCCTCAATTGCTGTGGACAGCAGTGCATCCCCCTCATTCCCAAAGAAAGCTAGGGTGGATTCATACCCTGCTTCTTCTACTGGACAAGGGGAGACCAGTGCTTCTATAGTGGGGAATCATTCATCCCAGAGCTATGATAAAGGATCACAACGACTATCTGCTGTTGTTGAAAATGATGATGATGAGCATAGTGATGAGGGGAACCATACTGAGCTACTGATTGAATCCATGGCCAGAGAACATGCTGCTGAGAATTTGGCTCATTATGATTCTCCAATGACCAGCACTTCCTATGAAAACAATACTGGAAGGGTGGGGAATGATGTTGTGGGTGCGTCCCCTACTCCTGCTATTAACATAAAGAAAGGTGCTTGGGAAATCATCCAAACTCCTATTCCTCCTTCTCCCATGTTTCTTGATCACTGTGAAAACCCTCATGGAGTTGTGTTTCCTCCCTTGTTAGTTTATGTGATCTGGCCCTCCTTGCCTCATATTGTTCCTCTTGAAGAAGGTTCGGCTGAGGGGGGAGAGAACTGTAGTGCTTACACTGTTGAGTCACCATTTGGGTCACCCATACATGATTCTGTGGTGCCCGAGGACCTGGCTACATGCAGACAATTCCAGAAATTGGAGAGGGTGGAAGATAGGGCTACCACAGAATGAAGAAACGTGATTCCGAAGGTAAAAAAATGCCCAATACTAACAATCAGTTATCTGTTTTATCTAATACTGATATTATGCTGCGTGCGTCCCTTATGGGAGTACAAATTCCTGATGATAATTTTGCTACAATTGAAGTCCTTCGCGAACTAGAGATATCTAGGAATTTACTTCTTGATAAGACAAATAAAAAAAACCTCCTAGTATAACTATCAATGATGGGTTGGGTAATGACATTCCTCTATCTTTAACTTGGGATGAGGGCTATAAAGAAGAGGAGGAACCTTTTATTCTTGTCCAGTTGAGGCAAAAGAAGAGGAAAACTCAGCGTAGGAGAACAGTGGTCATTTCGTCTCCTATTGACCCTGTTAGACCTATGACTAGAAGTCAACGAAGAAACGGGGATGGTAGGGATGCTATGAATCCTGGCAGACCTACCAGGGTGAGAGATAAACCTGAACAATATAAATGATAGGTATTTTTTGGAACTGTAGGGGGGCAAGTAAGAAGGGCATGTCTACTTGCCTCATTGACATGATTAATGACAATGGGGTGGACTTTCTTGGTCTACAAGAAACTATGAAAAACAACTATACCCCTTCCTTTTTCAAGAAATTGGATCCATACCAAAAGTTTCATTGGGAATGGATCCCTTCTAGGGGGAATCTGGAGGCATCCTTTGTGGTCTTAACAAAGACAAGTTTGATATCTTTTGGGTGAAACACGGGAAATTTATTTTACAAATTGACCTCCAAGTCTAATGCTGATGGGCCCGTCGCCCACAATGGTAAGCATGGAGCAGCTCTTGTGATATGACGTGACCAAACTGGAGCATATCTTGGCTCGTCGGCGGTAGTATTTCATGTGACCAACCCTACACTGTTGGAGTCTTTTGCTGTCCGGGAGGCACTTGCACTAGCCGAGGATCTGAATCTTGATCGTTTACATATTCCATCAGAGTAATGAATGATATTCATCAACGATCTGGAGCAGGAAACGGAGCCATCATGGCGGAAATTGTTGATCGTTCGAATCTTTTCCAGTCTTGTGTTTTTATTCACGATCATAGAAACTTCACTTTTTAAGCCCATAAAGTCGCAACTTAGATATAGGTCGTCATTTATGGCTGGGTACTCCCCATGACCAGCTTGTACCCTTGAACATTTCTATATTCAATAAAGCCAGGCGAGATTTCTCAAAAAAAATTAAGAAGGTTCCAGTCTGGTTTTTTTTATGGATTTTCGTTTCAAATTCCTTTGTAAAAAAATACAAACAAAATAATTCTAAAAAGTTTGGATTTTAAGAAAAATCGGAATTTGAAAATAACAATAATAACAGTTAGAAACATTTTAAAAATATTATAAATTTTCAACAATTGGTTTAGAAATTCAAAAAATGTTCATGGTATTCCAAAATGTTTTATAACTAAAATATGTTTGGAAATATAACAAAATGTTCGAATTTGAAAACATGTTGTCAAAGCTAAAAAAATGTTCACACTTTCAAAAAACAATTCAAAAAAATCTAGAAATTGTTCGAATTGGGAAAATATTATCAAAGATCAAAAGATACTCGAAATTTACTTAAGATTTTGGAAAAATGCTCACAAAATTTTAAAAAATTTAACTTCTGAAAATAGTAAGCTTTACATATTATTTTTCAAAAAATCGACGAAAAAATATATTGAAAATGAAAAAACAGTACGACATCGAAGAAATATGCCTCGCTACTGGGTTGCTACAGTACTAGGCGAATGGGCCTCCCCAGCAGCGCGACCTATGAGTTTTGCCTCCTGTTATACATAGTGAGCGTCTAATTTTTTTTAAAAGTTTCGATATATTTTTATGAAATCACAAATCTTTTTGTAAAAATTGGGAAAAATTCGAATCTTATGAATATTGCTAGAAAAACACGAACAAATTCAAAATTACGAACATTTTCGGAAAATTGAATATTTTGTGAAACACGAACAATTTTCTGAATTTGTGAATAAATTTGAAAATGAATCATTTTTAAATGTATTTTTTTTTGAATTTGTGAACAAATTTTGAAAAGGGGATCATTTTTTTGGGAAAATTTTGAATTAAAAAAAAGAAGCAGAAAAATGAAAAGAACCAGTAAAGAAAATAATAGAAAGAAAGAAAACCGATTAAGGAACCTTCTAGAAGGTTTCCAAACTAGGTATCGAAGTCAGCTATGCTAGCTACAAATAGGTCGTCCCATTTACTCGTTGGTTTCCTCACCTATTTGTTTCGCCGACAGTTTGCCGCAATGAGTGGCGAATAGGATTCACTGCTAAGTCCGTCATTTTGTTTGTTTGGTAGTTTACCTCCTGGTCCTCTCCCTCAATTGTCTGTTTCTATTTTGACATGAACTCTCCAAATGAGGGCTCCCCTTTAATATCTACAGTCTACTACTTCTACTACCCAAAGGAAGGCTCCCCTACGGGCATCATTCTTGGATGGTTGTGCGACTAGTGGATGCATGAGGATGGAAAGTTGTCGCGATGGTCGCAATGGCGTCGAGGCTTCTGTGCGACGATGTCAAGGGAGAGCAATGTCGTGGACGCGCCACTGGTTGTGTTAGTTGGCTCTTTCTCGGCGTGTCTGCGGGATTGCCTCGGTTTGTTGGTTGTTGCAAAGTCGGAGCAGCGGTGGCGGGTCCTGGTGGCGACGGTGACGAGCAACATGTGGGATGTTCAGTTGTCTTTCGCGGCGCCATCTTTGCATAGTCTTTCGTCGCTCTCCGTCAGAGTCGGGACTGCGTTATCCTTGTTGCAGGTGGCTGAGTTCGTGCATGGATCTTTACGTGAATTTGCACGACCTATACGTTATGGGTTGGGTCGATGATCGTCCACGGCAAAGTCGGAGTCGCTTGCTCGAGATTAGGGATTGCGATGACGCATGGTGAGAAGTGGTGATGATGACACCCGTGTACTATGTTGACAGGGCCCTCTTTGGAGAGATGTGTGTGGGCTACCTTATGTGTGTTGCTCATCGGTTTGTGATGGTTTTTACTAGATTTTTTTGTTAATTAACTAGTTAATTATCTTCTGCATAATTAATATATGAGGCAAATTTTTTGCCTCCATTTTAAAAAATCTTATTAACTTACTTTATATCCATGGCGCTGAAGCGAAAGACCTGACCCTCAAGAAAGAGGATAGGGCCTAGTTCATCTGCCATGTTGGAGATGAGATGAAGGGGGACGAGGAAAAGATTTTGACCTAGCACGTCGCTGTCGACATGGGTCGAGGAAGCCACCCCGATCCACTTCAATGCGCTGAGACTACGTTCTAGCTCTGCTCTATGTCAAGTAAGATGACCGGCCAAGCATTAGTTCAGTAACGAAAACAAGATTAAATTGTTTATTTCCGGCGAAATCAAGCCATTGTGATCTGCAAATGGCATCAACGATCATATAATTTACGTGGTGGGTGCACTTTATCCACCCTACTTAAAAACCTAAAAGTGAGACCACACAACTTGAGTTTTGGGTGCATATAGCTGGCTCTGTCCGTATTTTTCAGCGGGCCCCCTAAGCTTTTGGGGTACCTTTCTTAAAAAATGACGGGGACATCCATCAACAAGGTGTTCGATGAAAATAACGAGTACACACCACAAAAATTGAACTCCGGTCAGGATTTCGCCCACACTCAACAAAGACACAGAAAGCACTCGCTACAACGCGGCTTCGGAAGAGGTGGTGCATGCAACTGTGCTAGCTACAAACGGGCCGAAGCATTTACTCCTTCATTTTGTTACGTGTGTGTTTCGCCGACAATTTACCACAATGAGTGGCAAATAGGACTCACCGCTAAGTCCGTCGTCTTTTTGTCTGGCAGTCTCCTTGACTCCTTCCTGGTCCTCTACCTCGATTGTGTGTGCATGTTCTCTTTTGACAAACATGAACCATCCAAAAGAGGGCTCACCTTAATATCTACTATCTCTACTACTTTTTATAATTACTAACTTATTTTATATCAATGACGCTGAAGCAAAAGACCTGACCCTCAGGAAAGAGGATAGGGCAAATCCGACCCTCTGTCGTGTTGAAGATGAGGTGGAGGGGGGAGAGGAAGAGTTCTTGAACCATCACGCTGATGTCGATGTGGGTTGAGGAAGCCATCCCAATCCGCTCCAACGGTCAGCGCGCACTGACCCCTACCTGACATGTCAATTGTCGGTGTTTTGTGACCGGTAGTGCCGTCGAGGACGGCATATTTTCCGGTGGGGCATGCGAGCGAGTGATGGATCGATATGGTATGGCATGAGACAACGAGTTTACCCACGTCCGAGCCCTTCGGGAGGTGGCAAGACCGTACTCATACATTTAATTATGTATTGCTCGACATTTGATTATTTAGCAAATCAATATCTGATAAAATTATAATTGCTAAAATATAGCAACCTTTTTTACGAAAAAATATAACAACCTTTTGTGAGTTTGATAAGAAAATTTGGTAATCAACCAATCGGTGGCCAATAGGTGTGGCAGGAGCAACTATACGGCATTTACCTAATTTTTATATTCAAGTTCAGTCACTTTCCCCTGTGTCCTTCCGTGGCCTTCGTCGTCCTCCTCTCTTCGGCGTCACTTCCGACGCTGGTGTAACCGCCGTTCCCCGCCACCCGTGACCGGTGTTGCTGCCGCGCCGTCACCTCCACTGAGCCGCCGGTCATCCCTCTAAACCCCCAGCCCCTTTTCCGGCGAGCTGCTGCTCTGTCTTCCATTAATCGACTGAACAAATCTTCTTTTTTTCAATCGACTGAGTAATAGCAAATGCGTCTACAATCTTACCGGGAGTCAGTCTGCTAGAGACGGTGCCGGCCATGGTGGCGCCGCAGGCCGAGCTCCTCGCCCGAATCGCCGCCGAATTCCCGTCGGTAAGAAGCCATTGAGCAACCCCGACGGGCTTGTCAAATCCCGACATGGATTGACAGAACTAAGCTACTGTGAACTCAAATCTTGAACAAAGATGAACTCCCGATAGCGGAGACCCCTTCTATTAATGGAGGATTTCTACTTTCGCTAGGAAACTAGGGTTACAGTGGTTGGGGATAAAATGATTGATGCCCTCTCTCGCACACGCAGGTGCTTATAAGCTGTCCACGCACTCAGGGTGAAAACAGAAAAACAGGCAGCAGTACAATCCCGAGAAGTAAACTAGTAAACTAGCAAAACAGAGTTCTGGTTGATCGCGGCCCTTCATCTCGCTCGCGTCATCGTCAGCCGTTGGATTGCTCCCCTGCTTATAACTGAACCGGTTTGCAGTTAACTGAATCCCTTCGACAGAAGTGCAGATAACTTCAGGTAGCTGACAGGGCTGGGCGTGCCTGCTCCCGGAGGCGTTACCTGGTAGCGCGAACTTTGGGGGTTCCGGATCCATGGCGGGCAGCGACAGCTTGGGCTGCTGCGGCGGCCTTCTTGAAGGTTTCTGCGGCCTCGTTCAGGTTTTCCTGGCTCCTCGGGGGCGTCCGTCTGCTGGAATCCTCGCCAGGAGGCCCGGCGATCTGTGCTCGAGTTCTTCCCAGGCTGGGTGGGCGGTGTCGCCGCGGGATGTGGAGGTCCGCTGCGACATGGAGGACTCTGCCGGAGTGGCCAGGGAGCTGCGTTTTGATTATCGGGAGGAGGACTTGCCCCCCGTGGCCAGGAACTCGCCGGCGGTGGCGGGCGATCTGTGCTCGAGTTCTTCCCAGGTTTGGAGAACGGGGTCGTCGCGGGATGTGGAGGTCAGCTCCGGCATGGAGGAGTCTCCCCCAGTGGACAGGGAGCTGCTTTTTGATGATCAGGAGGTGGACTTGTCCCCCGTGGCCAGGAACTCGCCGGCGGTGGCGGGCGATCTGTGCTCGAGCTCTTCTATGGTTGGGTTGACATCGTGGGATATGGAGATCATGGCCGAGATGGAGTACTCTCTCCCAGTGGCACGGGAGCTGCGTTCTGCTGGTCAAGATGATGGCTTGTCCCCGGCGGCCAGAAATTCGCCGGCGGAGGCGCCACCGCAGCAGAAGGGCATGGCCAGTGGCGCTGAAGATGATGACGACGACGATGATGACTGCGTGATTCTAGACAGTGATCCTTTCAGCGCGGTCGCCGTGAATGACGAGAAGGATGGCGGCTCGGATGAGGAGCTGCAGATAGTCGCGGAGAAAGGCAAGGTATTGGCTTCCTTGCATTTTGATCTCTGGAATTGCAATTTGATTTTGTGGATACAATAGAAAGCACTACTTCCTTGTTATATTTCAGGGCATTTTTGGTAGAGATATGACACAATCGACTTGCAAAGTGATTTGGAGAGCACACCGTAATCTGAATTTGGTGATAAGCACATAACTGAATTTATTGCAAGTTGTTAAAGATACATTATTCAACTTGTAACATAATTCTTCCATACTTATCTGCTCGTACTGTCTGGGAATATCTGTGGTTTTTTAGTGGACATCAAATTTGGCAAAGACATTTCAGAGTTTAGGAGCTTCTGTGTGGAGCCTATGCTACTTCTGTTTACCTGCAGAATCATATTTTCATTATTGGTTATATATGCTTCTGCAGGTAGCATGCCGTGACTTCCCTCATTCGCGCCATTTATGTTCTAATATGCCCTTCGGCGCTACCTCTCACGAGAAGCATTGTGCCATGGTGAGTTATGAACATTCACTCCCTGATGCTTTTGGGGATGTGATACATAATGATTATATTAGCTGAGTAGACAGTAGATTTGTTTTAAATGTCATTTCATTGCCGATTTCCAAATGCAGTGCTACTGTTTTGTGTGCGACGCCCCAGCTCCATGCAGTTATTGGGGTAAGGGTCTCTCGGTTGGCGATCATTGTCACGCTACGGATAAGGAAACCAAATGGAAAATGCTGAGGGAGGCATTCAGGTGCAAAAATCTTCCAGCGTCTCATCCAGAAACAGAAACTGCTGTGTACCCAACAATGACGCCACTTGGCCGCCTTCTTTTTGGCAATCAGATTCCTCTTCAAAATGTTGTGACCCAAAATCAACACACACATACTTCAGTTAGAGCCTCACTGAGTGTAGCACCGACTGTCAATGCGCCAAGAGAGGGAAGTGGTACAAGCAGTGCTCACACTGCTCAAGTTACTCGCGTAGGAGAGCCAACTGTCAGTGCACCAAGGGCACACCCTGTGGCAAGAGCTGGAAGAGGTACAAGCAACGCTCACACTGCTCAAATTTCTGCGCCAAGAGCATCCTCTGCAACAGGAGTTGGAAGAAATGGTACAAGCAATGCCCACAGTGCTCAAGTTACTCGCCTAGTACATCCAACTGTCAGTGCACCAAGGCCACAGCCTGCAGCAGGAGCTGGAAGAGGTGCAAGCAGCACTCACACTGCTCAAATTACTCACCCAGTAGAGCCAATTGTCAGTGCAGCAAGAACTGGAAGAGGTACTAGCAATGCTCAGTCTGATCAAATTACTCGCCCCGTGGAGCAAACTGTCAGTGCACCAAGAGTATACCCTGCGGCAGGAGCTTCAAGCAATGCTCACTCTGCTCAAATTACTTACCCCGCCACTGCAGGTGGCTACCTGCCGGAGCCCGATGCGCCGGAGGGGGCCACGGTGTACGTCGGGAACCTACCCTACCACATTGACAATGAGAGACTCAAGCTAAGCTTCCAACGTGCTGGGGTCGTCCTGTTGTCAAAGGTGAGCTTTTTAGCTCTTCATTGTCTGTCCACACACCGTTAAAAAAAAATTGTCTGTCCACACAACTATACGTGAAAAAATGCCTCAAATCGCTCACCACCAGCATGACTAGACTTATGCATAGCTGAAGCTCAAGGGGTGAGGCTGCTGGAGTCTAATTGGCTGCTTTGTAACGTTCCTGCATGATATCTTTAGATTACACTCTGCTGCTCTATGGTACAGTATTATTTTAATTTTCAAAGGATGCTTGTGCTGGGTGGAGAGGTTGCTGATTACAAGCTCTGTGAATCATTACTCATCTACGTATTTGTTAGGCAATCTGTTCCATCGGCTTCTTCATCATTACTGTTGGGACGCAGCTTGTAGGTTATGTTTTTCTCTCTTTTTGTTCTAAAATGCATGAAATGTGCAGGTCATTTACGACAGAGAAACAGGCCAGAGCCGTGGATTTGGGTTTGTCACCATGAATACTGTTCAGGAGGCTGAGAAGGCTGTGAGGATCTATCATGGCTCCGTGAGTATATTGTGCAACTTGATGGGGCTAGTTTATTTTATAACTTTTAATTCAAGCCAGCTTAATCATCCTTTTCTCATTCTGTTAGTTTCGTATACTAGCTCATTCATTTGTAGGTGCTATGCAGCATGTACATGAGAGTGTTCTTTAATCTAAATTTTTTTTTTGAGCCTGTAGAAATGTGTCATGCGTTGTGTAGTTCATATGCTAAATACTACGTGGAAAATATCATGCATTGCGCTTCGCTGATTAACCTTTCGTGTGGACATTACAGGGGATGTATGGCAGGCCTCTGACTGTAAAAATCGCAGCTCCTAGAGGAGGCGCCCGGGTGGACGCCCCTCGCCGTCAGCCTGGTTCCCCACTCAGAATATTCGTATGCAATCTACCGAGTCAAGTGGACAACTCTCGGCTGGAGGAGCTGTTCAGCAAGCATGGCAAAGTGGTTGATGCAAGAGTTGTCTACGAGCGCCGAGAAGGGGCCTCGTGTTCGAGGGGGTTTGGTTTTGTCACAATGGCGACCGACGAGGAATCGTGCAAGGCGATACGCGCCCTCAACAAGCAGGTCAGTGTAACAGTTGGTTGGGTTTCAGTGTCAACTTGAGTTTCCCGTTCGGGAATCTGGTTCTCACTCTGCATTTCTGCAGATTCTGGAGGGAAATGCCCTGGGAGTGAAGGTTGCAAGGGAGCGGCCAAACCAAGGTTGCCTCCCTCTTAGCAACCAGATTCCTCCTCAGAATGCTGTCAGTCAAAACCAACACACACATACTTCGGTTAGGGCCTCAGTGAATGCAGCGCCAACTGTCAGTGCGCCAAGAGCATACCGTATAACAGGAGCTAGAAGTAGTACAAGCAATGCTTCCACTGCGCAAGTTACTCACTGACTAGATGCAACTGTAAATGCACCAAGGCCGGGAGAATATGGGAGGCTGCCTCCCCCTAGCTGATTGACCTTTGCTCTTTTACCTAATTGTTGCTCTATGGGCCCCAATGCCTATACACTATACTCCTCAGAAGCCAGTAAATATAATATTCTGTTGCTCTCACAGAAACGTGAATGGTCAAATCAGTCTGCTTTGTATCGTTCAGCTAGACATATACAAGGGTATACATGGACCTCCAGCCTGCCTACCTAGATTATTGAGTTTGAGAACATGAAGCCTATATTGTTCTCAAGTTTGAACCTTGGTGAAGAAATGTGCTACTTGCGATGGAAAATATTTGAGACATATTGTTGATTGTTGGCGGTGGGAACGTTATAAAGGAGCATCCACACCAATATGCTTGGTTGTTAACTCATGCTTCACACTTTCACAGGATCAATGGCAAGCTAAATAGCAGGAGTACTACCAATGACCCTGCAAGGAAATGCCCAAGCACACACTCCCATCTGCAAGGCTTGCTGGTAAGCTGTTTCATAATTCTGTTGATGTTCACATTGAGAATTTAGGAGTGCTGGTCAGGAAGCTTGGTATCTGAATCTCAAATCTGCGCTGATACAACAGTAGTCCTGTGCCCAACCAGTTCCATACTGATGCGCATTCACCTTGAACCTTGAACTATCTATATCTATATCTCTTTGTGCAAAATAGGGCTGAATGTAATCTAGGAAAGGAACATGTGGTGCACCGTTTTCTAGTTTTAGCATAGCGAATAGTGCAATATCAGAGGTTCCCTCTAGTGAGATCCTGGTACACTCAAGGCACATAAGACAAAATTTGGAAGCTTGATTTGTGGTGAAATAAGGTTCTTAACTAATCTTGATTCGATAAGCATACTTGTACGCTCTTTGTGAGCTATTCTGAGAACAGTATGTGGTTATTACTACAGAAGGTCAAACTGAACCTGCAGAAGGTCATGAAACTTAAATACTCTTACCTTGGCCTCGAACTTGCTTGGATGCAGAATAACTTAGTTGTATATGTTGAAGTGAATCTAGTTTTTGATCTTTTTTAGGGAATCAAGTGATAGGGTAATTAACCTATCTAGTTTCACAATTTCATCTTAAGAAAAGTTCATTACTTCATGACCTGTGTAAGGCTTATCTAAAGAACAGCCTACGAACATAGCCAGTTTAAAACCTGCATGAAATAGATGAAATAAAGTACCAAAACTAATATAAATTTGAAGCTATCGTATGAATTAAGACTAGGATCATAAGAAGGCATTACGGCAAAGTTTCAGTGTAATGTTGCAACAGTGACTATATATTATTGAATGGATGAAGCATTTGTCCTTGCATACAAATTCAAACATCACCTCCTGCAGTAGGTCAATAATCACGTATAATAGTTTCCTAGCAGCTGGTGATCGCGTCTTGGGTATCCGATGCTTTTGTATTGCATGATATTTTCAGAAATAGAGCCTCGAGTCTTGTTCTAACTAGATAATTTATATTGAAGCTGTCATGATGGCTGGATGTATGCCGAGGAAGATTTTGTTTAACGAGGTAAAAAGCTGGAACCATTTTAAAGAAAAACATGATGGCTGTTGTGGATGAGCAGTACTTGGAAAGAAGGATATACTGCGCACCCTACACACCAAGTCGTTTGCAGATACTATATGTTTCATCGTATTATCCCCCTAAGAACAAGTACATGTTTTCTATTCTGTTAATCTAGAAAGTCCGATCAGGTGTTGCCTTATACTACAAACAACTCGATTTGTATCTAAATTCTATGATATTCATAGCATTTGAATAAAAGAATAGACGGGCGCAAGCGCGCGCGCCATCGATGATCTAGTTTATTAAAATAACAAACTCTAGCCTTGAATTTACAAACAAATCCTCATATCCACTTGTGATATCGAAAAAAAATTCCACTTGTGATAAAATTCTATAACAGAAACCCTAGAAGCTCCTCTTTTTTTTTTGCGAGAAATCCTAGATGCTCCTCTATGCATATAAACTACATATATGCAAAAATGCCATGTCCAGTACAATATTTTTGAATCAAAGTTAGTACCATTTACTTTCTATTTGAGAAATAAATTCTTAAATATATCTAGTCACCTTCTAATAAAATCACGATAATTTATGGAGATGCTTCAAATACCATCTTTGCCTTATATTACGAATGTGGGGTCGGGCGTGACCGCGAGCGCAGTCAGCCTCCAAGGAGGGATTGTTTTTTATCCTCCAAAACTCAGGAATAGCATAGGAATCCTGAAGTGTATTACCTTGAACTTAAAGTTAAAATGACATTGCATAGCTAAAACTTTTCCAAAGGTTCCAAACTTCCTCCGTCTCCCATCGGGGCTCAAACTGGCTTCCATGTGATGTTGGGTTACATACTGCCATCCTTGCCACGTTTTCGCTCTCTTGTTTTTTTTTCAAGAAAATGCAAAAGCCTTGCGTCTAGATACATTGATAGAAAGAAATGTTTGTACAAGCCCTAAGAAGGGAAACACCCCCGTAACTACAAATTATAACTTGATGACTCCCAGTGCTAGAAATTGCCACCACCGGAAGCAACACCACCATATCCCTCGCGCCCGTCATCATCCATTCCCTGGCATGCGACTTAAATGTGTCAAGTAGGCGATCTAAGACAAGTTGTGCATTGTGAAAGATGATCATGTTTCGATGCTTCCAAGCTCTTGATTCTTTCATCGTAAGCCACCTTCCTCTCCCCAACCTCCGCCGTCCTCTCATCGGCTGCCGCTCTCCTCTCCTCGGCCTCCCTCCTCTCCTTAGCCTCCCTCCTCTCCTTCATTTGTTTAATCTCCAATGCCGCCCTTTCAATGGCCATCTCCTTTCTTATTGCTATATGATGTTGCCCAATGATTCCTTGTAGTCATTGTCTCCTCCCTTCTTCAACTTCTTCTTGCCTTTCTTCATCCATTGAGCCTCTTGGTAGCATCCAAGTTGGAAGTGGTGCTTCTTATTCCTTGACACTTGATGCATCATGGTGGGTGTCAACTTGTAAAGCATTTCCAACCGAGCTATGTGGTTTCTTCTGTTGGAAATATGCCCTAGAGGCAATAATATTGTATTATTATATTTCTGTTATTCATAATTAAGAGTTCATATTTCATGCTATAACTGCTATGATCCTGGGATATGCGATTCAGTGGAAAACTCATATGCACGTGTGAAATGATAAACGGTAAACAATAGGTTCCTGGTCTCGCCTCTAAGACCGGCTCAAGTGTTGTTGGCGATCACGTTTTCCGGATCTTAGGATATCGTTAAGTGTAACGATGGTCCTAAAACAATATTGCGGGTATGACGTTAGAAGAACGATCATATTGAATCGACCCAATACTTGTCTGTTATACTATGTGATCATATCGTCTGAAATCATCTGTTATAACACGGAGTGTTAGCATGTGTTTTAGTTCCTCAGACAATGAGAGTGTCTTGGTCACTTCATACCGGACGGTGGGCTTTGGGGTTGCTCAAATGTCATCTGTAACAAGGTGATCATAACGTCAACTTTCAGGCACACCGGAAAGTTTGACAAGTGACCGGACATCTCGAGAGTGGGATTTGCTCCTCCGATGATGGAGAGATATTCTTAGGGCCCTCTCGGTGTGACGGCATCCATCATCGTCTGGCCAGACACAGGTGACAACGTCACGGGGATGCCGGAACATGTCAACGAGAAAGAAGAACAAAACCGGTAACGGGAGCAACGGTATAGTGAGCATGGTGATGACTCAGGAGGATACCGATGCACACTGGGTTTTGTAAAGTATTATGAAGAAAAGGGAACATCACATGATAACCAAAGGTTCACTCGAATATCATTCGTGTAATCATAGGGACCGATATGGATGTCCACGGTTCCACTATCGGTCATTGAACGAAGGGGTTTCGTTCATGTCTATGGTTACCGAACCTACGGGGTCACAAGCTTAAGGTAATCACAATCTGCTGAGTGTTAGTAGGACGGGAGTGATGAGAATATATTTGTAATATCTGGAATAGTTCTGAGAGGTTCCGGAAGCGTTTCGGGGTCACCGGAAGGGTTTCATTGAATATCAGGTAATACCGGGTATTACCGATTAATATATATAGGTGGAAAATGTTTACAGGGATATTAAATTATATATATAATGCTTTGAAAATGTTTAGAATAAATATATATTTAATTTAATATCAACGGGTCTAATAAGGCCAAGTGGTGGAAGACCACTTGGGCCATAAAGGCCCAATAAGGGGGGCGCCCCTTCTCCCCATGGAAAGGGGAGAGGGAGGCTGAATTGGAGGGGGATTCCCCCTCCCCTTGGCCGGCCACAAGGGGGGAACTTTCCCCCCTTTTGTGGCGCCCCTTCCTCCCCTCCCAGCCTATATATACTAGAGGATTTTCACCCTTTTGAACACACAAGTTTTGGAGCCTCCTCTAGTTGATCTAGTGCACGTTCTAATTGGTCCTAGTTGACTAATTAGAGCGAGCCCTAGCCACCTCTAATCCTCATAATTAGAAGCCCATTGTGGTTCTAATATCCTCCCTCTAATTTTCCGACGACGATTAGCTCTGGACGGCGAAGCGCTACCGGATCGTGAAGACCGTACGCTTGCAACCAAGTAGAGAGTTCGTGCTTTCGGTCTTCCGTTCGAGGGATCGTTCGTGGGCGGTTCGCGGGATCGTCATCGACATTCAAGGGACTTCAAGTACGATCTACACCGACTCATCTACTTTCTCTGCACTCCCGGAGTCGGTAGCTGATACGTCTCCATCGTATCTGCTTTTCCTAATGCTTTTGCTCTTGTTTTGGACTCTAATTTGCATGATTTGAATGAAACTAACCCGGACTAATGTTGTTTTCAGCAGAACTACCATGGTGTTGTTTTTGCGCAGAAATAAAAGTTCTCGGAATTGGACAAAACTTTTTGAAGAATTATTTTGGAATAAATAAAAATTACTGGAACCAAGACCCACTAGAGGGGGGCCCAGCTGCCCACAAGGCACCAGGGTGTGCCACCCCCCTCTAGCGCGCCCTGGTGGGTAGTGGGGCCCACGAGGCTCCGCTGACCCTAATTCCAACTCTATAAAACCCTATTTTTGGAGAAAAAAATAAGAGAGGAAGTTTCATCGCGTTTCATGATATGGAGCCGCCGCCACCTCCTGTTCTTCATCGGGAGGCCAGATCTGAGGCCCGTTCGGGGCTTCGGAGAGGGGAATCTTCGGTCTTTGTCATCACCAACTCTCCTTCATCACCAATTCCATGATGCTCCCCAACCGGAGTGAGTAATTCCTCCGTAGGGTTGCTGGTCGGTGAGGGGTTGGATGGGATTCATCATGTAATCGAGTTAGTTTTGTTAGGGCTTGATCCCTAGTATCCACTATGTTTTGAGATTGATGTTGCTATGACTTTGCTATGCTTAATGCTTGTCACTAGGGCCCAAGTGCCATGATTTCAGATCCGAACCATTTATGTTTTCACCATCATATGTATGTTCTTGATCCGATCTTGCAAGTTATACGCACCTATTACGTGTTATGATCCGCATACCCCAAGGTGACAATAATTGGGATTCTTTCCGGTGATTACCGTAATTTGAGGAGTTCATGTATTCACTATGTGTTAATGCTTTGTTCCGGTTCTTTATTAAAAGGAGGCCTTAATATCCCTTAGTTTCCTTATGGGCCCCGCTACTACGGGAGGTTAGGACAAAAGATGTCATGCAAGTTCTTTTCCATAAGCACGTATGACTATTTACGGAATACATGCCTACATAATATTTATGAACTAGAGCTAGTTTTGTATCGCCCTAGGTTATGACTGTTATATGGTGAATATCATCCAACGAAACCACCAATCCAGTGCCTACGAGTTTTTCCACATATTGTTCTTGCTAAGTTACTATTGCTATTGCTACTGTTACAACTGCTACAAAATTATTGCTATCACTGTTACCGTTACTATTACTGTTACCACTGCTATCAAAACTATCATACTACTATGCTACTGATCACTTTGCTGCAGATATTAAATCTCCAGGTGTGGTGTGACGCCCCCGATTCAATTGTATACTAATCATACACGCAAATGTGTACGATCAAGATCAGGGACTCACGGGAAGATATCACAACACAACTCTAGACACAAATTAAAATAATACAAGCTTCATATTACAAGCCAGGGGCCTCGAGGGCTTGAATACATAAGCTCGCGTACAAACGAGTCAGCGGAAGCAACAATATCTGAGTACAGACATAAGTTAAACAAGACTGCCTTAAGAAGGCAAACACAAAGCAACAACGATCGAAGAGGCAAGGCCTCCTGCCTGGGACCTCCTAACTACTCTTGATCATCGGCGGTCTCCATGTAGTAGTAGGCACCCTCGGTGTAGTAGTAGTAGTCGACGAGGGTGGCATCTGGCTCCTGGGATCCGCCATCTGGTCGCAACAACCGAAAAGAAGAAAGAAGGGGGGAAAGGGTAGCAAAGCAACTGTGAGTACTAAGTATGCATCAGTATCAAATGGAAGGGTGGTATCTATGGACTGAACTGCAAAATGCCAGAATAGAGGGGAATGCCTAGCCTATCGAAGACCAGCATCTTCAAGCATCTTCAAGCATCTTGCAGCATTCAGAAGAGTATAGAATAGCATTTTATAATTAACAACATCTTGTAGTATTAACGCCCAAAGATCCTTCCTCGACTCCCTGCGAGAAAGCAATCCCGGAGCCAACATATCCATCTCATATCTCAAGTATCCATTTCTAGTTGTAATAGATCGGGATACAACTCCGAGCGTCCGTTACCGTGGACACGGCTATTCGAATAGATAACTTCCCTGCAGGGGTGCACCACATTACCCAACACGCTTGATTACTCTGGCCGGACACACTTTCTTGGGCCATGCCTGGCCTCGGACGATCAACACGTCGTAGTCCTACCTAGGCTCCGCAGAGAGGTCCTCGTCGGTCTACATCCTAAGCGCTCCGGGGTCTTGGGCCCATCGCCCATTGCACTCCGGGCCGTTATGCGATGAGCCGGGACGAGCACCACCTCATCCTGGATGGCACTGGCCCGACAGACCCACAATGCTGAACTGGACGTCTGACAGAGCTTTCAGAAGAATCGTACGACGTCGACTGACAATATATGTTCCCGCGTGGTGGTTAGTGCGTATAGGCCATTGGCCAACTCAAATCAAATACCCAAACCCTTAGTGTATTGGGAGCTCACGGAGACGAGCAGAGACTCATGATCATGTGACCCCGTCACCCCGTCTCGAGGAAATACAGAAAGGTCCAGGGCCAAGCCTCTCTCTCTAGGGCGGTCTACCTGCCCGGCCGTGCCTTGTAATTATCTCGCGGGTGCTCTCCGGGCCCGCCCGACTTTCACATCAACTCGTGGGTACCCCTCAGGGCCGACCCGACTTCGACAATGGTCTCAAGTAAAGTCCAGGTAACCGTGTGTCCCTAATATCAAGGGGGAATCCGAGAATCACCCTCGATGGAATCCACTTAATGTAATCGTTAAGGTGAACTTAGGAGGAATCACCCTCGAGGTTCACACTTGAGGTGTTGCACGGCAGAGTCGTATCGGGAGTGGTGAAGGAGGAATCACCCTTGATGACCACGACCGAATAGCTACGCTACAGAGTTATCATCAGGAGTGCGTTACGAGGTATCAACCTCGGCACTCGATAGTATCTCTGCAGAGTCGAGCAACAAAAGGGAGTGTGATGTGAGGTGTCTGGCTCTGGACGTCGATCACGTTGATCGAGTCATCGGTCATCAAGCCGAGGTAACTGGAACAAGGTGAGGGGTCACTTGTGGATCGCTAACCAACCTATACTAAGCAGTTTAGGATAAACAGGTAAGGTACAACATCAGGTTACAAAAGCAGGCTATGCATCAGATATAGGAGCAATCAAATGCAGTAGAAAAATATAATGCAAGCATGAGAGAGAATGGAAAGGGCTATATCAGAATGATCAGGGGGGGGGGGGGTTTGCTTGCCTAGATGCTCTGCTGAAAAGGAAGAAGGGTCATCTTTGACGTAGTCGATCACAGGGGCATCAACAGCGGTCTCGGGGTCTACCGGAGAGTAGAAGGGGGAAGAAACAGTAAATATAAATCAAACAGATGCATGACATGACAACAGGCAGAGCTAGGGGTGTTCTAATGAGGTGCTACATGATACCGGCGAAGGGGAAAAACATCCGGGAATGTTTTCCTGAAGTTTGGCATTTTCGGACAGATGAAACAGAGGGGGACGGTTCCATGTTCGCTATGCTAGGGGCATGTGACAGACGAATGGAGGGCACATTCGGATTCATCATATTTTTCTGAGCAACTTTCATATATAAATTATTTTCATCCGAGTTACGAATTATTTTATATGAATTTTCAAAGTTTTAAAAGATTTTCTGGAATTAGCAGTTTTAACTTAAATAAAAAAGAAATACTGCATCAGCATGACATCAGGGTGACGTCACCAGTCAACTGGATTAACTGTTGACCAGTCAAATATGACAGGTGGGGCCCCACTGTCATGGACTTATTCTAAACAAAGCATTTTAATTAAACAAATTAGGTATGGGGCCCCACTGTAAGTGAGTATTAGAGGGGGGTTAGTTTAATATGTGATTAGCCACTAATCAACAGGGGCCGGGCCCCATTGGTAGTGGCCGGCGGCACACAGCCCGCACGCAGCCACTAGCAGAGGCCAGGGCGCGGCGAGTCCGGCCGGTCGGGGCAGGGGTGAGCGGGGGCGCGTGAGCCGGCGCCGGCGGTGGCTAGCAGCGGCAGTAGTAGCAGCGGCGGTAGCGGCAGCAGCGCACGGCAGCAGCAGGCAGCATCTCGGGCGGGCGTGGGTGCATGCACGAGGCGCAGCCCGGGCGTAGCCGGTGCGCGGGCAAGCGGGGCCACTGGCGTGTGGGGGCGCGTCAACGGCCGCAGCGAATGGTGGGCGAGGGAATGAGCAGGCGGGGGCGGGTATGCGGGCGCGGCCAGGTAACCACGCGCGCAGAGGCGGTTGGGGAACAGGGGACGGAGCATAGCAACAAGAGTGAACGTGAGCAGCGGCGGCCCAAGGCAGAGAAGAAAAGGAGAACGGGGCGGCAGCTCACAGCGGTTCGATGTGGGGGTCAAGGTGCCCGGAGAGGGCCGCGGGTCTGCGGATCGGCGGTGAGCTTCCACATCGGTGTCGGGGAAGACGTGCTCGTCACCGAGGCTTGACGGCTCCCCGGCTCGGACTTGAGGGCGGTGAAGACGTGGAGAATCCCGACGGAGCTCCTGGACGTGGAGAGATGGCGAGAGGAGGCAGTTGACCGCGGTAATGGCGATGTCACATCGACGGTAGCGGGCGACGAACTAGGGAGAGGGGGAGGTGCGAGGAAAGGGGGCCAGGGGCGAGTGGGAGTGGGGATCAAGGGGGCACACTCGAGGAGCCGGAGGGGGAGTCCTTATCCCCTCCGAGACAGCGCCAGCGAGGTGTTGCGAGGTGACCGCGCCCACGGTCGCTCGAACATGAAGGCGACCGGGGGAGCATGGGGGGCTGGGCTGGCTTGATGGGCTGAGGCCCGGGGGGCAGGGGGCCTTTGCTCTTTTTCTTTTTATTTTCTTTTTCATTTAATCTTTTCTGTTTTCTAATTTCTTTTATATTGTTTTGGCTTTATAAAATACCAAACTAGTTTCTAAATTATTATTTTTAAATATACTACTGCCACAATAATTTTGACTCCCAAACAAAATAGTTTAACATTTTATAAATCAGAAAAGGCATTTAATTAATTGTTATTGCCACTGTTTTAATTATTTTAGTGCAATTAAAACTTTTATAAAAATGTGGTTTCTTCACCAATATTTTCTATAGATTATTTGTCACACTAGAACATTTTATTTTTGAAATTTGAAAATTTTTATTGTTTGACTTTATTTTAATTTTGAATTTGAACTGGTTTGAATCAAAGTGACCTCTAGCAATAGTAAAAGTGATGACATGACATCATTAACAGGGGTTTACTGTAGCTTAATTATCCGGGCGTTACAATTCTCCTCCACTACAAGAAATCTCGTCCCGAGATCTAGGAGGTAGAAGGAAACAAAGCGGGGTATTCATCACGAAGACGATCCTCGCGTTCCCAAGTGGCTTCATCTTCAGAATGGTTTGACCACTGGACTTTGAGAAACTTGATCGCCTTCTGACGGGTGCGACGTTCAGCTTGGTCGAGAATACAGACTGGATGCTCTTTATAGGAGAGGTCCTGTTGCAACTCGAGCACTTCATGATCCACTGCTCGGATTGGGTCCTTGAAGCAGCAGCGGAGTTGCGACACGTGGAACACATCGTGAACTTGAGAAAGGTTCGACGGATGCTCCAACTGGTATGCCACTTTTCCACGCCTTTCGAGAATAGTGAATGGACCAATATAGCGAGGAGCTAGCTTGCCCTTGATCCCGAAGCGGTGAGCACCCTTCATTGGTGTGACTCGAAGATAAGCCTTTTCACCAGGTTGATAGACCATATCTTTGTGATGGTGGTCATACTGACTCTTTTGGCGTGACTGAGCAGTCTTCAGATTTTCGTGAATAACGCGGACTTGTTCTTCAGCGTGTTGGATAATATCCAGACCGAAGAGTGAACGTTCCCCAGTTTCTGACCAGTTCAGAGGGGTTCGGCACTTTCGTCCATATAACACTTCGAAGGGAGCCATCTTCAGACTAGCTTGATAGCTATTGTTGTAAGAGAACTCAGCATACGGGAGAGATTCCTCCCATTTATTGCCGAAGGAAATGACACAAGCACGAAGCATGTCTTCAAGAACTTGGTTGACTCGTTCAACTTGACCCTGAGACTGAGGGTGAAATGCAGTGCTGAAAGACAGATGAGTTCCCATAGCTTCTTGGAAACTTGCCCAGAATCTTGAAGTGAATAAGCTGCCATGGTCCGAGCTGATAACCAATGTAATTCCATGGAGTGAAACAATTCTGGACATATAGAGAGTTGCGAGCTAACTAGTAGTGATGGTTTCTTTGACGGCTAGAAAATGTGCAACTTTGGAAAGCCGGTCAATGACGAAAAGAATAGCATCATTGCCCTTCTGCGATTTGGGAAAACCAGTTACGAAGTCCATTTCAACATGGTCCCATTTCCATTCAGGAATAGTGATAGGTTGCAGACTTCCAGCAGGGCTTTGATGTTCTGCTTTGATTCGGCGGCAAACGTCACACTCAGCAACATAGCGAGCAATGGCTTGCTTCATATTTGACCACCAGAATCTCTGACGAATGTCTTGGTATAGCTTGGTACTACCGGGATGAATAGACAAAGGCGTATCATGAGCTTCTTTCATAACCTTCTGAGTCATATCTAGGTTGTCTTCCGTAGGTACCACTAGGCGACCTTTAAAGAACAAGGTGTCATCATCTTCAGGAGTGAAGAATGAGGGTCTTCCTTCTGCGAGGTAGCGCTTAATCTTGTGGGCTTGAGAGTCATACTTCTGCAGCTTCTTGATGCTGCCCACAAGATCTGGTTCGACTTCCAGGGTATTGAGGGAACCCTGGGGAACAACACGGAGGTTCATCTTGAGGAACTCTGGAGAAGGGGGAGCGAGTGCACCAGGATGAACAATATCGAGGTTCAACTTTCTGAATTCTTCAACAAGCGAGGGCTGAACTTTGCAAACCTAGAGGTGGTTGCAATATGACCTGCGGCTCAAAGCATCAGCCATTATATTAGCCTTGCCTGAGGTATAGGAAATACCCAAGTCAAAATCGGCTACAGTCTTCGTCCATCTCTGCTGCCAGAGGTTCAGGTCTGGCTGAGTAAACAGATACTTCAGACTTTGGTGGTCGGTGAAGATCTCGCAATGATTGCCGAGAAGGTAATGTTGCCACTGTTTTAGTGCATATATGATAGCAGCAAGCTCGAGGTCATGAACTGGATAGTTCTCTTCGTGAGGGCGCAACTGTCGAGAGGCATAAGCAATCACTCTGCGCTCTTGCATTAGTACACAGCCTAATCCTAGACGTGAAGCGTCGCAGTAAATGATGAAATCCTCTTTGGAATCCGGAGGAGAAAGCACTAGGGCAGAAGTCAGCTTGTCTTTGAGTGCCTGGAAACTTTCCTGACACTTTTCTGTCCATTCAAACTTGACGCCCTTGTGAAGCAGACCAGTCAGGGCTTGGCGATCTTGGAGAAGTTCTCGACGAATCGACGGCAGTAGCTGGCGAGTCCGAGAAAACTTCTGACTTGTTTGACATTCTTAGGATGAGTCCAATCGAGAATAGCCTGAACTCGCTTTGAGTTGACGGCAATACCATCCTTGGAGATGACATGCCCAAGATAGGTTACTTCGGGTAGCCAGAATTCACACTTAGAATACTTTGCATAGAGTTGATGCTCTCAAAGCTTTTGCAGAACAAGTTGAAGATGTTCAACATGTTCTTCTTTATTCTTGGAATATACAAAGATATCATCCAGATAAACCATGATGAACTTGTCGAGGTATTCCATGAATATATAGTTCATTAGTCGAGAGAATGTCGCTGAGCATTGGTCAAACCAAAAGACATGACGGTGTACTCGTATGAACCATAGCGAGTAATGAAGGCGGTCTTGGGAATATCCTCTTCACGAACACGGATTTGGTGGTAAGCCAACTTCAAATCAAGTTTAGAGAATACTGAGGAACCAGCAAGTTGATCATATAGATCATTGATTCTGGGAAGTGGATACTTGTTCTGAATTGTTGCCTGGTTGATAAGTTGGTAATCTTGGACCAAACGATTAGTTCCATCCTTCTTCTTGACAAAGAGAGAAGGTGCTCCCCAAGCAGAGGAACTTGGACAGATAAAACCCTGACGAAGTGAAGTGTCGATTTCCTCCTTAAGCTCAAGGAGTTCATGAGGCGGCATCTTGTATGGCCGCTTGGCAATAGGAGTAGTGTCTGGTTTCAAGTCTATGACGAATTCGACAGCTCTAGCAGGGGGCATTCCTGGAAGTTCTTTTGGAAAGACATCTTCGAAATCATGAACGACTGGAATGTTCTCTATTCCCTCAAGAGGTGAAGCATTCAATGTATTCAGAACATATATTTGGCTCTCGGCATTCTAAGCTGTTCGAGATGAGTATTGGACTGTCTGGCCAGAAGGGTGAGTGAGCTAGACTGTTTCAGCTGCATAGTCGATCAGGGTTTGGTGAGGACCCAACCAATTCATGCCCAGAATGACATCTATGGTAGAAACCTTGAGGGCCATAAGTGAACCAGTGAATACTAACCCTCCAATTTCAATGTGGTTGTTGTGGGCTATCATCGAGGTATCCCACCTGGATCCTGGGGAGCTAACCACCAACGGAGGGTACATGTTTTCGAATGATAATTCTTGCTTGCGTGCAAATGCTTCAGAAATGAAAGAATGCGATGCCCCCGAATAAAAAAGAACAGAAGCTGGGACTGAATTCACTAAAAGGGTACCCATCACAATTTTGGGGTCCCGTCGAGCTTCTTCAACCTTTACATGATTAACATGACCATGACTTTGTGCAGGCGGCCTGGCATTAAGGTTTCTGGGTTGACGAGCTCGTGCATTTTGATTCTGTGTCGGGCGGCAGCTAGCAGCAGGGTGCCCTGGTTGTCCACACTTGTGGCATAAACCATCATTATGGTGAGGAGCCACAACATTGGACTGTCCACCCTGAATCGTTAACTGTCTCAGCGGTGGAGGCAGGCGAGGTGCAACATAAGACGACCTTGGTGTTGGAGTAGGTCGGTGATAAACATTGATCCAGACTCGCCGTTTCTGAGCAGGCTGACCCGAGGATGGGCCAACATCTCGAGTACGCTTGAGCGACTCCTGTTACTCAATCAGACCAGTTTCAGTTCGGAAAGCTTGGCTGACAAGCATAACAAAGTCTGCGCAATCATGAGCAACAAGTGCGAGCTTTATATCGGGACGCAGTCCTTCAAAGAATTTCTCCTACTTGCGAGCGTCAGTGCAGACGTCATCTGCGGCATAGCGGGATAATTCAAGGAATTTTCTCTGATATTCATCCATAGTCATTGTGCCCTGTGAGAGTTTGCGGAATTCCTTCTTCTTCTGGTCCATCAGACCTTGAGGAATGTGTCATGCACGGAAGGCTAACTAAAATTCCTACCAAGTGGTTACAGTTTCAGCAGGCAACATACCCCTGTGGCTTTCCCACCATTGAGCAGCTGGACCCTTCAAGTGGAATGCCGCAAAGGCGACGTAACTGGCAGAGGCAACATTAGCTGACTCCATCTCAAACAGGATGTCACGAAGCCAATCATCAGCATCCATATGATTGGTGGAGTTGCGGAAAATGGATGGGTTGAGGCGCATGAATTCTTGCAGTGTTATTGGGGCAGGCTGTTGATGAGCATTCTGGTTTGGAAACTGGGCCATTACCCCAGTCATGAACTAACGATTCAACTCAAACTGCTGCATCATTGCGGCAATATAGGGTGGAGGTGGAGGATCTTCAGCCATCCTGCTATAAACACCAGGGAGCAGTTTAACAAGGGGTGGAGCAGGTGTATGGAGTCATTCATGATGTAACTTGAACGACGAGCAAAGGCGCAGTATGTACAAAGTAGTAGTCATTAAAGACATACACATACATATGTAGAGCCAATTACACGCCGTTAGTATGAGTTCGGACAAGAGAAACATCCTAGACATACTAGGCGGCACGCATGCACGCGATGGAGGGATACAACAACGGGGCATAGCAAAGGCTACATCAACGTCGGAGAAAACCACTAGAGCGAGGAATCTGCAGGGGACGACGCAGGGTGCCCTCGATAAAAGGATCCTGCGGCCCGTTAACAATGTGAAGCAGATCCTGGCTCCCAATTCAAGAAAGGCGTAATACAAATCTCCGGAGGGATGTGATCATGAGATCCTAATGTTAGATTTAGCAAAATCATTTAACCAAAATAGAAGAGAGATCAGAGTCCCAGAGTATAGACGAGGAGAAAAAGATCCTAATACCACCCAATGGCGACGTGGGCCCGTAAGCCACATAGCCATGTTAGTAAATCAGGTTTTCAAAGACTAGACTCAACTTCGGCCAAGCAGTTGGAAAGGGGGTTCCTATAGGCAGTCGGCTCTGATACCAACTTGTGACGACGCCGATTCAATCGTACACTAATCATACACGCAAATGTGTACGATCAAGATCAGGGACTCATGGAAAGATATCACAACACAACTCTAGACACAAATTAAAATAATACAAGCTTCATATTACAAGCCAGGGGCCTCGAGGGCTCAAATACATAAGCTCAAGTACAAACGAGTTAGCGGAAGCAACAATATCTGAGTATAGACATAAGTTAAACAAGACCGCCTTAAGAAGGTAAACACAAAAGCAACAACGATCGAAGAGGCAAGGCCTCCTGCTTGGGACCGCCTAACTACTCCTCATCATCGGTGGTCTCCACGTAGTAGTAGGCACCCTCGAGGTAGTAGTAGTAGTCGACGGGGGTGGCATCTGGCTCCTGGGATCTGCCATCTGGCCGCAACAACCGGAAAGAAGAAAGAAGGGGGAAAAGGGTAGCAAAGCAACCGTGAGTACTCATCCAAAGTGATGGAAATATGCCCTAGAGGAAATAATAAAGTTGTTATTATTATATTTCCTTATTCATGATAAAGGTTTATTATTCATGCTAGAATTGTATTGACCGGAAACTTAAATACACGTGTGGATACGTAAAAAATACTGTGTCCCTAGTGAGCCTCTACTAGACTAGCTCGTTGATCAAAAGATGGTTAGGGTTTCCTAACCATAGACTTGAGTTGTCATTTGATAACGGGATCACATCATTAGGAGAATGATGTGATGGAAAAGACCCATCCGTTAGCTTAGCATATGATCGTTCAGTTTATTCCTACTGCTTTCTTAATGTCAAATACATGTTCCTTCGACCATGAGATCATGCAACTCCCGGATACCGGAGGAATGCCTTGTGTGCTATCAAACGTCACAACATAAATGGGTGATCATAAAGATGTTCTACAGGTATCTCCGAAGGTGTCTGTTGAGTTGGCGTGAATCAAGATTGGGATTTGTCACTCCGTGTATCGGAGAGGTATCTCTGGGCCCTCTCGGTAATACACATCATAAGAAGCTTGCAAGCAAAGTGACAAAGGAGTTAGTTACGAGATGATGTATTACGGAATGAGTAAAGAGACTTTCCAGTAACGAGATTGAACTAGGTATGGAGATACCTATGATCGAATCTCGGGCAAGTAACTTACCGACAAACAAAGGGAATTACGTATGTCGTCATAAAGGTTCGACCGATAAAGATCTTCGTAGAATATGTAGGAACCAATATGGGCATCCAGGTCCCGCTATTGGTTATTGACCGGAGAGGCGTCTCGGTCATGTCTACATCATTCTCGAACCCGTAGGGTCCGCACGCTTAACGTTTGTTGACGATATAGTATTATATGAGTTATGTGAATTGGTGACCGAATGTTGTTCGGAGTCCTGGATGAGATCACGAACATGACGAGGAGCCCCGGAATGGTTCGGAGGTAAATATTGATATATAAGACGATGCTATTTGGTCACCGAAAAGGTTTCGAAATGTACCGGGTAGTCATCGGATCACCAGAAGGGGTTCCGGGAAGCCCCGGGAGGTTAATGGGCCATATGGGCCAAACGAGGGGAGCACACCAGCCCACAAGGGGCTGGCGCGCCCCTCCTCTAGCCGCAGGCCTTGGGGAGAAAAGGAAGGGGGGAGTCGGCCTACCCCTGCCTTCCCTCTCCTCCCCTTTCCTCCCCCGTGTCCAAACAAGGAAAAGGGGGGCGCCATAGGGCAGGCGCCCAAGGGAGCCGGCCGGCCACCTTGGGGCGCACCCTGGCTGCCTCCCCTCCCCCACCTATATATATATGAGTGGGAAGGGGCTCCACACACCCACGACAATCCCTAAGCCGTGTGTGGTGCCCCTCTCCACGGTTTCATCCTCCGTCTAGTTTTTCCACAGTGCACGGCGAAGCCCTGCGGGAATAAGTTCAGCACCACCGTCACGACGCCGTCGTGTTGCCGGAACTTATCCACTACTTCACCCGTCTTGCTGGATCAAGAAGGCAAGGACGTCATCGAGCTGAACATGTGCTGAACGCGGAGGTGCCGTACCTTCGGTACTTGATCGGTTGGATCGTGAAGGTGTTCGACTACATCAACCGCGTTGATAAACGTTTCCGCTTAACAGTCTACGAGGGTACGTAGACACATTCTCCCCTCTCGTAGCTATGCATCTCCATGGATAAACGTTTTATGCATTAGAGACAGCCGCATTCACGTTAAATAGGGCACCGTCTAAATCCGTTGAGACGACACCATATGAACTATGGTTTGGCAAGAAACCTAAGTTGTCGTTTCTTAAAGTTTGGGGATGCGATGCTTATGTCAAACAGCTTCAGCCTGATAAGCGCAAACCCAAAGCGGAGAAGTGCATCCTCATAGGATACCCTAAAGAGACCATTGGGTATACCTTCTACCACAGATCCGAAGGCAAGATCTTTGTTGCCAAGAATGGGTCCTTTCTAGAGAAGGAGTTTCTCTCGAAAGAAGTGAGTGGGAGGAAAGCAGAACTTGATGAGGTAGTTGTACCTTCTCTCGAATTGGAAAGTAGTACACCAAGGAAAAACATTTCCGTGATGCCTACACCAACTAGAGAGGAAGCTAATGACGATGATCATGAAACTTCAGATCAAGTTACCACTGAACTTCGTAGGTCGACCAGAACACGTTCCGCACCAGAGTGGTATGGTAATCCTGTCCTGGAAGTCATGTTATTAGACCATGGCGAACCTATGAAATATGAAGAAGCTATGATGAGCCCAGATTCCGACAAATGGCTTGAGACCATGAAATCTGAGATAGGATCCATGTATGAGAACAAAGTGTGGACTTTGGTGGACTTGCCCGATGATCGGCAAGCCATTGAGAATAAATGGATCTTCAAGAAGAAGACGAACGCTGGTGGTAATGTTACTGTCTACAAAGCTCGACTTGTCGCAAAAGGTTTTCAACAAGTTCAAGGGGTTGACTACGATGAGACTTTCTCACCCGTAGCGATGCTTAAGTCTGTCCGAATCATGTTAGCAATTGCCGTATTTTATGATTATGAAATCTGGCAAATGGACGTTAAAACTGCATTCTGTAATGGATTTCTTAAAGAAAGGTTGTATATGATGAAACCAGAAGGTTTTGTCGATCCTAAAGGTGCTGAGAAAGTATGTAAGCTCCAACGATCCATCTATGGACTGGTGCAAGCATCTCGGAGTTGGAATATACGCTTTGATGAGGTGATCAAAGCATATGGTTTTATATAGACTTACAGTGAAGCCTGTATTTACAAGAACGTGAGTGGGAGCTCTGTAGCCTTTCTGATATTATATGTGGATGACATATTGTTGATTGGAAATGATATAGAATTTCTGGATAGCATAAAAGGATACTTGAATAAGAATTTTTCAATGAAATACCTTGGTGAAGCTGCTTATATATTAGGCATCAAGATCTATAGGGATAGATCAAGACGCTTAATAGGACTTTCACAAATCACATACCTTGACAAAGTTCTGAAGAAGTTCAAAATGGACCAGTCAAAGAAAGGGTTCTTGCCTGTGTTGCAAGGTGTGAAATTGAGTCAGACTCAAAGCCCGACCACAGAAGAAGATAGAGAGAGAATGAAAGTCACTCCCTATGCCTCAGCCATAGGTTCTATCATGTATGCTATGCTGTGTACCAGACCTAATGTGTGCCTTGCCATAAGTTTGGCAGGGAGGTACCAAAGTAATCCAGGAGTGGATCACTGGACAGCGGTTAAGAATATCCTGAAGTACCTGAAAAGGACCAAGGATATGTTTCTCGTTTATGGAGGTGACAAAGAGCTCGTCGTAAAGGGTTACATCGATGCTAGCTTCGACACAGATCCGAATGACTCTAAGTCACAAACCGGATACATATTTATATTAAATAGTGGAGCTGTCAGTTGGTGCAGTTCCAAGCAGAGCATCGTGGCGGGATCTACGTGTGAAGCGGAGTACATAGCTGCTTCGGAAGCAGCGCATGAAGGAGTCTGGATGAAGGAGTTCATATCCGATCTGGGTGTAATACCGAGTGCATCGGGTCCAATGAAAATCTTTTGTGACAACACTGGAGCAATTGCCTTGGCGAAGGAATCTAGGTTTCACAAGAGAACGAAACACATCAAGAGACGCTTCAACTCCATTCGTGAAAAGGTCAAGGATGGGGACATAGAAATTTGCAAAATACATACAGAACTGAATGTAGCAGACCCGTTGACTAAACCTCTTCCACGGGCAAAACATGATCAGCACCAAGACTCCATGGGTGTTAGATTCATTACTATGTAATCTAGATTATTGACTCTAGTGCAAGTGGGAGACTGATGGAAATATGCCCTAGAGGCAATAATAAAGTTGTTATTATTATATTTCCTTATTCATGATAAAGGTTCATTATTCATGCTAGAATTGTATTGACCGGAAACTTAAATACATGTGTGGATACATAAAGAAATACCGTGTCCCTAGTGAGCCTCTACTAGACTAGCTCATTGATCAAAAGATGGTTAAGGTTTCCTAACCATAGACATGAGTTGTCATTTGATAACCGGATCACATCATTAGGAGAATGATGTGACGGACAAGACCCATCCGTTAGCTTAGCATATGATCGTTCAGTTTATTGCTACTGCTTTCTTAATGTCAAATACATGTTCCTTCGACCAGGAGATCATGCAACTCCCGGATACCGGAGGAATGCCTTTTGTGCTATCAAATGTCACAACGCAATTAGGTGATCATAAAGATGCTCTACAGGTATCTCCGAAGGTGTCTATTGAGTTGGCGTGAATCGAGATTGGGATTTGTCACTCCGTGTATCGGAGAGGTATCTCTGGGCCCTCTTGGTAATACGCATCATAAGAAGCTTGCAAACAAAGTGACTAATTAGTTAGTTACGAGATGATGTATTACAAAACGAGTAAAGAGACTTGACGGTAACGAGATTGAACTAGGTATGGAGATACCGACGATCGAATCCCGGGCAAGTAACATACCGACAGACAAAGGGAATTACGTATGTTGTCATAAAGGTTCGACCGATAAAGATCTTCATAGAATATGTAGGAACCAATATGGGCATCCAGGTCTCGCTATTGGTTATTGACTGGAGAGGCATCTCGGTCATGTCTACATCATTCTCAAACCCGTAGGGTCCACATGTTTAACGTTCGTTGACGATATAGTATTATATGAGTTATGTGAATTGGTGACCGAATGTTGTTCAGAGTCCAGGATAAGATCACGGACATGACGAGGAGCTTTGGAATGGTCCGGAGGTAAATATTGATATATAGGACGATGCTATTTGGTCACCGGAAAGGTTTCGGAATGTACCGGGTAGTCATGGGATCACCGGAAGGGGTTCTGGGAAGCCCCGGGAGGTTAATGGGCCATATGGGCCAAACGAGGGGAGCACACCAGCCCACAAGCGGCTGGCGCGCCCCTCGTCTGGGCGCAGGCCTTGCGAAGAAAACGAAGGGGGGGGGGAGTCGGCCTTCCCCTGCCTTCCCTCTCCTCCCCTTTCCTTCCCCCCGTGTGCAAACAAGGAAAAGGGTGGGGGGGTGCCATAGGGCAGGCGCCCAAAGTGGGAGGGGGCGCCACACACCCACGACAATACCTAAGTCGTGTGCGGCGCCCCTCTCCACAGTTTCATCCTCCGTCTAGTTTTTCCGCAGTGCACGACGAAGCCCTGCGGGAACAAGTTCACCACCACTGTCACCATGCCATCGTGTTGCCGGAACTCATCTACTACTTCGGCCGTCTTGCTGGATCAAGAAGGCAATGACGCCATCGGGCTGAACGTTTGCTGAACGCCGAGGTGCCGTACGTTCGGTACTTGATCGGTTGGATCATGAAGGTGTTCGACTACATCAACTGCGTTGATAAATGCTTCTGCTTAACGGTCTACGAGGGTACATAGACACAGTCTCCCCTCTCGTAGCTATGCATCTCCATGGATAGATCTTGCGTGTGCGTAGATTCTTTTTGTTTTGCATGCAACATTCCCCAACACAAAGTACTCGCAAGCGTCAGATCTATACTAAGTATGCATCAGTATCAAATGGAAGGGTGGTATCTGTGGACTTAACTGCAGAATGCCAGAATAGAGGGGAATGCCTAGCCTATCGAAGACTAGCATCTTCAAGCATCTTGTAGCATTCAGAAGAGTACATAATAGCATTTTATAATTAACAAGCATCTTGTAGCATTAACGCCCAGAAATCCTTCCTTGACTCCTTGCGAGAAAGCAATCCCGGAGCTAACATATCCATCTCATGTCTCAAGTATCCATTTCTAGTTGTAATAGATCAGGATACAACTCCGAGTGTCCGTTACCGTGGACACAGCTATTTGAATAGATAACTTCCCTGCAGGGGTGCATCACATTACCCAACACGCTTGATTACTCTGGCTGAACACACTTTCCTGGGTCATGCCTGGCCTCGGAAGGTCAACACATCGTAGTCCTACCTAGGCTCCGCAGAGAGGTCCCCGTCGGTCTACATCCTAAGCGCTCCGGGGTCTTGGGCCCATCGCCCATTGCACTCTGGGTCGTTATGCGACGAGCCAGGATGAACACCACCTCATCCTGGATGGCACTGGCCTAACAGGCCCACAATGCTGAACTGGACGTCTGACAGAGCTTTCAGAAGAATCGTACGACGTCGAGTGCCCATATCTGTTCTCATGTGGTGGTTAGTGCATATAGGCCATTGGCCAACTCAGATCAAATACCCAAACCGTTAGTGTATTGGAAGCTCGCGGAGACGAGCAGAGACTCACGATCATGTGACTCCGTCGCCCCGTCTCGAGGAAATACGGCAAGGGCCAGGCCCATCCCTCTCTCTCTAGGGCGGTCTACCTGCCTGGCCGTGCCTCGTAATTATCTTGCGGGTGCTCTCCGGGCCCGCCCGACTTTCACATCAACTCGTGGGTACCCCTCAGGGCCGACCCAACTTCAACAATGGTCTCAAGTAAAGTCTAGGTAACCGTGTGTCCATAACCTCAAGGGGGAATCCGAGGAATCACCCTCGATGGAATCCACTTGATGTAATCATGAAGGTGAACTTAGGAGGAATCACCCTCAAGGTTCACACTTGAGGTGTTGCATGACAGAGTCGTATCAGGAGTGGTGAAGGAGGAATCACCCTCGATGACCACAACCGAATAGCTACACTACAGAGTTATCATCAGGAATGCGTTACGAGGTATCACCCTCGGCACTCGATAGTAGCTCTGCAGAGTCGAGCAACAAAAGGGGGTGTGATGTGAGGTGTCGGGCTCTGGACGTCGATCACGTTGATCGAGTCATCGCCTCATCGGTCATCAAGCCAAGGCAACTGGGACAAGGTGAGGGGTCACTGGTGGATCACTAACCAACCTATACTAAGCAGTTTAGGATAAACAGGTAAGGTACAACAGCAGGTTACAAAAGCAGGCTATGCATCAGATATAGGAGCTATCAAATGCAGTAGCAAAATCTAATGCAAGCATGAGAGAGAATGGAATGGGCGATATCGGAATGATCAAGGGGGGTTGCTTGCCTGGAAGCTCTGCTGAAAAGGAAGAAGGGTCGTTTTGACGTAGTTGATCACACGGGCATCAGCAGTGGTCTCGGGGTCTACCGGAGAGAAGAGGGGGGAAGAAACAATAAATATAAATCAAATAGATGCATGACATGACAAAAGGCAGCGCTAGTGGTGTTCTAACGCAGGTGCTACATGATACCGGCGAAGGGGAAAAACATCCGGGAATGTTTTCCCGAAGTTTGGCATTTTTGGACAGATGAAACAGAGGGGGATGGTTCCATGTTCGCTATGCTAGGGGCATGTGACAGACGAATGGAGGGCATATTCGGATTCGTCATATTTTTCTGAGCAACTTTCATATATAAATTATTTTCATCCGAGTTACAGATTATTTTATATGAATTTTCAAAGTTTTAAAAGATTTTCTGGAATTAACAGTTTTATATTAAATCAAAAAGAAATACTGCATCAGCATGACATCAGAGTGACGTCACCAGTCAACTGGGTTGACTGTTGACCAGTGAAATATGACTGGTGGGTCCCCACTGTCATGGACTTATTCTAAACAGAGCATTTTAACTAAAAAAATTAGGTATGGGGCCCCACTGTAAGTGAGTATTAGAGGGGGGGCGGGGTTAGTTTAATATGTGACTAGCCACTAATCAACAGGGGCCGGGCCCCATTGGTAGTGGCCGGCGGCACACAGCCCGCACGCAGCCACTGGCAGAGGCCAGGGCGCGGCGAGGCCGGCCGGTCGGGGCAGGGGTGAGCGTTGCGTGCGAGCCGGCGCCGGGCAACGGCGGCGATGGCTAGCAGCGGCAGCAGTAGCAGAGGAGCAGCGGCGGTAGCGGCAGCAGCGCGCGGCAGCAGTAGGCAGCATCTCGGGCGGGCGCGGGCGCACGCACGGGGCGCAGCCCAGGCATAGCCGGTGCGCGGGCAAGCGGGGCCACGGGCGCGTGGGGGCACATCAACGGCTGCGGTGAATGGTGGGTGAGGGAACGAGCAGGCGGGGGCGGGTCTGCGGGCACGGCCAGGTTGGGCAGTTCGCGCGCGGGGCGCGGCCAGGTAATATCGGGCGTAGAGGCGGTCGGGGAACTGGGGACGGAGCGCAGCAACAGGAGTGAACATGAGCGGCGGCGATTACAGCGGCGGCCCAAGGCGGAGAAGAATAGGGGAACGGGGCGGCAGCTCATATCAGTTCGATGCGGGGGCTCAAGGTGCCCAGAGAGGCCCGCGGGTCTGTGGATCGGCAGCGAGCTACCGCATCGGTGTCGGGGAAGACGGGCTCGTCGCCGAGGCTTGACGGCTCCTCGGCTCGGACTTGAGGGCGGTGAAGACGTGGAGAAGCCCGATGGAGCTCCTGGACGTGGAGAGACGGCGAGAGGAGGCAGTTGACCGCGGTAATGGCGATGTCACGATGATGGCAGCGGGCGGACGAACTAGGGAGAGGGGGAGGTGCGAGGAGAGGGGGCCAGGGGCGAGTGGGAGTGGGGATTGAGAGGGGCGCACTTGAGGAGCCGGAGGGGGAGTCCTTATCCCCTCCGAGACAGCGCCGACGAGGTGGTGCGAGGCCCGGGGGGGGGGGGCAGAGGGCCTTTGCTCTTTTTCTTTTGATTTTCTTTTTCATTTAATCTTTTCTGTTTTCTAATTTCTTTTATATTGTTTTAGTTTTATAAAATACCAAACTAGTTTCTAAATTAGTATTATTAAATATACTACTGCCACAAAAGTTTTGACTCCCAAACAAAATAGTTTAACATTTTATAAATCAGAAAAGGCATTTAATTAATTGTTATTGCCACAGTTTTAGTTATTTTAGTGCAATTAAACCTTTTATAAAAATGTGGTTTGTTCACCAATATTTTCTATAGATTATATGTCACACTTAGAACATTTTATTTTTGACATTTGAAAACTTTTATTGTTTGACTTTATTTTAATTTTGAATTTGAACCGGTTTGAATCAAAGTGACCTCTAGCAACAGTAAAAGTGATGACATGGCATCATTAACAGGGGTTTACTGTAGCTTAATTATTCGGGGGTTACATGTGGTTGAATTGACAACTCAACTGCTAATACTTGCAAATATTCTTTGGCTCCCCTTGTGTTGAATCAATAAATTTGGGTTGAATACTCTACTCTCAAAAACTGTTGCGATCCCTTATACTTGTGGGTTATTAATAACTCGTTTGATTGATATTTTAAAGAAAAAGGATGACGAAGAATTTGAACACTTTCCTGAAATGTTTAGGCCAGTCTTTTTGCGTACTCGTTTGACTGATATTTTAAAGATGGCCCATTATGCTAAGTATATGAAAGACATTATCACTAATAAAATAAAAATACCTGAAGCTGAAATCTCCATCATGCTTGCTAATTATTCTTTTAAGGATGGATCGAGTACCTAAAAAACTAGGAGATCTCGGAATACCAACTATACCATGCTCCATCAAAAGAAACTATGTCAAAACTGCTTTGTGTGATTTGGGAGCTGGTGTTCGTGTTATGCCTTTCTCTTTATATAAAAGACTTGATTTGAATAAACTCACACACACTTAAATATCATTGCAAATGGCTAACAAATCGACTGCCATACCTATCGGTGTTTGTGAGGATGTGTTAGTTGTTGTTGTAAATGTTACTATCTTAAAAGACTTTGTTATACTTGATATGCCCGAGGACGACAACATGTCGATTATCCTTGGTAGACCCTTTTTGAATACTGCAGGGGCTGTTATTCATTGCAATAAAAGCAAAGCCACTTTTCATATCAATGGTAATGAGCATACGGTGCACTTTCCGAAGAAACAATTTCAAGTGAATGGTATTAATGTTATTGAAAAATCCCCTACAATTACTATTGGAAGTTTTCAACTCCCTCTTCCTACTACCAAAAAGAAATATGAAATACTTACTAGTAAATATGCCCGTGCGTTGCAACGGGTCAAAAACAATATATATATAAGAAGGTGTCACGTCTACTCCGGCGTCGGCCTACTCCAACACCATTGCACGCCACATCCTCTCCGAGTCTAGTAAATGTTTGGCCTATTTCCTATTATTTACAGTCAAAATAGTTCATAAGAAACATCAACCACTTTTGATAATAATTTGTGGCCATGGTAGTCTTTCTATTCCACATTAGGGTATCTTTGATCCAAACTATTTTCATTGAAAATTCAGAGGGTTGAATCCATATTATTTTTTCCTAGGCGCTCTTATTATGTGAGTGAATTAATCCTATAGAAAAAAATCTACAAATTCTTTTGCACTACATTCCGTAGGAAGTTTCATTCCACACTAACCTCTTAGAACGATCCTTCATTTTTTTAAATTGCATTCTAACTAAAATAGCTCGCTCGCAAATTTAATTGAAAATCAAATGAGCAAATGCCACATATGGACCCAAGGAATAAAATTCCAGTCTGTTCCTCACATACTGCAAGAAGATCATACCATAAGAAGATCACGTGCTGGAATTGAATGGAACTAAATAGAAGGCATTTTTTGGTTTGTGCATTTGGGAAAGCAAGACTGGTCACGGGCAATGATGGTTGATGGATGCTAAGGGGAAAAATAAATTAACAGGGAGAAAGATTAATGGCAAACAATTCTCAATAAAAAAATGATAGTAAAATAATTTGAACTTGTTTGTTAGTCTGCATCTATTAAACATAATTGAAAAACAACAAAACTAAACAATGTACGTTGTGTCTTCCTAAGCATACAGGTAGCTGAAAATGCAGTGTGCATATTTTGTTCACAAACATAGGTTCATAAGAAGACAGAAGGTACACATACTTCCTATATTTCAAGCAGATCGGGCAGAAAGTTTCTTTTAATAACTTATGCTATCTCACGATTGATACAGTGTCAAGCATTCGGTACAATTGTCTCATGCCCATCCAAACAATTGTTCTTTTGGTCTTTGCAGATGATGTTTGTCTCATGTGGAATTACATTAAGTTTGCCTAGAGACCATAAAAACTTGCGAACTGTAAATGATCCATAAACAAATACTCCCTTCGTCCCAAAATAAATGTCTCAACCTTAGTACAATTTTATACTAAAGTTAGTAGAAAGTTAAGACACTTATTTTGGGACGGAGGGAGTACATGCATGTAGTGGTAGAATTGTATGATAGACGCACACACACACACATCTTTGTTTAACTGTTCTCTGCATGCATACATATTGTTCTGAGTGTTGATGGTTCTGAAGAAATCCGTACCTGAACATCCCTGCTGATGGTCATGAAGAAATCTTATATAGCCGCAGAACTTATCATGCAAAATTCAAAAAGGAGCAGCTCCTCACCCACACGCTCGCATGCTGATAGATCCCGTATAGCTGCAGAACTTGTCATGCTGATAAATCCCATATTTCTCTTTCTTAACATATACATTGCTTCTCTTTTTTTAACACACAAAATGTGTCATTATATTTACAAGTACGAAACTGAACCAATCACCGACTGCAAGCACTCCTCAAATCTGAATATTACATAATTCTGAACATACACTTTTCATGTTTACAAAAATTTCACAGAGAGAGAGAGAGAGAATCCAGTCCTTGTTGTTGGTCGAAGTGCTGAAGAGGAGCAGCAGCTGTGAAGGTTTAGAGAAGTAGCGGCAGTGGGGTAGCAGGGAGAAAAGAAGCAGCAGCAGGTTGGGGTTCAGAGAAGCGCAGCAGAGGGAGATTCAGGGAGGTAGATGTGAGGAGTAGATGGGAAAGAGCAACAACGGAGAGCAGCAAGGGATTAGGATCAACAAGATTAGAGGAGCAGCAGCAGTATAGAGAGTAAGAAGAAGAGAGGATACATGAGTTGTGGAATTTGGGACGCGTAATATGTGATCCCGAGCTCCAGTGATCCTGGATGAACAGTAAAATCCGAAAAATAGTAAAAAAATTCAAAAAAATCTATATTTTTTGGCAAGGAACTTTGATGTTTTTCCTAGATGCGTGCAAAAATTCATGACGAAATGACATTCATACAGGTCACGGCAAAAAAAAACAAAATCGATGCTCCAAAATACTTCCAAAAACAGTTTTTTTGGAGCATGATTTTGTTTTTTTTGTCGAGACCTCCACAAATGTCATTTCATCACGAAAATTGGCACGCATGTAGAAAAAAGATCAAAGTTTTTTGACAAAAAATTTCAGATTTTTTTTACTAATTTTTCAGATTTTACTGTTCATCCGGGATCACTGGAGCTCGGCATCACATGAGAGTTTTCGTGGAATTTGTCTCTTCTTTCTCCCTCTTGTTTCTCTTTCTTTTTCCTCTACAGCGAGCCGCGGCCCAACCTCCGGCCTCCCCTCCATGGCAGCCGCCGCTTGAACCCCACACAGGTCGCCGCCATCCCTGGTGGAATCGCCAGATCCGCCCAAATCTGATCCATTCCCAGCGCCGCCGGCCCTCGCAAGCTCCTCCTCGTCCTCTTGCATCGACCCAAGCGTCCATGGACGGCCGCTGTGTCTGCGTTGACCATCGGTGAGCGCGCGTCTGACGCATCCGGCGCCGCCCCCGGCAACGACCGTCTCCTCCGCGCCTCCCCTCCTGCTCCTCATCTCGCCCAGGCAGCGTGCCGCCCGTGCCCGTCATGTTGCTCCCCGCCTCGCCGGACGACCATCACGTTGTCACTGCCCAAGCGCCGCCCGCATGCCCCTGTAGCTAGCCGCCTCACACGCTAGCGGTGGCATGTCCTCCCGTGTGCCTCTCGTCTCCTGCTCGCAAGCTCCAGCCGCCGCCGTCAATCCAGCCGCCCCCGCCGTTCTGCATCGAGCAGCCGCGCCGCCCCCAACCGCTCGAGCTGCGGCATTGACCCTGCTCCACCTCGCCGCGTGGCAGAAGCCGTCCTCGCCGCCGGCAAGGGCGTCGCGCCTCACCCGAGCACCCGCCCCGGCGAGCCGCCCTCCATCCTCCCGTGCGAGGCACGGCGGCCGCCGCCGCATGATAGAATGGCCGCCATGGATAAGAGAAGAGGAATATGCTTTTTTCTGAATAAAGAATCATGGTTTGAATACAAATAAAGGCATGACATTTTTTTTGCAAAAACGAAACGTTTTCTCAGATACCCACTTAAAATAGGACTGCGGGTTGAATTCTTGGAAACATAGGGACTTTTTCGCAAAAACACCGACGACGTACGATCAGAAGCAGTAATCGCTTTATTATGAGGGAAAGATTGTTGGGGGATATGCATATCCCCGTTGAGGTAACTTGGTGTTTTACTAAAGTTCTTCGGGTTCATGCTAATCAAAAGAGGTTGTTAATAAGACTTAATCAACCTTATTAATGGATTATTTTTTTAGAGGCATGAGGTCGATGAATTTAGTAAGCACAACCTTCTGTACCCACTTTTTAGTTTCTGTTATTTTTAGTTAAATACAATAAAATGCCATGTTTATCCTATTTTCTGAATTTTCCGTGCAAAAAAAATGACCCAAAAATAAAAGTGCTCAGAATGCCCTGAAATTTTAACACGATTTTTTTCTGAATATTTCTGTATTTTTGATGCAAATAACACCAGAGGGGGGTGCCACTAGTGCCCACAAGGCACCAGGGCGAGCCAGCTACCCCAGGCACGCCCTGGTGGGTAGTGGGCCCCATGTGGCCCCCTCACTTATCCCTTCGTTCCACTTCATCATTTACCTCCAGAAAAAAAATCACTATTGCTCTCTCTCGTGTTCTTGCTCTCAAACCCGCGAATTTCGATCTCTTTACTCGAAGCTCCGTTTTCGAAACTATTTTGGGGGATTGCTACTTGGTATGTGACTTCTCCATTGCTCCAATTAGTTTTTGTTCTAGTGGTTTATATTTTGACTAATTAGCTACTCTTGGTGCTGCTGTAAATGAGCTTGCATGTTGAATTATTTGAGTTCCAATTAGTTTGAATGCTTGATATACCCTCTAGACACCCATATGACTAGTTGCAATCAATTTTGTTAAGTTTTATTGACATCATTTTGTGTCCCAAAAATTTTCAGATATTGTTCGCAAATAAAAATGCACCTCTTTAGGAGTTCTTCGAGGAGGACGTCCTCGGGAGCATCGTCGAGCGAGAGATTGATTCGACGATCTTATGTTGAGCCAAGTGAAAGCTCGATGCGAGACGCCGACACCAAATCGTGCTTATGGCCGTGTAATGAATTCATGTTAGGAGCAGGTATTAAAGAATAATTTGAGCAGTATGTTCACAACACCGAGCTCGCTCCCTTTATCACAAATAAGTGCATTCAGCATCTCAACCTGACTCAGACGTTCACCAAGAAATTTAAATATCATTATCGAGAATCTAGAGTTTCATTCTGCCTTTATGATAATGCCTTCACCATGCCTCTAGAAAGATTCTTTGTTGCATGCAAAATTACATACTGGGTTTCGCTGGATGAACCACCAACATCTGAGTATGAAATTTTTCTAAGTAGTTTATGTTGTGGTGAGAATAGAGGAGTGACACAAGGTAGAATAAATAGTATACACTTTCCATCAATTCACTACTTCACACTCTTTAACGGCAAATGCCCCGTGGGCGAACAAGATTGTAGTACTCTCTATGCCCCAGACTTGAGCCTCATACACACTGCTCTGACTGAAATTAAATGTTATAATCTAGGAGCAATAGTTGCCCGGAGGTTGCAACGCAATGCTAATAGTGGTTGTTTTTATGGAGGGATTTATGCTTCCCGTGTAGCTAGGGAACTAGGTGTGTCACCTTGGCCCAATGATCCTATTTTACCCACTCAGTACTTGGACTTTGGAGCCATGCAGCGTCATAAGTTCCTTAAGTGTAGAACCACTGATTATAATTATAACTTGATATATAATAAGAAGCACATTGTATCTGTTATTTTTCCTGCACCTACTCTCTTTGATTACCAGGGAAAAGGAAGACATTACATTCTTGAGAGAGAGAGAGAGGTGCGCGAGTACAACGCGGCAGTAGCGGCTGCTCGCCAGGCTGAGGAGGCCGCACCGAGAGCCTCCAAGAGCTATCATTTTGAGTATTATCTAGGCTACGGGCGTTGATTACCAAGCTAGGCCAAAAGCCTAAGCTTGGGGGAGTACGTATGCCCATCGACATTACATTCATGTTCATACATTTCAGTTGTCGGTGTCCACACTTTTTCATTGTATTGTCCATGCTAATTTTATTTTCTCGCTTTCTTCTTGTCTGTTTGAAAAACCTTGAGAAAATCCAAAAACATTTCTCACTTCTTTTCTTTTTTTCTAGTTTAAATTAGTTGTAGTATTAAAAGAAAACCCAAAAAGATTTCTCGATTCTTCTTTTCCTTGTTGGGAGCTTTCCCGTGTAAATAGTTTTTCTCGTTTTTGTTTTTCCTTCTTTAATTTGCTTTCTTCAAGAAAAACTAAAAACTCCAAAAATATTTCTACGTGTTTCTGTGAAATTATTTTCTTTTGTTGAGTCGTACCAAGGAGAAGACCACGATGAAAATGTTGAGTGGCTCTCATTTGCATTAATGTTGATCTAACAAAAAGCCCAAATTACCTTGTCTTCTCCTTTGAATAAAATGCTTGCAGATTCCAGTTAGTCCACGGCACTCTTGCACTATTATTATTTTCACATCATTCGGTCATGCAAGTGAAAGGAAATAATGACGATATATGATGAATTGATAGAGGCAAGAAAAGCGGGTATGAACTAAACTTGTTGCTGTTTTTGTAAATATGTTTAACTCAATATCCATGATTCAGCATATTAGGATTAAACATGTTTATGATGACAATTAGAGATTATAGTTGCTCATGCCATGCTTAAGTAGCTAGGAGTGAATAATGATTTATTTTAGATGTCAACATGCATTAAAATGATTGTGATGTAGTATGATGATATGGTATCCTCCTGTGAATGTTTTGAGTGGCTTGACTTGGCACACGTTCACACATGTAGTTGAATCAAAACCAACATAGCCTCCACGATATTTATGTTCATGGTGTTTATATCCTACTCATGCTAGTACTCAATGTTAGTTATTCATAATGCATGTTCATGACTGTTTTCACTCTCTAGCTGGTCGCTTCTCAACCTATTTTCTAGCCTTCACCTGTACTAAGCGGGAATACTGCTTGTGCATCAAAATCCTCAAACCAAAGTTATTCCAAATGAGTCCACTATATCTACCTATATGCGGTATTGCCCTACCGCTCCAAGTAAATTTGCATGTGCCACCTCTAAATATTCAAATGAACATCTGTTTTGTGTGCCTGGACCGCTCATGGAGCGACAGGGGGTGGTCAGTATCTTCCATGCTAAGCGGGTTATTCTCATGATGAGTGTTTATTCACTCGTCCTTGCACGAGAGGGGCTAGTAATAGGGATGCCCAGTCCCAAAATAAAAAAATTACAAATAATTAAACAAAACTCCCCCGGACTGTTGTTGGTATGGATGGCACCCGAGGATTCGGCTAGCCATGGCTTGTGTTTGTTGGTGGAGGGGAGTAAACTTTACTTTTACCGCTTGGGAACCATCGCTAATGTGTTTAGCTTGGAAGATATTGAAAACTCTTGGTCGTGGCATTAACAGGAAGGGTATACCTCCCAAAAATTTATTTATCTCTGATTTAAGCTTTGAGCTCTAGCACCTCTGCAAATCCCTGCTTCCCTCTGCGAAGGGCCTATCTATTTACTTTCATGTTATTTTACTTTTATGTTGAGTCATCACCTTCTCAAACAAGCACCATTCCTGAGAGCATTATTGTCATCCTCATGCATTATGTATAGTTAATGTTGAATGCATCATGACTGGATCTCTTCTACCATGAATTACAATGTCTAGTCATTGCTTGAACTTTGGAGGTGCTCTGCATTTAGGTTTTGCGGTCTCAGAAAGGGCTAGCAAGATACCACTATTGTCATATTATATCATGATTGTTTTGACAAAGTGTTGGCATCTAAAATATTTTATTATTGCTTGCTAGTTGATTACGCCATTGATATGAGTAAATATAATCTTTAAGAGTTATCATCTATATGATTAGTTATGTTCTTTGCTGAAAACCTGGGTGCTATTTAAGCATATATATGTAAACAAGAACAAAAGAGTTCGTAAAAGTTTTTCTTTGTCACTTTCAGTATGTCAACTGAATTGTTGAGGACAAGCAATGGGTTAAGCTTGGGGGAGTTGATACGTCTCCATCGTATCTACTTTTCCTAATGCTTTTGCTCTTGTTTTGGACTCTAATTTGCATGATTTGAAGGAAACTAACCCAGACTGACGCTGTTTTCAGCAGAACTATCATGGTGTTGTTTTTGTGCAGAAATAAAAGTTCTCGAAATTGGACAAAACTTTTTGGAGAATTTTTTTGGAATAAATAAAAATTACTGGAACCAAGACCCACTGGAGGGGGGGGGCCCAACTGCCCACAAGGCACCAGGGCGCGCCACCCCCCTCTAGCGCGCCCTGGTGGGTAGTGGGGCCCACGAGGCTCCGCTGACCCTAATTCCAACTCTATAAAATTCAATTTTTGGAGAAAAAATAAGTGAGGAAGTTTCATCGCGTTTCAGGATACGAAGCCACCGCCACCTCCTGTTCTTCATCGGGAGGCCAGATCTGGAGCCCGTTTGAGGCTCCGAAGAGGGGAATCTTCAGTCTTCGTCATCACCAACTCTCCTTCATCACCAATTCCATGATGCTCCCCACCGGGAGTGAGTAATTCCTTCGTAGGCTTGCTGGTTGGTGAGGGGTTGGATGGGATTCATCATGTAATTGAGTTAGTTTTGTTAGGGCTTGATCCCTAGTATCCACTATGTTCTGAGATTGATGTTGCTATGACTTTGCTATGCTTAATGCTTGTCACTAGGGCCTGAGTGCCATGATTTTAGATCTGAACCGTTTATGTTTTCACCATCATATCTATGTTCTTGATCCGATCTTGCAAGTTATACGCACCTGTTACGTGTTATGATCCGCATACCCCAAGGTGACAATAATTGGGATTCTTTTCGGTGATTACCGTAGTTTGAGGAGTTCATGTATTCACTATGTGTTAATGCTTTGTTCCGGTTCTCTATTAAAAGGAGTCCTTAATATCCCTTAGTTTCCTTATGGACCCCGCTGTCACAGGAGGGTAGGACAAAAGATGTCATGCAAGTTCTTTTCCATAAGCATGTATGACTGTTTACGGAATACATACCTACATTATATTTATGAACTGGAGATAGTTTTGTATCGCCCTAGGTTATGATTGTTATATGGTGAATATCATCCAACGAAACCACCAATCCAGTGCCTACGAGTTTTTCCACATATTGTTCTTGCTAAGTTACTATTGCTATTGCTATTGCTACTGTTACAACTGCTACAAAATTATTGCTATCACTGTTACCGTTACTATTACTGTTACCACTGCTATCAAAACTATCATACTACTGTGCTACTGATCACTTTGCTGCAGATATTAAATCTCCAGGTGTGGTTGAATTGACAACTCAACTGCTAATACTTGCAAATATTCTTTGGCTCCCCTTGTGTCGAATCAATAAATTTGGGTTGAATACTCTACCCTCGAAACTATTGCGATCCCCTATACTTGTGGGTTATCAGTAACTATCGTTGATCACAACCCATTATGCATCTTCATACTGTTCCTGGGTGATCGTAGGGTGATTTTTTTTGTTTTCTACTACGTTTCCCTACAGTGGCATCATGAGTGGTTCTATGAGTAGATGCAGGTTGCGATCTAGGTCACATATGGATGTGAGAGTGATGTCCTTGCTATGCTTCCCTCGAGTGTTGCTTCGGTTCAGTTCATTGACGGCATGGTATCGCTTTCTACAAGGTTCTGACAATCGCTTGGCTCTGGCTGTCGACGATCTGCTAACAGTTCCTTGGGCTTCACCATAGTCAAAAATAGTGAACCGTCGCGTACTCAAGAGGGTGATGAAGATGGATGATCTTCTAGGGGGTCACGCGTATTAGATGAAGTTTAGTGTGGGGGAACGAGATTTTTAATGAAGTCTCTTCTTTCACACACCCCAAAAGTTAATCTAGCAACAAGGATTGTCACTTTATGGTGTGCATGTAGGTAGCTAGGTTTATCTATAAGCCCTATAAGCCACGTAATTAAAATTTGCCAAACCGATTAGAGAACGTCTAACTTGGTTTTGCAGGGTTTGCATATGATGTGGTATAGCCTTCGTCATGATAATGAGTTTATATATGAGATGGTTATATGTTGTAATGTTAAGTGGCATGCGCGTCACGGCATGATGGCTGAGGCCACGAGATCACTACAAGAAATATGTTAACTTGTGACCATCACTATTGGTCGCTGAATGGTCATTGTTTTTCATTTGCGACCTTTTTATGACCAAAAACAATTGGTCAAAAGCTGACTGTCTTTAATGAAACTTAACAACCTTCTTTGTGATATGGTCATAGAAGGCAATGACCAAAACAAAAGGTCGTTGGTCCTATGACCTTTTGTTTTGGTCGCTGGCAGTCTGCCCAGGCCATGTCGAATCCGACGTGGCAAAATTGCGACCAATTGAATTGGTCGTTGATAAGAATCAGCCCGGTCCATTTCGCTGCTTTACATGGGCCGAGCCCAACAATTCAGCCTTTTTATATTATTTTTTTCCTATTAATTTTGGTCAGCTACATGGGCCAGGCCCAACATTTTAGCCTTTTTATTTTTGGGCTGTAGCCTTTGTTTTTCTTTTTTTAATGCACCCCAGTTGTCAGGTTCTGGTAAGTGGGTCCCAAATGTCACGTTCTAGTTTGTGGATCCCAGTTGTCAAGGTCATGTTCTTCAGATTTCAATATGTCGACAACTAAAAACCAATATTTAAATCGAAATAGACAGAAAACAGATGCAAAATAGATAGAAAACAGATGCAGTACTTCAAATAATAGCAAGAAGCAATCTACTACATCATATAACACACATACAGATGTGATTAGCATCAAGTTTACAATTAGATAACATGCTCTACAAGTGTACAGTCTATCACATGAGCCAATTTCTGCTACATAACACACATACAAAAAAGAGCAGCATAAAAGGCTTCATTACTCCCAGAACTAGCTCCAATGAGCTAGAACTATGCTTCTTCCGACTTCTTTGTCCTGATGCTCGCGAAGAAACATGAAAGGCCATCATCTGCACATTATAGAACAAAATGGTTAGGAACAAAATAAAAGTAAATCTAACAGCATATTTAACAGTAAATAATAGAATAATGCAAGAGCACAGGCCAGGCCAACAATAAATTGGTACCAAATCCAGAAATCACCATCTGAAATGAAGTTAATGAGACATTTTAGAATCAACTTGACAATTGATAGTAATGTTTGCGTTGGACACATCCAGAACTAAAATTATACATAAATGCCTCAGTTCAGTAAACACTAAGCATGGTACATAGTAAAGATTTGACACAACCAGAATTGAAAACATTCACTCTGTCAAGCATATCTACAATGATGCAGCACACAAGAAAAGAGAGATGCAGAACAGAGCATCATCGTATATCACACAACATGGACACTTTGAACAAGCATAGTGTTTCGGTCTAAAACCACCAAGTCAATTTCAGACTTGAAGCATGTCGAATAACTAAACATACATACATGTGTATATAGAAGCAACAGAAGCAAATAATACATATATCCTCTTTCTTCCTAAGACTGTTCTTGCAAAATAGCATTTGACATACCAAACCCAAACAAAGAGGAAAGGAAAGAGCTAATACAGGGCAGGTATATCTATATCTACAGGGGCTGAGCAATAGTGCTCCTTCTTTATGCCCTGTTGACAAACAAAGATTACTAGTGCCAAATTGCAAGGGACCGAGAGCTACTTGCTGAATCTTGAAACGAATTTTCATGTTCAAGTTATCTAAAACCAACCTGGCTCGTAACTTGGATCACTAGTGCTAAATAAGACAGGGAGGAAATGCCTCATCGGGTCAAGTCCTAAGACAAATGTGTTGGTCAGGAATACACTGACTTGTTAGAGACATCCTCAAACCTGTTTGAACAATCTGAAACATACAAAGGGGGTGTTTGGTTGAAGGCCTGGACACCCTGCCTGGAGAAAACTCATGCCTGGATCGAGCCTGGAATGTTGGAGAATTTTGCCTAGTGAGGCTAGCCTGATGCACATGTGTTTGGTTTGTGACCTGAGCCTGGCGCTGCTTTGTAGTATGATTAGTACATAAAAAAATCCACACCCATCAATCCTATGCAAAAGAAATAATAAACTAATACCAGGAAGTGCGGTAGGCTCACCCAGGCACAAGACATGGGACGCCTGGCTCAGGCTAACCACATTGCCGGGAAGGCTAATCCTTTTGTCAGGCCGTGCTGGCCAGGCTAGAGTCATAGGATCGAGGACACCAACCAAACATGATACAGGCAGGTTTCAGGGAAGCTTCAGGCCAGGCAATATTTCATCAGGGCAGCAACCAAACGCTCCCAAATTCTATGAAGAACCAGATCTTTAGGTCAGGCAAATCAAATTGTGCAGCTACTTAGTTGCAAGTTGTGCCTACCATTATAGTCAGGCAGGACTCTGCTCGCTGCTGCAATTTGGGGCTGCCGTATGGCCGTCGACTTGTCGACGTCGCCATAATAGAGTCGGCACTGTATATGCAATCAGACTTACCTGACTGAGTGAGCCGTTCTAGCTGCCGAACACTGGCGCGGCACAGTTCCACGACGGCGCTCCTGCGGCATGCCTGTGCCATGCCACCTTGGCGTTCGCTGTCGCCGCGCCTCAGCAAGTCCACCTCATGCCGCCAGCCTGTGTGCCGGCGCTGCCCTCACATCTGCGATGTAACCATTTCACACTCAATGGTTGTTCGAACTCCTCTATTCAGAATGATAATGACTCACAACAATGTATAATGAATATAAAATGTTTGCAGGCATGTTCTGCAGTTCTTCCACACTGCTACGCACACTAGGATAGGTGACTTTGGAATATTATGATCAAACATCTATGAGAAGGCACTTGCATTTCCAGATGTTCCTTTTGAACTTAATGTTTTGTAGTAACTCAGAGATGGCCCCATAATTTCTTTTTACCCAGATATGGAATAAAAAATATCAGTATACTTTTGGTTTCATATAATGTTTTTTCTTCAGATATCCCAATAATTGGTAATAGGAACCAGACTGTGACGCACATAAAATGCTTCAAGTTATTTACTGAAATCTTGAGTCATTACAATTACAAGAAGCTCTTGACTCAAGGCCCCATACTTAAGAGTACTAACACTAGATGTCCAAAGCAAGAAAGTTTCAGCTAGGTTTTGATTTTTTTTTTCACTTTTTACACTACAACCGTCAGGGTAAGAAAGTTCAAAACTTCAGATTTGTGGTACTCAAACTCATGCAATTAGCAAGAAACTAACAGGTTCAGCAAGATTCAAAGTCAATTCAAGCAGGGCTATCAGCAAGAAACTGACAGACAGGTTCAAAACCATGACTGAACAACCCACATGCTTCGAGCCAGAGTAGTTGTAGACGAGCTCCGAGTGCAGGGTCCTCGTGGTCAGCTGATACGTCTCCAACGTATCTATAATTTATGAAGTATTCATGCTGCTATATTATCATTCTTGGATGTTTTACAATCATTTTATAGCAACTTTATATCATTTTTTGGGACTAACTTATTGACATAGTGTCCAGTGCCAGTTGCTATTTTTTGCTTGTTTTTTACATCGCAGAAAATCAATACCAAATAGAGTCCAAACGCAGCGAAACTTTTTAGAGATTTTTTATGGACCAGAAGACATCCAATGGGCCAGAGCAGCACCTGGGGGGTGCCCCGAGGGGGGCACAACCCACCAGGGCGCGCCTGGGCCCCCAGGCGCACCCCGGTGGGTTGTGCCCACCTCGGTGGCCTCCCGCACCGCCTCTTCGCCCTATAAATTGCCAAATATTACAAAAACCCTCGCGGAGACCCTAGATCATAAGTTCCGCCGCCGCAAGCCTCTATAGCCACGAGAAACCAATCTAGACCCCGTTCCGGCACCCTGCCGGAGGGGGAAATCATCACCGGTGGCCATCTTCATCATCCCGGCAGCCACCATGATGAGGAGGGAGTACTCCACCCTCGGGGCTGAGGGTTTGTACCAGTAGCTATGTGTTTAATCTCTCTCTCTCTCTCTCGTGTTCTTGAGATGTCCTGATCTTGATGTATCGCGGGCTTTGTTAATATAGTCAGATCATATGGTGTTTTCCCCTCTCTATCTTGTTGTGATGAATTGAGTTTTCCCTTTGAGATTTTGTTTTATCGGATTGAATACTTTTATGGATTTGAGAACACTTTATGTATGTCTTGCTATGAATACTCGTGGTGACAATGGGGTATCGTATTGATTCACTTGATATATGTTTTGGCACTCAACTCACGGATTCCCGAGGTGACATTGGGGTAATCTACGCATAGGGGTTGATGCATGTTCTTGTCTTTGTTTCTCCGGTAGAAATCTTGGGGCACTCTTTGAGGTTCTTTGTGTTGGATTGAGTATTATGAATCTGAAATTATTTGGTGTTATTTTAGTACGAACTCTTGGATAGATCGATCGGAAAGAATAGCTTCGAGGTGGTTTCATACCCTACAAACAATTTCTTCTTATGTTCTCCGCTAGATAGGAACTTTGGAGTGATTCTTCATCGCACTTTGAGGGATGGTTATATGATCCAATTATATTAGCATTGTTGAGAGGTTGCACTAGTGAAAGTACGGACCCTAGGCCTCATTTTCAAGCATTGCAATACCGTTTGTGCTCCGTTTTATCAATTGCTACCTTGCTGTTTCTTTGATTGTTCCTATTACAAAAATCAATATCTACTATCATTACTACACTTTTATCACCATCTCTTCGCCGAACTAGTGCACCTATACAATTTGCCATTGTATTGGGTGTGTTGGGGACACAAGAGACTTTTTATTATTTGGTTGCAGGGTTGTTTGAGAGTGACCATCTTCATCCTACACCTCCCACGGATTGATAAACCTTAGGTCATCCACTTGAGGGAAATTTGCTACTGTCCTACAAAACTCTGCGCTTGGAGGCCCAACACGAGTCTACAAGAACAAGTTGTGTAGTAGACATCAAGCTCTTTTCTGGCACCGTTGCCGGGGAGGTGAGTGCATGAAGGTATATCTTTAGGTCTTGCAATTGAATCTTTTAGTTTCTTGTTTTATTACTAGTTTGGCTTATAAAAGAAAATTACAAAAATATGGAATTGAGGTTGCATCATATTATTCATCTTTATAATGTCTTTCGTGAAAATGATGGAAAGGAAAATTGTGCTCAATTGATAGAAGAAGAATTCTACAAAATGTTTGACAATAAATCTTTCAATGATGAGCATGATTGCAATGTTGTTGGTATGAACTCTTTGAATATCCATGATGCTAATGATATGCAAAGCCATAATCTTGGGGATGCTATGTTTGATGAAGATGATATTTTTAGTCCCCCAAGTTTTGATGTGCAAATTTGTTATAATGGTAGCATGCCTCCTATTTATGATGATTATATTGATGAAAGTGGATTTGGAAGAGTGTCAACTCTAGGTACTAATGATCCCACTATTTTGGAGGGTGTTGAATCTTATTGTGATAATTATGAAAGTGGATTTGGAGAGGTCATGACTTTATTTAGTGATGAATCTACTATTTTGGAGGAGGTTTCAATTGATTATGATAAGAACAAAGTTGCTATTTATGATGATTATGGTGATGACATGTATGCTATAAAGAGTAATGATATGCATGAAACTTGTCATCATGATTTTAATGCTCAATATGATTATGACAATCAAGAATCACATGATAGTTATTTTGTTGAGTTTGCTCCCACTCTACTATTCATGAGAATAAATTTGCATATGTGGAGAGTAATAAAATTCCTATGCTTGTGGATCATGAAAAGAATACTTTATGTAATAGTTATATTGTTGAATTCATTCATGATGCTACTGAAAATTATTATGAGAGGGGAACATATGCTTTTACATATTGCAATAATATCATGTTTCCTCTCTATGTGTTGAAAGTATTGAAGTTGCACTTGTTTTGCCTTCCTATGCTAGTTGATTCTTGCTCCCATAAATTATTTGCTCACAAAATCCCTATGCATAGTAAGTGGGTTAGACTTAAATGTGCTAGTCATATGCTTCATGATGCTCTCTTTGTGTTTCAATTCTTATCTTTTATGCGAGCATCATTGAAATCATCATGCCTAGCTAAAAGGCATTAAAGAAAAGCGCTTGTTGGGAGACAACCCAACACTCTTACCTACTGTTTTTGTGTGTTCACATGGTTAGTCTACTGTATTAATCTTGTTTTATAGCTTTTGTTTCAATAAAGTGCCAAGTAAAGCCTTTGGGATAGTGTGGATGATAGTTGACTTGATTCTGTGCAAAAACAGAAACTTTTGTGCCCAGTAACAGAATTGTTTAAATTCACTGGAGCATCAAAAAACTCTGAATTTTTTTAAAGTTGTTGGGTTTACAAATGTTCTACGTTGTCCTAAAGTTTCAGAATTTTTGGAGTAGCAGAAGTATGTTTGGAGTACAGATTACTACAGACTGTTATGTTTTTGACAGATTCTGTTTTCAATGAACAGTTTGCTTGTTTTCTAGTTTCTATGGCTTATATTGCTAAATATAAATTGTGGAAATGATATTATACAGTAGTCATTGTGTGATAACAATTATGAATCTTATCTTGACAGTACCAAAGTGAATGATTTGTCTTTATCATACTAACCCATCTCACGAAGTTCCGTTAAGTTTTGTGTGATTAAAGTTTCCAAGTTTTGGGTGAGATATCGATATGAGGAGAATAAGGAGTGACAATACCCTAAGATTGGGGATGCCCAAGGCACCCCAAGGTAATATTCAAGGAAGATCCAAGCAACTAAGCTTGGGGATGCCGCGAAAGGCATCCCCTCTTTCGTCTCCGACATTATCGGTAACCTCACTTGGAGCTATATTTTCATTCGTCACATGATATGATTTTTGCTTGGAGAGTCATTTTATTTTATTATAATTTACTTTATGTTATTTAGAATAATGTTTTGCATCTTTTATTTCAATAAAAGTGGCATGGATAGTCATCACCATGCTTATTTTGCAAATATATGAGTTGCTGTTTCAAAACAGAAAGTTTATCGCTGTTGCAATAATTCTCGAGAAAAGTCAGTATGTGATAAAATGTTGGAACTTTTTGCACAGTAAGCTATGATAAATTTTCTACAGTGTAGTAAATTTTCATAATTTTTGGAGTTAAATAAGTATTGATACTCATGCATTCTTTACAGACTGTACTGTTTTGGCAGATTGCTGTTATGTTTGCATTGTTTGCATATGTTTGCTTGTTTAATGATTCTATTTGAGGATAAGAGTATTAAATATGCAGAGGCATTTAGTATGCAATGTTGAATAATAATTTTTGTGATTTGCTACAGTAGAGAATGATAAGGTTTTTGCATTGGTTTATACTAACTTATCGCACGATTTCTTGTTGAGTTTTGTGTGTATGAAGTTTTTAAGATTTAGGGAAACCGTGATATAAAAGGAATTAAGGAGACACAAAAGCTCAAGCTTGGGGATGCCCAAGGCATCCCAAGATAATATTTCAAGAAGTAGCAAGCATCTAAGCTTGGGGATGCCCCGGTAGGCATCCCACCTTTCTTCATCAACAATTATCGGTTAGTATCGGTTGAGCCTAAGTTTTTGCTTCTTCACTTGAGTTGTGCTATTCTTGGAATGTCATTTTGTTTTGTTTTACTTGCTGTTTTAATAAAATACTTAGATCTGAAAGTTTTTAAATAAGAGAGAGTCCTCAATTAGTTACCCCTTTACTTAACAACTTGCTTGATCTTCACTTATATCTTTTTGGAGTAGTTTGACATTTACTCTCGTGCTTCACTTATATCCTATGAGTAAATTGTTGAAAGAATTGAATATCATGAAGTTGAAATTATATGTTCATATCATCCCTAGTGGTAGCTTCACATTGGGTTTAGAAAGTGAAATCTTTTGAAGCTTGACAATCACAATATTGGTCATACAAGCAATTCATGAATGATTACTATAAGGAAGAGAACTTTCACATGCAAATACACTATCTTGGAAATCTTTTGTGATTGTGAGCCCCCATCAAAATATTATATGCCAAAATTGTTGACGTTGGACAAGGAAGACAATGTAATGATTTATGTTTGTTCATATTCACATAGAAGTTATATTGTCATAGATCCTTCAACATGTGGTGCTTCCCCCCATCTTTGCTAGCCAAAAATTCCGCACCAAGTAAAGATACTACTTGTGCATCCAAAAACCCTTTAAACCGAAATCTTATTTTCAAGTGTCCACCATACCTACCTAAGGATTGAGTAAGATCCTTCAAGTAAGTTGTCATCAGTGCAATAAGGCAATAAAAATTGCTTCTAAAAGTGTTAGATCATTTAGTGTAAGAGAAAATTGAGCGTTGTACGAACTTGTGACGGCAAAGAATAAAAGCGACAGACTGCATAATAAAGGTTGCTATCATAAGGGGCAATATAACGTGACGTTCTTTTACACTAAGGGATTGAGCATACAAACAAAAAGCGCATGGCAACCTCTGCTTCCCTCTGCGAAGGGCCTACCTTTTACGTTTTTGTATTTACTTTCATGCAAGAGTCAAAGTTTTTCTCTCTATTCCTTTTTATTTTTCTCTTTTGGCAAGCATCATGTGGTGAGGAAAGATCTAGGCACACATATCCAGTTGGATATGGGTAGCATGAGTTATTATTGTTGACATCACCCTTGAGGTGACTACGTTGGGAGGCGAAATTATAAGCCCCTATCTTTCTATGTGTCCGGTTGAAATGTTTTGCTCATGTGTATGCGGTGAGTGTTAGCAATCATAGAAGGCTATACGATGATTGAGTATGTGGAGCTCTTACTTAGACTCTGTTGAATAAGTTGAATTGCAATTGTTTGGTGACTAACAATATAGGTTGTTGAGTTTCAAGAGAATTCATTGTTTGAACCTTAACATGTGAATTGGTTGCCACTTTAACATGATGAGTTTTACAAGAAATAGTTGCTGTTATGATGCTAGGAAAAGTGATTGAAATTACTATTGATCAAACTTATGCACTTTCCTAGCATTCACACTTCATAAATCATTTCTTTTACCATTTACCTACTCGAGGACGAGTAGGAATTAAGCTTGAGGAAGCTGATACGTCTCCAACGTATCTATAATTTATGAAGTATTCATGCTGCTATATTATCCTTCTTGGATGTTTTACAATCATTTTATAGCAACTTTATATCATTTTTTGGGACTAACTTATTGACATAGTGCCCAGTGCTAGTTGTTGTTTTTGCTTGTTTTTTACATCGCAGAAAATCAATACCAAACGGAGTCCAAACGCAGCGAAACTTTTTGTGGATTTTTTATGGACCAGAAGACATCCAATGGGCCAGAGCAGCACCTGGGGGGTGCCCCGAGGGGGGAACAACCCACCAGGGTGCGCCTGGGCCCCCAGGCGCGCCCTGGTGGGTTGTGCCCACCTCGATGGCCTCCCGCACCGTCTCTTCGCCCTATAAATTGCCAAATATTCCAAAAAACACTCGTGGAGACCCTAGATCAGAAGTTCCGCCGCCGCAAGCCTCTGTAGCCACGAGAAACCAATCTAGACCCCGTTCCGGCACCCTGCCAGAGGGGGAAATCATCACCGGTGGCCATCTTCATCATCCCGGCAGCCACCATGATGAGGAGGGAGTAGTCCACCCTCGGGGCTGAGGGTTTGTACCAGTAGCTATGTGTTAAATCTCTCTCTCTCTCTCGTGTTCTTGAGATGTCACGATCTTGATGTATCGCGGACTTTGTTAATATAGTCGGATAATATGGTGTTTTCCCCTCTCTATCTTGTTGTGATGAATTGAGTTTTCCCTTTGAGATTTCGTTTTATCAGATTGAATACTTTTATGGATTTGAGAACACTTTATGTATGTCTTGCTATGAATACCCGTGGTGACAATGGGGTATCATATTGATTCACTTGATATATGTTTTGGCACTCAACTCGCGGATTCCCGGGGTGACATTGGGGTAATCTATGCATAGGGGTTGATGCACGTTCTTGTCTTTGTTTCTCCGGTAGAAATCTTGGGGCACTCTTTGAGGTTCTTTGTGTTGGATTGAGTATTATGAATCTGAAATTATTTGGTGTTATTTTAGTACGAACTCTTGGATAGATCGATCGGAAAGAATAGCTTCGAGGTGGTTTCGTTCCCTACAAACAATTTATTCTTATGTTCTCCGCTAGATAGGAACTTTGGAGTGATTCTTCATCGCACTTTGAGGGATGGTTATATGATCCAACTATATTAGCATTGTTGAGAGGTTGCACTAGTGAAAGTACGGACCCTAGGCCTCATTTTCAAGCATTGCAATACCGTTTGTGCTCCGTTTTATCAATTGCTACCTTGCTGTTTTTTTTATTGTTCCTATTACAAAAATCAATATCTACTATCATTACTACACTTTTATCACCATCTATTCGCCGAACTAGTGCACCTATACAATTTGCCATTGTATTGGGTGTGTTGGGGACACAAGAGACTTTTTATTATTTGGTTGCAGGGTTGTTTGAGAGAGACCATCTTCATCCTACACCTCCCACGGATTGATAAACCTTAGGTCATCCACTTGAGGGAAACTTGCTACTGTCCTACAAAACTCTGCACTTGGAGGCCCAACACGAGTCTACAAGAACAAGTTGTGTAGTAGACATCATCAGCGACTCCCTCGACTTGAAGAGCAGCGCCTTGCGCACCACCGCGAGAACGGGGAACACGTCCGGCACCTGACATTGCATCGACTTAACTTATGGGTATCCTCAATTGCAGAAATTGGTGTGATTTAGCATAAATAGTTGAGCATGGCGTAGTACCAGTGATGCATTGAGGAAAGCAGCCTCCGGCTCTAGCTTCCTCGACTGCATCAGGTCGAGGAGCTCCCTGCATTCATCCAGCATCATCAGTAATGGTGAGCCAGCTAAGAACTATGTAATAGCATGCCAAAATCACTAAATTACGTGATGCAGGTTCATAAACGAGCACCACACAAACATTAGTTGCAGGTTCATGGAAGATCATTCTATTAGGCAGTTGGACGATGTCATTATTCTCACCTCATCAAACAGCTCTATTCATTGTTTTCGGCGCATAAACAACAGGCTTATAACTGTGAAACTATATTATGCAATTAGGAGTAGAGTAACAACAGTGCAAGTAGTAGTAGAGTAACAGCAGGGGATCAATCAAGCAGTTCTATTCAGGGTTGCGGGTGCAGAGCATGGTAATCACTTGTCATAACTGAAGGAACATGAGTTCGCAAGGAAATCACTGAAGCAGTAAAAACACTAAACACCAGGCTTATACTCCCTCCGTCCGAAAATACTTGTCCTAAAAATGGATAAAATGGATGTATCTATAACTAAAACAAGTCTAGATACATCCATTTCTAGGACAAGTATTTCCGGATGGAGGGAGTAATTGTCAAGCTACTTTAGGCTACTCATCCGTCTGACAAGTGCAAGCAATTTCTTTTTTCGCAGACAATGGCATCCCTCAATGTATATAACTACATAATTAACAAAAACTACGGAGTTGGTTCTACTCATTGCATCAACCAGCGATCTGATCTCACAAGCCCCACCCAGGTGGTGGACTGGTGGTAGTACAAGAGCTAGCAAGCGCATCACTCACCGGTTGAAAAGCTCAACCCGGTACTCCATCTCCTTCTCCGCCATCCTGAACATCTGCATCGCGCAACTACCACCATCAATTAACCTCAATCACAAGCTCGAAATCGAAGAGGAAGGCACATACACACAAAAAAACATGAAAATTCCGGAAGAAAATGTGGGCGCGCATACCATCTCCTTCTCCAGCTCACTCCGCACGTCCTTGGTCGATGGCCGGCTACCTGCTCGCGCGCCCCGCCGCCTCCTCTCCTCCTCCGGGTAGCCCGCGCCACTCTGATGCGCTAGGAGCTCCTTCAGCAGTGTCGCAGATGCCGCACGGTCGCACGCGGCCATGTCGATCCAGACGAACAGGTCCGCGCCACCCGCAGGCGGCGACAGCTCATAGAACGCGACGAAGAGCACCGGGGCCCCATCGGGCCCGGACTCGAGGAAGGAGTTGAAGTCGAGCGCAGAGGGCTGAGACGCGAGGGCGAGCTATGGTGCAGGGAAGGGGAAGGCGAGGGTGGGGCTAGAGGTGGAGGTGGAGGCCACACGAAGGTGGACGCGGAGGAAGGGGTGCGCGCTCTGGAGGGAGCGGATGGCCACCGCGGCCACTGCGCCGCCGCGGCGCGTGAGGCGGAGTGTGAGGAGCCAGCGGAAGGGATGGGTTGCTGGGGCTAGGGGAGGTGGCGGCGGCGGAAGGTTAGGGTTTGAGCGATGTGGAGGCGGCGGCGGTGGAGGGGACGATCTGAATCGGGGGAGAGGATGAGAGGGGATAGGAGTTAGGCCTCCTTTGGTTCAAAGGATAGGAATTTTATAGGAATAGGAAAAGTATAGGAAATAAGGTGTATGCATTTTCAATCCTATGACTACTCAGATCATAGGAATATGAAATTAAATGCCCTTTGGTTCACAGGCTAGGAACATACATAGGAAACATAAAGATATAATATTTTAATTTAAAGCAGCTAGCCGTTAGTTGCTCCGTTAGTTTCTCTCAAGCAACTAGCTGTTACATGGCTGTACTAGCCTTTTCTCCCTATATATCATCTTGTTGTGGAGATCAAAACACACACACATCTCATCTTTAGAATACAGACAAATCTCATCTTCAGTTTATGGTTAGCTAACCAAAGAAGGAACCCCTCCAGCAGCTTCTAACATGGACATCAACAACAACCAGGATAACATAAACAACAGGTTAGTACATATGCATTGACAATATGATTTAGCTCCATATTTTCCTTGCTGATCCACATCTCACTGATAGAACATACACATATTTTCAGCATTTCTTGCTGATTTACACACATTTCAATGGATCCAAGCTATCACAGGAGGTCACAGATGGAAGATGAATTCATGTTATTTGTCTTCCCTACCATGGAAGAAGGAAGAGAGAAAAAACCAATGCATACATCTGGTCTTACAAGAGCTGCTTATGTCCAGGAAATCTTAAATGGGCATGAAAGCTTATGTAAAAGGCATTTCGGAATGGAGGCTTACATCTTTCATGCTCTAGTTGAGAAGCTGTGTGAGAGTGAAATACTAGAGGATTCAACAATAGTCTCCTTGGAAGAAAAGTTTGCGATATTTTTATATGCAGTTGCAAAAAATGCGAGTAATGAAACATTGCAGGATAGGTTCCAGCACAGTGGGCAAACCATTAGTCGACACTTTGGAGATGTACTGGAGGCAATTACAAAGCTTGCAAGCATCTATATACGCCCACCTTCTTTTCGACCACATCCAGTCTTGAGGAGATCACACTTCCATCCCTACTTTAATGTAAGCATACATTTCCATATATTTTTGACTTTGTATTGGTAAAATGTAATATGATTGTTTGAAGTTTTATTCAAAATAATATCTCATGAATATAATATGAATACAGGACTGCATTGGTGCTATTGATGGTACACACATTCCAATGACTATCTCACCACATGAACAAGAGCCATATCGAGACAGAAAGCAAACAATCACACAAAATGTTATGGTTGCATGTGACTTTGATTTGAGGTTTGTGCATGTGCATCCTGGCTGGGAAGGATCAGCCTTGGATGCATGGGTTCTCCAAGATGCACTTAACCATGGATTTCAGGTACCTCATGGTAAATATTATCTTGTAGATGCGGGCTATGCAAACACACCACAATTTCTTGCCCCATACCATGGAACTAGATACCATTTGCAAGAACAAGCACAAGTACATCAAAGGCCATGAAATCGTAGAGAACTATTTAACCTTCGCCATGCACAATTACGGAATCATATAGAGAGAATTATTGGCATAGTGAAAAAGAGATTTCCAGTTCTGAAAGTTGCTACACACTATTCTCCCGGCAAACAAGTTGACATATCAATGGCATGTTGTGTCCTACATAATTTCATTCGGCTTCATGATGGAGATGTGTCATGGCTCAACAATGACACTCGAGATATTGACCCACATCTAATTGTGGACATGCCCACGGGAGATGAAAACTACACTAGTGATGTTGGAGCATTCAATAACACAAGAGAAGCAGGAAACCACCTACGGGATTATATAGCAGATAAACTGTGGGAGGACTATATTGCAAGAAGAGCTTGATATATGCATTGTAAAGTGTACTGCAAACAAATGTATGGCAAAAAAATGTACTGCAAACCAAGATTATGGCATGCCGAACTTGTAATATTCGTTAAAGCAAAGTGCTAGATGCCATGTTCATTTTCTGCAACTACTACATGCTTGCTCTTTCATTTTCTGCAGCAAGTAGTACTACGAAAATATTACCTAGCCAGCCACGTACTTCTACTCCCTAGTTAAGCTGTCTACTTTAAGTAATTCTACCAAAATACAACCTAGCTAGCCACACACTTTGTTTGTGTCCAACAAAAGACTCCATGCATCTTAAGTGCTATGCCAAAATACTACCTAGCAGCCTGCAAGTAATATGTTTAGATATGCCCAATTTGCTAATTTTGCTTCTTTTCCCCTCCCTCCCTCTATTTGTGCATGGGTGAGCGAAGCGACCGAGCAAAAAAAGGGAGGGAACAGTTGCCGCCGCGCGTCTCGTTCGCGCCAGGAAGTTTTCCATTAGGTTGGACCTCTTTTTTCTTTTCCTGTGAAATGTGAAGGAAAGGAAGAAATCCTGTACAGGAACAGGATTCCATTCCTTTAAACCAAAGGCCTCCAAAGGATTTTTTCCTACAAATATCCTATCCTACAAAATTCCTATAGAAATCATGTGAACCAAAGGAGGCATTAGGGTTTGAGCGATGTGAGGGGTCGTGGGTCGTAGGCCTGAGAGAGATGGGAATTTTTTTCTTTGGCAGGAGATGCAAAGGCAACAACCAATCACATTCGAGGCCACAGATCCCTCCCTTAGACAAATCCTGACCATCCACTCCTCCTACATCCAACGTTCCAAAACCCTCTCCTCATCCAACACTTCTCTCACTTTATTCTTCTTTTTTCTCAAAACTTTTGCGACAAAAATGAGGTTTTTTCTGAATAAACCACCAAATATTTGTTGCAAAATGGAACAAATCTATTTTTTAAAAATATTAGACCATATTTTATGTACGATTTACCAAATAATTTTTATTTTCTTTGCACAAAAAATCAATTTTCATTTTTTTGAGTGCGAAAAATGGTTTTTTTGTGAAGAAACTACCAAATATTTGTTGCAAATTTGGACCACACTATTTTTAAAAAATATTAGGCCATATTTAATGTGCAAGTGACCAAATGGTTGGGTGTCAAAAGCTTTTGATCCACCTCTAGTGAAAAATACAAATTTTCGCCGATTCAGTTGGAAGCGGATCAAATTTGAACTGCAGCTGCCTCATAGTTTGCTCTTTATTTTTTCAAAAAAACATTTTTAGGTACATAAATATCTATTTTATCAGAGATATTCCAAAAAATTTCCAAGATTCAACCACTAGCTAGGAACGGTCATGCCCGTAGTTTTGACCACATTTTGAAACGGGCATGAAAAATTCAAATAAAAAAAAATTGAATAACCTTCGAATTGTGTCGTTATATGTGACCAAGTTACCAGGAAAAATAATAAACTTGTAATACAACAATTCTTTAAAAAAAAGTGTTCTCAGAAATGAGCTATCATGTGTGAAGATTCATGGCTTTCAAGCCAAATGATCAATTTTATGGCCACATTCATGGCATAGTTTGTTCAAATGATCTAATATTGTGCATAAGGGTGCATCTTGGAATGGAAAACAATGTTGCCTAAGGAAGTTTTCATTTTCTTTGGATGGAAATTTCATTTTCCATTTTTTGAGTGCCCAAAATGAGTTTTTTTGTGAAGGACCTACCATATATTTGTTGCAAAATTGGACCACACCATTTTTAGAAAATACTAGGACATATTTAATGCACAAGTGACCAAATGGTTGGGTGTCAACAGCTTTGATCCACCTCTCGTGAAAAAGACAAATTTCCGCCGATTCAGTTGGAAACGGGTCAAATTTGAATTGCAGCTGCCATATAGTTTGCTCTTTATTTTTTCCAAAAATCATTTCTAAGTACATAAGTATCTATTTAATCAGAGAAACACCAAAAGTTTTCCAAGATTCAACCACTAGCTAGGAACGGTCATGCCCGCAGTTTTGACCGCATTTTGAAACGGGCATGAAAAAATCTAAAAAATAAAAAAAATTGGAAAAGCTTCACATTGTGTCATTATATGTGACCAAGTTACTAGGAAAAATAATAAACTTGCAATACAACAATTCTTTAAAAAAAGTGTTCTCAGAAATGAGCTATCATGTGTGAAGATTCATGGCTTTCAAGCCAAATGATCAATCTTATGGCCACATTCATGGCATAGTTTGTTCAAATGATCTAATATTGTGCACAAGGGTGCATCTTGGAATGGCAAACAATGTTTCCTAAAGAAGTTTTCATTTTCTTTGGACGGAAATTTCATTTTCCATTTTTCGAGTGCCCAAAATGAGTTTTTTTGTGAAGGACCTACCATATATTTGTTGCAAAATTGGACCACACCATTTTTAGAAAATACTAGGACATATTTAATGTACAATTGATCAAATGGTTGGGTGTCAAAAGCTTTGATCCACCTCTCGTGAAAAAGACAAATTTCCGCCAATTTAGTTGGAAGCGGGTCAAATTTGAACTACAGTTGCCTTATAGTTTGCTCTTTATTTTTTCCAAAAATCATTTCTAGGTACATAAGTATCTATTTAATCAGAAATACATGGTTGGGTGGCGATACATTGAGGTTTGGACGGTGGCCGAGGGCCCGAACTCCAGAGCGCGTAAACTCGCATGCCCGTCGCATGGTCATCGCGTGACCTTGGCATTGCCATGCGTTCTGGGCGGCCTAGGCATGTCTAGTGGGTTGGGCACTCCCCTGGTAGGTGTTAGGAAGAAGAAAGCAATAGAAGAATCTCATGAGGAGACTGAACTAAGCTCAAACATGAATTAGCAACCAAGTGTTTGATTAGTGGTGGGGAAAATGCACATGGCCAATGGGCCTGAGTTTTGGCCGAGGATGATCATCTACTAACGACAGTGTCTTGGAAAATTTGCAGCTCAAATGGTGGAGCCTAGGTGTCACTTGCTTTGTAAAGTACCACACTGGACAAAAATATGGATGTTGAATTTGGACTCAAATGAATGAATGGATTGATCTGAAATTTGGAGGAGGAGGATAATTTGGGCATATGAAGGCACTATAAAAATTTCATACCATTTGGATAAATAAAAATGGTACTTCCTTCATAGTGCTCTCCACTGAACAGAAAATTGGGAAAAATGTTGAGGGAAATTGGCTAGATTAAATGAGCTAAATTTGGTGGAGGGAGGTTCTATGGGAAGGGTCATGTCCTGGTAAATTTTCAGCAATTATAAATTAACATAAAATATAGTTGCTTCACAAACTGAAAATATTACCAGAAACAAAGATTGGATGGTGAGCTCACATGGATTGTTAGATGGGGCTCACATTTTGTGGAGAGCTATGATTTGGGAATATAGAAGATGTGGCAAAAATTCAGCTTATTAGGATATGCCTAGCTACTACTTCCTTCACAACGGTTCTAGTTGAACAGAAACTTTGGAAATTTACCGAGGAAGATTTACTAGGAAAATGGAGCTGAATTTTGTCATGAGGCAATGATTTGGATAGTAAAGAATGCCCATTTTTTTGGGAATTTTGGGAGTGACAAAAATATAGGTTGCTTCACAACGTAGGGCAAAAATTGACACATAGACATGACAAAAATTGACACATAGACATGACACATAGGCAAAACTGATGAGGTGGCGCCTAGTCATAGCAATGCACCATAATTTACAAGGCTATGACCATCTATATTGGTCGTGATCGGCTAGAAATAAGGCAGCGGACCAGTGTTGTTTGCTTTACGACCATTTCATGTAAGGAAACTACGACCTTTCTGACCAAAATGGTCGTTATGGTTTAGGGTTTGGAGCCCCCCGAATAGCTTATGACCAATTGGTCTCAAATGGTCGTAGATTTACGACCAATTCTTCCAGGGTCACTGATAGAAGGTCACAAGTTGACATATTTCTTGTAGTGGATTGCCACCTTAATGTAAATATCATAGAGATAGATTAAAGGTGATGGTGGCAAGACGTACAAGGAAAACCCCGTCAAGGACAAGGTGTACCTAGGCGCGGGACGAGGAGCTATAATTTCGTGCCATGGCAGAATTTCAGATTTTGGTGCCACGACAATGTTTTTGAAACAGCCGCCATGACAACGCTTTCTGAGATTGCCACCATGGTGACGTTTTTTGAAACTGTTGCCACGACAATGAAATATTGGCCATCATGTTGCTTCAACTGAAGATTGAAGACGATCATGCAGAACTCCCGGTGCCCAGGGCTATACCATGTCATGCTTTTATGAATTGCCTGAGATGTTTATCCCTTTATTGTTTGCACCCTTTGATTGCGTAGTAGTGAATTATTAGGGTGATCTCTCACAATAAATATCAAGATAAAAGGTGCTCTTCCTAGTGTTGCAACCATCTATAACACGTAGCATTCTGAAGTGCGTCATGTCCACATGAGTATGAACGAGACGTGAAGTGTAAGACGGGGATGGTCAGACCATGTATGCAGATAACACTCGGTTGTCTTGAAGTCCTAGCAGAATCATTCTGAGCTTGGAGCACAAAGCATCGAAAGATGAACAAGAGTCATATGGAGATATGATCGGCAAAAGTTTGCCCACCGGTCAAAAATTCTCGTCATGAGTGATGTTCACATCAATGGCTGAGAACTAGACTTGGATCTCGAATCACTCACAATTAATTATGAGAGATATTAATTTGAGTGGGAGTGCACTATAATATTAAAATTTGTTTTAATAAACTTGTGCAATATTAATTATGAATTATGTCTAAAATTGTTTGTGTTTATCGTTGTAGATTAAATGGCTCGCAATATGTTCAACTTAGCCCCTATGCTTGAGAAATAAAAGTTGGCTGCAAATGGTGGAAACTATGCGGATTGGATCCGCAACCTGAGATTTGTTCTCGGGAGTGCTAAAAAAAAGTATGTGCTGGATCAACCCCTAGGTGATGCTCCCTCAAAAGATGCATCACCGGAAGAAGTTGCTTCTTATACTGCTCGTAGTGATGACTATGAGGCAGTCCTGTGTCTCATGTTAACTTGCATGGATCCTGAACTACAGAAGCATTTTGAATGATCTACCACTCAATTTATAATTGGGTCACTAGAAGTTCTATACAAGAAACAGGGAAGGGCCGAACAATTTGAATTAACCAAGGCCCTGATCGAATGCAAGATGAAAGAGGGTTCCTCAATGAGTGAGCATATAGTGAAGCTTGCTGGCTATGTTGATAGACTTGCTTCACTGGAATTTGGTATTCTGTCTACACTCGATATAGATATTGTGCTTGCTTCACTCCCCCCATCTTACGATGGTTTTATCATGAATTGCAACATGACCGGGATGGCGAAAAGTGCAAACAAGTTGATTGCTATGCTCAAAACTGCGAAAGCTGGAATGCAGAAGAACAAAGATGTGTTGATGGTCAACAAAACTACTAGATTAAAAAAGAAGGGCAAGTCCAAGAAGAAATCTACTGGTGCCGGTAAGACCGTCTCTCAGAAGAAGGACAACAGCGGAGCCTCTAAAGAGACTGAATGCTTCTACTGCAAACAGAAGGGTCACTGGAAGCGGAACTGTAAGAAATATCTGGCATACAAGAACAATGGTTCTTCCGTTATAGGTATAAATGTTATATAAAGTTAATGTTATTTATCTTGTTTCTGGAAGTCACAAGTATTTGATACTTATCGATTGCTCTTGTTTGCAATCTGATGCAGGGACTGCAGAAAGCTCACAAGTTGAGAAGAAATAAAAGACATGATGCTAGTCAAGGATGGTGATGGGATCACTACTTAGGACCGATGGAATCATGGCTTTAGTTTATCTTCAAGATTCATCTTAGGATCGAATAATAGTTATTGCATTCTAGAGTTGTATAAGACATTATATTTTGGATTATGCGACAGATGTTCTTACAATATTTTGAACAATAGTTGTTAAAGTGATTATAAGGATATGTTTGGATTTACCGCAATTTTTTTATGGTTTATTCAATGAATCTTGATTTAAATTTTTTAACATTAATGCTAAACGTCTTGAGAAGACTGATATATCATTGCTTGGCTTTAATTAGGGAAATAAACTTCATATAGATGAAGTATTGAAATCTCTTGATTGAGAAATCAAATAAAAGAATACATAGTGATGTATGAAGTCTGATAAACAAGCCAAGGCACAATGAATAATAATACTTCATTAAAATCAGGTAAATATGATTTACTTATAAAATCTGAAATATTTGAATAGTTCAAAGGAATTTCAGAATAAATTTGGAGATTTCAAATATTCTATGAAGATAAGGATCATTATGACAAGAGATAAAGTAATTCTTCAAGATTGAAGAAAATTATCTGACTCATAAGTTTAGCAAAAACACTCAAATAATTATGGAATTATTTATTACCGATCTGCTTTTATACTTTGGGGTATAAATTGAAACGACAAAGATATACACTAAACAAGAGCACTGCAAATTAGTCTGTTAATGAAACCATAAGAGTTATGGAAATTATGAACCAGATAAAAGTTGTAGGATATCTCAAAGAAATGATTTGATTCCTTCCATTTGAAATGTTCAAAAGGCAAAATGTTTGACACAGATGGACACTTTTTCAAGAAATGTTTTTCTTGTCAAAGAAATAAGTGGGAGGATATTACAGCTTAAAAGGATTATTGAATCCCTGACGGTAATAAGCAGGATTAACAAACCGGAAATTGTCCCGATAGATTGTCTACAATATGAACTGTAAGTTACTACATTGGATGTAGAAATTCTAAAGCTTGTAACTGGTTTATACAAATCAAGAATATTGTTGAATTTTTGAAATTTTACAATGAGATATTCATCTTTGAAAGAAGACGAACTAGCACACTACAAAGAAACAATGGCGGCGTCCAGCTCAAAGGAATGGCTCATAGCCATGCACACCAGGACAAATATACAATTAAAGTTTAGAACTTTATTGTCATAAATAAAACAAGTTTGGAACTTGGGTGATGCTTCAAAGATTTTTGAGGAAAGTAGATATTAAAACTAAATTTTTGGATGTATGAATGATACAACCAGAAAGGTTTTAAAATCCTCAAGACACCGGATAAAAGTGCAAACTTTAAAAAGTGTTTTTGAAGATTATAACAAGTGAGCTGATATTGAGAATTTGATCTTATCAAAGGAACCTTGTGTGTGTGTATATATATAACTCAGTGGGAGCTATATAGTATTTCTGATCTCATATATAAGAATGGAAATAATATAGCTTATTTAAAAATAAAATGTTTTTGAAACATGTTTTCATCAATAAGAAAGGCAACATATTGGGCATAAAAGAATCTATAAAGATACATCAATATGTCTGATTGAGCTTAATAGTTTATATATTTTGAAAAAGGCTTAAAGTTTTTAAATAGAGAAATTATTTCTCTCAGTGTCATATAACTAGATGCTTGTCTATTTATGAGCATGAGTAGATGAAAAAAAATCATCTTGATAGTTATAATATATATGAAAGGGCCAAGAGTTTTACTAAGTGTTAGTAACAGATATCAAGGATCTCAAAAGAATAAAAGTATTATTTTAAGCATATGAAGTTAAAATTCATTATTGGGAATATATGAATATCAACTTCCTAATTGATATAATTAGGGTTATGATAAGATTATTTTATGAACAATATTGTTGATTCATAACGATAATTTATGTTTTGAAAACATTAGATGTTTCAATGTTGTCTGAATCAAGAAGAGTCTTGATATGAAAGGGTAAAAATTCAATAATCAAGAAATGTCTTGATATAATTGATATTACAAAAGTGGTAAGAAACTCATAAACATTATGAATAATGGACAATCAAGAAGAGTCTTGATATGAAAGGGTAGATCCAATAATCAAGAAATGTCTTGATAGAATTGGGTATTACAAAAGTTGTAATAAACCCATAAACATTATATTATGAATATGGCCAAGAAGAATCTTGATATAAATGGGTGAATCATGATTCTAAGTGCAATGAGTCTAAATAATATTTTATTTTGAATAAAATGTTATAGCTCAAAGCTAGATGGATTGAGATCCTGTAAACAGACAAGAGTAAGAAAAATATTACTTAGTTTTGAATATTTCAAAACAAATGACAAAGGCTATACCACAAGCATAGCATGAGCAACACAGGAATACCCATAGGTGTTTGTAAAACCCTGCAGCTAGATTATTGACTCTAGTGTAAGTGGGAGACTGTTGGAAATATGCCCTAGAGGCAATAATATTGTATTATTATATTTTTGTTATACATAATTAAGAGTTTATATTTCATGCTATAACTATTATGATCCTGGGATATGCGATGCACGTGTGAAATGATAAATGGTAAACAATAGGTTCCTGGTCTTGCCTCTAAGACCGGCTCAAGTGTTGTTGGTGATAATGTTTTCCGAATCTTAGGATATCGTTAAGTGTAATGATGGTCCTAAAACAACATTGAGGGTATGACGTTAGAAGAACGATCATATTGAATCGACCCAATACTTGTCCGTTATACTATGTGATCATATCGTCTGAAATCATCTGTTATAACATGGAGTGTTAGCATGTGTTTTAGTTCCTCAGACCATGAGATTGTCTTGGTCACTTCATACCGGACGGTGGGCTTTGGGGTTTGCTCAAACGTCATCTGTAACAAGGTGATCATAACGTGTCGTCGTGGGCTCATGGCAGATGCCATGAGATGGCTAAAGAGAGGGACAGGCAAGAGGGCACCGGTGGGCTCCAAAGGCGAGGTTGGTACGAGCGAGCGTGAGACACAAGACGTTCGAGGTTCTCCGGAGAGATAACACCCCTAGTCCTGCCGAGTGTGGTTTATATGTGGATGTTACAGGCTTGCTCCTTGAGCTGTTTTGGGGAGGAAGGAAGACATGCCAGTGCATAGGCTGCTCCTTCTCCGTGTGGGTGTGTTCGACTCGATGATCCCCCTTCTGCATGGAGGAGCACTGGGGGGTCTTATAGGTGTTGGGAAACATTGCATGGAAAACAAAACATTTTCTACGCACACACAAGATCTATCCATGGAGATGCATAGCAACGAGAGGGGAGAGTGTGTCTACGTACCCTCATAGACCGTAAGCGGAAGCGTTAAGTAACGCGGTTGATGTAGATGAACTTCTTCGTGCTCCAATCGATCAAGTACCGAACGTACGGCACCTCCGCGTTCAGCACACGTTCAGCTCGGTGACGTCCTCCGCCTTCTTGATCCAGCAAGACGATGAGGTAGTGGATGAGTTCCGGCAGCACGATGGTGTGGTGACGGTGATAGTGAAGCTATCTTCACAGGGCTTCGCCTAAGCACTACGAAAATATGACCGAGGGTGTAAACTGTGGAGGGGGGCGCCGCACACGGCTAAGACAATGTTGTGTGTTATGCTAGGCGCCCCCCTCCCACATATATATAGGTGGGGGGTGGAGGGAGCAGCCAGGAGGCGCCCCCAAGTAGGCCGAATTCTACTTGGGGTCTTCCCCCAAGTGGCGCCCCTTCCTTATTTGGAGTGCGGGAGGAAGGAAGGAGGAGGTGGTGCCCCCCTTCCTTTCTCTCCTGAGGAAGGAAAGGCAGGAGGGGCCACCCCTCCCCTTTCCTTCCCATAGGGCCAGTCAGCCAAGGGAGGGGCACGCCAGCCCCCTAGTGGGCTGGTCTGTCCCCTCCTTTGGCCCATAAGGCCCATACACTTGTCGGGGGATGCCCGGAACCCCTTCCGGTAACCCGATGAGTACCCGGTGCACTCCGAAACTATTCCGGTGTCCGAATACCATCGTCCTATATATCAATCTTTAACTCTCAACCATTTCGAGACTCCTCGTTATGTCCGTGATCTCATCCGGGACCCCGAACAACATTCGGTCACCAAATCATATAACTCATATAACACTATATCGTCAACGAACGTTAAGCGTGCGGACCCTACGGGTTTGAGAACTATGTAGACATGACCGAGACACCTCTCCGGTCAATAACCAATAGCGGAACCTGGATGCCCATATTGGCTCCTACATATTATACGAAGATCTTTATCGGTCGAACCATTATGACAACATACGTAATTCCCTTTGTCCATCGGTATGTTACTTGCCCGAGATTCGATCGTCGGTATCTTCATACCTAGTTCAATCTCGTTACTGGAAAGTCTCTTTACTCGTTCCATAATACATCACCTCATAACTAACTCCTTAGTCATTTGCTTGCAAGCTTATGATGTGTATTACCGAGAGGGCCCAGAGATACCTCTCTGATACTCAGAATGACAAATCCTAATCTCGATCTATGCCAACTCAACAAATACCTTCGGAGATACCTGTAGAGCATCTTTATGATTACCCAGTTACATTGTGACATTTGATAGCACACAAGGTATTCCTCCGATATCCAGGGGTTGCATAATCTCATAGTCGAAGGAATATGTATTTGACATGAAGAAAGCAACAGCAATAAACTGAACGATCATTATGCTAAGCTAACGGATGGGTCTTGTCCATCACATCATTCTCCTAATGATGTGATACCGTTATCAAATGACAACACATGTCTATGGTCAGGAAACCTTAACCATCTTTGATCAACGAGCTAGTCTAGTAGAGGCATATTAGGGACATGGTATCATGTTTTCCTCGCGGAAGAGGCTTAATCAATGGGTCTGCCACATTCAGATCCCTGTGTATTTTGCAAATCTCTATGTCTCCATCCTTGACCTTTTCATGAATGGAGTTGAAGTGTCTCTTGATGTGTTTGGTTCTCTTGTGAAACCTGGATTCCTTCGCCAAGGCAATTGCTCCAGTGTTGTCACAAAATATTTTCATTGGACCCGACGCACTGGGTATTACACCCAGATCGGATATGAACTCCTTCATCCAGACTCCTTCATGTGCTGCTTCCGAAGCAGCTATGTACTCCGCTTCACACGTAGATCCCGCCACGACGCTCTGCTTGGAACTGCACCAACTGACACCTCCACCATTCAATATAAATACGTATCCGGTTTGTGACTTAGAGTCATCCGGATCAGTGTCGAAGCTAGCATTGACGTAACCATTTACGACGAGCTCTTCGTCACCTCCATAAATGAGAACATATCCTTGGTCCTTTTTAGGCACTTCAGGATGTTCTTGACCGCTGTCCAGTGATCCACTCCTGGATTACTTTGGTACCTCCCTGCCAGACTTATGGCAAGGCACACATCAGGTCTGGTACACAACATAGCATACATGATAGAACATATGGCTGAGACATAGGGAATGACTTTCATTTTCTCTCTATCTTCTGCAGTGGTCGGGCTTTGAGTCTGACTCAACTTCACACCTTGTAACACAGGCAAGAACCCTTTCTTTGACTGATCCATTTTGAACTTCTTCAAAACTTTATCAAGGTATGTGCTTTGTGAAAGTCCTATTAAGCGTCTTGATCTATCTCTATAGATCTTGATGCCCAATATATAAGCAGCTTCACCGAGGTCTTTCATTGAAAAATTCTTATTAAAATATCCTTTTATGCTATCTAGAAATTATATATCATTTCCAATCAATAATATGTCATCCACATATAATATCAGAAATGCTACAGAGCTCCCACTCACTTTCTTGTAAATACAGGCTTCATCGTAAGTCTGTATAAAACCAAATGCTTTGATCACCTCATCAAAGCATATATATTCCAACTCCGAGATGCTTGCACCAGTCGATAGATGGATTGCCGGAGCTTGCACACTTTGTCAGCACCTTTAGGATCGACAAAACCTTCTGGTTGCATCATATACAACTCTTCTTTAAGATATCCATTAAGGAATGCAGTTTTGACGTCCATTTGTCAGATTTCATAATCATAAAATGTGGCAATTGCTAACATGATTCGGACAGACTTAAGCATCGCTATGGGTGAGAAAGTCTCATCATAGTCAACTCCTTGAACTTGTCGAAAACCTTTTGCGACAAGTCGAGCTTTGTAGACAGTAGCATTACCATCAGCGTCTGTCTTCTTCTTGAAGATCCATTTATTCTCTATGGCTTGCCGATCATTGAGCAAGTCCACCAAAGTCCATACTTTGTTCTCATACATGGATCCTATCTCAGATTTCATGGCCTCAAGCCATCTGTCAAAATCTGGGCTCATCATAGCTTTTTCATAGTTCGTAGGTTCGCCTTGGTCTAGTAACATGACTTCCAGGACAGGATTACCGTACCACTCTTGTGTGGATCGTGCTCTGGTCGACCTACGAGGTTTAGTAGTAACTTGATCTGAAGTTTCATGATCATCATCATTAGCTTCCTCTCTAGTTGGTGTAGGCATCACGGGAACGGTTTTCTGTGATGTGCTACTTTCCAATTCGAGAGAAGGTACAATTACCTCATCAAGTTCTACTTTCCTCCCACTCACTTCTTTCGAGAGAAATTCCTTCTCTAGAAAGGACCCATTCTTAGCAACAAAGATCTTGCCTTCGGATCTATGGTTGAAGGTGTACCCAATAGTTTCTTTAGGGTATCCTATGAAGACGCACTTCTTCTATTTGGGTTCGAGCTTATTTGGCTGAAGCCTTTTGACATAAGCATCGCATCCCCAAACTTTAAGAAACGACAGCTTAGGTTTCTTGCCAAACCATAGTTCATACGGTGTCGTCTCAACAGATTTAGATGGTTCCCTATTTAACATGAATGCGGCTGTCTCTAATGCATAACCCCAAAACGATGGTGGTAAATCGGTAAGAGACATCATAGAACACACCATATCCAATAAAGTACAGTTACGACGTTCGGACACACCATTACGTTGTGGTGTTCCAGGTGGCGTGAGTTGTGAAACAATTCTACATTGTTTTAAATGAAGGCCAAACTCGTAACTCAAATATTCGCCTCCGCGATCAGATTGTAGAAACTTTATTTTCTTGTTACAATGATTCTCCACTTCACTCTGAAATTCTTTGAACTTTTCAAAAGTTTCAGACTTGTGTTTCATCAAGTAGATATACCCATACCTACTCAAATCATTTGTGAAGGTCAGAAAATAACAATACTTGCCGCGTGCCTCAACACTCATCGTACCACATACATCGGTATGTATTATTTCCAATAAGTCATTAGCTCGCTCCATTGTTCCGAAGAACGGAGTTTTAGTCATCTTGCCCATGAGGCATGGTTCGCAAGTATCAAATTATTCATAATCAAGTGATTCCAAAAGCCCATCTGCATTGAGTTTTTCATGCGCTTTACACCAATATGACCTAAACGGCAGTTCCACAAATATGTTGCACTATCATTATCAACTTTGCATCTTTTGGCATCAATATTATGAATATGTGTATCACTGCAATCGAGATCAACAAGAATAGACCACTCTTCAAGGGTGCATGACCATAAAAGATATTATTCATATAAATAGAACAACCATTATTCTCTGACTTAAATGAATAACCGTCTCGCAATAAACAAGATCCAGATATAATGTTCATGCTCAACGCGGGCACCAAATAACAATTATTGAGGTCTAAAACTAATCCTGAAGGTAGATGTAGAGGTAGCGTGCCGACGGCGATCACATCGACCTTGGAACCATTTCCGACGTGTATTGTCACCTCGTCCTTAGCCAATCTTCATTTATTCTGGGCGCGGGTCCTGCCGTCAGCTCCGCGCTGTGGCTTGTCTTATCTGACGTCATGGAGTGGTTGACGCCGTGCGGCTACAGGCGCGTCGCCCGGTCGTCGTCTGCTTCGGTCATTGGTACGGGGAAGCACTGTAGCCACGCTTGCTCTGGTCAGCGCTGGTAGGTGGCGCACTGTAGCCACGCTTGCCTTGGTCAGCGGGGGTACGCCACGCACTATGGCCACGCCCGCCCGTCTTGTAGGGAGTTGACTTGTCGATGGAGGTTTGTCCAGTGACCACTCCCTTTGTAGTTGAAGCACTCAGTTTCAGGCTTGGGTCCAGCTTTGGGCTTCTTCCCGGGAGTGGCAACTTGCTTGCCATTCTTCTTGAAGTTCCCTTTCGTTCCCTTGCCCTTTTTCTTGAAACTAGTGGTCTTGTTAACCATCAACACTTGATGCTCCTTCTTGATTTCTACCTCCGCGGCCTTAAGCATTGCGAAGAGCTCAGGAATCGTTTTATTCATCCCTTGCATATTATAGTTCATCACGAAGCCTTTGTAGCTTGGTGGCAGGGATTGATGAACTCTGTCAATAACACTATCAACTGGAAGATCAACTCCCAACTGAGTCAAGTGGTTATGATACCTAGACATTTTGAGTATGTGTTCACTGATAGAACTGTTCTCCTCCCTCTTGCAGCTATAGAACTTGTTGGAGACTTCATATCTCTCAACCTGGGCATTTGCTTGAAATATTAACTTCAACTCTTGGAACATCTCATATGCTCCATGACGTTCAAAACATCTTTGAAGTCCCGGTTCTAAGTCGTAAAGCATGGCACACTGAACTATAGAGTAGTCATCAGATTGAGCTTGCCAGACGTTCATAACATCTGCATCAGCTCCTGCAGCAGGCCTATCACCTAGCGGTGCATCAAGGACATAATTCTTCTGTGCAGCAATGAGGATAATCCTCAAGTAATGGACCCAGTCCATGTAGTTGCTACCATCATCTTTCAACTTAGCTTTCTCTAGGGACGCATTAAAATTCAGGGGAACGGTAGCACGGGCCATTGATCTACAACATAGACATGCAAATACTATCAGGACTAATTCCATGATAATTTAAGTTCAATTAATCAAATTACTAATGAACTCCCACTAAAATAAACATCCCTCAATTTATCTAAGTGATACATAATCCAAATCAACTAACCCATGTCCGATCATCACATGAGATGGGGTAGTCATCAATGGTGAACATCTCTATGTTGATCATATCTACTATATGACTCATGTTCGACCTTTCGGTCTCCAGTGTTCCGAGACCATGTCGGTACATGCTAGGCTCGTCAAGTTTAACCCAAGTATTCTACATGTGCAAAACTGTCTTACACCCGTTGTATGTGAACGTAGAGTCTATCACACCCGATCATCACGAGGTGCTTCGAAACGACGAACTTTAGCAACGGTGCATACTCGGGGAGAACACTTTTATCTTGAAATTTAGCGAAGGGATCATCTTATAATGCTACTGCCTTTATAAGCAAAATAAGATGCATAAAAGATAAACATCACATGCAATCAAAATAAGTGACATGATATGGCCATCATCATCTTGTGCTTTTGATCTCCATCTCCAAAGCATCGTCATGATCTTCATCGTCACCGGCTCGACACCTTGATCTCCATCGTTGCTTCGGGGTCGTCTCACCAACTGATACGTCCATTTTGCATCATGTTTTCCTACTGTTATTTATGATGTTTTTATGCATAATAATGCTTTTTGGAGTAATTCTAATGCCTTTTCTCTCACAATGTGCAAGCTTCACACAAAGAGGGAGAATTCCGACAGCTGGAAATCTGGACCTGAAAAAGCTATGTCAGGCTAACTATTCTGCACAACTCCAAATGAGTTGAAACTTCATGAGGAATTTTTATGGAATAAATAAGAATTATTGGAGCAAATAACTACCAGAGGGGGCCAACCAGGTGGGCACAACCCACCTGGGCGCGCCAGGGAGCCCAGGCGTGCCCTGGTGGGTTGTGCCCTCCTCGACCCACCTCCGGTGCCCCTCTTCTGGTATATAAGTCATTTTGACCTAGAAAAAAATAAGGAGAGGACTTTCGGGATGAAGCACCGCCGTCTCGAGGCGGAACTTGGGCAGGAGCACTTTTGCCCTCCGGCGGAGCGATTCCGCCGAGGGAACTTCCCTCCCGAAGGGGGAAATCATCGTCATCATCATCACCAACAACTCTCCCATCTTGGGGAGGGCAATCTCCATCAACATCTTCAATAGCACCATCTCCTCTCAAACCCTAGTTCATCTCTTGTGTTCAATCTTTGTACCGGAACTATAGATTGGTACTTGTGGGTGACTAGTAGTGTTGATTACATCTTGTAGTTGATTACTATATGGTTTATTTGGTGGAAGATTATATGTTTAGATCCATTATGCTATTTAATACCCCTCTAATCTTGAGCATGATTATCATTTGTGAGTAGTTACTTTTGTTCTTGAGGTCATGGGAGAAATCTTGTTGCAAGTAATCATGTGAAGTTGATATGTGTTCGATATTTTGATGATATGTATGTTGTGATTCCCTTAGTGGTGTCATGTAAACGTCGACTACATGACACTTCACCATATTTGGGCCTAAGGGAATGCATTGTGGAGTAGTTATTAGATGATGGGTTGCGAGAGTGACAGAAGCTTAAGCCCTAGTTTATGTGCTCTTCCGTAAGGGACTGATTTGGATCCAAAAGTTTAATGCTATGGTTAGATTTATTCTTAATACTTTTCTCGTAGTTGCGGATGCTTGCGAGGGGGTTAATCATAAGTAGGAGGTTTGTTCAAATAAGAACAACACCTAAGCATCGGTCCACCCACATATCAAATGATCAAAGTAGCGAACACAAATCAAACCAACATGATGAAAGTGACTAGATGAAATTCCCGTGTACCCTCAAGAACGCTTTGCTTATCATAAGAGACCATTTTGGCATGTCCTTCGCCTCAAAAGGATAGGGATACCTTGCTGCATTTTTGTTACCATTACCGTTACTTGCTCATTACAAATTATCTTGCTACCAAACTACTCGTTACTTATAATTTCAGTGCTTGCAGACATTACCTTGCTGAAAACCGCTTGTCATTTCCTTCTGCTCCTCGTTGGGTTTGACACTCTTACTTATCAAAAGGACTACGATTGATCCCCTATACTTGTGGATCATCATGGCTCTTTTCTGGCGCCATTGCCGGGGAGTGAAGCGCTCTTGGTAAGTGGAAATCTGTAAGGAAAAATTATTACTACGTGCTGAAATTTATTGTCACTTGTTACTATGGAAAACAATCCTTTGAGGGGTTTGTTCGGGGTATCTTCACCTCAACCAGAACCACAATTAGTTACCCCTCAACCTACTGCACCTACTGAAAATATTAGTTATGAAATTCCTTCAGGTACGATAGAACAACTGCTAGCTAATCCTTATGCGGGAGATGGAACTGAACATCCTGATATGCACTTGATATATGTGGATGAAATTTATGGATTATTTAAGCTTGCAGGTTTACCCGGAGATGAAGCTAAGAAGAAGGTTTTCCCTTTATCTTTGAAGGTAAAAGCATTAGCATGGTATAGGCTATGTGATGATATTGGATCTTGGAATTGGAATCGATTGAAATTGGAATTTCACCAAAAAAATTATCCTATGCATCTAGTTCATCGTGATCGGAATTATATATATAATTTTTGGCCTCGTGAAGGAGAAAGTATCGCTCTAGCTTGGGGGAGGCTTAAGTCAATGTTATATTCATGCCCCAATCATGAGCTCTCAAGATAAATTATTATTCAGAATTTTTATGCTCGGCTTTCTCATGATGATCGATCCATGCTTGATACTTCTTGTATTGGTTCCTTTATGAAGAAGACTATTGACTTCCGGTGGGATCTTTTAGAAAGAATTAAACATAACTCTGAAGATTGGGAACTCGATGAAGGTAAAGAGTCAGGTATTAAGCTCAAGTATGATTGTGTTAAATCTTTTATGAATACCGATGCTTTTCAAAAGTTTAGCACTAAATATGGACTTGACTCTGAGATAGTAGCCTCCTTTTGTGAATCATTTGCTACTCATGTTGACCTCCCTAAGGAGAAGTGGTTTAAATATCACCCACCTATCAAAGAAGAAATTAAAGAACCAGTAATAGCTAAAGATGAAACTATTATTTACAATGTTGATCCAGTTGTGCCTACTGCTTATATTGAAAAACCACCTTTCCCTGTTAGGATAAAGGAACATGCTAAAGTCTCAACTGTGGTCAACAAAAGTTATATTAGAACTTCCAAACCTGCTGAACAAATCAAAGTAGAACCTAGTGTTGCTATGGTTAAAGATCTCTTGGTTGAAAATATAGATGGGCATGTTATTTACTTCTGTGATGAAGCTGCTAGAATTGCCAAACCCGATGAAAAAGATAAACATAGACCCGTTGTTGGCATGCTTGTTGTCTTAGTTAAAATAGGAGATCACTGTTATCATGGTTTATGCGACATAGGTGCTAGCGTGAGTGCCATTCCTTTTACCTTATATCAAGAAATTATGAATGATATAGCACCCGCTGAAATAGATGACATAGATGTTACTATTAAACTTGCTAATAGGGACACCATCACACCACTTGGGATTGTTAGAGATGTTGAAGTCTTGTGTGGGAAAATAAAATACCCTACTGATTTTCTTGTTCTTGGTTCCCCACAAGATGACTTTTGTCCCATTATCTTTGGTAGACCTTTCTTGAACACCGTTAATGCTAAAATAGATTGCGAGAAGCAAACTGTCGGTGTTAGTTTTGGTGATGAGTCTCATGAGTTTAATTTTTTCAATTTCAGTAGAAAACATCATAATAAAGAGTTGTCTAGTAAGGATGAAATAATTGGTCTTGCTTCTATTGTTGTGCCTCCTACCGATCCACTAGAACAATATTTGCTAGACCACGAAAATGATATGCATCTACATGAAAGAAATGAAATAGATAAGATTTTCTTTGAACAACGTCCTCTGCTTAAACATAATTTGCCTATTGAAACTCTAGGAGGTCCTCCTCCACCTAAAGGTGATCCTGTGTTTGAATTAAAACAACTGCCAGACACTTTGAAATATGCTTATCTTGATGAGAAAAAGATTTATCATGTTATTATTAGTGCTAACCTTTCAGAACATGAAGAAGAAAGATTATTGAAGGTTCTGAAGAAGCACCGAGCTGCCATTGGATATGCTCTTGATGATTTAAAGGGCATTAGTCCCACTCTCTGTCAGCATAAAATTAATATGGAGCCTGATGCTAAACCCGTTGTTGATCACCAACGACGTTTAAATCCTAAAATGAAAGAAGTGGTAAGAACAGAAATACTGAAGCTTCTGGAAGTAGGTATAATCTATCCCATAGCTGATAGTAGATGGGTAAGTCCTGTTCATTGTGTCCCTAAAAAGGGAGGTATTACCGTTGTTCCTAATGATAAGAATGAACTTATTCCACAAAGAATTGTCACTGGCTACAGAATGGTAATTGATTTTAGAAAACTAAATAAAGCTACTAGAAAAGATCATTACCCTCTGGCTTTAATTGATCAAATGTTAGAAAGACTATCAAAGCACACACATTTTTGCTTTCTTGATGGATATTCCGGTTTTTCTCAAATACCTGTCTCACAACCTGATCAAGAGAAAACCACCTTTACTTGCCCTTTTGGAACTTATGCTTATAAACGTATGCCTTTTGGTTTATGCAATGCACCTGCTACCTTTCAAAGATGTATGACTGCTATATTCTCTGACTTTTGTGAAAAGATTGTTGAGGTTTTCATGGATGATTTTTCTGTTTACGGAACTTCTTTTGATGATTGCTTGAGCAACCTTGATCGAGTTTTGCAGAGATGTGAGCAAACTAATCTCATCTTGAATTGGGAGAAGTGCCACTTTATGGTTAATGAAGGTATTGTCTTGGGACATAAAATTTCTGAAAGAGGTATTGAGGTGGATAAAGCTAAAGTTGATGCAATTGAGAAAATGCCATGCCCTAAAGATATCAAGGGTATTTGTAGTTTCCTCGGTCATGCTGGTTTCTATAGGAGGTTTATTAAAGACTTCTCTAAAATTTCTAGGCCTCTTACAAATCTTTTACAAAAGGATGTTCCATTTGTTTTTTATGATGATTGTGTAGAAGCCTTTGAAACACTTAAGAAAGCCTTGATTTCTGCACCTATTGTTCAACCACCTGATTGGAACTTGCCTTTTGAAATTATGTGTGATGCTAGTGATTATGTTGTTGGTGTTGTTCTAGGACAAAGAGTCGATAAGAAATTAAATGTTATTCATTATGCTAGTAAAACTCTGGATAGTGCTCAACGAAATTATGCTACTACTGAAAAGGAATTCTTAGCAGTGGTGTTTGCTTGTGATAAATTTAGATCTTATATTGTTGATTCTAAAGTGACTGTTCACACCGATCATGCTGCTATAAAATATCTTATGGAAAAGAAGGATGCTAAACCTAGACTCATTAGGTGGGTTCTTTTGCTACAAGAATTTGATTTACATATCACTGATAGAAAGGGAGCTGAGAACCCTGTGGCTGATAACTTGTCTAGGTTAGAAAATATTCTTGATAACCCACAACCTATTAATGATAGTTTTCCTGATGAACAATTAGCTGCAATAAATGTTTCTCATAACACTCCTTGGTATGCTGACTATGCCAATTATATTGTTGCTAAATATATACCACCTAGCTTCACATACCAACAAAAGAAAAAGTTCTTCTATGATTTAAGACATTACTTTTGGGATGACCCACATCTTTATAAAGAAGGAGTAGATGGTATTATTAGACGTTGTGTACCTGAGCATGAACAGGGACAAATCCTACGGAAATGTCACTCCGAAGCTTATGGAGGACATCATGCGGGAGATAGAACTACTCACAAGGTATTGCAATCTGGTTTTTATTGGCCTACTCTCTTCAAGGATGCAAGTAAGTTTGTTTTATCTTGTGATGAATGTCAAAGAATTGGTAATATTGGTATGCATCAGGAAATGCCTATGAATTATTCTCTTGATGTTGAACCATTTGATGTTTGGGGATTTGATTACATGGGACCTTTTCCTTCCTCTAATGGGTATACACATATTTTGGTTGCTGTTGATTATGCTACTAAGTGGGTAGAAGCTATTCCAACTAGTAGTGTTGATCACAACACCTCTATTAAAATGCTTAAGGAAGTCATTTTCCCAAGGTTTGGAGTCCCTAGATATTTAATGACTGATGGTGGTTCACATTTTATTCATGGTGCTTTCCGTAAAATGCTTGCTAAATATGATGTTAACCATAGAATTGCATCACCTTATCATCCTCAGTCTAGTGGTCAAGTTGAACTTAGCAATAGAGAAATAAAATTAATATTACAAAAAACTATATATAGGTCCCGAAAGAATTGGTCTAAGAAGTTAGATGATGCACTTTGGGCTTATAGAACAGCATATAAAAATCCTATGGGTATGTCTCCGTATAAAATGGTTTATGGAAAAGCTTGTCATTTGCCTCTTGAGTTAGAACATAAAGCATATTGGGCAACTAAAGAACTCAACTATGATTTCAAACTTGCCGGTGAAAAGAGGTTATTTGATATTAGCTCACTAGATGAATGGAGAACCCAAGCCTATGAAAGTGCCAAGTTATTTAAAGAAAAAGTTAAAAGATGGCATGACAAAAGAATCCAAAAGCGTGAGTTCAAAGTTGGAGAATATGTTCTTTTGTACAACTCTTGTTTCAGATTCTTTGCAGGAAAACTCCTCTCCAAATGGGAAGGACCTTATGTTATCGAGGAGGTTTATCGATCTGGAGCCATCAAGATAAATAATGCCGAAGGTACTAACCTGAAGGTTGTCAATGGGCAAAGAATAAAACATTATATCTCAGGTACGCCCATTAACATTGAAAGCAATATTATCCAAACCATGGCACCGGAAGAACACATAAAGGAAACCTTCCGGAACACTCCAGAATCATGAAAAAAAAAGAGGTACATGATACGGTAAGTAAACGGACTCCAAAAAATCCGAAAAAATATTTTCTGTCTGTTTTGGAATATAACAAAAATTAGGAAAATAAGAAACAACCAGGAAGGCACCCCTGGTGGGCACAAGACACCAGGGCACGCCTGGCCTGCCAGGCGCGCCCAGGTGGGTTGTGCCCACCTCGGGTACCTTCCGGACTCCGTTTTTCTTCCGTTTGCTTGTTTCCCAAGACAAAAAATCTTTATATACCCCCCGAACCTATTGACCACCGTGTCGTGGAGAAATCTTCTGTTTTCTTTTCTTGCTGTTTTCGGTCAGATCTGTTAAGCCAGGCATCATGTCTTCCCCCTCTTCCAACAATGGAGAAGACGATGCAGGGTTGCTGCAGGAGGAGCTAGAGGGGGAGGGAGTTCAGGAGGTTGCCATGGAGGTTGCCATGGAGGAAGATGAAGGGAATTCCCTTGGAGTTCACCCTCCGGCTTCCGAGAGAGGCACACTAGCTGGTATCTCTACTCGTCCTAATCCTCATCAAGCCATAAGATCATCAAACAATCAAGAGAGCTCTGAAGTGCAAGAAGAACTCCCTCCAAGGAGGCCTTTACACAGGTTACATCGTAACAATTTTCACAATTTAATTCACAATTATGGGTTCGAAAATACTCCCCGTGTGCACATACCGTCCAATTGGGACATATCTAGTCCAAGAGAAAGTGATGCAGGAACAAGTTCTTGGGGGCCGGAGAATAAACATATTATGGCTGAAGTGGAGAAAAACACTGAGTTGCTTTGTAAAGCCCTCCACGAGATTCAAGGCTTGAAGGATGCACTCATGGATATATTGGGAGTTATTTCATCACCACCACCTCCTTCTTCATCACCAAAAGGAAATTGAGTAATCAGGTATGGGCACTCCCCTGGGCTTGTGACAAGCTTGGGGGAGGTGCCCCAGTATCGCATCACCTCCACTATCTTTTGCCTTTACTTATCTTAGTTTGATCCATAGTTATCTTTTGCTTTAGATGAATAAAAGTTTAGTTCGATCCTTTCTTTTCGAGTGTTTGCTTAGTGATCTATCTTTGTAATCGTGTGCGAGATATATAATAAAGTTTAATTTGAGTTTTGTTTTCTTTACTTTCATGTTCAATAAAAAGAAAGGAAATAAATGAAAAAGATCATATGCTAATTTTATGGTAAGTAATGACATCACATAAGGAAGAGTATAAGTAGAAAATTTTATTGGAGATTGACAAACATAGCATTGGTAAATGATGCAATTCATGAAAGAATTAATAAGGGAAGAGAAGATTCACATGCAAATATACTATCTTGGACATCTTTTGTGATTGTGAGCCCCCATCAAAATATTATATGCCAAAATTGTTGACGTTGGACAAGGAAGACAATGTAAAGATTCATGTTTGTTCATATTCACATAAAAGTTATATTGTCATAGATCCTTTAACATGTGGTTCTTGCCCCCATCTTTGCTAGCCAAAAAATTCCGCACTAAGTAGAGATACTACTTGTGCATCCAAAAACCTTTAAACCCAAATCTTATTTTGAGAGTCCACCATACCTACCTATGGATTGAGTAAGATCCTTCAAGTAAGTTGTCATCGGTGCAAAAAGGCAATAAAAATTGCTTCTAAAAGTGTTGGATCATTTAGTGTATGAGAAAATTGAGCGTTGTACGAACTTGTGATGGCAAAGAATAAAAGCGACAGACTGCATAATAAAGGTTGCTATCATAATGTGGCACCCCGGCTCAAAGTAAATCGGAACGCCCCGTATTCCAGCCCAAGGACAAGTCTTCTGGAATACGACACTGTTGGCATAGAACAAATCAGCTCTTTATTACAATGAATATGGTTACAAAGGGTACATGGATTACATCGGCCCGGCGACACTACGCCTGCCCGGGGGTAGCTCTATGCTAACAGCGAAGTAACTCTCTCGGCAGCGGAACAGCGACGATGGTGATGGACTCCACTCCGCAGGGACTCTGGCTAGAACGCGTGTCCTAGATCGCAAACTCGAGATCCTCGACAAGCAAGCAATCACGGCATGACCTGCAAACTGGCATGACACGCCAGGTGAGTACTTTGAATGTACTCGCAAGCTCACAGCAAACATCAGCATTAAGGCAAGACAACATCATAGCAAGATAGCTACTGAAGTAGATGCGGTAAGGTAGAGTATATCAAGTAGTTTAGTCTATACTCCGAATAACCTCAGGATCCAATCCGAACCTGTGCCAAGTCCATTCGTGTGGTCATCTGACCCCTCAACTCATAGCCATCCCATGGCTATCATATCATGTACCTGATACCAACTGTACCGCAAGACTGATAAACTTACTCTCTTTCAGGCAGTCTCACAACCCTCAGAATACTCATGATCCATCGAGTAACTTCTGATCTTACGATGAGTTCTTCCATCATTATCACTACTATGGTTGACCACCTAGTGAGGTCTGGACGGACTGTCCAATACCGTGGACATGGCTATTCGAATAGATTTTACACTCTGCAGAGGTTGCGCACTTTACCCACACCATGGAGCAGTGACCTCATGATCCCATTCGGGTGGACCAGCGTTGCTCCAACGAAACCTGCCTGACCCGTGACTCTCCCATCGTACCACCGGCAATCTCACTCCTCTGGAATCCTGCCCTGGGTGCCCCCTGTGTCACCGCGTGACACCTGCCACCGTCGTGGCCAAACTAAACTGTCCCAAACGGGGACCTGGATCCAAATAACTCAACTGGGCTCACAAGGTTATCGCCGCCTACCGGGCCTGGGTAGCGCGCACGCATAACCTTCCCTGTCGGGTGGTACCGGTGAAAGAGCACACGATCAGACCAAGTCAAGGCCACCCCGTACCGACAAATGTGGCTGCACGGATAAGTCCAGACAGGTGACTCAAGGTCAACCATGAAATATCTAAACCCCGAATAATATTTCTGTCATGGCTGACACTCCGACAACCAGTATACTTAAGCCACTGCTATTACTCATCTCCACGACTACCGGATAAATTCCAGAATAATCGTAGACAGTGATCTCAACATCATAGTATCAACAAGTGGGTAAGCTACTAGTCACTAATAATCCAGTATTCAACATGGTAGTCACCTATCCGAAAATTTACTCAAGTTTTGTATAATCCAATTCATTTCACAAATAACTCATATTTACTGTTAAAATAAATAGTTAAACTATGACATTGCAATGCGATGATGCAGATGAGAGTTGTGGCTTGCCTAGGGATGAAGGAATCATCGGGAAGGAGTGCGGAGAGTCCGCGGAGTTGACTGTTGGAAACAGTTCCCTCTCGGAGAGGCTGTTTACGGGCAAGGGCAAAATGGGCATTTTCACAGTGGGACCACATAGTGAAAATGATACCAATACGATGGGCTCGACGAGACGAAGACGTGGGCTTTGGATTCACCTCGATCGGAGTTGCGGAGGAGAAGTTACAGCCCGACGAAGTTCAGGGACCAATCTATAAAAATAACTCTACAAACAGGCCCCTGGAGGAGAAAAACAGAAAGCGCCTTTCCGAGAATACGCTTCCCTGCGGGGGAAACGTAAGTTGGCCCGAAGGAGCAGCTGAGTACGCTTTCGCTATTAGAAAACGTAGTTTCTGGAAAGCCGTTTCCACTAAACTGCGCGGGCCCGGGGTTTGGTGGATGATAGGTGGGGTCTGCGGGGTCCACGGCTGGTTCAACTCCTTCTTCTCCTTCCTTCGTCGACTCCCCGTGGAACAGAGGAGGCTCGTGCCCGCCGGTGCTCGTCCTGGCAGCTCCGGCCACCTCCAGCAGAGCTTGGACCACCGGAGTGACCGGGACGGCGAGGCGCACCCGCCTGCCTGCTCCACGCACGTCAGAGAGCTCGGGGACAACCGGGACTGCTGCAGCGGCGGAACCGCAGTGACGGTCGTTGCCGAGGGGCATGACACAAGCTTGGAGAGGAAGGGAAGGGGCGCGGGGATAGATTGCGGTGGCTAGTGGAGGTTCTGGGTAGTGGTAGAGTGGAGAGGGAGGGCTCTGTTCGCTCGAATTTGAGCGGGCAGGGGCGGCGGCCATGGCGACGGGAGAGGGCTTTGGTGAGCTAGGAGAATGGGGGAGAGGTGGGTGAGATGCGGGAGACCTCGAGGCAGCTATATATAGCAGCGGCGAAGACTCTGGAGCGAGCTAGCTGGCGAGGGGAGGCCTGTGGGCACGTGGTGCTGCGGCCGCGTCCCAACAATGGCTCAACCGCGTCGGCACAACCGGCAAGAGCTAGGAGACGGAGGGGAGAAGGGTCTAGAGGGCACACGCGTGCGGCGGGGAGCTCTCTGGCGCTCGCGGACAAGCTGGGGCTGGCCGGAGGTGGCTTCCCGAAGGGACCAGTGCCCAGAGTGTTGTGGCTGCCGACTAGAGTCGTGGTCACCACCGGCACCACGAGTCCGCGGCACCCATACACTGCCAGACCTTGTCAAAGCGATGTATCAAAGGTTGGTAAGTGCCAAAACGCAATGGAACAAGCACAGTGGTCAAGGATATGACTAGAGCCTGCTGGCAACCACAGGAACAGCATGGTATTTGAAATGATATGAGAGAGATTGAGCAGGGGATAGACTCTGTTTTTGGCTGAGGGTGATCACATGCTAGGGTGATCATCTCTGCAAATTTGCAGCTCATTTGGATGAAGATAACTAGCACTTGCAGTTCAATGGGCTCTACTGGACAGAAATGCAAAGTATGAAGTGGCACTCACATACTTGCTTGGTTTGAGCTGAAATTTGGAGGAGATGAATTATTTGGTCACATGAGGACACTGTATAAATTTCATACCATTTGGATAAACCAAAATAGTACTTCCTTCACAGCTGTCCTCTCTGACCAGAAACTTAGAGAAATTATAGGGAATTATTGGGAATATTAAATGAGAACAAATTTTGTGGAGATAGGTTATATGGATATGAGAATGCTCTGGTAAATTTTCAGCAATTATGGAGCAATATAAAATATAGTTGCTTCACAATGTGAAAATCTGACCAGAAACCAAGATTTAATGCTGTGGTCACATAGATAATTGGATAGGGTTGAAACTTGGTGGAGAGTCATGATTTAAGCATATGAATATGCTTGCAAAATTTCAACTCATTTGGATATGCCTAGCTTGCACTTCCTTCACAAGGTCCCTGTTTGAAAAGAAACTTTGAAAAATTGCTCAGGAATATTCACTAGGCAAATGAAGTTGAAAGTTGGCATGTGGCAATGATATGGATAGGAAAGAGTGCACAAAAAGTTTGAGAGCAAGCAAGCAAAGGTAATGGGTACTTGCTTCACAACCAGCCAGCTGGGGCAGAATCAGAAATGGAATATTGGTGGAATATTTTTGAACATGTCAAGGACGGATTTGACATATTTGTGGAAGATCTATCCCAAACAATTTATGAGAATTATTTGGGAATTTTGAGAATGATGGAAAGGTGGGTTGCTTCACAACTCAGGGCAGACAGGGTTATTCCTTTAATAGAAAAAGGAATATTCCCAAGAAAAAGAATATGGAGATTGGTCCACGATGGAAATGGCAAGGTCTTGGGATGGTTTTGAGGTTGGCAAGCCACTTGGGAAGAGGAATCAAGGGTGATCCCTCCAGATTGCAAGACTACTAAGCCACAAAAAGCGAATCCGGACCAAAATAAAAACAAAAAGAAAATGGGCAAAATCCAGGGTGTTACACATAAGGGGCAATATAACATGACGTTCTTTGAAAAATTAATGCTGTGGTCACATAGTTAATTGTATAGGGTTGAAACTTGGTGGAGAGTCATGATTTAATCATATGAATATGCTTAAAAAATTTCAACTCATTTGGATATGCCTAGCTTGCACTTCCTTCACAAGGTCCCTGTTTGAACAGAAACTTTGAAAAATTGCTCAGGAATATTCACTAGGCAAATGAAGTTGAAATTTGGCATGTGGCAATTATATGGATAGAAAAGAGTGCACAAAAAGTTTTAGAGCAAGCAAGCAAATGTAATGGGTACTTGCTTCACAACCTGCCAGCTGGGGCAGAATCAGAAAAGGAATATTGGTGGAATATTTTTGAACATGTCAAGGAAGGATTTGACATATTTGTGGAAGATCTATCCCAAACAATTTATGAGAATTATTTGGGAATTTTGAGAATGATGGAAAGGTGGGTTGCTTCACAACTCAGGGCAGACAGGGTTATTCCTTTAATAGAAAAAGGAATATTCCCAAGAAAAAGAATATTGAGATTGGTCCACGATAGAAATGGCAAGGTCTTGGGATGGTTTTGAGGTTGGCAAGCCACTTGGGAAGAGGAATCAAGGGTGATCCCTCCAGATTGCAAGACTACTAAGCCACAAAAAGCGAATCCGGACCAAAATAAAAAGAAAAAGAAAATGGGCAAAATCCAGGGTGTTACAAACCTACCCCCCTTAAAGAAATCTCGTCCTCGAGATTTGGTTGCTCAGGGATCAAGCATGAATATTCCCACTTGAGGAAACCGTTTCCAACTCGGGTTTCTTTTTTTATCTTTGTATAATGCTCCCACTGAGTTTCATATGACTGACTGCCTTGCTCCGGGGTGGTTTGCTTCACTGGACCCTTTTTCTGGCAAATCTTACCTCATATGTTACTCTGACTCCAATCCTTTTATGTCTGCTATCTTGTCTGTGGCAATAAGTTATCCGTACCGAACTATGTGCCCTGCTCGTAAGTCCGAGGGTGGTTCCTCATGGACGTGTCGTGACGAGGTCCAATACGAACGACCATTCACTGAGTTGTGAACAGATTCTCTTGGTGGGCACGAAATCTTTTACTCATTGCATTGGGTGACTTCAAATGGTTGTGTGTCCTCCTGGTTCAAAATAGTACTGTGAATCGTACTATTCTCCTGGCGGAATCCGACTTCTCGCACGGATTGTTGAGTCATCTTGGATATCTTCAGTGTCTAAGGTACAAGGCTCCTACCAAATATTTGACTGTCACCCGTCGTGACCAGCATAAAGGTGTACGGTGATATTATCCATAGACTTGACTGACAGCGGTCCTGGCAGCAGAATCTTGTTCACGGCAGGTTAGTTTTTTTAACTAATTCCTATCTGTGAGGACACATGCTTCGAGACTGTTGTTCATCCTTCTGATTACTCAGTCTATCGGTATCTCTGTATGGATGGTAGGCCGTGTAATGCTTTAACATGGTTGCTGAATTTGAACTGCTGAGTTAATCTTTCAGCTGACCTGACCAGCTTGGTTGCCCTCTTCTGACAATTCTGAGCATATCTGGTTGGCTGGGCGGGTTGTCTCGATATGGGGTCCTTGCAAATGGAATAGACCCCATGGGTGTGCATCCATGGTGACTGGTACCGAGCCAGACTGTCCAGAGTATTTGTACCATTACCATACCTGTATGGACAACCTTGCTCTTTCATTATAGTTCTCTTTGCCTGAATCCTTTGCTGAAAGAACTTGGCCTTATGTGTTCTTGATTCTCCGTGTGACCATAGGTGTTATCAGGTGCAATATTCCGACAGGCATATTACTTTACAAGTTGTAGCTGTAGGGTAACGATCGTCTGAACCCTTGAATAAAACCGGCAAATAAACTAGTAGCCACCAGAACGGTCTTTACAACTCAGATCTTGGGACATTACTGGAGTAACTCAACCCTGACTCAAGACGGCTGAAAAGCAGCTCAGAACATGAGACGGTGTTGATAAGAAGAAAGTAGCAACTCCCTAAGACGGCCGAAAAAAAACAGCCCAGAACATAGGGTCATTGCTACGAAGAGAAATTCAACAGCTGCCCGAGACGGCCGAAAAGCAGCTCAGAACACGGGCCAGTTGTTGACAAGAGAAATAAAAGTCGGCATCCACCCCGGACGGCCGAAAACAGCTCAGAACATAGGCGTGGTACGGTTACCAAAGAAAGACGGGCAAGGGTTCATCCACGTCCCATACAGCTCACTATTATGCATACAGGTATGAGCATAATAATTTGAACATACCGGAATAACACAATGCAATGCTATAGGGCATATATCAGATGGTCAGCTTGCTCCATAGGTTGTTGGTCATCACACTGTAGTGTATAACTGACGTTCTGTTCTTCTTACATAGCTCATGCAATAGTCAGATCCTCACCGGGCTGGCATCATTGTATGAGTAACCCATATGACCTTGGCAGCATGTCCACCATATCTATGGAACATGTGTAGCTGGCCACTTGATTCCTGAGGCAAGCTTGTGTCCTGACTGATTTTTTCCTTTGGACCAACTGTTGCGGATCTGACCCTGGGGATGCATTGTCATATGCTGCTAACTGTCGATAGATTAGCTTGTACTGGTGAGGATGTGATGCCTTACTGGCGAAGGTTGCTTAGCTTGTGTTGGAAGCCATCGGGGTATCTTACTGAGGAAACCTGAGTACCTTGCATCGGAAGATATCCATGTGTCGTATCGAGGAAGACATAGGAGTCCTTGCATCATACGCTTCTCAGGTAGCTTGTAGGGAAAGTCTGGGTTGCTTACATCTGAAGCTTCTCTTTATTACATGCGGACTGAGTTTATATATCCCTTGATATTACTGTTGTCGGTTACTTGTTGTATATGACAGGGTATTCGGCTATCCTTCTTGCTGAACACCACATTCATAACACATTCTGGCTTGATTCCAAGACATAGCAGGGTTCAAATTGTACTCATAGCAGACTCAAACCTTGTATATATGAATCATACCTTTGGCACGGAATTCACTGTTGATCATGCACACATCTTTGCCTTCTTGCTGATGCGATCATCACTGCTGTGAAAGTTGCACTTTGAGGTATAGTTGATGCTGATAATCCATCCGGCCAAGATATCATTTATATTCAGGCCCGATATTCCCGATACAACAGAGTCTGCTGAAAATCCCATATTGCTGAGCTGGGCTTCCAAATGTCTGTCTCTTCACTGACTCTTTGGTTCAGGGTCGGTGAGCAACTTCCTTAAGGGGAAAATAAGGTAACACCAAGGGCCCAAATACAGAAGCAAAAGAAATGACTAAACAAAAGCACACAAAGTAGCAAGATCACACACACAAGCAATATCAAATTCTACAGCTATTCATAGCAATAATATGCATTCCTACTTAAGCACACAAATTCTCGCAAGAACCCTGGTACTACGGTCTAACATGCTGTGGCGATGTGCACGAAAGTGAATCAATGTGTGGAAGAAAATTGGTGTAAACAAGGCCACACCAAATACGGGCTTAACACGGATGGAACCGGTGGCGAGGACGAACTTAGAGATCGGGGGTCAGAACACAGAAGTTACGACCATATCATCATCAAGCGTATGAAAGAAAACCGTACACGTCCAAAGAATAGGTGGTGGAATGAGATAGTAGTGGAGAGAAAGGCTTACATGCATTGCCCTTTTCTGATAACAAGGATCAGTAAGGGTTGCTGAAGCGGCTAGAGGAATAGCACGATCCGGGATAGAACTTGTCTATCACCGAAATGATAGGGGTAGCTGAAGAGAATATATTGGTGTGGTACCGGTGCATCAATCCGACAAGGAATCGACACCACCAAGCACCTTGGCATCACTCCACTGGGACGAAGATGACACCACACCAAGGAACAAATATGCAAACTGGAGAGCGCAGGTAGTGAATCGAAACCAATGCCACCTACACTCGCCAAATCCATCGTTAGTGATAAAATATCTAGTCTATATGCATGCTATGCACAAACAAATGCAACAAACAAGTGCAGCAAACCAACTGGATCCTATACTACCGGTTACTAACGTTCGTACCTAGACCACATGTCCTATAGCCAGACCTGCTCTGATGACAACTTCTGTGGCACCCCGGCTCAGAGTAAACCAGAACGCCCCGTATTCCAGCCCAAGGACAAGTCTTCTGGAATACGGCACTGTTGGCATAGAACAAATCAGCTCTTTATTACAATGAATATGGTTACAAAGGGTACATGGATTACATCGGCACGGCGACACTACGCCTGCCCGGGGGTAGCTCTATGCTAACAGCGAAGTAACTCTCTCGGCAGCAGAACAGCGACGACGGTGATGGACACCACTCCGCAGGGACTCTGGCTAGAACGCGTGTCCTAGATTGCAAACTCGAGATCCTGGACAAGCAAGCAATCACGGCATGACCTGCAAACTGGCATGACACGCCAGGTGAGTACTTTGAATGTACTCGCAAGCTCACAGCAAACATCAGCATTAAGGCAAGACAACATCATAGCAAGATAGCTACTGAAGTAGATGCAGTAAGGTAGAGTATATCAAGTAGTTTAGTCTATACTCCGAATAACCTCAGGATCCAATCCGAACCTGTGCCAAGTCCATTCGTGTGGTCATCTGACCCCTCAACTCATAGCCATCCCATGGCTATCATATCATGTACCTGATACCAACTGTACCACAAGACTGATAAACTTACTCTCTTTCGGGCTGTCTCACAACCCTCAGAATACTCATGATCCATCGAGTAACTTCTGATCTTACGATGAGTTCTTCCATCATTATCACTACTATGGTTGACCACCTAGTGAGGTCTGGACGGACTGTCCAATACCGTGGACACGGCTATTCGAATAGATTTTACACTTTGCAGAGGTTGCGCACTTTACCCACACCATGGAGCACTGACCTCGTGATCCCATTCGGGTGGACCAGTGTTGCTCCAATGAAACCTGCCTGACCCATGACTCTCCCATCATACCACCGGCAATCTCACTCCTCCGGAGTCCTGCCCTGGGTGCCCCCTGTGTCACCGCGTGACACCTGCCAATGTCGTCGCCAAACTAAACTGTCCCAAACGGGGACCTGGATCCAAATAACTCAACTGGGCTCACAAGGTTATCGCCGCCTACCGGGCCAGGGTAGCGCGCACGCATAACCTTCCCTGTCGGGCGGTACCGGTGAAAGAGCATGCGATCAGACCAAGTCAAGGCCGTCCCATACCTGCAAATGTGGCTGCACGGATAAGTCCGGACAGGTGACTCAAGGTCAACCATGAAATATCTAATCCCCGAATAATATTTCTGTCATGGCTGACACTCTGACAACCAGTATACTTAAGCCACTACTATTACTCATCTCCACGACTACCGGATAAATTCCAAAATAACCGTAGACAGTGATCTCAACATCATAGTATCAACAAGTGGGTAAGCTACTAATCACTAATAATCCGGTATTCAACATGGTAGTCACCTATCCGAAAATTTACTCAAGTTTGGTATAATCCAATTCATTTCACAAATAACTCATATTTGCTGTTAAAATAAATAGTTAAACTATGACATTGCAATGCGATGATGCAGATGAGAGTTGTGGCTTGCCTGGGGATGAAGGAATCATCGGGAAGGAGTGCGGAGAGTCCGCGGAGTTGACTGTTGGAAGCAGTTCCCTCTCGGAGAGGCTGTTTATGGGCAAGGGCAAAATGGTCATTTTCATAGTGGGACCACATAATGAAAATGATACCAATACGATGGGCTCAATGAGATGAAGACGTGGGCTTTGGATTCACCTCGATCGGAGTTGCAGAGGAGAAGTTACAGCCCGACGAAGTTCAGGGACCAATCTATAAAAATAACTCTACAAACAGGCCCCTGGAGGAGAAAAACAGAAAGCGCCTTTCCGAGAATACGCTTCCCTGCGGGGGAAACGTAAGTTGGCCCAAAGTAGCAGCTGAGTACGCTTTCGCTATTAGAAAACATAGTTTCTGGAAAGCCGTTTCCACTAAACTGCGCGGGCCCGGGGTTTGGTGGATGACAGGTGGGGTCTGCGGGGTCCACGGCTGGTTCAACTCCTTCTTCTCCTTCCTCCGTCGACTCCCCGTGGAATAGAGGAGGCTCGTGCCTGCCGGTGATCGTCCTGGTAGCTCCGGCCACCTCCGGTAGAGCTTGGACCACCGAAGTGACCGGGACGGCGAGGCGCACCCGCCTGCCTGCTCCACGCACGTCAGAGAGCTCGGGGACAAGCGGGACTGCTGCAGCGGCTGAACGGCCGCGACGGTCGTTGTTGAGGGGCACGACACAAGCTTGGAGAGGAAGGGAGGGGGCGCGGGGATAGATTGCGGTGGCTAGTGGAGGTTCAGGGTAGCGGTAGAGTGGAGAGGGAGGGCTCTGTTCGCTCGAATTTGAGCGGGCAGGGGCGGCGGCCATGGCGATGGGAGAGGGCTTTGGTGAGCTAGGAGAGCGGGGGAGAGGTGGGTGAGATGCGGGAGACCTCGAGGCAGCTATATATAGCCGCGGCGAAGACTCTGGAGCGAGCTAGCTGGCGAGGGAGGCCTATGGGCACGCGGTGCCGCGGCCACGTCCCAACAGTGGCTCGACCGCGTCGGCACAGCCGGCCAGAGCTAGGAGACGGAGGGGAGAAGGGTCTAGAGGGAACACGCGTGCGGCGGGGAGCTCTCCGGCGCTCGCGGACAAGCTGGGGCTGGCCGGAGGTGGCTTCCCGAAGGGACCAGTGCCCAGAGTGCTGTGGCTGCTGACTAGAGTCGTGGTCACCACCGGCACCACGCGTCCACGGCACCCATACACTGCCAGACGTTGTCAAAGCGATGTATCAGAGGTTGGTAAGTGCCAAAACGCAATGGAACAAGCACAGTGGTCAAGGATATGACTAGAGCCTGCTGGCAACCACAGGAACAGCAAGGTATTTGAAATGATATGAGAGAGATTGAGTAGGGGATAGACTCTGGTTTTTGGCTGAGGGTGATCACATGCTAGGGTGATCATCTCTGCAAATTTGCAGCTCATTTGGATGAAGATAACTAGCACTTGCAGTTCAATGGGCTCTACTGGACAGAAATGCAAAGTATGAAGTTGCACTCACATACTTGCTTGATTTGAGCTGAAATTTGGAGGAGATGAATTATTTGGTCACATGAGGACACTGTATAAATTTCATACCATTTGGATAAACCAAAATGGTACTTCCTTCACAGCTGTCCTCTCTGACCAAAAACTTAGAGAAATTATAGGGAATTATTGGGAAGATGAAATGAGACCAAATTTTGTGGAGATAGGTTATATGGATATGAGAATGCTCTGGTAAATTTTCAGCAATTATGGAGCACTATAAAATATAGTTGCTTCACAATGTGAAAATCTGACTAGAAACCAAGATTTAATGCTGTGGTCACATAGATAATTGGATAGGGTTGAAACTTATTGGAGAGTCATGATTTAAGCATATGAATATGCTTGCAAAATTTCAACTCATTTGGATATGCCTAGCTTGCACTTCCTTCACAAGGTCCCTGTTTGAAAAGAAACTTTGAAAAATTGCTCAGGAATATTCACTAGGCAAATGAAGTTGAAAGTTGCATGTGGCAATGATATGGATAGGAAAGAGAGCACAAAAAGTTTTAGAGCAAGCAAGCAAATGTAATGGGTACTTGCTTCACAACCAGCCAGCTGGGGCAGAATCAGAAAAGGAATATTGGTGGAATATTTTTGAACATGTCAAGGAAGGATTTGACATATTTGTGGAAGATCTATCCCAAACAATTTATGAGAATTATTTGGGAATTTTGAGAATGATGGAAAGGTGGGTTGCTTCACAACTCAGGGCAGATAGGGTTATTCCTTTAATAGAAAAAGGAATATTCCCAAGAAAAAGAATATGGAGATTGGTCCACGATGGAAATGGCAAGGTCTTGGGATGGTTTTGAGGTTGGCAAGCCACTTGGGAAGAGGAATCAAGGGTGATCCCTCCAGATTGCAAGACTACTAAGCCACAAAAAGCGAATCCGGACCAAAATAAAAAGAAAAAGAAAATGGGCAAAATCCAGGGTGTTACACATAAGGGGCAATATAACATGACGTTCTTTTGCATTAAGGGATTGAGCATACAAACAAAAAGCGCATGGCAACCTTTGCTTCCCCCTGCGAAGGGCCTATCTTTTACTTTTATGTATTTACTTTTATGCAAGAGTCAAAGTTCTTCTCTTTATTCCTTTTTATTTTCTCTTTTGGCAAGCATCATGTGGTGAGGAAAGATCTAGGCACATATATCCAGTTGGATATGAGTAGCATGAGTTATTATTGTTGACATCACCCTCAAGGTGAGTATGTTGGGAGGCGAAACTATAAGCCCCTATCTTTCTATGTGTCTGGTTGAAACGTTTTGCTCATGTGTATGCGGTTAGTGTTAGCAATCATAGAAGACTATATGATGGTTGAGTATGTGGACTTGCCAAAAAAGGCTCCGATATGTGACCCGTCCTGAAAAGATGATGAATTTTAGTTGCAAAGTTGACTGAGAACAGAGTTTGTTGGTTTTCAATACAGTTTATGCTTTATACTTCGATGTTGTGATGAATTGTTACTTGTTCATGAGAAGTTATATGATAAAAGTTCTATGATAAAGTTTTATACTCCCTCCGTTCACTTTTGTAAGGCGTTTTAAACATTTAAGACAACACCTAAATTAGTTCAATTTCAGCTGTCTTAAACGACTTACAAAAGTGAACAGAGGAATATTAAAGTTTGTTGTTGTTATAATAATATACATGATGCTTCTATGTCCATATTTTATTTTTATCGACACCTCTCTCTCTAAGCATGTGGACATGTTTTTCGATTTCAGTTTTCGCTTGAGGACAAGCGAGGTCTAAGCTTGGGGGAGTTGATACGTCCATTTTGCATCATTTTTTCCTACTGTTATTTATGATGTTTTTATGCATAATAATGCTTTTTGGAGTAATTCTAATGCCTTTTCTCTCATAATGTGCAAGGTTCACACAAAGAGGGAGAATTCCGGTAGCTGGAAATCTGGACCTAAAAAAGCTACGTCAGGCTACCTATTCTGCACAACTCCAAATGAGCTGAAACTTCATGAGGAATTTTTATGGAATAAATAAGAATTATTGGAGCAAATAACTACCAGAGAGGGCCCACCAGGTCGGCACAACCCACCTGGGCGCGCCAGGGAGCCCAGGCGCGCCCTGGTGGGTTGTGCCCTCCTCGGCCCACCTCTGGTGCCCCTCTTCTGGTATATAAGTCATTTTGACCTAGAAAAAATAAGAAGAGGACTTTCGGGACGAAGCGCCGCCGTCTCGAGGCGGAACTTGGGCAGGAGAACTTTTGCCCTCCGGCGGAGCGATTCCGCCGGGGGAACTTCCCTCCCGGAGAGGGATATCATCATCATCACCAACAACTCTCCCATCTTGGGGAGGGCAATCTCTATCAACATCTTCAACAGCACCATCTCCTCTCAAACCCTAGTTCATCTCTTGTGTTCAATCTTTGTACCGGAACTATAGATTGGTACTTGTGGGTGACTAGTACGTAGTGTTGATTACATCTTGTAGTTGATTACTATATGGTTTATTTGGTGGAAGATTATATGTTCAGATCCATTATGCTATTTAATACCCCTCTAATCTTGAGCATGATTATCATTTGTGAGTAGTTACTTTGTTCTTGAGGTCACGGGAGAAATCTTGTTGCAAGTAATCATGTGAACTTGATATGTGTTCGATATTTTGATGATATGTATGTTGTGATTCCCTTAGTGGTGTCATGTGAACGTCGACTACATGACACTTCACCATATTTGGGCCTAAGGGAATGCATTGTGGAGTAGTTATTAGATGATGGGTTGCGAGAGTGACAGAAGCTTAAACCCTAGTTTATGCGCTATTCCGTAAGTGACTGATTTGGATCCAAAAGTTTAATGCTATGGTTAGATTTATTCTTAATACTTTTCTCGTAGTTGTGGATGCTTGCGAGGGGGTTAATCATAAGTAGGAGGTTTGTTCAAGTAAGAACAACACCTAAGCACCGGTCCACCCACATATCAAATTATCAAAGTAGCGAACACAAATCAAACCAACATGATGAAAGTGACTAGATGAAATTCCCGTGTACCCTCAAGAACGCTTTGCTTATCATAAGAGACCGTTTTGGCCTGTCCTTTGCCTCAAAAGGATTGGGCTACCTTGCTGCACTTTTGTTACCATTACCATTACTTGCTCGTTACAAATTATCTTGCTACCAAACTACTCGTTACTTATAATTTCAGTGCTTGCAGACATTACCTTGCTGAAAACCGCTTGTCATTTCCTTCTGCTCCTCGTTGGGTTCGACACTCTTACTTATCGAAAGGACTACGATTGATCCCCTATACTTGTGGGTCATCACCAACTATTGCTTCTACAACTATTGCTAACGCATAGCAATAAAGTAAAGCAATTACATGGCGTTTGCATTTCATACAATAAAGAGACAACCATAAGGCTCCTGCCGGTTGCCGATAAATTACAAAACATGATCATCTCATACAATAACGTATATCACATCATGTCTTGACCATATCACATCACAACATGCCCTGCAAAAACAAGTTAGACGTCCTCTACTTTGTTGTTGCAAGTTTTACGTGGCTGTTACGGGCTTCTAGCAAGAACCGTTCTTACCTACGCAAAAAACCACAAAGGTGATTCATCAAGTTTGCTATTTTAACCTTCTTCAAGGACCAACCACAGTCAAATTCGATTCAACTAAAGTAGGAGAAACAGACACCCACCAACCACCTTTTATGCAAAACTAGTTGCATGTCAGTCGGTGGAACCAGTCTCATGTGCGTGGACATGTAAGGTTGGTCCGGGCCGCTTCATCCCACAATACAGCCAATTTAAAATAAGACGTTCGTGGTAAGCAGTATGACTTTCACCGCCCACAACTCTTTGTGTTCTACTCATGCATATCATCTACGCATAGACCTGGCTCGGATGCCACTGTTGGGAAACGTTGCATGGAAAACAAAAAAAATTCTACGCACACACAAGATCTATCCATGTGATGCATAGTAACGATAGGGGAGAGTGTGTCTATGTACCCTTGTAGACTGTAAGCGGAAGCGTTTAGTAACGCGGTTGATGTAGTCGAACTTCTTCGCGCTCCAGCCGATCATGTACCGACCGTACGACACCTCCGCGTTCAGCACATGTTCAGCTCGATGATGTCCTCCGCCTTCTTGATCTAGCAAGACGGCGAGGTAGTGGATGAGTTCCGGCAGCATGACGGTGTGGTGAAGGTGATGGTGAAGCTATCTCCGCAGGGCTTCGCCTAAGCACTACGAAAATATGACCGAGGGTGTAAACTGTGGAGGGGGGCACCGCACACGGTTAAGACAATGTTGTGTGTTATGCTAGGTGCCCCCTCCCACATATATATAGGTGGGGTGGAGGGAGCAGCCAGGAGGCGCCCCCCTTCCTGATTTGGAGTGCGGGAGGAAGGAAGGAGGAGGTGCCCCCCCTTTCCTTTCTCTCCTGAGGAGGGAAAGGCAGGAGGGGCCACCCCTCCCCTTTCCTTCCCCTAGGGCCGGCTAGCCAAGGGAGGGGCGCGCCAGCGCCATAGTGGGCTGGTATGTCCCCTCCTTTGGCCCATAAGGCCCATACACTTGCCGGGGGTGCCCGGAACCCCTTCCGGTGAACCGATGAGTACCTGGTGCACTCCGAAACTATTCTGGTGTCCGAATACCATCGTCCTATATATCAACCTCTACCTCTCGACCATTTCAAGACTCCTCGTCATGTCCATGATCTCATCCGGGACTCCGAACAACATTCGGTCACCAAATCATATAACTCATATAACACTATATCGTCAATGAACGTTAAGCGTGCGGACCCTACGGGTTCGAGAACTATGTAGACATGACCGAGACACCTCTCCGGTCAATAACCAATAGAGGAACCTGGATGCCCATATTGGCTCCTACATATTCTATGAAGATCTTTATCGGTCGAACCGTTATGACAACATACGTTCCCTTTGTCCATCGGTATGTTACTTGCCCGAGATTCGATCGTCGGTATCTTCATAACTAGTTCAATCCCGTTACCGGCAAGTCTCTTTACTTGTTCCATAATACATCACCTCATAATTAACTCCTTAGTCATTTTATTGCAAGCTTATGATGTGTATTACCGAGAGGGCCCAAAGATACCTCTCCGATACTCGGAGTGACAAATCCTAATCTCGATCTATGCCAACTCAACAAATACCTTCGGAGATACCTGTAGAGCATCTTTATGATCACCCAGTTACGTTGTGACATTTTATAGCACACAAGGTATTCCTCCGGTATCCGGGAGTTGCATAATCTCATAGTCGAAGGAATATGTATTTGACATGAAGAAAGCAACAGCAATAAACTGAACGATCATTATGCTAAGCTAACGGATGGGTCTTGTCCATCACATCATTCCCCTAATGATGTGATCCCGTTATAAAATGACAACACATGTCTATGGTTAGGAAACCTTAACCATATTTGATCAACGAGCTAGTCTAGTAGAGGCTTACTAGGGACACGGTATTTGTTTATGTATTCACACATGTATTTAAGTTTCCGATCAATACAATTCTAGCATGAATAATAAACCTTTATCATGAATAAGGAAATATAAAATAACAACTTTATTATTGCCTCTAGGGCATATTTCCTTCAATAGGCTGGCCCCCCGGGGTTACAATGGTAATGTTACATGGGCGCGGGGCCGGGATGTCAGCGCCTGGGAGCCGGCGGTAGGGCCCGCCGGGTTGCCGGACCCGCCGGGTCCGCCGGGCACGGGTCTCGCCGTCAGCTCCGCACTGTGGCTTGTCTTATCTGACATCATGGAGTGGTTGACGCCGTGCGGCTACAGTGCCGCGTCGCCCGGTCGTCGTCTGCTTCGGTCATTAGTATGGGGAAGCACTGTAGCAATGCTTGCTCTGGTCAGTGTGGGTAGGTGGTGCACTGTAGTCACGCTTGCCTTGGTCAGCGGGGGTACGCCGCACACTGTGGCCACGCCCGCCCGTCTTGTAGGGAGTTGTCTTGTCGATGGAGGTTTGTCCAGTGACCACTCCCTTTGTAGTAGAAGCACTCAGTTTTAGGCTTGGGTCCAGCTTTGGGTTTCTTCCCGGGAGAAGCAACTTGCTTGCCATTCTTCTTGAAGTTCCCTTTCGTTCCCTTGGCCTTTTTCTTGAAACTAGTGGTCTTGTTAACCATCAACACTTGATGCTCCTTCTTGATTTCTACCTCCGCGGCCTTAAGCATTGCGAAGAGCTCAGGAATCGTTTTATTCATCCCTTGCATATTATTGTTCATCACGAAGCCTTTGTAGCTTGGTGGCAGTGATTGAAGAACTCTGTCAATAACACTATCAACTGGAAGATCAACATAAGCAAATTTATTCTCATGAATAGTAGTGGGAGCAAATTCAACAAAATAACTATCATGGGATTGGAAATTAAAATCATGATGACAAGTTTCATGGTTATCATTATTCTTTATAGCATACATGTCATCACCATAATCATCATAGATAGGAGGCATGCTTTCATCATAATAAATTTTCTCATCAAAACTTGGGGGACTAAAAATATCATCTTCATCAAACATAGCATCCCCAAGCTTATGGCTTTGCATATCATTAGCATCATGGATATTCAAAGAGTTCATACCAACAACATTGCAATCATACTCATCATTTATGCCAAACATTTTATTAAATTCTTCTTCTATCAATTGAGCACAATTTTCATTTCCATCATTTTCACGAAAGACATGATAATGATGAATAATATGAGACCACCTCAATTCTATTTTTTTGGTAGTTTTCTTTTTATAAACCAAACTAGTGATAAAACAAGAAACTAAAAGATTCGATTGCAAGATCTAAAGATAAACCTTCAAGCACTTACCTCCCCGGCAACAACGCCAGAAAAGAGCTTGATGTCTACTACACAACTTGTTCTTGTAGACTCGTGTTGGGCCTCCAAGCGCAGAGTTTTGTAGAACAGTAGCAAATTTCCCTCAAGTGGATGACCTAAGGTTTATTAATCCATAGGAGGCGTAGGATGAAGATGGTCTCTCTCAAACAACCCTGCAACCAAATAATAAAAAGTCTCTTGTGTCCCCAACACACCCAATACAATAGAAAATTGTATAGGTGCACTAGTTCAGCGAAGAGATGGTGATAAAAGTGTAATATGGATGGTAGAAATATATTTTTATAATCTGAATAAATAAAAACAGCAAGGTAGCAAGTGACAAAAGTGAGCACAAACGGTATTGGAATGCTTGAAAACAAGGCCTAGGGTCCGTACTTTCGCTAGTGCAATCTCTCAACAATGCTAATATAATTGGATCATATAACCATCCCTCAACGTGCGATGAAGAATCACTCCAAAGTTCCTATCTAGCGGAGAACATAAGAATAAATTGTTTGTAGGGTACGAAACCACCTCAAAGCTATTCTTTCCGATCGATCTATCCAAGAGTTCGTACTAAAATAACACCAAAGCAAATTCAGATTCGTAATGCTCAATCCAACACAAAGAACTTCATAGAGTGCCCCAAGATTTCTACCGGAGAAACAAAGACAAGAACGTGCATCAACCCCTATGCATAGATTACCCCAATGTCACCTCGGGAATCTGCGAGTTGAGTGCCAAAACATATATCAAGTGAATCAATATAATACCCCATTGTCACCATGGGTATTCGTATGCAAGACATATATCAAGTGCTCTCAAATCCATAAAAGTATTCAATCCGATAAAACGAAATCTCAAAGGGAAAACTCAATTCATCACAACAAGATAGAGAGGGGAAAACACCATATGATCCGACTATATTAACAAAGCCCGTGATACATCAAGATTGTGCATCTCAAGAACACGAGAGAGAGAGAGAGAGAGAGAGAGAGATTAAACACATAGCTACTGGTACAAACCCTCAGCCCCGAGGGTGGACTACTCCCTCCTCATCGTGGTGGTTGCCGGGATGATGAAGATGGCCACCAGTGATGATCTCCCCCTCCGGCAGGGTGCCGGAACGGGGTCTAGATTGGATCTCGTGGATACAGAGGCCTTGCGGCGGTGGAACTTCTGATCTAGGGCTACCCCGAGGGTTTTTGGAATATTTGGCAATTTATAGGGCGAAGATGTTGTGCGGGAGGCCACCGAGGTGGGCACAACCCACCGGGGCGCGCCTGGGGGCCCAGGCGCCCTGGTGAGTTGTGCCCCCCTCGGGGCACCCCCCAGGTGCTACTCTGGCCCATTGGATGTCTTCTGGTCCATAAAAAATCCACAAAAAGTTTCGTGGTGTTTGGACTCCGTTTCGTATTGATTTCCTGCGATGTAAAAAACAGCAACTGGCACTGGGCACTATGTCAATAGGTTAGTCCCAAAAAATGATATAAAGTTGCTATAAAATGATTGTAAAACATCCAAGAAAGATAATATAACAGCATGAATACTTCATAAATTATAGATACGTTGGAGACGTATCAGCATCCCCAAACTTAATTCCTACTCATCCTCGAGTAGGTAAATGATAAAAGAAATAATTTATGAAGTGTGAATGCTAGCAACGTGCATAAGTTTGATCAATGAAAATTTCAATCACTTTTTCTAGCATCATTACAGCAATTCTTTCTTATAAAACTTCTCATGTTAAAGTAGCAACCAATTCACATGTTAAGGTTCAAACAATGAATTCTCTTGAAACTCAACAACCTATGTTCTCAGTCACCAAACATTTGCAATTCAACTTATTCAACAGAGTCTAAGTAAGAGCTCCACATACTCAACCATCATATAGTCTTCTATGATTGCTAACACTCACCGCATACACATGAGCAAAACATTTCAACCGGACACATAGAAAGATAGGGGCTTATTATTTCGCCTCCCAACGTATTCACCTCAAGGGTGATGTCAACAATAATAACTCATGCCATCCATATCCAACTGGACATATGTGCCTAGATCTTTCCTCACCACATGATGCTTGCCAAAGGAGAAAATTAAAAGGAATAGAGAGAAAAACTTTGACTCTTGCATAAAAGTAAATACATAAAAGTAAAAGATAGGCCCTTCGCAGAGGGAAGCAGAGGTTGCCATGCGCTTACTTGTTTGTATGCTCAACCCCTTAGTGCAAAAGAACATCACGTTATATTGCCCCTTGTGATGGCAACCTTTATTATGCAGTCTGTCGCTTTTATTTCTTTACCATCACAAGTTCGTACAACGCTCAATTCTCTCTTACACTAAATGATCTTACACTTTTAGAAGCAATTTTTATTGCCTTATTGCACCGATGACAACTTACTTGAAGGATCTTACTCAATCCATAGGTAGGTATGGTGGACTCTTGAAAATAAGATTTGGGTTTAAGGGTTTTTGGATGCACAAGTAGTATCTCTACTTAGTGCAGAATTTTTGGCTAGCAAAGATGGGGGGCAAGCACCACATGTTGAAGGATCTATGACAATATAACTTCTATGTGAATATGAACAAACATAAATCATTACGTTGTCTTCCTTGTCCAACGTCAATAATTTTGGCATATAATATTTTGATGGGGGCTCACAATCACAAAAGATTTCCAAGATAGTGTATTTGCATGTGAAAGTTCTCTTCCTTATAGTAATCATTCATGAATTGCTTGTATGACCAGTATTGTGATTGTCAAGCCTCAAAAGATTTCACTTTCTAAACCCAATGTGAAGCTAGCACTAGGCATGATATGAACATATAATTTCAACTTCATGATATTCAATTCATTCAACAATTTACTCATAGGATATAAGTGAAGCACAAGAGTAAATGACAAGCTACTCCAAAAAGATATAAGTGAAGATCAAGCGAGTAGTTAAGTAAATAGGTAGCTAATTGTGGACTCTCTCTTATTTAAAAACTTTCAGATCTAAGTATTTTATTAAAACAGCAAGCAAAACAAAACAAAATGACATTCCAAGAATAGCACAACTCATGTGAAGAAGTAAAAACTTAGGCTCAACCGATACTAACCGATAATTGTTGATGAAGAAAGGTGGGATGCCTACCGGGGCATCCCCAAGCTTAGATGCTTGAGACTTCTTGAAATATTATCTTGGGATGCCTTGGGAATCCTCAAGCTTGAGCTTTTGTGTCTCCTTAATTCGTTTTATATCACGGTTTCCCTAAATCTTAAAAACTTCGTCCACAGAAAACTCAACAAGAACTCGTGAGATAAGTTAGTATAAACCAATGCAAAAACCTTATCATTCTCTACTGTAGCAAATCACTAAAATTATTATTCAACATTGCATACTAAATTCCTCTGCATATTTAATACTTCTATCCTCAAATAGAATCATTAAACAAGCAAACATATGCAAACAATGCAAACATAACAGCAATCTGCCAAAACAGCACAGTCTGTAAAGAATGCAAGAGTATCAATACTTCTTTAACTCCAAAAATTATGAAAATTTACCACACTGTAGAAAATTTATCATATCTTACTGTGCAAAAAGTTTCAACATTTTATCACATTCTGAATTTTATCGGGAATTTTTTCAACATCGATAAACTTTCTATTTTGAAACAGAAACTCATATACTTGCAAAATGAGCATGGTAAAGGCTATCCTTGACATTTTTATTGAAAAGAAAGATGCAAAACATTATTATAAATAACATCAAGCAAATCCTAACAAGAAAATGACGCTCCAAGTAAAACACATATCATGTGACGAAAAAATGTAGCTCCAAGTGAGGTTACCGATAATGTTGGAGACGAAAGTGGGGATGCCTTCCGGGGCATCCCCAAGCTTAGTTGCTTGGACCTTCCTTGAATATTACCTTGGGGTACCTTGGGCATCCCCAAGCTTAGGGTCTTGTCACTCCTTATTCTCCTCATATCGACATCTCACCCAAAACTTGAAAACTTCAATCACACAAGACTTAACGAAACTTCGTGAGATAGGTTAGTATGATAAAGAGCAAACAATTTCACTTTGGTACTGTCAAAGATAAGATTCATAATTGTTTCCACACAATGCCTACTGTATCATATCATTTCCACAATTTATATTGAGCAATATAAGCCATAGAAACTAGAAAACAAGCAAACTATGTAATGAAAACAGAATCTGTCAAAAACAGAACAGTATGTAGTAATCTGTACTCCAACCATACTTATTTTACTCCAAAAATTCTGAAAATTTTGGAAAACTTAGATAATTTGTATATCTATCATATGTAAAAAATTCAGAATTTTTCCACGTTACAGTAAAATACAGAAATTTCTGCACTTGACGCAAAAGTTTCTGTTTTTGCACAGAATCAAGTCAACTATCATCCACACTATCCCAAAGGCTTTACTTGGCACTTTATTGAAACAAAAGCAATAAAACATGATTACTACAGTAGAATAATCATGTGAACACATAAAAATAGTAGGGGTAAATGTTGGGTTGTCTCCCAACAAGCGCTTTTCTTTAATGCCTTTTAGCTAGGCATGATGATTTCAATGATGCTCACATAAAAGATAAGAATTGAAACACAAAGAGAGCATCATGAAGCATATGACTAGCACATTTAAGTCTAACCCACTTCCTATGCATAGGGATTTTGTGAGCAAACAACTTATGGGAACAAGAATCAACTAGCATAGGATGGCAAAACAAGTGCAACTTCAAAACTTTCACCATAAAGAGAGGAAATTTGATATTATTGCAATATGTAAAAGCATATGTTCCCCTCTCATAATAATTTTCAGTAGCATCATGAATGAATTCAACAATATAACTATCACATAAAGCATTCTTTTCATGATCCACAAGCATAGAAATTTTATTACTCTCCACATAAGCAAATTTATTCTCATGAATAGTAGTGGGAGCAAACTCAACAAAATAACTATCATGGGATTGGAAATTAAAATCATGATGACAAGTTTCATGGTTATCATTATTATTTATAGCATACATGTCATCACCATAATCATCATAGATAGGAGGCATGCTTTCATCATAATAAATTTTCTCATCAAAACTTAGGGGACTAAAAATATCATCTTCATCAAACATAGCATCCCCAAGTTTATGGCTTTGCATATCATTAGCATCATGGATATTCAAAAAGTTCATACCAACAACATTGCAATCATACTCATCATTTATGCCAAACATTTTATTGAATTCTTCTTCTATCAATTGAGCACAATTTTCATTTCCATCATTTTCACGAAAGACATGATAATGATGAATAATATGAGACCTCCTCAATTCCATTTTTTTGGTAGTTTTCTTTTTATAAACCAAACTAGTGATAAAACAAGAAACTAAAAGATTCGATTGCAAGATCTAACGATATACCTTCAAGCACTCACCTCCCCGGCAACGGCGCCAGAAAAGAGCTTGATGTCTACTACACAACTTGTTCTTGTAGACTCGTGTTGGGCCTCCAAGCACAGAGTTTTGTAGGACAGTAGCAAATTTCCCTCAAGTGGATGACCTAAGGTTTATCAATCCGTGGGAGGCATAGGATGAAGATGGTCTCTCTCAAACAACCCTGCAACCAAATAATAAAAAGTCTCTTGTGTCCCCAACACACCCAATACAATGGAAAATTGTATAGGTGCACTAGTTCGGCGAAGAGATGGTGATAAAAGTGTAATATGGATGGTAGAAATATATTTTTATAATCTGAATAAATAAAAACAGCAAGGTAGCAAGTGACAAAAGTGAGCACAAACGGTATTGCAATGCTTGAAAACAAGGCCTAGGGTCCGTACTTTCGCTAGTGCAATCTCTCAACAATGCTAATATAATTGGATCATATAACCATCCCTCAACGTGCGATGAAGAATCACTCCAAAGTTCCTATCTAGCGGAGAACATAAGAATAAATTGTTTGTAGGGTACGAAACCACCTCAAAGCTATTCTTTCCGATCGATCTATCCAAGAGTTCGTACTAAAATAACACCAAAGCAAATTCAGATTTGTAATGCTCAATCCAACACAAAGAACTTCAAAGAGTGCCCCAAGATTTCTACCGGAGAAACAAAGACAAGAACGTGCATCAACCCCTATGCATAGATTACCCCAATGTCACCTCGGGAATCCACGAGTTGAGTGCCAAAACATATATCAAGTGAATCAATATAATACCCCATTGTCACCATGGGTATTCGTATGCAAGACATATATCAAGTGCTCTCAAATCCATAAAAGTATTCAATCCGATAAAACGAAATCTCAAAGGGAAAACTCAATTCATCACAACAAGATAGAGAGAGGAAAACACCATATGATCCGACTATATTAACAAAGCCCGCGATACATCAAGATTGTGCATCTCAAGAACACGAGAGAGAGAGAGAGAGATTAAACACATAGCTACTGGTACAAACCCTCAGCCCCGAGGGTGGACTACTCCCTCCTCATCGTGGTGGTCGCCGGGATGATGAAGATGGCCACCGGTGATGATCTCCCCCTCCGACAGGGTGCCGGAATGGGGTCTAGATTGGATCTCGTGGATACAGAGGCCTTGCGGCGGTGGAACTTCTGATCTAGGGCTACCCCGAGGGTTTTTGGAATATTTGGCAATTTATAGGGCGAAGAGGCGGTGCGGGAGGCCACCGAGGTGGGCACAACCCACCGGGGCGCGCCTGGGGGCCCAGGCGTGCCCTGGTGGGTTGTGCCCCCCTCGGGGCACCCCCCAGGTGCTGCTCTGGCTCATTGCATGTCTTCTGGTCCATAAAAAATCTACGAAAAGTTTCGGGTGTTTGGACTCCGTTTGGTATTGATTTCCTGCGATGTAAAAAACAAGCAAAAAACAACAACTGGCACTGGGCACTATGTCAATAGGTTAGTCCCAAAAAATGATATAAAGTTGCTATAAAATGATTGTAAAACATCCAAGAAAGATAATATAACAGCATGAATACTTCATAAATTATAGATACGTTGGAGACGTATCAAACTCCCACTAAAATAAACATCCCTCAAGTTATCTAAGTGATACATGATCCAAATCAACTAACCCATGTCCGATCATCACATGAGATGGGGTAGTCATCAATGGTGAACATCTCTATGTTGATCATATCTACTATATGACTCATGTTCGACCTTTCGGTCTCCAGTGTTCCGAGACCATGTCGGTACATGCTAGGCTCGTCAAGTTTAACCCAAGTATTCTACATGTGCAAAACTGTCTTACACCCGTTGTATGTGAACGTAGAGTCTATCACACCCGATCATCACGAGGTGCTTCGAAACGACGAACTTTAGCAACGGTGCATACTCGGGGAGAACACTTTTATCTTGAAATTTAGTGAAGGGATCATCTTATAATGCTACCGCCGTTCTAAGCAAAATAAGATGCATAAAAGATAAACATCACATGCAATCAAAATATGTGACATGATATGGCCATCATCATCTTGTGCTTTTGATCTCCATCTCCAAAGCATCGTCATGATCTCCATCGTCACCGGCTCGACACCATGATCTCCATCGTTGCTTCGGGGTCGCCTCACCAACTATTGCTTCTACAACTATTGCTAACGCATAGCGATAAAGCAATTACATGGCGTTTGCATTTCATACAATAAAGACACAACCATAAGGCTCCTGCCGGTTGCCGATAAATTACAAAACATGATCATCTCATACAATAACGTATATCACATCATGTCTTGACCATATCACATCACAACATGCCCTGCAAAAACAAGTTAGACGTCCTCTACTTTGTTGTTGCAAGTTTTACGTGGCTGCTACGGGCTTCTAGCAAGAACCGTTCTTACCTACGCAAAAAACCACAACGGTGATTCATCAAGTTTGCTGTTTTAACCTTGTTCAAGGATCGGCCATAGTCAAATTCGATTCAACTAAAGTAGGAGAAACAGACACCCGCCAGCCACCTTTTATGCAAAACTAGTTGCATGTCAGTCGGTGGAACCGGTCTCATGTGCGTGGACATGTAAGGTTGGTCCGGGCCGCTTCATCCCACAATACCGCCGAATCAAAATAAGACATTGGTGCAAAGCAGTATGACTTTCACCGCCCACAACTCTTTGTGTTCTACTCGTGCATATCATCTATGCATAGACCTGGCTCGGATGCCACTTTTGGAAAACGTTGCATGGAAAACAATTAAAAAAATTACGCACACGCAAGATCTATCCATGGAGATGCATAGCAATGAGAGGGGAGAGTGTGTCTACGTACCCTCGTAGACTGTAAGCGGAAGAGTTTAGTAACGTGGTTGATGTAGTCGAACTTCTTCGCGCTCCGACTGATCATGTACCGAACGTACAACACCTCCGCGTTCAGCACACGTTCAGCTCGGTGACGTCCTCCGCCTTCTTGATCCAGCAAGACGGCGAGGTAGTGGATGAGTTCTGGCAGCATGACGGCATGGTGACGGTGATGGTGAAGCTATCTCCGCAGGGCTTCGCCTAAGCACTACGAAAATATGACCGAGGGTGTAAACTGTGGAGGGGGGCGCCGCACACAGTTAAGACAATGTTGTGTGTTATGCTAGGCGCCCCCCTCCCACATATATATAGGTGGGGGTGGAGGGAGCATCCAGGAGGCGCCCCCAAGTAGGCTGAATGCTACTTGGGGTCTTCCCCCAATTGGCGCCCCCTTCCTTATTTGGAGTGCGGGAGGAAGGAAGGAGGAGGTGCCCCCCCCCCCCCCTTTCCTTTCTCTCCTGAGGAGGGAAAGGCAAGAGGGGCCACCCCTCCCCTTTCCTTCCCCTAGGGCCAGCCAGCCAAGGAAGGGGCGCGCCAGCCCCCTAGTGGGCTGGTCTGTCCCCTCCTTTGGCCCATAAGGCCCATACACTTGCCGGGGGTGCCCGGAACCCCTTCCGGTGACCCGATGAGTACTCGGTGCACTCCGAAACTATTTCCGTGTCCGAATACCATCGCCCTATATATCAATCTTTACCTCTCGACCATTTCAAGACTCCTCGTCATGTCCGTGATCTCATCCGGGACTCCAAACAACATTCGGTCACCAAATCATATAACTCATATAACACTATATCGTCAACGAACATTAAGCGTGCGGACCCTACGGGTTCGAGAACTATGTAGACATGACCGAGACACCTCTCCGGTCAATAACCAATAGCAGAACCTGGATGCCCATATTGGCTCCTACATATTCTACAAAGATCTTTATCGGTCGAATCGTTATGACAACATACATTCCCTTTGTCCATCGGTATGTTACTTGCCCGAGATTCGATCGTCGGTATCTTCATACCTAGTTCAATCCCGTTACCGGCAAGTCTCTTTACTCGTTCCATAATACATCACCTCGTAACTAACTCCTTAGTCATTTGCTTGCAAGATTATGATGTGTATTACCGAGAGGGCCCAGAGATACCTCTCCGATACTCGGAGTGACAAATCCTAATCTCGATCTATGCCAACTCAACAAATACCTTCGGAGATACCTGTAGAGCATATTTATGATCACCCAGTTACGTTGTAACATTTTATAGCACACAAGGTATTCCTCCGGTATCCGAGAGTTGCATAATCTCATAGTCGAAGGAATATGTATTTGACACGAAGAAAGCAACAGTAATAAACTGAACAATCATTATGCTAAGCTATCGGATGGGTCTTGTCCATCACATCATTCTCCTAATGATGTGATCCCGTTATCAAATGATAACACATGTCTATGGTTACGAAACCTTAACCATCTTTGATCAACGAGCTAGTCTAGTAGAGGCTTACTAGGGACACGGTATTTGTTTATGTATTCACACATGTATTTAAGTTTCTGATCAATACAATTCTAGCATGAATAATAAACCTTTATCATGAATAAGGAAATATGAAATAACAACTTTATTATTGCCTCTAGGGCATATTTCCTTCAATAGGCTGGCCCCCCGGGGTTACAATGGTAATGTTACATGGGCGCGGGGCCGGGATGTCAGCGCCTGGGAGCCGGCGGTAGGGCCCGCCGGGTCCGCCTGGCGCGGGTCCCTCTGTCAGCTCCGCACTGTGGCTTGTCTTATCTGACGTCATGGAGTGGTTGACGCCGTGCGGCTACAGTGCCGCGTCGCCCGGTCGTCGTCTGCTTCGGTCATTGGTACGGGGGAAGCACTGTAGCCACGCTTGCTCTGGTCAGCGCGGGTAGGTGGCGAACTGTAGCCACGCTTGCCTTGGTCAGCGGGGGTACGCCGCACACTGTGGCCACGCCCTCCCGTCTTGTATTGAGTTGTCTTGTCGATGGAGGTTTGTCTAGTGGGAACCGGCCGGCATGCGCTAGCCGGCTTGGCCGGGTTGCGGCGCCTGGCCGGGTTGAGCTGGGAACCCGGCCAGGGGCGAGTCGGATTGAGGGGCGTTGCTGGCCCCGATGTTTTTGAAAAAGGATCCGGGTTCCGTGGCTTGCCCAGGGTCTATCCCCCCGACATAACGACAACTTTCAGGCACACTGGAAAGTTTGACAAGTGACCGGACAGCTCGAGAGTGGGATTTGCTCCTCCGACTATGGAGGGATATTCTTAGGGCCCTCTCAATGTGACGGCATCCATCATCGTTTGGCCAGACACAGGTGACTACGTCACGTGGATGCCGGAACATGTCAATGAGAAAGAAGAACAAAACCGGTAACGGGAGCAACGGTATAGTGAGCATGGTGATGACTCAGGAGGATACCGATGCACACCAGGCTTTGTAAAGTATCGTGAAGCAAAGGGAACATCACATGATAACCAAAGGTTCACTCGAATATCATTCGTGTAATCATAGGGACCGATATGGATGTCTACGGTTCCGCTATCGGTAATTGAATGAAGGGGTTTTGTTCATGTCTGTGGTTACCGAACCTATGGGGTCACAAGCTTAAGGTAACCATGATCTGCTGAGTGTTAGTAGGATGGGAGTGATGAGAATATATTTGTGGAATTGTTTCATTAATATCCAGAATTCCGAGAGGTTCCAGACGTTTCGGGGTCACCGGAAGGGTTTCGGTGAATATCGGGTAATACCGGGTATTACCGATTAATATATATAGGTGGAAAATGTTTCCAGGGATGTTAAATTATATATATATATAATGCTCTAAAAATGTTTAGAAAAAATATATATTTAATTTAATATCAACGGGCCTAATAAGGCCAAGTGGTGGAAGACCACTTGGGCCATAAAGGCCCAATAAGGGTGGCGCCCCCTTCTCCCCATGGAAAGGGGAGAGGGAGGCCGAATTGGAGGGGGATTCCCCCTCCCCTTGGCCGGCCACAAGGGGGGAAATTTCCCCTCCCAACCTATATATACTAGAGGACTTCCACCCTTTTGAACACACAAGTTTTCGAGCCTCCTCTAGTTGATCTAGTGCACGTTCTAGTTGGTCCTAGTTGACTAATTAGAGCAAGCCCTAGCCACCTCTAATCCTCATAATTAGAAGCCCCGTGTGGTTCTAATCTCCTCCCTCTAATTCTCCGGCGACGATTAGCTCTGGACGGCGAAGCACTGTCAGATCGTGAAGACCGTACGCTTGCAACCAAGTAGAGAGGTCGTGCTTTCGGTCTTCCGTTTGAGGGATCGTTCGTGGGCGGTTCGCGGGATCATCATCGACGTTTGAGGGACTTCAAGTATGATCTACACTGACTCGTCTACTTCCGCTGCACTCCCGGAGTCGGTAACTATCATTGATCACAACCCATTATGCATCTTCATATTGTTCCCGGGTGATCGTAGGGCAATTTTTTGTGTTTTCCACTACGTTTCCCTACATCTTCTTATTTGGAATTTTGTTGGTGAGGCAGTTCTTCGATTTCTCCACATTGCGAAGGTCCACCCAACAATGGTGTAAACTGAATGCATTGCCTTTCTTTGCTTTGCCCTTGTAAGATTCTTGAGCAATGTTGAGCTACATACCACAACTGTGAAAAGAAGTTAGCCACCAATGTATACAAGAGATGAAGAAAAAATTGATCAATGCAAACAAACAATCGCCTTATTATAGGCATTTGTACCACTTGGATTGAGATTCTCAACATATGTCAAGCATGCCGACCAGTTTTGACACACCACGAGACTTGTGATCGATGGATGACACCCTTATTGTTGGCCTTGAAGTACTCATAGATACACTCCAAATAACTTGAAATTTGTTGCTCAACGTCAATGACCGGATCAAGACCAATTTTCTTCCATGCGTCACACAAAAACTTGTTTTCTTTTCTAGTGTAATTTTCTCCCCTCCCTGCCATCCGTGGATTTGGCTCAACCAAATCCCTCATCTTCCATGTCAAGAACATGCTCTCCTTTTGATGCATTTTCTTGAGTTGGAAAATCTTGTGATGAAAATTACAATTGCAAACAAATGAAATAACACATGGAATTCAATGAAAAATAGAAAACTATATTTTTTTACCTCTCGGTCATTTTACAAAACAAGTTGGGGGCGTGGTCCCCCATGGTAATGGGATACGTCTGTCGTCGAATGCCAAAGGAGGACATCAAGTGTGGTGGTAAGTTGCACATACGCACCATCCACCAAACCTCGATGTAGTCTAGAGGGATCAAGCCCCCCTAATGTCCAATATCAAATGACAGTCCGTCTAAGACCTCCCAGATGATTCACCGCTTCATATTGTGCCCTGAGAGTAGAAGCGGTAACTCAAGCACAACCTCCGAGATGGCACGATCGCCAAGCTAACGATCCTCCTAGAACAAGCGGATGACCTGTCTCCAACCACCATCTTGGATGCAGCAAACATCAATTGGAGCTTCAGAACTCTCCAAGTGTGGAGAGGGTCGCTACATATCTTCAACAACCAACGGGCCTGCGGCTAATCGTTGCATTCCTAGGATTCGGAAAAAACAAGCCCCCAAGGGTAGGAGCCTACACACCCGAAACCAGTTGACATGACAGTGGTAGTCCTATGCAGCTACTCTACCCACTCACAGAAAACCTCTTAGGATTTTGGCACTGCTTTCGTCAACCATTTTTCTAGGATACGCACAAGCATGCGTATTATATATGCTTTCGTCAACCCTAATTAAGAGTCCACTATCACCTTCTTCTACTTCCGGTAGGAGGCGTGCTGGTGAAAGAATGCCACCATTGTATGTCTGTCATGTATGGCAGCTGTTCCATGCCCAATTTTGTTTTGAGCGAAGTAAACAAAAATATGTACTGCAGGTGTTTTTTTTGTTGAGAAGTTGTATTTTTTAGGGGTTAAACCAATCTTTATTACTCAAAGACCACATGGTGTGGGATACAAAATGGATCATGGGGAGCGCAAAACCAAACGAGGTTTTGAGAAATTGTATTGCAGCTGTTGGTACTTTTTTTTAGAACGAAGACGCCAGTGGCGTCCGGCTTTAAATTAATAAAGCCCACATCAGGCAGCATACACGAAACCATAGTCTTACATAACACTGACACCCTCAAAAGATCGAGCTAGAGGAGGGGAAGTCTTGGATTACAAGCCACATCCGGCTAAATCAGAGCACGCAGGCTCGCACAGGTGATACCAAAAGGTGACTCACGACCCTAGGGAGGCGGCGCAGGAGCTCTTGCCAAAGTGTAGACTTTTCGGAGACGGGTAAGAGCGAGATGCAGAAGATCAGCGTCTTGGGGCCTTCCCAGCGGCGCCCACTGCTGCAAGAAGATGACACATTTGAAGACCATGTCAGCGGGATGAGACGGAAAGGAACCCTCAATCGTTAGTTTGTTCCTAATATGCCACAATGCCCATAGTAATGCCCCAACGCAACACCACATGACACGTCGGGCGCTACCACTAACCGAGGATAGGAAGGCAACCAGCTCAGAACTGGATCTGGGATCCCTATCCCGTCCAGCAGCCTCACGGACCGCGCTCCAAGCAAAGCGAGCCAGGTGGCAGTTGAAGAACACATGGTTGGCGGTCTCCGGCGCACCACAAACCGCGCAGGGCCCGCTGGCTGGCCCGTTGCACTTGGCTATGTTTACGGACGTCGGAAGTCTATCACGACACAACTGCCACAAGAATACTTTAATCTTGAGGGGGATCCTAGCCTTCCATAGCCCGGATGCCGCCTGTTGATAAGGTCCTTGGGCAAGCGCTCGGTATAGGGAGTTAACCGAGAACTTGCCAGAGGCGTTGAGGTGCCAGGACACGATATCCGAACCCTGGGATAGCGTCACCTCCCCCACGAGAGACAGCAAGTTTCCCAAACTTGTTGTCTCCACGCCAGTGAGCTCGCGGCGGAAAAGCAGCGCTGGTGGGGACACACCCGTAGCCTGAGACACAAAGAGGTTGGGCTCAAGTGCTATGTTGTAAAGATCTCTGAACCTGGACCAAAGGGGTTGATCACCAATCTAGAGGTCCAGCCAGAAACGCGTCGAGCGCCCATCCTTGGCGGAAAACTTCGCCCCCATGGCGAAGATGGGTCTGATCGCTTGAATGGAGTTCCAGAAAGGAGACCCCCTTCCCCTGGCCTCGAAGAAGTTGCCGGACAAGAAGTATTTGGCCCTGAGCAAATCAACCCAAAGCCCGGTTTCCCCTTGAGACAGTCTCCAGATCCATTTGCACATAAGCGCTACATTCATCAATTTGGAGTTCATAACCCCAAGGCCCCCCTGGGACTTGGGGCGACAAACGGCCGCCCATTTAACCATATGGTACTTGCGCCTTGTGCCGGATCCTTCCCAAAAGAACCTCGACCGTGGCGTGTCCAGCTTGGTATGCACCCCATCGGCCAGAAGAAAGAGGCCCATGGTGAACATGGGCAGAGAGGAGAGGCTGGAGTTGGTTAGGATGAGTCGAGCTCCAGACGACATAAATCTTCTTCTCCAAGGGCCTACCCTGCCCGCTACCGTGGTGCAAAGCGGGGCCCAGTCCTGGATGGTAGGTGCACTTGCCGCGATCGGTAGCCCGAGGTACTGAAATGGGAGAGAGCCCAATTTACAGTTGAGCAAGTCCGCCACTGCTTGTCCCTCGACGGTCTCCATCCCCATGGACACCACTTCACACTTTTGGAAGTTGATTTTGAGACCGGACATGAGCTCGAAGCTCAACAAGATAGCCTTGACCGTGGCTATGCTATGCCTGTCTGGCTCAAACAGCAGCAGCGTATCGTCTGCATACTGTAGGTGGGAAACCCCTCCCGGAACCAAGTGGCTAACCACCCCCCCTAAGGTGGCCTGCCGTCCGTGCTTTGTCCAACATTGCTGCTAGGGCATCTGCCATGAAGTTAAACAGGAGCGGGGATGCTGGGTCTCCCTGATGCAGCCCCCGCTTGTTACGGAAGAAATTCCCTACTTCTCCATTTACCGCAATCGCCGTTTGCCCCCCGAGACCAGTTGCATCATGCGATGGACCCACATCGACGAGAACCGTCTTCCCAAGAGGACCTGTCTGAGGAAATCCCAGTTAACACGGTCGTACGCCTTTTCGAAATCGAGTTTCAAAAGAATCGTTGGTTACCGCGAGCGTTTGAGTTCGTGCACTATCTCAAGGAGAGAAAGGGGGCCTTCCAGAATGTTACGACCACGAATGAAAGCTGATTGGTGTCTGCTAATGATGCGGTGAGCTACCGGAGTTAAACGCGTGGAGAAAGCTTTAGAGCAAATCTTAAACGGAACATCAATCAATGCGATGGGTCTAAATTGCCTAATGTTATCCGCACCTTGAACTTTCGAGATTAGGGAGAGGATTCCAAAGTTCAGACGCGAGATATCGACCTCCCCACGCATGAAACCGTTGCAAACCGCGAAGATCGGCGCCTTGAGCAGGGGCCAGAACCGTTTAAACATAGCCACCGGCCAGCCGTCGGGGCCCGGGGTCGTGTCAGTTTTCATGCCGAGGAGGGCGGCGTCGATTTCTTGAGGAGTGAAAGCAAGGTCTAGCTCCGCGTTTTCGGAGTCAGACACCTTACACGTAGGATCCCACAGATCACTACGGAGGCGCGCTAAGGGCGGCTTGCACGCACCCATCAGTTGGATATAGAACTCATACACATGGCGTATGATGTCCGCTTGACGCAACAGGAGCCCCTGCTCCGATTGCAGACGGAGAATGGCACATTTGCGGCGACGGCCATTCGCGTAGGCGTGGAAATATTTGGTGTTCGCGTCTCCTTTCAGGGTCCACTTGAGCCCCCCTCTCCTACGCCAGTACTCTTCTTCACCCGAAGAAGGTTCTCGACTTGGCCCTCCAGTTCGTAACGATGCGCCCACTCCTGCTCCAAAAACGGTCGAGAGTCAGCCTGCGCATCCAGTACCGCGAGCTCCTGGACTAATTGCACCCTCCGCAATTTGTCGTCCCGCCCTTGGTTGGCCCCCCAACCCTTAAGGGACGCACAGAGACCCGCTCCCATCGCGACCCGAAACTCCATGGGCCCCCATTGGGGGCCCAGCCTGTGGAGACATGCGTCCCACTTCTGTCTAAAGACCTGGTCAAAACCCAGAATTTCAAACCATGCCGTCTCGAAGAAGAAACAGGGGTTGCGCCTCAGTCTGTCCTCTCCCGTAGACAGGACCAAGGGAATGTGGTCGGACCCAATGCGGGTCTCAGCCACTAGCGAACACATGCAAAAGAGCACCTCCCAGTCAGCCGAGATGAGGACCCAATCTAGAATAGAACGGACCGGCGACAACTGTTTTTTTGTCCATGTGAACCTAGCGCCAGATCTGGCCACTTCCCTAAATGCCATGGCCGCAATAGCATTATTAAACATGGACACCATTATCCAGTTAATATTGTCGTTATTCTTATCCGCTCCCGACCGGATCAGGTTGAAGTCTCCCCCTACCACCAGTGGTAGGTTGAGCGAGACAGAGTTCGCCACTTTAGCCTGGAGTTCATCCAAGAACTCGAGGGAGCGCGAATGATCGGCCGGGCCATAGACCACGATCACCACCCATTCGAGGAGCGTCGCCCGCTACCGGACGTGGGAAGAAATGAAGAAGCTACCTGCCTCCCAAGACAGCACCTCACAGCATTTGAGATTAAGGTGCAGCAACATGCCGCCCGAATGACCACGGCAGGGACCCAATTCCACGAAAAAGGTTCAAGGGGGTCAATGGCCAGTAGTTCGTGATGTCGAAACTCAGCCTTAATGGTTTCCTAGATCCCTACCGCGTCAATGCCCTCATTGCGCATGTACTCTTTGAGCTGGGTCCGCCTCCCAGCGTGGCGGAAGCCGCGGATATTCCAAAAGAGGAACCGCATTTAAATTATACGGTTGCGGAGGCGGATCCCTCGAGAGGTCGCCGCTTTAGCCACGCGCCTCGTCTTCGGCTGCTAACGAGGAGGGGAAGTGGTAGCAGCCCCCACTGCTACCATTCCCTGATCGGGCTGCATGGCCACGGTCGAGGATGCCCCCACATCCCTACCAGAGAAGCCGCGCGCGCGGCCGCAGCTTGAGCTAAAGCCGCCTGCGCAAGTTCCTTTGAACGAATAAGGGAAATCAACTCTCGAGCCTCACCCTCACTAGCAATATCCACCTCGCTGTCCCCCAAAATCTCACACAAGTGATCATCCAAAAAGGAGTCAAGAATCGTAAAATGTGGGGGGGGGGGGATTACCTTCGATCTCCATGTTCTTCTCAGCTTGCAGAAGTTGGGCACGCTGGAGCGAGGGGAGGTTACCCTTGGCGCCCTTGGGGCGGCCACTGGTGCGCGTGGGGGTCGGAGCAGCGGCCACCGCCTTGGAGCGCTTGGCCTTGGAGATTGGAGGCGCCACGGTCTCCGCTGGCAGATCAGCAACGGGGCCAGCAGGAACCACCGCCGCGGACGGGGAAGCCAGCGCCATGACCACCTATTGAGGCGTGGCCGGGGCGCCGAGGCTCTCCATAGCCGGGATCGACGCCGCGGCTACCTTGTGGCCCGCCGTCTTCTTCGCCTGCCGCACCGAGCCACTCTTGCTCATGCCACCAGAGGCAGGGGATGGCCACCCTTCAGAGATCAATCCCGAGCCCATTCAGCCGCCCCCGGGGAAAGGACACTCAGAAGCATGGACGAAGGGCGGCCCAAGTCGCACGAGGCCGACGCACCCTTGTCCACCTCCGAATCCAGTTGCATGTTTGAGCCGTACTGGTCCAGGGCCATCGAGACGCCAGCCGGAGCCAGTGCCGCGACGGCCGCCGTCGTGCCCGCGCCCTTGGAAGAGCCCGCCGTCTTGTCCAGAGCCTTGTCTTGGAGGCTCAACTTGTCCCACGCCGCCGTATCGATGGAGTCATCACCCATGCTCTCGTCCTGGTCCCGATCCATGTCCTTGTCACCAGGGCCCTTGCCATTGGAGGGCGGGGACGGGGGGGAGGGGGGGAGGGGCAGCGCCACGGCTCGAAGGGGAGAGCTGGGCTCCAGCTTGATGTCGTATCCCTCCCCATTGAACCACAGCTCGACACGGCCACGAAGCTTGGCGGGAGAGCGGCAGGCAAACCGCATCCACACTGGACCCACACAGATCAGAGAGAGCTCGTCGAGCGCGATGGGGCGGCCAATCATGGTGGTGACCGCCATGAGCCGCTCCACCCGCCGCTGCTTGGGAGGCACACCCCACAGCTTCACCCACACTTCCGGCGTGGACATGGCCTTGGGCTCTTCCGCTCGTGATTCCCGAATGTCCGCCATGATGTTGTTGAGGGAGAGGAAAAGCTTGCCACTCCGCGTCGTCATCCGCAGCATCGCCTTGGTGGGGAACACCACCGAGAACATGTCCCCGCCCACCGGATTCACTTGCCAGTCCCACTCACCTTCGAAGAGGTGGGGAAGCTCCGCCTCCAGCACGCTGACCGAGAGCAGGCCTGGAGGCGCAGAGATGATGGCCGCATCCGCACTCAGGGCCCCTCCCAGACCCGCGTCCTCCGGCCCATCCACATAGGGCAGGTAGAAGAGACCCTGGCGGGGATCGCGTTGCCCATGATCTGCAACTGCAGCGGCTTGCCATGGGTGGGGCAGTAGGCCGAGGCGTGGCCTTCCTCTTGGCACAACACACAGAGGGGCTTGAACTCGCAGTTGATCTGGAAATAGCCCACGCGCCTGCACTTGAAGCACTCAGGCCCATCCACCTCCTCCACCGGGATCAGTTCGGCCGTCGTGCCCTTGGACGACGACGGGGCCGCCGGCAGTGCCGGCAAGGAGCGTCGCGGATCCGCTGCCGCCCTTTTGCACTGCTTCTGCTTCTTGGCATAAGGATCTCCCACCCTATCGCCACAGAAAGGGTGCTGCATCTCCTTGCGCTTGAGCTCCTTCTTCTTCTCCAGACCCCGACGCCGATGCTCCTCCTTCTTCTGCTGCTTGCGCTCCTGCTCCTTGAGCCACCACGGCGGGGGCGACCCCAGCCCCCCTCCTCCGCACCTTGGATCGCCAGCTGTGCCTGAGCCTTGGCGCGCAGATCTCGCTCCCTCTGCTTCTCCGTCGCCGGATCCAGCGGCCCCATCGCCTGCTTCTCCGCCCGTCGCTCCCCGCGGGGTCCCATCCGCACCACCTCGGCAAAGGAGCGCCGGAGGGGGGAGGGAGGAGGAAGACGAAAGATCCGACGAGCTTGCTTCCCAAATCGCCTCACTTGAGCGGCGGTGGCTGGAAACCCTAGAGTGGCATCTAGGGCGCCCCGGCGCACCCACACCCACTTATAAGGGAGGCGAGGGGGCAACCCTAACTCCTCCTCGCCAGGCCGGGCCGCGTGGGCCACTTGGGCCGACTCCACATCTGCCCCCAGCCGTGCAGACTGCACAGGCACCAGCCCAACACCCGAGGGCCGCGGGTTGGACTGGGCGGGCCGCCCCCTAGGCGTCCCGGCCCAACGGAACGGAGCGCGGGCCCAGCCGAGCCAACCCTAGGGCGAGGCGACGCAGCCGAGGGCGACGACGCCCCGCCGCCGCCGCTAGGTAACTCCGGCGCCGGAGGACCAGCCAATGATCCCAGCACCACGCCCCCGGCTTGGAGACCGACCGCGACGCCAACCCACGCGCCAGATCCGCACCTCCCCGCGGAGCCCGAGGCGGCGGAGCCCCCCCGCCTAGGGCCACGACCACCGGGCGCGAAGAGCCGCCGGCGACCCGCCTTGAAGGAGCCCCCTAGCTCCTCCGCCCGGGCTATGAAATCACCCACCGAGCACGGCGGCCGTGCCCGTGGCTGCAGCGCCTCATCGCCACCTTCACCGTCACTTACCTGACTCACCTCCTCGTCGTCCGAGCTTTGCCCCGCCAACGCCCAGAAGCGGTTGCCCGTCGCCGTAGGGAGCGAGCCCTGGGGCGAGGCCGCCCTCCATGCTCCGCAGCCCTCGCCCGGCCGCACCGTCGTCCACTCCTCCGCCGTGCCGCACGCCTCGCCTGACTCCCGCCGCCCGCACGCGGCAAGGGCGGCGCACGGCCGTACAGGAGCCGTTGGAGGCACGCTCTCCTCTCCCTCTCCCATTCTTCGAATGCCCCAGCCTCCGAGAAACTGGAGCCAATGATAACCGGGCTGGGCAATGTTTTCCCACCGGCCCGGCCCACGACGCTTTTACGAAACGGCTACGTAGTGGGATTGGAAGTCAAATTTCAAAAAACTGAACCGCCCATACGCACAGCAGAGCAGAGGTGCCCTCAATCCACGCCGAATTCACCGGCGGTAGGAGCGAGCGCCACCGATCGAGCCAAGATCTGCTGCATTTCTACGCGCGACCCCATAAAGTCCGTTTCTTGGCAGCGGCAGCCTCCGGGGTCCGGGATTGGTACGTCCATGGCGGGATACTGTGGCCTCCTTCAGGGCTTCCTGGTTTCTCGGAGGCCGCCGTCTGGTCGAGCCAAGGATTCTGTGGGCGGAAGGACGGGTCCCGCGGCGCCGGACGTTGTGGATATCAGCTCCGATGAGGAGGAGGAGGACGGATCTCCCCCCGTGGCCAGGAAGCTGCGTTTTAATGCTGCTGCCGACGACGGGGTCTGTGATCTCGTGGTGAAGAAGGGCGAGTCCGGTGGTGCCGACGGTGTTGGCGAGGACGACGGCGACTGCGTGGTTCTGGACAGAGACCCTGATGCGGCGGCTGCCGTTGGGGATCAGGAGGGGGCTGCGGGGAGTGTTGACAGCTCGGATGAGTTGCAGATAGTTGCAGAGAAAGGCCAGGTAATATTTTGTTTCTGATATTTATTAGTATGATCCATGGCGCTCCTATCATTTTGTGTGTGCCAAGTTGGAGGCTACGTTTAGAGATGAAATGTTCTATACTGCGTGAGTTAAGTATATGTGCTGATGATCTGATTGCACATTTACAAATGATAGAGGTTGTGTCAATTTTACATTATATTTTACATTAATTGATGCAGCCTCTATACAATGTCCATTTTAATTGAGGTTAAGTATATTTTACAAATGATAGAGGTTAAGTATACTCCCTCCGATCCGAATTAATTGATGCAGCCTCTATACAATGTCCATTTTACATTATATAGAGGTTGTGTCAATTAATTCGGATCAGAGGGAGTACAATTTATACTCCGTGTTCAACAGGGATCTCAAATTAACAGCCATCAGGCCTTACAGATTTCTAGGTACAGACCCAAGAACGAAGCTTTTGTGTAAAACATGTATTAGTACAGTTTACCAGCGGTGTCATTCCTTTGTCATTTACATTGACAGATACTCCCTCCGTCCTAAAATAAGTTGCGCTGATTTAGATCAACTTTGAACTAACTTTGTATTTAATCAACGCCACTTATTTTGAGACGGAGGGAGTAGTATTTTGTTTCCTCCACTTTGATCTGTAGAATTGCATTTTGATCTTGCGAATACAGTACAAACAGTGGTGTGCATATCTACTTGTGCTGATTTATTGTACATGTATGTGTGACTTGAGAATCGAGTTGCAGAGGTGATTCGGAGAGCATGTGCATTTCTTTTCAGAAAAGAGCAGACAGAAATTTAAGAGTCTATCGTTTGTTCAGTCACTGCTGCAGAACACAACTTATGATTTGAAATAATGTGAATGTATAGTCTATGGTTGACTCTGAGTACCTGCCGTTTTTAGTTTATGTCAATTTAAACAAAGACTATATTATCTGTGAATTTAATTTTAGGAACTTTTATGCATAACCTGTAGTACTGCTATTTAACTGCACTAGCACTCCTTCATTATTGGCTATGTTTTTGCTCTGCAGGTTGCATGCCGCGACTTCCCTCACTCGCGCCATTTATGTTCTAATATGCCCTTTGGCACTACCTCTCACGAGAAGCATTGTACCATGGTGAGTTGCAAGCATTTTCACTCCCTGATCCTGTTGGCAATGTGGTGCAATGCGAATTAATTGTTGTTTTTGAAATGCAGTGCTACTGTTTTGTATGCGACGCCCCAGCTCCGTGCGCTTATTGGGGTAAAGGTCGCTCGATTGATGATCATTGTCATGCTACGGATAAGGAAACAAAATGGAAAACGATGAGGCTTGCATTCAAGTGTAAAGGGCTTCCAGCATCTCATCCAGAAAAGGAAAACCTTGTATACCCTACAGTGACATCAGTTTTCAGCCGCCTTTCACTTGCCAATCGGAGTCCTCTTCGGAATGTTATGAACCAAAACCAAGAAAATCATACTTCAGTTAGAGCCCGACTGGTTGTAGAGCCAACTGCCTGTGCACCAAGCGCTGCGACAAGAGCTGGATGTGGTACAAGGAATGCTCACACTGCTCAGGCTACTCACCTAGTAGAGCCAACTATCAGTGCACCAAGGCCAAACCCTGTGATAAGAGCTGCAAGTGGTACAAGCAATGCTGCTCAAGTAACTCGCCCTTTAGAACCAACGGTCAGCGCACCAATACCACACCCTGCGATAAGAGCTGGAAGAGTTACAAGCAATGCTCACACTGCTCAGATCACTCAACCTGTACATCCAACTGTCAGTGCACCAAGAGCAAACAATGCGGCACGAGCTGCAAGAGATACAGGCAATGGTTACACCTCTCAAATTACTCGCCCTGTAGAGGAAACTGTCAGTGCACCAAGAGAATATGCTGCAACAAGAGCTGCAAGACAAGTTAGCAATGCTCATACTTCTGAAATTAGATACCCTTCCACCACCTTCAACTACCAACCAGAGCCAGACCTGCATGAAGAGGATGGGGAGTACATGACAGAGGAGGAATACTCGCGAGATGGCACAAAGGTGTATGTTGTGAACCTACCTTACAACATTAGCAACAGGGCCCTCGCGTTGAGCTTCGAGCATGCTGGCGCCGTTCTGTCCTCGAAGGTGAGCCTTATAGCTTTTAATTTTCCTTACCCGCTCATCGATATGTGAAAATGGCCTCAAATCCCTAAACAGCATGAATGGATTTATGCACAGTAGAAGCTGCTAGAGTCAGTTGGCTGGTTTGTAATGATCTTGTATAATATGTTTAGGTTGCAGTCGTATTTAGGTCTTGCCACTCAGATTGATCACTACTCATTATATTGTTAGCTGATCTGTTTCATTTGTACTCCTTTTTTTTAGAGAATTTCATAAGCATTCGATACACTCAGACGATAGGTGTTAGGATATGTATATTTTCTCTATCGTTCTCTGTTGTAAAATGCAGCTATTATCTACTGTTGGGATTTGCAGGTCATTTATAACAGAGAAACAGGCCAGAGCCGTGGATTTGGGTTTGTCACCATGAGTACTGTTCAATAGGCTGACAGGGCTGTGAGGATCTACCATGGCTATGTGAGTATATGTTCTAATTTGGTGGGCCTGATTTCCTTATATTTTAGTTCAAGCGAATCTGTTGATGGTGGATTTTTGGAGCTCGTGCACCACTACGTTCATTTAAAGTTTAAAAAGGGACTCTTAGAATTATTTTTAAAGTTAGTCAAAAATAAAAATGTCTAGTGTCAAAAAACGTCTTATATTTTGATACGGAGGGAGTAGTACCTATTGGTATGTATAACTAACATGCAAAAAATAGTGGAGAAATGGTTTCGTGGACTGCACAAATGGAGTGAGGAACAGGGGCCAAAATGACAAACGAATATGCATCTAATTTGTTTCACAAAAATGCAACACCTTACACGAAATGTTGCAACCCCACATAAAAATAGTAACACATATTTATGTACTACTAACCAAAAAACGTCTTATATTTTGAGACATAGGGAGTATTTCCTAATCTACTGAAACATGTTAACTTTTGGTGCCAGGGCTCACTTGATCAAAAGGAGTTATGGAGAACATATTCTCCTATCTTAGCTATAACTTGTGTGCTCACAGTTGAGCTAGTACTTTACATGCTTGCAATACCCATTGGATGGGCTGGTATTGGTTTATCATTTTCACACCTTAATCTGTCACCAGCTTAATCACTAGCCTCTTCATTCTATAATAACTTTGTTTCATTCATTTGTATGAAATGCACATGAGACTGTTCTTAAATCTAGTTCATTTCGTGCAGTTGTCATGGTCAATTCATATGAGATGTAAGCTTGTGGTAAAGAATGTTGAATTCTCATGCTTTTCTGATTGGCCTTCAATGTGGACAGGAAGTGTACGGCAGGCGTTTGATTGTGCGCAAGGCTGCTCCTAGAGGCGCCACCCCCCAGCGACAAGAGTCATACCAGCAGGAAGTGGATGAGGATTATACGTCTGAGTACGACGACGAGCTGCTCGAGGAAGCCAAGGTGTATGTCGGGAACCTACACTACGACATTGACAGCCTGTATCTCGCCGAACTCTTCGAGTACGCCGGTCTCGTTGAAGACTCCAAGGTGAGCTTTTTAGCTCTCATTATCCAGTATCCATGTTTGACTCCTTAATAATCTACACACATCTAAAAATTACAAATTTTTCAACGGATGCTTGTTCTGTGTGGAGGGAAAGCTCAATCGGATATATATCTTATTATTTGGATATGCCATGTTACTTATTAATCTGTTATATGGGAGTAAAGTTGTTTCTTTACACTATTTGTTCGTCAGTTTGTGCGGTTGCTGAGAGGCAGTTAGAAGATCACACACAGGAACTTCTCATCGGTGCTAAACCATAGGCTGCACTGTTTATTTTATACAATCACACAATCATATACATAATCTGAGCTCCCTATAGGATCTCTGTAACTGGGCTCCTCTCTGACAACGAAAATTATATACATGACACTCTGACCGACAAAGTGGTACGAGCACAAGCCAGCAAGCTGCGCTCACCTTTGTTTAGAAAACGAAGGTGCTCACTCGTCAGACCAGGTGATGCCCTCCATGCCGACGTTCTGGTCGAGCCCCAATGCGTTCCACACCGCCGGAGACGCGTCGACGATGTTGTTGGCACAGGGTGGCTCGTAGTTGTGATCGTAGTCACAGCCACACACGGAGTCGCATTCGTCCACCATCTTGGCATACACGGAGTTGCCATTGGCAGTGATCTTGATACGGTGCCCGCAACGGGCCATGTTCTTGAACCAGCCGGTGGAGAGCGCGACGACCATCTCCTTGTCGCTATGGTAGGCGTTGTCACACTCCGATGGGCCGCCGCCGTCCTTGCCCTTCTCAAAGCTGTTGAGCGTCAAGACGGCCTTTTTGTCGCGGTGACTGGGGGCGAGCAGTGGTACTGCGGGTACCTCTTGCCGTCCTCGCAGCAGTCCGGGTCGTTGCTCTTCTCACAGTTGCCCGACTTTCCTGGAAGATAGCCACTTGCACGGCAGATGCCGAGACCTGGGCGGAGTGAGGACGCGATGCGGGAGGTGGAGAGCGCCACCAGCAGGAACATTGCCATGGTGGCTAGAGCTCTTGCGGTAGCCATCTTAGCTACTGAACACTCTTGAACTACCCCTCTTCTTCTTGGTTTCTGCTACACTGGTTTGCTTGCCACGATTGCTTGCGTGGTTAGAGCTGCAGGGTCGATTTTATATAGTGATGATCTACCTCCCTGCTTCTGCCACTTCAAGTTCAGTTGTGAACACCAACTAGTTGCATATTCGCCACGGCAAATCGTTGATAAGTTCAGACATGGAAGTCCGTAACGTACCAAATGGTTTGATAAATACTCCCTGCGTCTCAAAATAAGTGTCTCAAACTTAGTATAACTTTGTACTTTCTCTGTTCACTTTTATAAGATGTTTTAGACAATTCAGACAGTGCCTAAAACAGTTCAAAGCTAGCTGTCCAAAACGTCTTATAAAAACGAACGGAGGGAGTACTAAAGTTAGTACAAAGTTGACACACTTATTTTAGGACGGAGGTAGTAGGATGTGTTAGATGTATTAGATGTGTGTGTGTATAGTCTCTCTTTTCGGTTTATCCCCATTGTACACATGTATATGTACTGGCCCTTGGCCCTCCTGAGAATACAGTTGCTCATTCCTAACATGGTATCAGATGCTTAGGTTCCTCTCCCGCTCCCGCTCCCGCACGCTCGCAGCTCCGTGCACCTCGTCGCCGGCCATCTCCGCCCCCGTCTTCGGCCACCTCCTCCCCCGCCGCCGGCCGCCTCTTCCGCGGCCGCCGCCGGCCGTCTGCGCCCCGTCTGCGCATCCCCCGCGCCCGGCCGAAGCCGCTGCTGCTGCTCCCCGCAGCTGCCGTTCCCGCCGGCTGTGCCTCCTCCTCCCCCGCGCCGAAGCCGCAACCGCCGCCGCTGCTGCTCCCCGCCTGCGCCTCCACCACTCCCCGCCCGCGCTCGCGCCCGCAGTCGCCCGCAGGCCACGCCCAGCCTGCGCCGCCCCGAGCCGTCACCGCCCGCGGCCGCTGCGGCCGGCCGCGCCCGGCCCCTTCTGCGGCCGCCGCCGGCTCCCTGCGTCCCGCCTGGCCTGCGCTCAGCCGCGCCCGGCTGCTGGTGCCTCGCGGCTGGCTCTGCCGCGCCCCGCCGGCCGATGAGCCTGATCCCGATCCAGATCGGGGGCTGGGGATACTGTAGCAGTTGAAAAAAAAACAGAGAGCTCCTCATGTCCGCTTCAGGCTACGTTGCTGTTCCTCGGTGCTCGGTGATCTTCGATGGCACCAATTATGCTGAGTTTGCGGGTTTCATGCGGATCCACATGCGCGGCCTTCTCCTATGGGGCATTCTCTCTGGCGAGGTCCCCTGTCCGCCTTGCCCTGTCGCTCCCGTGGCTCCTACCCCACCGGTGCCGCCTGTTCTTGCGGCTGGTGCTTCCCAAGCTGATCGGGATGCAGCCAAGGCTCTCGATGATGCTGCGGTGGATGCTTATGATCAGCACGTATCAGCCTATTCCGATGCTCTTTCTCTCTACCGGGATACCCTGTCTGCTTACACTCAGTGGTGCAATGATGATGCTCGGGCTGCTGCTGTTCTCACTGCTAGTGTCTTACCTCAGTTTGCTTCAGAGTTCATGAGCCTCGGTACTATTGCAGCGATGTGGTCTTACCTCTGTCAGCGCTATCAGCCCTCTGGTGATGCGCTCTACTTATCTGTGGTGCGTCAGGAGCACGCTCTTCAGCAGGGTGACTCCTCTGTTGATGAGTTCTACACACAGAGTTCTGCCATCTGGCGCCAGCTTGACTCTCTTCGGACAGTTGTTTGTGGAACTTGCCGTTGCTGCCAGACTATGAGGTCCGACTTGGAGTTTCAGCGTGTCCATGAGTTCTTATCTCGCCTCCGTTCCGAGTTTGAGCCTCGACGCGCTCACTTGCTTGCTCGTGGTCATGTTCCTATCTCGGAGGTGCTTGCTGAGCTTCGTGCTGAGGAGACCCGTCTCCGTTCTGCTGGGTTGCTTGCGGTTCCCTCTGTGTTGGCTGCTCGAGCTCCTGTGTCGTCTGCTCGTCTCACCGCTCCACCGCTTCTGCCCACACCTTCAGGGGGGGTGGGGCGCCCTCCTTATGCTGAGAAGGGCCGGTCGCGCCGTGACACTTTCTGTGGCTACTGCTCCAAGCAAGGCCACCCAGAGTCTGATTGCCGCCAGAAACAGCGTGACCAGAGGCGCTCTTCTTCCAGTGGGACTCATGCGTCTCCCTCGACTCCGTCACTCACTGACCAGGATATTATGCGACTCAAGCGCATGCTGGCTTCCTCTGGTTCTTCCTCGACGGGTTCTGTTGCTGCTGTGACTGCCACCACCACTCCGCCCCCGCCGGAGCCTACTCAGTCAGGTACATCCTCGTGGGTTCTGGATTCTGGAGCTTCCTTTCATATGTCCTCTGATTCTTCTGCTTTATCTTCCCTTCGACCTCTTGATTTTCCTCTGAATGTTCTCACTGCCGATGGCACAGCTCTTCTTCCTGTTGCTAGTCGTGGCATTCTTTCTACTCCATCTTTTTCTGTTCCTAGTGTTTCTCATGTTCCTCGTCTTACCATGAATCTTTTTTCCGCTGCCCAACTTACTGATTCTGGTTGTCGTGTCATTCTTGATACCGACTCTTGCTCCATTCAGGATCGTCGCACCAAGGCTTTGGTTGGTGCTGGCCCCCGGCGCCGTGAGTCAGAGGGCCTTTGGGAGGTTGACTGGCTTTGCGTTCCTTCCACTGCCACCACTTCTGCCAGCTCTCATGCTCTTGCTGCCTCTTCGTCTGCGTCCTTCCAGCAGTGGCATCATCGCCTTGGTCACATCTGTGGCTCTCGCTTGTCTTCTTTAGTTCGTCAGGGCCTATTAGGGTCTGTATCTGGAGATGTCTCCTTACATTGTAATGGTTGCAGACTTGGCAAACAGACCCAGTTACCTTATCCTACCAGTGAGTCTGTATCTCAGCATCCTTTTGACTTAGTTCATTCTGATGTCTGGGGTCCTGCTCCCTTTGATTCGAAAGGTGGTCATCGCTACTATGTTTTGTTTATTGATGATTTCTCTCGCTACACTTGGCTCTATTTCATGAAATCTCGTAGCGAGGTTCTCTCTATATACAAACGATTTGCTGCCATGGTTCACACCCAGTTTTCCACGCCCATCTGTACTTTTCGTGCTGACTCCGCTGGAGAGTATATCTCCCAGCTGTTGCGTTGTTTTCTCGCGGAACAGGGTACTCTTGCTCAGTTCTCTTGTCCTGGTGCTCATGCTCAGAATGGCGTTGCTGAACGTAAGCATCGTCATCTGCTTGAGACGGCTCGTGCGCTGATGATTGCCGCTTCTCTACCACCCCACTTTTGGGCTGAGGCTGTTTCTGCATCCACCTATCTCATCAACATTCAGCCCTCGACTGCTCTGCAGGGTGGTATTCCTATGGAGTGTCTCACTGGTCGATCTCCTGACTACTCAGCTCTTCGTATGTTTGGATGTGTGTGCTATGTCCTGCTTGCCCCGCGAGAACGCACCAAACTGACTGCTCAGTCGGTTGAGTGTGTTTTCCTTGGCTACAGTGATGAGCACAAGGGCTATCGTTGTTGGGACCCTGTTGGTCGTCGCTTGCGCATCTCGCGTGATGTGACCTTTGATGAGTCTCGCTCTTACTACCCCCGCCCTTCCTCCTCGAGTTTCTCTGTGGACGATATTTCTTTCCTTCTCCTTCCCGATACATCCTCCTCTGTGCCTCAGGTCTCTCCTTTTCCTCCGACCCGTCTCACTCTTCCTCACATGCCACCGACACCCCAATCCCCTCCATCCTCATCTCCATCATCCTCTCCGATCCGTCGGCCTCTCTCTCCTTTTCCTCTCCACTACACTCGCCGCCCTCGTGTTGAGGATGATTCTCCTGGCACATCTTCCACTTCCGATTCTCCTCCTTCCACGCCTCCACCAGTTCATAATCTCCGTGCTCGACCTCGACCTCCTCTTGATCGCTACTCTCCTGCCAAGTACGGCCTCTCTGTTGTTGCTGAGCCGACTTCCTATCAGGCTGCCCTGACTCAGCCTGAATGGCAGCTTGCGATGGCCCAGGAGCTTGCTGCCCTTGAGCGTTCTGGCACGTGGGATCTGGTTTCCCTTCCTTCTGGTGTTCGTCCCATCACATGCAAGTGGGTCTATAAGATTAAGACTCGCTCTGATGGTTCTCTTGAGTGCTACAAAGCTCGTCTTGTGGCTCGTGGTTTTCAGCAGGAACAGGGACGCGATTATGATGAGACATTCGCTCCTGTGGCCCACATGACCACTGTCCGCACTCTCCTTGCTGTCGCTTCTGTTCGTCATTGGTCTGTCTCTCAGCTTGACGTTCAGAACGCCTTTCTCAATGGTGAGTTGCGTGAGGAGGTTTATATGCAGCCACCCCCAGGGTACTCTGTTCCTGATGGTATGGTCTGCCGCCTTCGCCGCTCTCTCTATGGTCTTAAACAGGCCCCTCGTGCCTGGTTCGAGCGGTTCGCCTCTGTCGTGACTGCCGCGGGCTTCTCACCCAGTGATCATGATCCCGCTTTGTTTGTTCACACGTCTCCTCGTGGTCGGACTCTTCTCCTTCTCTATGTTGATGACATGATCATCACTGGTGACGACTCTGACTACATTGCATTTGTTAAGGCTCGCCTTCGCGACCAGTTCCTCATGACTGATCTTGGTCCACTTCGCTATTTTCTTGGGATTGAGATCTCCTCGACCTCTGATGGCTTCTACATCTCCCAAGAAAAATATATTCAGGATCTTCTCTCTCGCGCTGCTCTTGGTGATGAGCGCACAGTTGTGACTCCTATGGAGCTCAACGTTCAGCTTCGTGCCTCTGATGGTGACCCTCTTCCTAATCCCACTCGCTATTGTCACCTCGTTGGCAGTCTTGTCTATCTTGCTGTTACGCGTCCTGACATCTCCTATCCTGTCCACATCCTGAGTCAGTTTGTTTCAGCCCCCACCTCTGTCCACTATAGTCATCTCCTCCGTGTTCTACGATATCTTCGTGGCACGATCTCTCAGCGTCTTTTCTTTCCCCGCTCCAGCTCTCTTGAGCTCCAGGCCTACTCTGATGCTACCTGGGCTAGTGATCCCTCTGATCGACGCTCGCTGTCTGCTTACTGTGTCTTTCTTGGTGGCTCTCTTATTGCCTGGAAGACAAAGAAGCAGACTGCTGTTTCCCGCTCGAGTACAGAGACTGAGTTACGAGCCGTGGCTATGTTGGCGGCTGAGGTGATCTGGTTACGGTGGTTACTTGAGGATTTTGGTGTGTCCGCTACCACCTCGACTCCCTTACTGTCAGACAGTACCGGTGCTATCAGTATTGCGCGTGACCCGGTGAAGCATGAGCTCACCAAGCACATCGGTGTGGATGCCCACTTTGTACGTGCTGCTGTGCAGGATGATGTTCTCGCTCTTCACTATGTGCCCTCTGAGTTACAGCTGGCGGACTTCTTCACGAAGGCACAGACTCGAGCGCAGCATGAGTTCTTTCTCTCCAAACTCAGTGTTGTTGATCCACCATGAGTTTGAGGGGGGGTGTTAGATGTATTAGATGTGTGTGTGTATAGTCTCTCTTTTCGGTCTATCCCCATTGTACACATGTATATGTACTGGCCCTTGGCCCTCCTGAGAATACAGTTGCTCATTCCTAACAGACATATTTTGTGGCTCAGCGTGATCCATCGGGAAGACATGGTTGAACCGTGAACCGATGATAAAATACGGCAGAATAGGTTCAAGGAACTGAATGAATTGATAGCAACACTCTGCCACCCTTTTCCCGGTGCTTCCGATCATGACTAACAGTATGAGCATCTCTGGGGTGCACATCTAGCCCTTCACCTATACTTTTTTCTTCCATCTTTCTTTTGCATGCAAACTCCGTTTCAACTATGCATGCACAACACATTAATTCAGAACTTGGCATGTCTAATGCGTATACTAAAACAATATTTCAAATTCTGAATTTAAATGTTTGAATTCAGACACACCATATAGTCCAAATGAAGTAATAACCCAAATAAAATATGATAAAAGTGCATGGATCAACCGCCGTGAAGTGCCCACAAACGCTCAAGAAGATCATCTTAGAGTTGGCGATGAGGTCAGTTTCAACTTTGTGTTTGTGCAGGTCATTTACAACAGGAGCACAGGCCAGAGTCGTGGGTTTGGGTTTGTCACCATGAGTACTGTTGCGGAGGCTGAGAGGGCTGCGGAGCTGTTCCATCGCTATGATATCTTGATGGGTCTAGGTCCCTTATATTTTCGGAATTTAGTTAAGAGTTAGATATGACCTGCTAGCAATTAATCTGCTTGCAGTATGCATGAAAATGAGCTGCTCCCGGTTTGCATTTGCACCCACACCTTCCAAATTTTCAAGTAATACATTCCTACGGTAATGTGTTACTGGTTTTCTCATTTTGAGCTCTTGTGGGTGTATGTGACCCTGCTTGGAGTTCCTTATCCGAGGAAAACCTTAAGCTGAAGCAAACTTAATCATCGGCCATTTTATTCTCCTAACTTAATTTACCGCCGTATTCGTCGATCGGCATGCTGTGAGATGAGAGTGGTTCTTTTCTGATCGACCTTTCATGTATGTGGACAGGAAGTGCACGGCAGGCATCTGACTGTGCATAAGGCAGCTAATAGAGCTAGAGGTGCAAGGGTGGAAACTCCACGTCGATCTGTGAACAATGCAACTCCTAGATCAAGAGGCTTCCGAATGGAGACCCCTCGCCGTCGTTCCGCAAACAAGGTGGCAACACCAAGATCATCAAGGGTGGAAACTCCTCGGCGCCGATCGTGGCATCGGTTCGGAATCTACATGGGCAATCTCCCGTGGCAAGTGGACGACTCTTGGTTGGTGGAGATGTTCAGCGCGCACGGCAAGGTGGTCGATGCTAGAGTCGTGTACGAGCGCAGAGGAGGGACTTGGCGTTCGCGGGGGTTTGGTTTTGTCACAATGGCGACGGAGGAGGCGACTTATGATGCTGTTTATGCTCTGAACGAACAGGTGAGTGCACAAGTATTAACTGTAAGTTTGAGTCTCCATTCAGTTAAGAGATCTGGTTTTCACTTCGAATTTTCTGCAGATTCTGGAGGGACGTACCCTGCTAGTGGAGGTTGCCAAGGAGCGGCAGCGGCGAGGCTTTTACTGAAGATATATGTTGGTTATACTATAGGAATGCATTGCGCAATCTTACAGAGAAATAAACATCATAATGTGTTTTGGAAATTTCATGGATTTTGCAGAAATTTAGAGAGAAGTTTCTGAACTTCCGTGACTTTGGACCTAATGTTGATACAGAACGATCTTTTCTTTCATGAGTTTGGACCTAGTTTTTCATGAGGCTGAAATTTCTGGAAGTGAGAAGGAAACTTTTCCTCGTATTTAGAATTTTGCAAGAGAAACAGAAAAATTTCCACGATGTTGGACTTAATGTTTATTGTTCTCCAAAATTCCTTTATAATGGCCATTCCACAAAAAAAGGGGGAGAATGGGCCTGCCCGCAAGAAATTTATAGGAATTTTAATTCCGTGTGTTCAGTTTACTGTATTTTTTTCTCCATTTTTCCTGTGATGCTAGGTTCTCTTATCTTTGCCATGATTTCCCTCTTTGCTGCTATTTTTCTATTCCCTCTGTCCGAAAATATAGTGTGTATTTTTTCTTTCAAACTTAGCTTTGTAAATTTTTACCGGGTAAACTTGGTCCCTCATATTAGTATTTCTTGGGAAAAACCCGGTGTTGACCCCCTGATGCGCTGCGCGCCCTAGCCCGTCTATGCCTAGGTCCGTAAGGGTTTGTTCATGCATGGTACATGTTGCTAGCCATGCATTAGTGATTTTACTTACTACCGACAATATGGAAAGAGCTTACCATGCATCAAAGCCTGCCCTATATATGCAGGGTTATTACTCAGGTTCCATGTGTCAATTGATCATGATTTGGATGGCTGATGAGATGGTTACGTAGCAGTATTGGTTGGATGATCACCATCGTAGCAGCACGATTCGTCTCGTTGAACCGTACCACATCACTCTCATGTCAAACCATCGACCGATAGAGCCCTGGATATGAAATGGTACACTTTCTTTGGATGCCGCCTTTCAAAAGCTAATGGTAGTTATCTACTTTATGTAATTATAGGTTGACAATGGAAGAACCTGGAATTTTTAAGCGAGGTTAGCGCCATCCTTTAGTTATTTCAATTCTGGTTTATCGTGCGATTGCATAAATATTTCTAATTACTAACATTAATTTTATTTACGTATGTCCAAATCTGAGGGGTTTTCCAGTCGTTGACCGTTTTTACGTATGGGGCAATCACATAAAACTGACTAGCCGTCAAGTCAACATTCTCTCTCAGGTCATTTGTCAAGGAGAAGATTCCTGAAAAACAACAATTTTTTTGTTTGCATAATAAAGAAAACAACTGCCAACTATAGGGTGGTATAAACTATAGTTTACCTCGCATCTTACTATGCACATTAAATGTTTATACTCAACACACTAAATAATTTTCTTTTTGATCAGTGTTTTTCAAAGAGTACACAAACTGTTCCATCTCGAGGCATATATTGGGCCGCGAGTCAGTGAAGATATTTATGGATATACCAAACCCCTCTGGGCATACGTATATAGTCTGCATCAAGAGAAAGAAAAGATGGGTGATCCCTCATCCATAAGAACTGGACAAAAGTTATTCGTGACATGCACATGGAGAAGGGTACAATATTGGCATTCCGCTTCTTCAAGATTGCCAACGGCCTAATCATCCTTTCGCTTGGAATGTATACCTCTATCATGACAATTGACTCACATGTGATCGATCGAAAATATGTTTGTAGTGATGTCTGCAACAATTAATAATGAATGCACTGTATGTCGTGTTTGCTGATATGAATTATGTTTGCCTGCCTTTGAATTGGATGTGTTAAATTATTTTTTGATATGATTCGTAACGTATTAAATTAAAACATAAAACTTGTTGTGCTGTTCATGACAATGGACATGGTTCTGGAAAATAAACTGTGTGCAATGCTTAACTGTAATACAAATGATTTATTAGAAGAATGTGTGTGTGATGAACATATTAAAGCACATGCTTCACCTGCCAGATCAGGTGTGCAATATATATTTATTATACAAACGATTTTTTTCAATTACTGGATGTGGTATAGACAGTTTAATGCACACGTTTCATAAGACACATAACGTATGTGATGACTAGCTAGGTCATTGCAACCGATTTTCATGTAGAAACACTCGGTCATAGTTGCGTCATCGCACAAAATTGAACTGAATGAGTTGTCCACGATTGCCCAACTAATCGCAGCCGGTTCCTCTATTGGAAAACGTGTGGGGCGGTTTTATTATCATAGACGTTTTCTCTTTTTTCAGCGATGACCCCCTTCCCCACCCCAAATCGTCAACCAACTCGAGCACACGGTTTCAAACCGTGTGAATAGCCCCCTTGTGTACTAGTGGTGGTTATACCCCTCGGTTGTATGGGCGGCAAGGGGTGTACCACGGATGATCCTGGCTCATGCTCTTCCGATGGAAGTGTCTGTGCCCAGATTTGGATCAGGTGGCCTTGTGCTCGTCGTGGTGATGGCTTGTTAGGTGCCTCGTGGTGGTGTGGGTGAGAGCACAACCAAAAGCTTCGCGCTTTGGCGCCGGCAATGGCGATGCTCGTAGGTGTCGCATTCCTCTTGAGGACGTCATTGTGGGTCTCTCCCCCAAGGTCAGGGCTCTGGAGAAAAACCTTGGTCAGTTCGGACTCGACGGCAGTGTCGATTTGCGTTCTGACTTGCCTGGGGCGTCGTTATGAACGTGAAGTGTCGGCGGTCGGACCATGACATTGGATTCAAGCCACCATGTGCTCTCGTCCAAGCAGTGTCTCTGTGTTATTGTTTTTCTTTCTGATTCGATTTCGCTTGTCCGGTTTTCTTTTGATCTGCTTTGTTTGATGATCTCCTCACTACCTTGTATAGTTTGATTGTGTCCTATATTTGGCTTTATCTATACCTATTAATAAAGATAGGATAGTCTTTGTCCGTCATGCTATTTTATGAAAAACACCCTGATGTTTCTCGTAATCGACCGCGTCTAGTTTTAAGTAGGATTTTTGCTTTTGCATAAACCCACCTGATGTTTCTGGTAATCAACCCGCATGTCAATTTTAAGTCAAGTTTTTGCTTTTGCAGAAAACCCCCGATATTTGGTTTAATTAACCTGCAGTACATATCAAATGTTTTTCAAAAATATTCATATCTTTTAAATCCTAACTCCAAATTTAACATGTTATATATGAAATTTGATTAGAAAAATATGTAGAATCTGAATATGATGTTATTACATGTTAACCATTAAAAAATCTATTTAGGGTGCAAGATTATTCAATAGTGCATGATATGTATTTCTTTCATATCAGTGCCAATCCAGATTGGAAATGAACTCAACAAAATCAGGACTGAAGACAAACCATGCATGCACGCCTCGTCAAAACATCACAAAAAACAGATTGAGAGAGAGAGAGAGAGAGAGAGAGAGAGAGAGAGAGAGAGAGAGCAGTGAAACGCGTTGTGATTGTGTGAGCACTGAGGCCACCGTCGACGAAGGTGGAAAGGAGGATAAATGACAACACAGATGGGATGTCATGTGTTGAAATAAAAGATGTGAATCTATTGAGATCTTAAGTCATGATTATTGGACTAGGACAGTGTACTATTTTTTTTCTCCCATTGCAACGCACACACTTTTGCTATATGAAATTTTGTTTAAAGAAACCAGTTTTGGTTTGTGAAAGTTTGATCGGGACAGCGCAGATCGGTAGGTCGAGTTGCCTGAGAATATTCCAGATGCGAACAAACAACTTTGCATGTGTACCACGGTACCTGCATATATGACCTTATGACCCACTGGGTGCTCACCAGAAACAAGAGATTATATTAGACAGATGCGATTAAGTTGATGGAATCATGCATGGCATTGGTCGGGAAGACAATTATTTAGCTCCTGTTCGGCGCCCGTGAACCCGATGATGCGCGCAAATTTGTCGCGCCTTTCGTCTCACTTGCTCTTGTTGACCCATTCTTAATTTGCCCAGAACATGAAAAGAAATTTGCTCCCCACAAGAAGGATTAAAGGAAAATGTATAACGTGTCACTCTCATCGAGTCATGGACATTGTACTCCCCCTGTAAAGAAATATAAGAGTGTTTAGATCGTTACTTTAGTGATCTAAACACTCTTATTTTTCTTTACGGAGGGAGTATATTTTTATTTCTCCGAAAGAGATTTCATAAGATAAAAGTAGGGTCTATATAGGTATAGTTTCCTTGATAATTCGCTTTGACATGGTAATTAGTAGTAACTAGATGATGTCCCGCGCGTTACCGCGGGAACCTTGGTAAAATATATGCATAAATAGATGCTATTGCAAAAATAAATTTAAGAATGCTCTCGGGATATATTTTAAAAACAATAAAGTGTATGAAGCATGTGACAAAATGTTGTATAAAAAGAGAAATATATTGGATTGAAGTCAAACGGGGTAGCATTTTTAACAAAAATGTGTAACATGACCTATATATATATATATATGCTCCAAACATACAACGTAAAAATATATGTAAGTCATGCTAACAAAATGTGTAACATGACCATCTATGCCCGCATAAAAATAAGTGAAACGAATTAACATGCATGGTTGCTGAGGTGGTCATGGTTGCATGAATAGATTAGTGCATAAATTGTAACTTATGACCATATGCATACTTGATGATGTGGCATAGTTGCATGAAGAGGAGAAATAGATAGGGGTTGCCGAGGTGGCATGGTTGCATGGGTAAATTAGTGTACAAATTGTAACTTATGACCATATGCATGACTTGATAATGTGGCATAGTTGCATGAACAGAAAAAATAGGTAGTGGGTTGCTACTATTTAAGAATAGAGGATTAGATTACACCTATATAGGCAGGCCATGCTGGGATTAGGAAATCTGTTAAGGTCTCATAGACCGACACACGGAGCACTTTTTTTTGCGGGGAACACACCGAGCACTTGACTTGAGGCCTAGCTAGGACACACACAAATTAAGCCTACTAGCTTTTTCTATGAAAACGTTTCCTTAAAAAGAAAAATCAGCCAAAGATCTCACTATGATATCAAGATGACAGTGATTAGCACCTGATTAATCTCTACCATTTAAATTTGATAATTAACCCAGATGACTATCAAAGCATGTACCGGAGAGCCCACATCATACTGATGGTACTATTAAAGATGAACATGGTTCTAGCTGGTTTTGGGCCGGGTTTGCGTCGAAATGGACAAGGCGCGGACGCCCGCCCTTGTCCTCCCCTGGCCCGTCCGTCGGGGCACAACCTCCCCATTTCCCCCTTTCTCTCCCAAAAATCCTCCCGCCCTCCCGCCTCCCACCCTGGCCACATCACCAAAGCACGCCGCCGCCGCCATCCCGTCCGCCACTGTCGCCCGCCACGCGGCCCCGAAGAAGAAGAAGCCCAAAAAGGTGCTCATGCGGAAGGAGCTTGCCGGAGAGTCGGCGAAGAGGGCTGGCCGTAGGGACAGCGCTGCGGAGAGGAAAGTCGTCGCCGCCGCCGCGGAGAAGAAGCCCAGAAGAAGAATGGAGGGCCGGCGGCCGTCGTTGAGCATGACGAAGGAGAGAAGCGGCCGAGGGGCAAGACCAACTCCAAGGTGGACGAGAAGTGTGACACGGCATTGTTCGCCTTGCAAGAAACTTTGCAAGGTATGATGACCCAAAAGGAAGCAAGGGACGAGAGGAAGCACCAAGAAAAAGAGGAGCAAATGAATGTCTACATCGAGCTCCAAACGAAGAAGCTCAAAATGGAAGAGGTCGTCAAAAGAAGGAAACTCGAGATTGAGGAGGTTGTCCAAACGAAGAAGCTCGAGATTGAGGCGACCAATGCGAACACCAAAGCAAAAGAGATGGCGCTCGCTTTCATTGCGTAGGAGTTGGAGATCGTGACGGTGGACCTGAGCAAGATATCACCGAGGAGAAGGATTTGATTCGAAAAGAAGTAAAAGGCGATGCTCAAACTAGATGATTGAGTGCCGGTGTGAACCATGAGCGATTTTGTTGTAGGCTAGCATGGCTATGGCTTCAGTTTTTTTGTTTTTTTGCAAGAGAAACATGGTATCCGAACGAAATGTATCCGTCGGTTGGGCGCATCAGTCAGATTTGGTCAGGCGCGAACGTACAACAACCCTTTGCCTAATCTAAATGGAATCCGAACAAAATAGATCGTCGGTTTGGGGCGAGTTGGCCTTACTTTACGGTGGCTATGCGCGCCCATAATTCCTTTGTCCATTGCGCCACGCGCGCATCGCCAACGAAGTCCAAGCGCTCACAGCGAATGGTTATTTCTCAACTTGCTTGCACAATCTTATCCTTTTTAATCTAAAATATGATGTGTCCACTAGTAGAAAACAGGGTACTACTCCCGGTTTCAGAGAGCCTTTAGTCCCGGTTCTGGAATCAGGACAAAACTGTCGGGACTAATACCCAAAACCTTTAGTCCCGGTTTGCTTACGAACCGGGACCAAAGAAGCTTCACGTGGTCGCTGTTGGGCGCCCAGCACCAACCGGGACTAAAAGGCAGCCACACGTCAGCAGCACCCAGGCGCTGGGGTTTTGTTTTTTAAGGGGGGGGGGGGGGGTTAGGGGTTTTGAAGGGTTAATTTAGGTGTTTCATATTGTGTTAGCTATAGCTACTACATATAGAGAGAAGTGACCTCTCTTTCTCCGTGCTTGGTCGACGACAACTACTACATACAGAGAGAACTCGACGCTAACTAGTAAGCAAATGAAGGAACCATTAATTACACAACATCGTGATCATGAACATATATAGAGAGAAGTGACCTCTCTTTCTCCGTGCTGGTTGAACAACAAGTTTTCGTATATCTATCCGACGCTACTACATATATACAATATAACATCTCTTACGATCCCTGACATCATCTACCGAAAATCAGCTTGAATTTCCACATGGTATTCTCCGTCTTTATGTATAACGTGGTCAAGAAAGAATCCCGACAATTCCTCTTGAATTGCTCGTATGCGATCATGTGGTAGGAGTTCATCCCGCATCTGCCACATCTAATTTAAAGAAGGGGGTCAATACATATATATGAATGAAACTCAACACAATTGATGGTAATAAAATAAAATTGTGAATATTGTTTACGTACTTCAAATTGTTTGTCAGAGTAGCCCCGCTTAGAAGCCGAGTGGTGCATGAACTCGCAAACATAGTATCCACATAAATCAGTCCCGGGTGCCTGCAACAAGCACTTTACGAGAATAGAGTTCAATCAAACTGATAATCAAGCATGACAATGGTATTGATGAAACTAGAATCCATGAGAGATGCGCGGAACTAGCTAGTACTACTTACTTTGGGGTGTGTAAATCGCAGCTCGTTCCTCAGACCCGGAATCATTCCGGTGAACTTTTTCCAAACTCTGCCAGGCAAAGAAAATGATTACTTGATATCAGGAAATGAACGAAAGTTGCCGATATGGTGCGATAATGATTGAACTTACTTCTGAAGCATTGCAATCATGTCCTCATAATCCTTGGGATCTTTACGTCTCGAGTCTAACACAGTTACTACTGCCCCGTCAAGCTTAACCTCGAGTAGAATAAAGTGGAAGCTGCGCACGCATAACTCATCAATTACATTACTTAACCTCGAGTAAGCGAAACCGAATATGCACAAGACAGTAATACTCACTTGAAGTTGTAAGGAAAGAGTATTTTTCCTTTGTTTTGATGTCGAAGGAACGATTGTAGCAAGTTTTTCTCAGTATCTTCGACTCTGTTTTTTACCGACCATTCATTTACGGTATTTGGGCTAATGAACCCAATGTCATAGATTTGTCTTTTCTTGCATTCGACGATCTTCAATCTGCATAATATAGTGAGGATAATTATATATACATGCAATGAACGAGCTGAGCTAGAGACTTAATTACAGAAGTAATACTTACAGACAGTAGCAAGTCATGAGTTGTTTGTCGAGGGCTTGTTGATTGAATAACTGAAATAATTCCACAAATTCAACAGGCATCACCTCAACTCCAATGAGGTCGTGCTTATCTTTAATTCTCAGCATCAAACTATCGGTCACATTCTTCCTGCAGCTTTCCAAGTACCACTCGTGCAATCTTCGCATCATCGTTGTTAGAGGAGGATGATCAGATTTGACGAGAGGCTTCCCGTGCTCGTATCTAAAGATCTCTACTGCCTCTAACGTTTCAAACTGTACATCATCGCCCACGTAATCACCAAGATTGGTACCAGGCAGTAGCCCCGGATGATTAGCAATATCGCTAGACACCTTGAGCGCGGGGCACGATTGCTTCTCCTGTTCGTCGAGCTAGGGAATTTTTTTTTCACTTCTTTGTTTTGCTAACCTTGCAGCACTGGTAGTACTTCCTGACCGCCGCGCTTCACCATATGTTATTCCAATACAACGATCATAGTTGGATTGCGGCGGAGACGGTGGTGGTCACTTAAGGGCATCCAGAGTGCGCTTCGCTTTCACCGGATCTACCGTTTCCTTCGGAGGTGGAGGTTTCCGTTCAAAATGGGCCTGCACTTCGGCTTCCACGATGTCATCGGTTTCCTCGTCAGTCCTCTCATATGGTAACTTTGGAAGAGCCTTGAGGCTTGGACCAGATTTGAATTTCTTCCCGCCTCTTGTACTGCTAGCCGCCGGAGCGGCGGCGTCTCTCTTTCGCCGTTGTTGAGGCGGCGGAGTCTGCTGACGCGCCGGAGAAGGCGGAGTGCGCTGACGCGCCGGAGGAGGCGTAGGAGGAGGAGGCGGAGTCCGCTGACGCGCCGGAGACTGCTCACGCGCCGGAGACGACTCAGGCACCTGATCAGACGGCTGAGCTGGACTGTGAGGAGTCTGCTGAGGGGCCTCAACCGGCTGAGTCTGCTGAGGCGTCCAGTTTGGAAGCTTGATGTACTCCTTTTTCCATAGACAGGTACTCCTTAAAGCATTTTCCAGATGAATATCCCCTTCACCTGTAGGGTAGTCAAGCTCCAGCTCCTCAAATCCCTCCATTATTTCATCCACCGTCACAATAGCATAGCCATGTGGAATTGGACGACAATGAAAAGTTCCCTCAGCTCAAGGAGGTACAACAGAGCCGACCGCCGCCTTCAAGGTTAGGTTCTGACATTTCGTCATTAGCACACAATGTTCAGCCTCCGTGATACTATCCACGGGGTAGCGAGGATCCGTGAAATCAGGCTGAACAAGCTCCGTGGAAGCCACGCTGCTTCTCCGCTGAGATAGTGGGGTAGCTTCTGGGGCAGCGTCGAAGGAAGGATCTTCGTGCCGCTGAGATGGTTGGCCGGTAGCTCGCTGGCTCTCAAGTTCCTCTAGTTTCGCTAATCTTGCACTAAGCTTCTGCATTTCGCTTGCTTCCTCTTTCTTCTTTCTCTCTCGGCTTCTATAACGATCGCTGTCGGGAAACCCATGCACCCACGGAACGGAGCCTGATGTGCCTCGTGTTCGTCCAGGGTGTTCAGGATTCCCAAGGGCCTCTATCAGCTCGTCCTTCTCTCTATCGAGAATGAACGTCCCTTCCTGCGCTGCCTTGATTGTTGTCTCAAGCTTCTTGATGGGTATTGCAAGTTGATCGTTCGTCCAATGACACTTCCCTGATTCTAGGTCCAAAGTTCCCCCAACCCCGAAGAACCAAGTCCTTGCCCGATCTGGCCAGTGCAATGTTGCTGGTTGGACCCCTTTAGCAAGCAGGTCTTGCTCAGCTTTGTCCCGCAACGGTCGGGCTTTGCTATAGCCACCTGACCCCGTGGTATGGTGATACAGCTTCTTTGCAGCATTGCTTGTTTGTCACTGACCTTTGCATACTCTTGTCCGATTTCTTGTAGGCCACAAATGTGGGCCCGTGATCTCTTATCTTCTTATATCGACCGATGAATTCTGGAGTCTCATTTTTCTCGACAAACTTTTTGTTCAACTCTTTCTTCCAGTTGTTGAATAGTGCTGCCATCTTCTTAAGAGCAAACGCCTTGACCTTTCGCTCTATAACTGGGTTATTCGGATCCTCCTCTGGCAGGCTGAAATTTGTCATCAGTGAGGTCCAAAGATCATCTTTCAGTCTATCCTGGACATAAGAAACTTCAGGGTCCTTCTTCTTATTCCATTGTTGGATGCTGATCGGGACGCTGTCCCTAACAACAACTCTGCACTGATGTACAAATGCGTCCTTGGTCCGCTTGGGAGCAATCGGTTGGCCATCTTTCGCGACTTCTATGATCGTGAACCTTTTATCCTGGCGCAACCTTTTCTTCGGGCCTCGTCTCCTTACGGAAGTTTGGCTCGATCCGGAGGGCTAAAAGAAGAAAGAAGCGTTAATATATGTACATACCAAAACAATTAATGCATCAAGTCAGCACAGGCTTAATTAATATATATATATATATACCTCGCCGGACTTTGCAGCAGTTAAGGCTCCCTCCTTCGTTCGGTCACCGGAGCCATGATCATGATCTCCTTCATCCGCCGTTCGGTCACCGGAGCCGTCATAATCTCCTTCCTCCTCCATTGTTGGATCACCGGAGCCGTCATCCTCTCCTTCCTGACCATCGGTGTCGTTGAGAAACGACAAGGGATCACCTCCGTCGCGGATTATATCCCCCAACAACTCTTCTTGTTCCAAGTCTCTGTCCATAGTTTCTGCAAATATTACAACATGGCAATATACAAACATGAGAGATGGATTAGTGGCAAACATGGACTTAATATCACAACAAGGAATCATATGTCAATATGAGCAATGTAAGTGGCAAACATCGTCGAGGACTCCTCCCCCCTTATCGGGGTTATGTTTTAACGACCCCCCCCCCCTCATGTCGAGTTATCGGGATTATTTTTTAACGACCCCCCCCCCCCTCATGTCGAAGTTATCGGGGTTATGTTTTAACGACCCCCCCCCCCCCCATGTCGAAGTTATTGGGGTTATGTTTTAACGACCCCCGCCCCCCCCCCCCTCATGTCGAAGTATCGTGGTTATGTTTTAACAACCCCCCCCCCCCCTCATGTCGAAGTTATCGGGGTTATGTTTTAACGACCCCCCCCCCCTTCATGTCGAAGTTATCGTGGTTATGTTTTTGACAGACGAACGGAGGGCATATTCGGATTCGTCATATTTTTCTGATCGATTTTCATATATAAATTATTTTCATCGGAGTTACGGTTAATTTTCTACGAATTTTCTATATACATACAGCCATCGATATCCATCCATACATACATATACATCTACATTATATATGAACAAAAAAATCATCATATCAATATTTACATATACATACACATACATACATACATACACATGATTAATAAACATTAAGCATCTACATATACATTATATATGAACAAAAAAATTCATCATATCAATATTTACATATACATACACATACATACATACGCATGATTAATAAACACTAAGCATCTACATATACATTATATATGAACAAAAAAATCATCATATAAAAAAATGCACAGCGGGCCGGGGCGGCGGCGGCTCACAGCGGGGGCGGCGAGGGCTCAGGAAGGAGGGAGACGAAGACGACGGCGACGGCGACGACAGGGCAGGGGCGCGGGCTCGGGGGCGACGACGGCGACGGCGACGACGGGGCAGGGGCGCGGTGACGGCAACGGCGACGGCGGGGGCGGCGGACGGCGTCGGGGCAGCCTGGCGGCGTCGATGTGCTCGGCGGCGTCGGGGGAAACTGCGGATGAACTATGAAAATTTCCTAAGTGTGGGCTTATATACCCCAACCTTTAGTCCCGGTTGGTTACTGATACGTCTCCAACGTATCTATAATTTTTTATTATTCCATGCTGTTATGTTATCAATTTTGGATGTTTTACAATCATTTTATAGCAACTTTATATCATTTTTTGGGACTAACCTATTGACATAGTGCCCAGTGCCAGTTGCTGTTTTTTGCTTGTTTTTTACTTCACAGAAAATCAATACCAAACGGAGTCCAAACGCAGCGAAACTTTTTGGTGATTTTTTTTGAACCAGAAGACACAAGTTGGGCCAAGGAAGTACCAGAGGGGTGCCCCGAGGGGGGCACAACCTACCTGGGCGCGCCTAGGGGCACAGGCGCGCCCTGGTGGGTTGTGCCCACCTCGGTGGCCTCCCGCACCGCCTCTTTGCTCTATAAATACCCCAATATTCCAGAAACCCTAGGGGAGTCAACGAAAAACAATTCCAGCCGCCGCAAGTTCCGGAAACCACAGATCCAATCTAGACACCATCACGGAGGGGTTCATCATCCTCATTGGTGCCTCTCCGATGATGCGTGAGTAGTTCATTGTAGACCTATGGGTCCGTAGTTAGTAGCTAGATGGCTTCCTCTCTCTCTTTTGATTCTCAATACAATGGTCTCTTGGAGATCTATTTGATGTAACTCTTTTTGCGGTGTGTTTGTTGGGATTTGATGAACTTTGAGTTTATGATCAGATCTATGTTTTTATCCATGAAAGTTATTTGAGTCTTTTGATCTCTTATATGCACGATTACTTATAGCCTCGTATTTCTTCTTCGAATCTTTGGTTTAGTTAGGCCGACTAGATTGATTTTTCTTGCCATGGGAAGAGGTGCTTTGTGATGGGTTCGATCTTACGGTGCTCAATCCCAGTGACAGAAGGGGAAATGACACGTATGTATCGTTGCTATTAAGGATAACAAGATGGGGTCTATTCCTATATGAATAGATCTTGTCTACATCATGTCATCATTCTTATTGCATTACTCCGTTTCACCATGAACTTAATACAATAGATGCATGCTGGATAGCAGTCGATGTGTGGAGTAATAGTAGTAGATGCAGGCAGGAGTCGGTCTACTAATCTTGGATGTGATGCCTATATAATGATCATTGCCTGGATATCGTCATAATTATTTGAAGTTCTATCAATTGCCCAACAGTAATTTGTTTACCCACCGTATGCTATTTTTCTCGAGAGAAGCCACTAGTGAAATCTACGGCCCCTGGGTCTAATTTCCCATCATATACTTTCAGATCTATATTGCTATTTGCCTTTTTATTTATTTGCATCTTTTATTTTCAGATCTATATTTCCAAAAACCCAAAAATACCTTGCTGCACTTTATTTTATTCGCGTTTTATCGAGATCTTTTTATCCAATCTATTACACTTAGTCTCCCGTCCACGTGACAATTTCTGGCACCGTTACCCGAAAGGGATTGACAACCCCTTTAACACGTCGGGTTGCAAGTATTTGTTCTTTGTGTGCAGGTACCGTTTACGTATTATTGCTTGGTTCTCCTACTGGTTCGATAACCTTGGTCTCATCACTAAGGGAAATACCTACCGTAGTTGTGCTGCATCATCCCTTCCGCTTTGGGGAAATACCAACGTAGTTCAAGCGACATCAAAAGGAATTTCTGGCGCCGTTGCCGGGGAGGATCAAGTCAAGATAGTCTCCCGTCAACGTGTGAATTTCTGGCGCCGTTGCCGGGGAGACATCATCAACATCTACCAGGTTCCTAATCACAAATCTCATCTCCTTGCAATTTACATTATTTGCCATTTGCCTCTCGTCTTCATCTCCCCCATTTCACAAAAATTTACCGTTTTATTCGCCCTCTTTTTCGTTCGCCGTTTTCTCATCAGATCTCTTCCTTGTTGTGTGCCATGTGTCTTCTATTTGCTTGCATCTTCGCTTGCTAAAAATCTCTTGATATGGATCCTCATCCACTTGCTAATCTTTTCAAAAGATCCAATTATTATGAACCAATCATAGTGAATTGAGTTCACTCAATTACCTTTATGAAGTTTTGCTTGAGATTTATGAATCTAAAAATTGTGATGAAGTGTTAAACGAAGAAATTTATAAAGTGATTCATGATTGCTCCTTGAATGAAAAGCATGATTGCAATGATTTTACTATAAATTCTATTAATGTCAATTGTGCTAATGATATGCAAAACCCCAAGCTTGGGGATGCTAATTTTGCTATGCCCACTACTTATTGCAATGATCATGATTGGGGTGATTCTTCTTATGATGTTGAAAATTTATTTAAGCCTCATGATGAATATGATATTGATAATAATGTTTGAAATAGTATTGAAAGTGGGTTTGGAAGAGCGTCAAGTTTAGGTAAAAATAATCCCACATATTTGGAGAGTGTTCAATCTTATGAATTTTTTTATGAAAGTGGGTTTGGAGAGGTCATGACTTTAGTTGATGTTAATCCCACTATCTTGGAAGATTATAAAACTTTTATGCATGTGGATCATGAAGAGAAAATTTTATATGATAGCTATATTGTTGAATTTGATTATGATCTTACATGTAATTATTATGAGAGAGGAAAATATGGTTGTAGAAATTTTCATGTTACTAATTTACCTCTCGTTATGTTGAGATTGCTACTGTTTCTTTCTTCTTCCTTGCATATGCTATATATTCCTTGTCTTGATAATTTGTTTGCTTATAAATTCCCTACGCATTGGAAGTATGTGAGACTTAAATGTGTTTGTCATATATTTTATGATGCTCTCTTTGTGTTTCAATTATTATCTTTTATGTGAGCATCAATAAAATATTATGTCTAGCTAGGGACATAAAACGATAGCGCTTGTTGGGAGGCAACCCAATGAATAAAAATTTATTTTTGTCTTTTTTTTTCTGTTCTTGAGTGTTTGCACAATTATGCTACTTTTATGATTGTGTTTTTGTGTTTTAATTAGTGTTTGTGCCAAGTAAAGCCTTTGGGATAGCTTTGGTGATAGTTGATTTGATCTTGTTGGAAAACAGAAACTTTTGCGTCCAGTAAAATAATTGTTTAAAATCACAGACAGGACTAAAAATTCTGAATTTTTTACACAAGATTGATATACAAATTTTCTCTGTTTTCCTAATTTTTGAGAATTTTTGAGTTACAGAAGTATGAGAACAATTCGTATATTTACAGACTGTTCTGTTTTTGACAGATTCTGTTTTCTTTGCATTGTGTGCTTATTTTGATGAATCTATGGTTTGTATCGGGGGGTATAAGCCATGGTAAAGTTAGAATACAGTATATATAATGTAATAACAAAATTTGAATGGGTTTTCTACAGTACTTAAAGTAAAGATTAGTTTTCTTATACTAACGGATCTCACGAAGGTTTTGTTGAGTTTTGTGTGATTGAAGTTTTCAAGTTTTGGGTGAGATCACGATGGTGAAGGAATAAGGAGTAAGAAGGGCCTAAGCTTGGGGATGCCCATGGCATCCCAACCTATTATCTAAAAGAGAAGCAAGCAACTAAGCTTGGGGATGCCCGAGTGGCATCCCCTCTTTCTTCTAACGACCATCGGTATTTTACTTGGAGCTATATTTTTATTCGTCACATATCATGAGTTTTGCTTGGAGCGTCTTGTATGATTTGAGTCTTTGCTTATTGTACTTTTTATTTTTAGTCAAGTATCCTTGCTGGACACACCTATTTGAGAGAGCCAAAATTATGCTATGATTTTTTAGAATCGCTCTCTATGCTTCACTTAAATCTTTATGAGCTACGGAATTGCTCTAGTGCTTCACTTATATCTTTTTGAGCATGGTGTGCTTTAATATTTTTGAAGAAATGCTCTCATGCTTCACTTAGATTTATTTGAGAGTAGTAATTTTGAAGAAATTCTCTCATGCTTCACTTATATCATTTTGAGAGAAGAAAATTTTTATGCTCATGTTCCTCACTTAGATTTGTTTGAGCTATCAAAAGCAACACATTAAAATAGTCCCAAAGTGATAGATATTCAAAAGGGATATAATAAAAACTTTCATGAATATCATTGGACAAAATAAACTTGATTCCTTGTAATAGTTTTGCGATATGATGATATAATATGTGAGTCATGTTGATGAGTAATTATGCTTTAGTAAGAATATTGATGTTAAGGTTTGTGATTCCCTATGCAAGCACGAAAGTCAATAGTTATGCAATGAAATTATATCCTACTGGTGGTGCATTATTCGGTGTTAGTTATGCTTAATGCTCGCTAATGAGATTTTTTGTTTCTTGGTTGGATGCTTCTCAATCTTTTGCTAGCCTTCATTTGCACTAAGTATGATCACTATTTGTGCATCCAAAATCCTTAAACCAGTTTTGCCATGTGAGTCCACTATACCTACCTATATGCGGTATTTCTGCGCTGTTCTAAGCAAATTTGTATGTGCCATCTCTAATTTTCAAAATAAATTTCTCTTTTGTATGCTCGTACCGCTCATGAAACGGTAGGGGGTGGTTGATATTTTTCCATGCTAGATGTGTTATTCTCAAGATGAGTGTTTATTCACTTGTCATTGCACAAGAGTACGGCAAAGGTATTAGGGATGCCCAGTCCCGTAATGAAAAATGAATTTCTTTATGTTGTCAAATAATAAATTCCTTATAAAGTGTTGGTATGGACGGCACCCGTGGATTCGGTTAGCCGTAGAATGTGAAAGTATGGTGGAAAAAGGAATAAACTTTATTTTCTGTTTGGGAACCGCCTATGATATATCTAGCATGGAAAGTATTGGGAACTACTCGATCGTCTTCGTTGACAGCAAAAGCATGCCACCCAAAATGTTTTTATCTCCATCTTTTTCGCTTTGAGCTCTGGCACCTCTACATATCCCTACTTTCCTCTGCGAAGGGCCTTTCTATTTACTTTATGCAATTTTTATTTTATTTTTAAGTCTCCATCTTCTCTTATAAAGCACCAACTAAGGGGCACTATGATCGTACTTGAGCATTGGGTGTAGCTAATATGCGAGTGTGTTTCATGAATGGATCAATGATTGAGCATAATGGGCTAGGGATAACTTGCTTTAGTGTTGATATTTTGAAAGACATGGTTGCTTGTTGATATGCTTGAGTATTGAAATCTTCATGTCAAAACTAGACTATTGATTTGAATCATATAAAAGTCCAAATGTCCATGCTACAAAGAAAAGATTATGTGATAAACATGTTAGGCAGCATTCCACATCAAAAATTCTGTTTTTATCATTTACCTACCCGAGGACGAGCAGGAATTAAGCTTGAGGATGCTGATACGTCTCCAATGTATCTATAATTTTTTTATTGTTCCATGTTGTTATATTATCAATCTTGGATGTTTTACAATCATTTTATAGCAACTTTATATCATTTTTTGGGACTAACCTATTGACATAGTGCCCAGTGCCAGTTGCTGTTTTTTGCTTGTTTTTTACTTCGCAGAAAATCAATACCAAACGAATTCCAAACGCAGCGAAACATTTTGGTGATTTTTTCTGGACCAGAAGACACAAGTTGGGCCAAGGAAGTACCAGAGGGGTGCCCCGAGGGGGGCACAACCCACCTGGGCGCGCCTGGGGGCCCAGGCGCACCCTGGTGGGTTGTGCCCACCTCAGTGGCCTCCCGCGCCGCCTCTTTGCTCTATAAATACCCCAATATTCCAGAAACCCTAGGGGAGTCAACGAAAAACAATTCCAGCCGCCGCAAGTTACAGAAACCACAGATCCAATCTAGACACCATCACGGAGGGGTTCATCATCCTCATTGATGCCTCTCCGATGATGCGTGAGTAGTTCATTGTAGACCTACGGGTCCGTAGTTAGTAGCTATATGGCTTCCTCTCTCTCTTTTGATTCTCAATACAATGGTCTCTTGGAGATCTATTTGATGTAACTCTTTTTGCGGTGTGTTTGTTGGGGTCCGATGAACTTTGAGTTTATGATCAGATCTATGTTTTTATGCATGAAAGTTATTTGAGTCTTTTGATCTCTTATATGCATGATTACTTATAGCCTCATATTTCTTCTTCGAATCTTTGGTTTAGTTAGGCCGACTAGATCGATTTTTCTTGCCATGGGAAGAGTTTCTTGGTGATGGGTTCGATCTTACGGTGCTCAATCCCAGTGACAGAAGGGGAAATGACACGTATGTATCGTTGCTATTAAGGATAACAAGATGGGGTCTATTCCTACATGAATAGATCTTGCCTACATCATGTCATCATTCTTATTGCATTACTCCATTTCTCCATGAAAAAATACACTAGATGCATGCTGGATAGCTGTCGATGTGTGGAGTAATAGTAGTAGATGCAGGCAGGAGTCGGTCTACTAATCTTGGACGTGATGCCTATATAATGATCATTGCCTGGATATCATCATAATTATTTGAAGTTCTATCAATTGCCCAACAGTAATTTGTTTACCCACCGTATGCTATTTTTCTCGAGAGAAGCCACTAGTGAAATCTACGGCCCCCGGGTCTAATTTCCCATCATATACTTTCAGATCTATATTGCTATTTACCTTTTTATTTATTTGCATCTTTTATTTTCAGATCTATATTTCCAAAAACCCAAAAATACCTTGCTGCACTTTATTTTATTTGCGTTTTATCGAGATATTTTTATCCAATCTATTACACTTAGTCTCCCGTCCACGTGACAATTTCTGGCACCGTTACCCGAAAGGGATTGACAACCCCTTTAACACGTCAGGTTGCAAGTATTTGTTCTTTGTGTGTAGGTACCATTTACGTAGTGTTGCTTGGTTCTCCTACTGGTTCGATAACCTTGGTCTCATCACTGAGGGAAATACCTACCGTAGCTGTGCAGCATCATCCCTTCCTCTATGGGGAAATACCGACGTAGTTCAAGCGACATCAGTGACACCAACCGGGACGAAATGCCCCCTTTCGTCCCGGTTGGAGCCACCAACCGGGACTAAAGGTCAATTTCAGCAGCCCATAGGGCGGGAAGCAGAGACCTTTAGTCCCGGTTGGTGTCTCGAACCGGGACGAAAGGGGCATTGGTCCCGGTTGGTGGCTCGAACCGGGACCAACCTTTGGTCCCGGTTCGAGCCACCAACCGGGACCAATAGCCTGGCACAGCGGTGTGGTGGGAGTTTAGTCCAACCTCGCTAGTTGAGAGAGGGCAGGACTGGTTTATAAGGCGCGCTGCGGCTGAGCTTTCGAGCTCCTCTCTAATGCAGGCAGTACTTGCCTAAACTTTGTCACTGCCATGTTGGGCATGTTGGGCCCGCGGGCCTGCATCCTGGCCCATGTACAGATGGGTTTCTAGTCGTATGCAGGCCGTGGTGGCCCAGTAGGCGGCATTTTTTTATTTTTTTATGTCATTTTAGTTTGCAATTAAAGTTTTTAACATAAAATACTTTATGAAAATTATTTTTGCTATTAATTTTTTTAACAAAAAATACTTTGATAATTGTAGTTGCATAAATTTTATATAATTTTAAGTTAATATTATTTTGATAATATTTTTTTATTTTTTATGTCATTTTAGTTTGCTATTAAAGTTTTTAACATAAAATACTTTATGAAAATTTCTTTTTGCTATTAAAGTTTTTAACAAAAAATACTTTGATAATTTTAGTTGCATAAATTATATAATTTTTTTTGTTATATTTTTTTTGATAATAACTAAGGTTTATATAAGCTTTTTAGTTGATTCTTTTTGCTATTGAAGAATATTATAGTTTTGTTTTAGTTGATCATAACAAATTATTTTAATTGATTTTTTTTTATTTCATTCTTTTTGCTATTAGAGTTTTATAGAAGCTTTTTAGTTCATTCTTTTTGCTATTAGAGTTTTATAAAAGCTTTTTAGTTCATTCTTTTAAAAAGCACTACAAATGAACTCTGAAAAGGTTGAAAGTTGGCATGGTATCATCATTTCACCCACATAGCATGTGCTAAAAAGTTGCGAGGGTTACGGCAAAAACTGGATGCACTTCGTGTATAAAATGGACAATCTCTTTCGAAGTATCAGGGTTTCGAACGAAAACTCATCGGTTACAAAGGGATTTCATTTTTTTGAACTTACTTCAACTCCAAACTTTTTGTGCGTTCAACATGCACCATTCAAAGCCACATCATCAATTTTCAACCCTTTCTGACTTCATTTGGTATTTTTCATGCATTTACTGATTTTTTTTAGCTAAATGACCCTGAAATTGAAAAGCACTACAAATGAACTCTGAAAAGGTTGAAAGTTGGCATGGTATCATCATTTCACCCACATAGCATGTGCTAAAAAGTTGAGAGGGTTACGGCAAAAACTGGATGCACTTCGTGTACAAAATGGACAATCTCTTTTGAAGTATCAGGGTTTCGGACAAAAACTCATCTGTTACAAAAGGGATTTCATTTCTTGACATGTAACTTCAGTGATATTCTAGATAAAAGCCATCATCAGAATAGTTCTGGAGAGAAAGTCTTCACTTTTTCTTCGCGTGTGTCCCTTGCTTATTGCGCCGTAACCATGGATAATCTTCATCGTTTAACAGGGTGCTTGGGTCAGCCTTCACTTTGAAGGGAGTAATTTCATGAAACTTTTCATAATCTTCAGACATATCTGTCTTGCCCTCCACTCCCACGATGTCTCTTTTCCCTGAAAGAACTATGTGACGCTTTGTCTCATCGTATGATGTATTCGCTTCCTTATGTTTTCTTTTTCTCGGTTTGGTAGACATGTCCTTCACATAGAAAACCTGCGCCACATCATTGGCTAGGACGAATGGTTTGTCTATGTACCCAAGATTGTTGAGATCCATTGTTGTCATTCCATACTGCGGGTCTACCTGTACCCCGCCTCCTGACAGATTGACCCATTTGCACCGAAACAAAGGTACCTTAAAATCAAGTCCATAGTCAAGTTCCCATATGTCCATTATGTAACCATAATATGTGTCCTTTCCCCTGTTGGTTGCTACATCAAAGCGGACACCACTGTTTTGGTTGGTGCTCTTTTGATCTTGGGCGATCGTGTAAAATGTATTCCCATTTATCTCGTACCCTTTGTAAGTCAATACAGTCAAAAATGGTCCCCTGGTCAACGAGTACAGCTCATCTCCAACAATCTTGTCGCCCATGAGATGTGTTTGCAACCAACTGCCGAAAGTCCTAATGTGTTCACATGTAATCCAATCGTCACACTGCTCCGGGTGTTTGGAGCGCAGAATACTCTTGTGTTCATTGACATACAGGGTCACCAAGGTAGAATTCTGTAGAACTGTGTAGTGTGCTTGACCCCAAGAATGCCCATCCCTACATATTATTGAGTCCGCTCCTAGCGTGCCTTTTCCAGTCAGTCTCCCATCATACCGCGATTGAGGGAGACCAATCGGCTTAAGGTCAGGAATGAAGTCAACACAAAACCCAATGACCTTCTCTGTTTGATGGCCCGTGGAGATGCTTCCTTCTGGCCTAGCACGGTTACGGACATATTTCTTTAAGACTCTCATGAACCTCTCAAAGGGGAACATATTGTGTAGAAATACAGGGCCCAGAATGGCAATCTTGTCGACTAGATGAACCAGGACGTGTGTCATGGTATTGAAGAAGGATGGTGGGAGCACCAGCTCGAAACTGACAAGACATTGCACCAAATCATTCTTTAACGTTGGTAGGATTTCTGGATCGATTACCTTCTGAGAGATTGCATTGAGGAATGCACATAGCTTCACAATGGCTAATCGAACGTTTTTCGGTAGAAGACCCCTCAATGCAACCGGAAGCAGTTGCATCATAATCACGTGGTAGTCATGAGACTTTAGGTTCTGGAACTTTTTCTCTGGGATATTTATTATTCTCTTTATATTGGATGAGAAGCCAGACGGGACCTTCATACTAAGCAGACATTCAAAGAAGATTTCCTTCTCTTCTTTGGTAAGAGCGTAGCTGGCAGGACCTTGATACTGCTTTGGATGCATGCCGTCTTTTTCGTGCACACGTTGCTGGTCCTCCCGTGCCTCCGGTGTATCTTTTGTCTTCCCATACACGCCCAAAAAGCCTAGCAGGTTCACGCAAAGATTCTTCGTCACGTGCATCACGTCGATTGCAGAACGGACCTCTAGGTATTTCCAATAGGGTAGGTCCCAAAATATAGATTTCTTCTTCCACATGGATGCACGTCCCTCATCGTCATTCGGAACAGATAGTCCGCCAGGACCCTTTCCAAAGATTACTTGTAAATCATTGACCATATCAAGTATGTGATCACCAGTACGGAGGGCGGGCTTCTTCCGGTGATCTGCCTCACCTTTGAAATGCTTGCCTTTCTTTCGACATTGATGGTTGGCCGGAAGAAATCGACGATGCCCCAGGTACACATTCTTCCTGCATTTGTCCAAATAAATACTTTTGGTGTCATCTAAATAGTGCGTGCATGCGTGGTATCCCTTGTTTGTCTGTCCTGAAAGGTTACTGAGAGCAGGCCAATCATTGATGGTTACAAACAGCAACGCATATAGGTCAAATTCCTGCTATTTGTGATCATCCCACACACGTACACCTTTTCCATTCCACAGCTGTAAAAGTTCTTCAACTAATGGCCTTAGGTACACATCAATGTCGTTGTCGGGTTGCTTAGGGCCTTGGATGAGCACTGGCATCATAATGAACTTCCGCTTCATGCACAACCAAGGAGGAAGGTTATAGATACATAGAGTCATGGGCCAGGTGCTATGATTGCTGCTCTGCTCCCCAAAAGGATTAATGCCATCTGCGCTTAAACCAAACCATACATTCCTTGCGTCACCTGCAAAGTCCCCCCACCTTCTCTCGATTTTTCTCTACTGCGACCCGTCAGCGGGTGCTCTCAACTTCCCGTCTTTCTTACAGTCCTCTTTGTGCCATCGCATCAACTTGGCATGCTATTTGTTTTTGAACAGACATTTCAACCGTGGTATTATAGGAGCATACCACATCACCTTGGCTGGAACCCTTTTCTTGGGGCGCTCGCCCTCAACATCACCAGGGTCATCTCGTCTGATCTTATACCGCAATGCACCGCATACCAGGCATGCGTTCAATTCCTCGTACTCACCGCGGTAGAGGATGCAGTCATTAGGGCATGCATGTATCTTCTGCACCTCCAATCCTAGAGGGCATAGAACCTTCTTTACTTCATACGTACTGTCGGCCAATTCATTATCCTTTGGAAGCTTCTTCTTCAATATTTTCAGTAGCTTCCCAAATCCGTTGTCAGATACACCATCGTCTGCCTTCCATTGCTGCAATTCCAGTGTGGTACCGAGCTTTGTATTGTCATCTTCGCAATTTGGGTACAACCCTTTTTTGTGATCCTCTAACATGCGATCGAACTTCAACTTCTCCCTTTCACTTTGGCATTGTCTCTTTGCATCAACAATGACCCGGCGAAGATCATCATCGGGCACATCGCCTGGTTCCTCTTGATCTTCAGCTTCCCCCGTTGCAGTATAACCGTATTCAGCGGGCAGATAGTTGTCATCATCATCTTCCTCTTCGTTGTCTTCCATCATAACCCCTCTTTCTCTGTGCTTAGTCCAAACATTATAGTGTGGCATGAAACCCTTCTCAAGCAGGTGGACGTGAAGGGTTTTTGAGTCAGAGTAATCCTTCGTATTCCCACAGATAGGGCATGGACAATACATAAAACCATTATGCTTGTTTGCCTCAGCCACTTCGAGAAAATTATGCAGGCCCTCAATGTACTCGGAGGTGCGTCTGTCACCGTACATCCATTGCCGGTTCATCTGCGTGCATTATATAATTAAGTGTATCAAAAACCATTACAGAACATCATGAATAGAGAAGTGACCAAATTAATACAAGTTCATCATCACATTAAAACCAAAGTACAGTAGTGATCAAATGTTATTACTGAAAAAATAAATACATAAAGTTCATACATAGTTCTCACTGAACAACATATAGCTCTCTAGAGCATCTAATTAAAACATACATTGAAACTATGTAAAACATTTCAATGCAACAACAAATGTGATCATAATCGCAACTAAGGTAACAATTGATCCAACGGCATAATGATATCAAGCCTCAGTATCAATGGCATATTTTTTAATCTTTCTAATCTTCAAGCGCATTTCATCCATCTTGATCTTGTGATCATCGACGACATCCGCAACATGCAACTCCAATTCCATCTTCTCCTTCTCAATTCTTTTCACTTTTCTCTCCAAGTAATTGTTTTCTTTTTCAACTAAATTTAACCTCTCGACAAGAGGGTCGGTTGGAATTTCCGGTTCACGTACCTCCTAGATAAAAACATCTATGTCATGTTGGTCAGCATAATTGTCATAAACACTAAATGAAACAAATAGTTATAAAAGATAATATACCACATCCGAATCATAGACAGGACGAGGGCCGACGGGGGCGGATACCAAAACCATGGCACTATATAATAACAAACAATAATAAAAGTATGAAAATTATACAAGTATCTATCTAAATCATACAAGTAAGAATTTTTTTTCTTTTAGAAAGAAGATAAGAACAAGAGGCTCACCACGGTGGTGCTGGCGACAAGATCGGCGCGGGCGATCGACGGCGGTGAGGATGGGGACGGGACGGGACGGACCGCCAAACCTAAACAAATCTTGAGGAAAATGAAGCTTGGAGGTCGAGCTTGGAGAGGAGAAAGCTTAACTGTGGCTCGGGCATTTCATCGAACACCTCATGTGCATGCATAGAAGGGAGACAGAGCAGCGCATGCACACACCTCCCACACGGCCAAAAAACAGAGTGAGCGGGCAGGGGCGAGGGTATATATAGGGATCTCTTTAGTCCCGGTTGGTGGCTAGAACCGGGACAGAGGCCTGCTCTTTAGTCCCGGTTCCAACCGGGACTAAACGGCAGCGCTAGGAGCGAGGCCCTTTGGTCCCGGTTCGTGTCTGGAACTGGGACCAAAGGGGTCAGAACAACCGGGACCAATGTCCCCCGAGGCCCGGCCGGCGCCCTGGCCTCACGAACCGGGACTGATGCACCCATTGGTCCCGGTTCATAGGAGAACCGGGATTAATGCCCTTTTCTGTCCTGAACCAAAGCCCTGTTTTCTACTAGTGGTAGCATGGCAAAGGTTGGCTAACAGCCTAACATGGATGAACATGCAAGGCTATTGCTCAACTTGTTGCCGTATGACCGTATCTTCAGGATTAATATTCCAAAACCATCAGTCCCTGGTCATGCTAAAATCTTGCCGTATCAAACAAATGATACACCGAGAGGACAACCTAGTAGTCTCGAAGCCGATCGAATCGCACATGGCCACGTATGATCATGCATACATGGCCTAAGCTACTACGCCAAACAGCTCGATCCCATGCATGCACGCATCCATATCCCTCGGCTATAAACAACACTCTCTCCAAGCTCTCATGCATCCCAAACCCAAAGCACCATCTATCCTACTCAAGCACACGCTCACGATGGCATCCAGAGCTGCCATCTTCGTCGCCCTGAGCCTCCTCCTCTCCGTCGTCGCCACGCACGGCTGCGGGCCCTACTGCCAGCCGCCAGTCGTCGTGCCGACGCCGCCCGTTGTCGTTCTGCCGTCGTACCATGGAGGAGGAGCGCACGCACTAGTAGAAAAAGGCCCATTTGCCCCGGTTCCAGAGGCCCATTAGCCCCGGTTCTGGAACCGGGACTAAAGCCCAAAACCTTTAGTCCCAGTTCGCTTACGAACCAGGACAGAAGGGTCTCCACGTGGCCGCTGCGGGGAGCCCAGGCAGGAGGGCCTTTAGTCCCGGTTGGTAACACCAACCGGGACCAAAAGGCATCCACGCGTCAGCATTTGGCAGTAGCTGGGGTTTTTGTTTTTTTTAAGGGGGGGGGGGGTAGGGGGTTTTGGAGGGTTAATTTAGGGGTTTCATATTGTGTTAGCTATCTAATAGAGAGAAGTGTCCTCTCTTTCTCCGTGCTTGGTCGACGCTAGTTACTATACATATAGAGAGAACTCGACACGCTAGCTAGTAAGCAGATGAAGGAACCATTAAGTACACAAGATCGTCATGAACATATACAGAGAGAAGTGATCGACCTCTCTTTCTCCAAGAGATTGGTCGAACAACAAGTTTTCATATATCTATCCGACGCTACTAGCTACATATATACAATATAAGATCTCTTACAATCCCTAACATCTAATGTCAAGTTCCACATGGTATTCTCCGGTTGGATTTATGACGTGGTCAAGAAAGAAACCCGCCAATTCCTCTTGAATTTCTCGTATGCGATCATGTGGTAGGAGTTCATCCCGCATCTGCCACATCTAATTTGAAGAAGGGGGTCAATACATATATATGAATGAAACTCAACACAAACGATGGTAATAAAATAAAATTGTGAATATTATTGCTTACGCACTTCATATTGTTTTTTAGAGTAGCCCCGCTTAGAGGTCGTCGCGTTGTAGATGAACTCGCAAACGTAGTATCCACAAAAATCATTCCCGGCTTCCTGCCACAAGCACTTTACGAGAAATAGAGTTCAATCAAACTGATAATCAAGCATTACAAATGGTATTGATGAAACTAGAATCAATGGGAGATGCGCGGAACTAGCTAGTAGTACTTACTTTGGGCTGTCTAAATCGCAGCTCCCTCGGCAGTGCCAGAGCAATTCCGGTGAACTCTTTCCAAACCCTGCCAGACAAAGAAAATAATTACTTGATATTAGGAAATGAACAAAGTTGCCGATATGGTGCGATAATGATCGATTGAACTTACTTCTGGAGCATTTCAGTCATGTCCGCATACTCCTGGGGATCTTTTCGTCTCGAGTCTAAGATGGTTACTAGTCCCCGCTCAAGCTTAATCTCCAGCAGAATAAAGTGGAAGATGCGCACGCATGCATAACTCATCAATTACATTACTATAACCTCGAGTAGGGAAACCGAATATGCATAAGACAGTAACACTCACTTGAAGTTGTAAGGAAAGAGTATTGTATCTTTGTTTTGATTTTTAAGCAACGATTGTAGCAAGTTGTCCTCGGTTTCTTTGACATTATTTTTAACCGTCCATTCATGTATGACATTTGGGTTAATGAACCCAATGTCATAGATTTGTGCTTTTCTGCATTCGACGATCTTCAATCTGCATAATATAGTGAGGATAATTATATATACATGCAATGAAAGAGCTGAGCTATATATAGAGACTTAATTACAGAAGTAGTACTTACAGACAGTAGCAAGTCAAGATTGTTTTGTCGAGGGCCTTTTGATTGTATAACTGGAATAACTCGTCAAATGCAACAGACAACTGATCCATTCCAACGAGGTCGTGCTCATCTTTAATTCTCAGCGTCATAGTATCCCTCCCAGACTAACTGCAGGTTTTCATGTACCATTGATGGAATCTTCGCATCATCGTTGTTAGAGGGGGATGATCAGGTTTGACGAGAGGCTGCCCGTACTGTTATCTGAATTCTTCCACCTCTAACATATCAAACACTACATCATCGCCCAGGTAATCTGCAAGATTGGTACCGGGCGCCATCCCCGGATGATGAGCGACAAGATCGCTAGAAACCTTGAGCGGGGGGCACGATTGGTTCGCCTGTTCGCCGAGCTGGGGATTTTTTTTCCCACTTCTTCGTTCTGCTAACCTTACATCACTGCAAGTACTTCCCGACCGCTCTGCTTCCAGATATGTCCTTTCAATAATGCGCTCATAGTTGGATTGCGGCAGAGGCGGTGGTGGTCGCTTCAGGGCATCGATAGTGCGCTTCACTTTCACTGGATCTATCGTCTCCTTCGGAGGTGGAGGTTTCCTTGCAAAAAAGTCCCTCACTTGGGCACGACAGATGTCCTCGTTTTCCTTCTCGGTCATCTCGTATGGTAACTTTTCCAGAGGCTTGAGAGATGGACCGTATTTGAATTGCCTCCCTCCTCTGGCTGTACTGCTAGCCGCCGGAGCGGCGGCGTCTCTCTTTCGTCGTTGCTTACGAGGCAGAGAAGGAGGCGGAGTGCTCCGATGCGCCGGAAGAGCCGCAGCGGCGGCGTCTGTCTTCCGCCGTTACTGACGAGGCCGAGGAGGAGGCGGACTGCTCCGACACGCCGGAGGAGGCGAAGGAGTGCCCTCACGCGCCGGATGAGCCGGAGAAGGAAGCGGAGTGCCCTGATCACTCGCCGAAGGAGGAGAAGGAGGAGGCGGAGTGCCCTGACTCGTCGGAGGAGGAGGAGGAGGCGGAGGCGTCTAGTTCGGAAGCTTGATGTACTCCTTCCGCCATAGACATGTAGTCCTCACAGCATAACTCAGCTGAGTCTCCCCTTCACCTGTAGGGTGGTCAAGCTCGAGCTCCTCAAATCCCTCCATTACTTCATCCACCGACATAACAGCATAGCCATGTGGAATTGGACGGCAGTGAAAAGTTCCGTCGGGTTGAGGAGGTGCAACAGAGCCGACAGCCGCCTTCAAGGTGAGGTTCTGACATTTCGTCATAAGCTAGCAATGTTGGAGCTCCGTGATAGCATCCACGGGGTAGCTAGGAGCCGTGAAGTCAGGCTGCTGAACGAGCTCCGTGGAAGCCACGCTGCTTCTCCGCTGAGATGGCGGGGTAGCTTCGTGCCGCTGAGATGGTTGGTCGGCAGCTCGCTGGCTCTCAACTTGTTCCTCTAGCTTTAGTACTCTTGCATTGAGCTTCTGCATTTTGCTCAGCTCCTGTTTCCTCTTCCTCTCCCGAGTTTTGTAACCGCCTGCGCCGGGAAACCCAACCTTCCACGCAACGGAGCCTGGCGTGCCTCGTGTTCGTCCAGGGTGCTCAAGATTCCCAAGGGTCTCAGTCAGCTCGTCATTCTCTCTATCGGTAACGAACGTCCCTTGCTGCGCTGCGGCGATATACTTCTGAAGCTTCTTGATGGGTATTGCAAGTTGCTCGTTCGTCCAAACACACTTCCCAGTTTCAGGGTCCAAAGTTCCCCCAACCCCGAAGAACCAAGTCCTTGAACGGTCTGGCAAGTTCAATGTCTCTGGTTCGACCCCTTTAGCAATCAAGTCATTCTCAGCTTTGTCCCACAACGGCCGGGCTTTGAGGTAGCCGCCTGACCCCGTGCGATGGTGATACAGCTTCTTTGCAGCATTTATCTTGTTTTTCTCTGACATTTGCTTACTCCTGTCCGATGTCTTGTAGGCCACAAATGCGGGCCAGTGATCTCTTATCTTCTCAAATCGGCCGGTGAATTCTGGAGTCTTCCCTTTGTCGACAAACGTTGATTTCAACTCATTCTTCCACCTCCTGAATAGATCTGCCATCTTCTTAAGAGCACACGCCTTGACCAGTGGCTCTATAACTGGCTTATTCGGATCCTCCTCTAGCGGTAGGGTGAAATTTGCCTTCAGCGAGGTCCAAAGATAATCTTTCTGTCTATCGGTGACATAAGAAACTTGAGGGTCTTCGTTCTTAGGCTTATTCCATACCTGGATGCTGATCGGGATGTTGTCCCTAACAATAGCTCCGCACTGAGCAGAAAATGCATCCTTGGTCTGCTTGGGTTCAATCGGTTGGCCATCGTCCGCGATTGCTGTGATCGTGAACCTTTCTTCCTGGCGCAACCTTTTCTTCGGGCCTCGTCTCCTTACCGAAGTTTGGCTCGATCCGGAGGGCTATAAAAGAAGAAAGAAGAGTTAATATATGTACATACCAAAACAATTAATGCATCAATTAGCTAGTCAGCACAGGCTTAATTAATATATATACCTCGCCGGACTTTGCAATAGCTCCCTCCTCCGTTCGATCACCGGAGACATCATCATGGTCTCCTTCTTCCTCCGGCATTCGGTCACCGGAGCCATCATGATCATGTCCTTCCTCCATTGTTCGATAACCGGAGCCGTCATCCTCTCCTTCTTCCTGACCATCGGTGTCGTTGAGATACGACAAGACATCACCTCCGCCGAGGATTATGTCCCCCAACAACTGTTCTTGTTCCAAGTCTCTTTGCTCCATAGTTTCTGCAAATATTACAACATGGCAATTAATATACAAACATGAGAGATGGATATATTAGTGGCAAACATAGACCTAGCTAGCTAATCACAACGCTTCTAGGGTTTGGGGTGGCCTCGGCAACGCTTCTAGGGTTTGGGGTGGCCTCGACGCTTCTAGGGTTTGGTCGGGCGAGAGGGGGTTGATCGACGTCCCCCCTCATGTTGAAGAGTTACCGGAGTTTTATATGAACAAAAAAAAACTACCTATGACATAACATGTCCGACGACCGGACCGGACCGCCTCTCTCATGAATGTCCGACGTCCGGACCGCCTCTCTCATGAATGTCAAACAAGGGATTTAACAAAATGGCGCCATTTTGGATGTGCAGAAAATGGTCCCTATTTTTCCTGATCTCATCTACCCTTCTATATGTCACGTTGTCTAGTGTCAAAGGATTCAAGAAAACCATGACTTCATCATTAGCCGGAAGTAATAGGCGCATAATGGTACGAAGCTCTCCAAAATTGTTTTGGAACAGAGTCTCGGATAGGATAATTAGCTTTTTGGTACGAAGTTCAGCGAGAGCCTTTCAAATATCGCTATTTGGAAGGCCTTTGCTGAACTTCGTACCAAAAAAGCGAATTATCCTATCAGGACTCCGTTCCAAAATAATTTTGGAGCTTCATACCATCATGCGCCTGTTACTTCTGGCTAATTATGAAACCATGGATTTCTTCAATACTTTGACACAAGAGAACGTGCACATATAGAAGCGTAGATGAGATCAGAAAAAATATGGATCAACTTAATTATGCACATCCATAATGGGGGCATCCTTCGACCCCTCCTCGACGACCCTCGACCCTCGACCCCTCGGCGATCCTCGAACCTTGACCCTCGACACCTCGGCGATCCTCGAACCTCGACCCCTCGGCGATCCTCGAACCTCGACCCTCGACCCCTCGGCGACCCTCGACCCTCGACCCCTCGGCGATCCTCGAACCTCGACCCTCGACCCCTCGGCGATCCTCGAACCTCGACCCCTCGGCGACCATCGACCCTCTACCCTAGTTCCCGACCCTCGACCGCTCGGCGATCCTCGACACCCTCGTTCCCGATAAAAAATAAGAAGAGGAAGAAGAAGAAAAAAAAAGAGGAGAGAAGAAGAAGAAGGAAGAGGAGAAGAAGAAAAAATAGAAGAAGAAAAAAAAAGAGGAGAAGAAGAAGGAATAGAGGAGAGAAGAAAAAATTCTATTTTTCTTCTTCTCCTTATCCTTCTTTTCCTCTTTTTTTTCTTCTTCTTTCTCTATTATTTTTTTCTCTTCTTCCTCTCCTCTTCTTTCCTTCTTCTATCCTTCTCTTCTTATTCTTTTTCTCTCCTTCTTTTTCTTCTTCTTCCTTCTGCCTCTTTTCTTCTTTTTCCTTATTTTCCTTTTTCTCTCCACTAACCTAAAATCTACTAACCTAAAATGCACTAACAGTACAACTAACCTAAAATGCACTAAATCAAATAACCTAAATGCAATAACCTAAAATCGATATCTACTAACAACCTAAATAAAAAAATTAATACATATATGAAAAAAAACATATATGAACAAAAAAATGCTATGAACATTATATCCATACATACATAGCCACATCCATACATACATATATCCACATACATATATACATTATATATATGAACAAAAAAATCATCACATAAAAAAATCGCATAAAAATTCATCATACAGAGAGCCGGGGGCGGCCGGCGAGGGCGACGGTGGGGGCGGCGAGGGCACGGCGACGGCGACGGTGGGGGCTGGCTGAGGCAGGGGCGCGGCCGGCCGGCACGCTCGGGGGCGGGGCAGGGGCGGGGGCAGGGGCGCGCGGGCTCGGGGATGACGTCGGCGACGGCGACGACGAGGCACGGGCGACGGCAGGGGCGGCGGACGGCGTCGGGGCAGCCTGGCGGCGTCGATGTCGTCGGCGTCATCGGGGGCAACTGCGAGGTGAGAATGAAATTTTTCACAAGTGTTACTTATATAGACAGAGCATTGGTCCCGGTTCGTGGCAACAACCGGGACGAATGCCCCCCTTTGGTCCCGGTTCGTGCCACCAACCGGGACCAAAGGAAGGTTGGCATTGGTCCCGGTTGGTGCCACCAACCGGGACGAAAGGGTGGCACAGCGGTGGTGTGGTGGGAGTTTAGTCCCACCTCGCTAGCTGAGAGAGCTCAGCACCTGTTTATAAGCTGTGTTGCGGCAGAGGTGCTGAGCTCCTCTCTAATATGCAGGCAGTACTTGCCTACCCTTGTCACTGCCAGTTTGGGCCTATTGGGCCTGCGGGCCTGCATCCTGGCCCATGTACAGATGGGTTTCTAGTCGTATGCAGGCCGTGTGGCCCAGTGGGCGGCATTTTTTTAATTTTTTCTAGTATTTTTGTTTTGTTTTTTGTATTATTTATTTTCTTTTGTTTTTTGCTTTATTTTTTTAATTTTTTTTGCTTTTAGGTCAGAAAAATTATAAACTTTCTGTTAGTGCCATTAGTTTTCAAATTTGAATAGTTTAAATTTGAATTCTTTGAAATTTGTGTGAATCACTAGTTTGTGAATAACTTCACTATAAAAATATATTTTTGAGTGATTCTTTTTCTTGCTATTTAATATTACTGTGTTTTATCATTATATTCAAAAACAGATTTTGTTATTTTAGTTTCTATCAAAAAAATTCTTTATAAACTTCTTTTTGCTATTAAAGTTTCTAAAAAAATATTTCTTTATGATAATTCTTTTTGCTATTACTGTTTTGAACAAAAAATACTTTGATAATTTAAGTTGCTATAAAGATTTTTAGTTGATTCTTTTTGCTATTAAGAGTATTATCGTTTTTGTTTTAGTTGATCATAACAGAATATTTTAATTGATTCTTTTTGCTATTGAAGAGTATTATAGTTTTGTTTTAGTTGATCATAACAGAATATTTTAATTGATTATTTTTAGTTCATTCTTTGTGCTATTAGAGTTTCATAAAAGTTTTCTAGTTCATTCTTTTTGCTATTAGTTCATTCTTTGAGCTAAATGACCCTGAAATTGAAAAGCACTACAAATGAACTCTGAAAAGGTTGAAAGTTGGCATGGTATCATCATTTCACCCACATAGCATGTGCTAAAAAGTTGAGAGGATTACGGCAAAAACTGGATGCACTTCGTGTACAAAATGGACAATCTCTTTCGAAGTATCAGGGTTCGGACGAAAACTCATCTATTCCAAAGGGATTTTATTTTTTTGAACTTATTTGAACTCCAGACTTTTTGTGTGTTCAAAATGAACCATTCATAGCCACATCATCAATTTTGAACCCTTTCTGACTTCATTTGGTATTTTTCATGCATTTACTGATTTTTTAAAGCTAAATGACCCTGAAATTGAAAAGCACTACAAATGAACTCTGAAAAGGTTGAAAGTTGGCATGGTATCATCATTTCACCCACATAGCATGTGCTAAAAAGTTGAGAGGGTTACGGCAAAAACTAGATGCACTTCGTGTACAAAACGGACAATCTCTTTCGAAGTATCAGGGTTTCATACGGAAACTCATCTATTACAAAAGGCATTTCATTTCTTCACATGTAACTGCAGTGATATTCTAGATAAAAGCCATCATCATAATAGTTCTGGAGAGAAAGTCTTCAATTTTTCTTCGCTTGTGTCCTTTGCTTATTGCGCCGTAACCATGGATAATCTTCATTGTTTAACAGGGTGCTTGGGTCAGCCTTGACTTTGAAGGGAGGAATTTCATGAAACTTTTCATAATCTTCAGACATGTCTGTCTTGCCCTCCAATCCCACGATGTCTCTTTTTCCTGAAAGAACTATGTGGCACTTTGGCTCATCGTATGATGTATTCGCTTCTTTATCTTTTCTTTTTCTCGGTTTGGTAGACATGTCCTTCACATAGAAAACATGCGCCACATCATTGGCTAGGACGAATGGTTCGTCTGTGTACCCAAGATTGTTCAGATCCACTGTTGTCATTCCGTATTGCGGGTCTACCTGTACCCCGCCTCCTGACAGATTGACCCATTTGCACCGAAACAAAGGGACCTTAAAATCATGTTCATAGTCAAGTTCCCATATGTCCACTATGTAACCATAATATGTGCCCTTTCCCCTCTTGGTTGCTGCATCAAAGCGGACACCACTGTTTTGGTTGGTGCTCTTTTGATCTTGGGCAATCGTGTAAAATGTATTCCCATTTATCTCGTACCTTTTATAAGTCAATACAGTCAAAGATGGTCCCCTAGCCAATGAGTACAGCTCATCTGCAACAGTGTTGTCACCCATGAGATGTGTTTGCAACCAACTGCCGAAAGTCCTGATATGTTCACATGTAATCCAGTCGTCACACTGCTACGGGTGTTTGGAGCGCAGAATATTCTTGTGTTCATTGGCATACGGGGTCACCAAGGTAGAATTTTGTAGAACTGTGTAGTGTGCTTGAGACCAAGAATGCCCGTCCCTACATATTATTGAGTCCGCTCCTAGCGTGCCTTTTCCAGTCAGTCTCCCCTCATACCGCGATTGTGGGAGACCAATCGGCTTAAGGTCAGAAATGAAGTCAACACAAAACCCAATGACCTCCTCTGTTTGATGGCCCGTGGAGATGCTTCCTTCTGGCCTAGCACGGTTACGAACATATTTCTTTAAGACTCCCATGAACCTCTCAAAGGGGAACATATTGTGTAGAAATACAGGGCCTAGAACGACAATCTCGTTGACTAGATGAACTAGGACGTGCGTCATGATATTGAAGAAGGATGGTGGGAACACCAGCTCGAAACTGACAAGATATTGCGCCACATCACTCCTTAACCTTGGTAGGATTTCTGGATCGATCACCTTCTGAGAGATTGCATTGAGGAATGCACATAGCTTCACAATGGCTAATCGAACGTTTTCCGGTAGAAGCCCCATCAATGCAACCGGAAGCAGTTGCGTCATAATCAAGTGGCAGCCATGAGACTTTAGATTTTGGAACTTTTTCTCTGGCATATTTATTATTCCCTTTATATTCGACGAGAAGCCAGACGGGACCTTCATACTGAGAAGGCATTCAAAGAAGATTTCCTTCTCTTCTTTGATAAGAGTGTAGCTGGCAGGACCTTCATACTACTTTGGAGGCATGCCGTCTTTTTGGTGCACACGTTGCTGGTCCTCTCGTGCCTCCGGTGTATCTTTTGTCTTCCCATACACGCCCAAGAAGCCTAGCAGGTTCACGCAAAGATTCTTCATCACGTGCATCACGTCGATTGAAGAGCGGACCTCTAGGTCTTTCCAGTAGGGTAGGTCCCAAAATATAGATTTCTTCTTCCACATGGATGCGCGTCCCTCAGCGTCATTCGGAACAGATAGTCCGCCGGGACCCTTTCCAAAGATTACTTGTAAATCATTGACCATAGCAAGTATGTGATCACCTATACGGATGGCGGGCTTCTTTCGGTGATCTACCTCGCCTTTGAAATGCTTGCCTTTCTTTCGACATTGATGGTTGGTCGGAAGAAATCGACGATGCCCCAGGTACACATTCTTCCTGCATTTGTCCAGGTATATACTTTCGGTGTCATCTAAACAGTGTGTGCATGCGTGGTATCCCTTGTTTGTCTGTCCTGAAAGGTTACTGAGAGCAGGCCAATCATTGATGGTTACAAACAGCAACGCATGCAGGTCAAATTCCTGTTGTTTGTGCTCATCCCACACACGTACACCGTTTCCATTCCACAGCTGTAAAAGTTCTTCAACTAATGGCCTTAGGTACACATCAATGTCATTGCCGGGTTGCTTAGGGCCTTGGATGAGAACTGGCATCATAATGAACTTCCGCTTCATGCACAGCCAAGGAGGAAGGTTATAGATACATAGAGTCACGGACCAGGTGTTGTGATTGCTGCTCTGCTCCTCAAAAGGATTAATGCCATCTGCGCTTAAACCAAACCATATGTTCCTTGCGTCACCTGCAAAGTCCTCCCAGTACTTTCTCTTGATTTTTCTCCACTGCGACCCGTCAGCGGGTGCTCTCAACTTCCCGTCTTTCTTACGGTCCTCTCTGTGCCATCGCATCAACTTGGCATGCGCTTTGTTTCTGAACAGACGTTTCAACCGTGGTATTATAGGAGCATACCACATCACCTTGGCAGGAACTCTCTTCCTGGGGCGCCCGCCGTCAACATCACCAGGGTCATCTCGTCTGATCTTATACCGCAATGCACCGCATACCGGGCATGCGTTCAAATCCTCGTACGCACCGCGGTAGAGGATGCAGTCATTAGGGCATGCATGTATTTTCTGCACCTCCAATCCTAGAGGGCATACAACCTTCTTTGCTGCGTACGTACTGTCGGGCAATTCGTTATCCTTTGGAAGCATCTTCTTCAATATTTTCAGTAGCTTCTCAAATCCTTTGTCAGGTACATCATACTCTGCCTTCCACTGCAGCAATTCCAGTGTGGTACCGAGCTTTGTGTTGCCATCTTCGCAATTAGGGTACAACCCTTTTTTGTGATCCTCTAACATGCAATCGAACTTCAGTTTCTCCTTTTCACTTTTGCACTGTCTCTTTGCATCAACAATGACCCGGCGAACATCATCATCGGGCACACCGTCTGGTTCCTCTTGATCTTCAGCTTCCCCCGTTGCAGCATCACCGTATTCAGGGGCACATTGTTGTCTTCATCCTCTTCTTCTTCGATGTCTTCCATCATAACCCCTCTTTCTTCGTGCTTGGTCCAAACATTATAGTGTGGCATGAAACCCTTATAAAGCAGGTGGGTGTGAAGGGTTTTCGAATCAGAGTAAGACTTCGTATTCCCACATATAGGGCATGGACAACACATAAAACCATTCTGCTTGTTTGCATCAGCCACTTGGAGAAAATTATGCATGCCCTTAATGTACTCGGAGGTGCGTCTGTCACCGTACATCTATTGTCGGTTCATCTGCGTGCATTATATATAATTAAGTGTGTCAAAAACCATTACAGAACATCATGAATACAGAAGTGACCAAATTAATTAATAGAAGTTCATCATCACATTAAAACCAAAGTACACACATAGTTCTCATTGAACAACATATAGCTCTCTAGAGCATCTAATTAAAACATACATTGAAACTATGTAAACCATTTCAATGCAACAACAAATGCGATCATAATCGCAACTATGGTAACCATTGATCCAACGGCATAATGATACCAAGCCTCAGTCTGAATGGCATATTTTTTTAATCTTTCTATTCTTCAAGCGCATTTTATCCATCTTGATCTTGTGATCATCGACGATATCCGCAACATGCAACTCCAATTCCATCTTCTCCTCCTCAATTCTTTTCAATTTTTTCTTCAAGTAATTGTTTTCTTTTTTAACTAAATTTAACCTCTCGACAAGAGGGTCGGTTGAAATATCCGGTTCACGTACCTCCTAGATAAAAACATCTATGTCACGTTGGTCGGCATAATTGTCATAAACACTAAATGAAACAAATAGTTATAAAAGATAATATATACCACATCCGAATCATAGACAGGACGAGGGCCGACGGGGGCGGATACCAAAACCATCGCACTATATAATAACAAACAATAATAAAAGTAAGAAAATTATACAAGTATCTACCTAAATCATACAAGTAAGAATTTTTTTTTCTTTTAGAAAGAAGATAAGAACAAGAGGCTCACCACGGTGGTGCCGGCGGCGAGATCGGCGCGGGCGATCGACCGCGGTGAGGACGGGGACGGGACAGGACGGATCGCCAAACCTAGAAAAATCTTGAGGAAAATGGAGCTTGGACAAGGAGCTTCGAGAGGAGAAAGCTTAAGTGTGGCTCGGGCATTTCATCGAACACCTCATGTGCATAGGAGGTGAGCTAGAGCACCACAAAGCTCTCCCACGGCCGGCCAAAAAAAATATAGCACTCCACTGCTCTGCTCGCGGGCAAGGGGTATATATAGGCATCTCATTGGTCCCGGTTCCAGCCACGAACCGGGACCAATGGTTGTGGGCCAGGAGCGAGGCCCGTTGGTCCCGATTCTTGTCTGGAACCAGGACCAAAGAGTCCAGACGAACCGGGACCAATGCACCACGAGGCCCGGCCGGCCCCCTGGCCTCACGAACCGGGACTGATGCCCCCTTTGGTCCCGGTTCGTGAGTGAACCGGGATTAATGGGCTTAGCCGGCCTGGACCAAAGCCCTGTTTTCTACTAGTGACAGCCACGGCGGGTAGTGCTCTATCGACGCGCTAAAGCTGAGGGTGTGCGCCAATGTTCACGGCGGCCTGCTCGGCCTCAAGGTCGGCGTTCCGGCGCGCGACGAGTGCTGCCCGCTGCTCCAGGGGTTGGTCGACCTTGACGCCGGCGTCTGCCTGTGCACCGCGGTCAGGGCTAACGTCCTTGGCATCCACCTCAACGTGCCTGTGGACATCAGCCTTCTCCTCAACCACTGCAGCAAGACGTGCCCGTCAGAGTTCACTTGCCCAGCCCATTAACGGACGCGTACTGCTGCACGGGCGCCGAATAAGATTTGCTTTCGATCCGTACTTCGTTGTTAGTACTATTTTCGTGAGTTGTGGAACCGTTCCACTTCCGCATTTGAATCCTTGTAACCAGTACTGCTACTATTGTTTTTGGCAAACAACCATGTACCCTTCATATCATCAGTGCGCAATCATTATTACTCTAGTTAATTGCCCAAAAAAATTATTTTTCTGAAGCACAGGTATGCGCGTGCACACACATATCATGTAGTTTCTTCATTTTTGTGAACTGATGATGTCTCACGAGCCTCTAAAACAAATGTGTAAATAGGTGTTTAAAAAAACAAAATCAAAGCTCCAAAATGTGTTTGACATTACCATTTTCAGAGCATCCCATTTGTTTTTTTTTCGCCACGCCTTCCATCAATGTGATTTCGTGATAAAATTTTGCATGCACTCCAAACATTTCTTAATGTTTGCCAAAAAAACATTTTTTTTCAATTGTTTTCTTTTTCTAATTTACTGTTCATCTAGAATCATATGAGCTCATGTGTAGATACCCCGCGTCCTATGTAGACCCTATTCTTACAGTATGGTTAGGGTGAGGCTAAGAGTAAGTCGATTGAAAAAGAAATTAGGGTCAGTCGACGGTTTTCAGCCTTTAGATCGAGATCCAATGGCGCATATGCCTTCTTCTACCTTTGAACGTTTCCTGTTCATCTTCTCTCTCCCGATCTCACCCCGAGCCGCCAGCTATCACCGGCCTCCCGCGCCGCCCTGCCCTCCCTCAACCTCCCCCACCGCCCGTCTTCCGCCGGTCCCGACCATCCCTCTAGGCCCACCTCCCCCCCCCCCCTCGCGCCGAGTTTTTTCTCCGGCAAAACCACACCACCGCCGTCCAACACCGCCCCCACCCGAAACTCTAAGATAGATACTGGGGTAGCCTGCCCAGCGAGCTTCTTCCTCCCCTCTGACAAGTTTCTTCCTCCCTTGCACATGTTTCTTCCTTCAACCAAAATCAACCCAAAATTTGAAAGTCAGGGGATTGACATGTAGCTATTGTGGTATGGTTAATACTACACCAACTACTGGTTTTTTTATTTCATTGGCATGTCATCTATACTCAATCTAATACCTCTCCTATATAAACGTTAACTAAAGTACATACTATGTCATTCCGACCTCCGTCCGGAATTATTAGCACCGATTGTATTTTGGGTCAAAATTTGACCACATATTTGACTAGCAAAATGTTAATGCATGTCATAAAAAAATTATATTGTTGGATTCATATTTGGATGCAGTTTTCAATGATAGTATTTTTGCTACGCTGGCCAAGAAACTGATGGTCACATGGAGCATGTGAATATGGATGAAAGTTGATCATGAAGAATCTGCAAAAGTGGCAGAAATTCCAAATGTCAAAAGCTTGGAGAGTACATTGTCATATATTATGTGGTGCTCGGTGCACATGGCAAACTGCGGATAAAAATGCAAAAGAAGGCAGAGTGTTATAGCTATATGGCATGTAAAAGACCGTCCAAAAAAGATTGAGACAACAGCGAATTTGACTTGAGATAACTAAAGAGCAACTAAAAATTCTTTCAAGTTCAGACATGCAGTCAACAATAGGCGAGACCGGTGAGTTACAAAATTCTTATATGTGATATGCGAGTTGTTCACTTTCACGCAAAATCAAGGAAGAAGCTGTCAGGATGATGATACATCAGTGTTGTCGGATATGGTGACTTTTATGATCGACGCATGATGGCGTTGAATGGATACTCCAGGAAGTTAGGACTTAATTTTCATGAGAACATTTGACTATCAATGAGAAAACGCAGGGACTACAGTTACAAGTAGAGTCATGTAGCGTCAAGGAAGTAGCAGTAGAGCTCATGGTTAATAGTTCAAGTCCAGGTACACGAAGGTTCACACATAGCGGCTTCAAGATGGTGAGGTCATATTCATCATAGTGGAGTGTTAAAATTATGTGTCGAACATTAGGTGTACGAGTTGTGTTACAGTTGGACTTGTCATTAGCGGAGGGTTAGGTGTTTGAGTCGAACATGTGTAACCCGAGGCTATTGTATAATGGCGCCATGGGTAGTTAAAATAGACTAGCCATAAGTTGTAGGTTAATATAGAGATCACGCTAGGGACATTCCAAGAGCCCGTGGTAGGATTGGTCGGACCAGGCGTGGTGCGGAGTGTTGTCTGGTGGCCTTGGAGGGCTTATCGTCGACTGTATCATGTGATTTGCTACATGGGAAGGAGCACCCGTAGTCATGCCTGGGAGATGTAGCCATATTGGTGAACATCGTTTATAAATCTCGGTATCATGCTCGTGCTTGTGTGATTGCTTGTACTCCATGGATCGACGTGCGCCTTGAATTATTCTAACACGTCATGTGTTATGCAATCGTACAGGAAAAAGACAACATATAGCTTTACAATTATCTCTTTGGAAGTTGGAATTTTCGAGGGGGGGGGGGGGAGGAAAATTTTCACAAGTTAGAAATTTTGCAAGCGGAGACATAATATTTTCCATGAGATTGGACCTGATGTTCTTTTTTCTCCGAAATTCCTCCGACCGATGCGGGCCTTCTGTCTCGCCCATCTCTGGCTGTGACAACCCATCTCCTCCCATGCCCATAGCGGACCTCATGCCATATTCTTCTCCCCCTTCACTGGATCCCTGCTAACTTGTTCCTTTTCCCTTCACCGATTTATCTTTTGTCATCAACTAACCACAGATTTTTCTTTTGCATGTTGCATGTTATTGTCAAATGGTCATGTGATGGTGGAAAAAAATGTGAACTTCATATGGTATTTTAGGTTGTAGTATTGAATTATAGTCACACATTGCTATATGATCATTCAATTATAGTCACATATTATACATATTTTAATTTGATGCATATAAAACAAAGCACTATCCAATTTCATAATTTGCCATCCAACATGATTTGATAGTGAAATTTAACTAAGATTTCATGAGCCAATTCAATTAGCATCCAAACAAGCGAATTCGTATTCATGTCCATTACATTTTCCTCGCTGAATTAGAATTGAAACTGAAACCAATTCAATAAGGAGGCCTTCCATTCAAACATCCAAACGCAGCATTAGAATGACCGTTCCAATAAAAACCTAAATGATAAGTGCCACATGTCAGGTGCGTGGCACCGGCCCTGACGTTTTTTTATGGCAGTCCCAACCACGCAAGGATAGCAAATTCCAGTGACACACGACAAGTTTCTGTTTAAAAAAATAAACTGAAGCACGAAGTTGTCATGCTTGCCAACTAAAGTTGACATCCTCACGTAACTAAACTTGCCATAAAAAATGTTCGGAGTTGCCATGTGCTCGTACCTGTCGTGTGGCACTTATTAGGGTCCATAAAAAAAGAGTGGACCGTTCCGCAGGAATTTTGTAGGAATTCTAGCTCATTTAGTTCCACGGGTTCAATTTACTGCTTTGTTTTCCTCCATTTTTCTATGTGATGCTAGGTTATTGAAATGGCTCCCTTCTCGCAAAAAATAATAATATTGAAATGGCTCCCAATATAAATTTGTCGACGCAATTCAGCGAGCGAGTAGAAGTGTCGGAATCGTCCACGGGTCGGCAAAGGCCCGTCGGCCCACGCCGCCCTTACAAAAACGGCGGGCTCTGTGCTTTTGAATTTCAAAAAATCAGAGTTGCTGGGTCCCGCAGCCGTCACACCAGCCATACGCGTAGCAGTACAGAACAGGCGCAGAGGAGCAGAGCTACTCCGTTTTCTTTCCTCTCAAGAAGAACTAGGAAGAGACAAGAGAGAGACTCTCCTCGCCGCCGGTCGCCGCCGTGAGCCAAGATCTGCTTCACGTCCGACGCGTCTGCTCCTGGACCGGACCGGGCCAGAGGTTCCGACCGGGCCGGATCCATGGCGCGCGCCGACGGCTCGGGCTACTGCGGCCTCGCCCAGGGTTTCTTGGCTTCTCGGAGCCCTCCGTCCGGTCGAGCCAGGGATTCTGGGGGCGGAAGGAGGGGGGCCGCGGCGCCGGACGTTGTGGTGATTAGCTCCGACGAGGAGGAGGACGGATCTGCCCCCGTGGCCAGGAAGTTGCGTTTTGGTGAAGGAGGGCCGACTGGGGGCCGCAATCTCGTGGTGGTGAAGAAGGGCAGGTGCGATGGCGAGGAGGAGGACGACGACGATTGCGTGGTCCTAGACAGCGACCCCGATGGGCCGGTTGCCGTTGTGAAGCAGGAGGGGAGTGCGGGGTTTCATGGCAGCTTGGATGAATTGCTCATCGTTGCAGAGAAAGGCCAGGTATTTGTGCCTTCCGTTATGAAATTTGTGCATGCGGTACACACGGCGCCTTGCTATATTGGGGGCTATCTACAGAGATGTCATCAGATGTGCTGTAATGTGCGAGTGTGTGTGCTGATTTAGTTGCAAGTTAGGCGCAGGTGTTACTTTAGAATCGACTGACAAAGGTGATTTATTTGTTTGCTGCTGCTGCAAGACATCATCCTCAATTCAAACACTATGCAATTGGTTAAAATTGCAGTATCCCATTCTGTTAAAAAAATCTCCGTTCCATTACATGAGGTTTTCACCTCATACATAGTACTAAGCGAAATAATCTATAGAATCAAAATAGAATTAGTCCCGTCTCATTATGAACCGAAAGGGGCTGGTACTTTTCCAGGAAATCTCCAGCCAACCTTCCCACAAGAATACCCGGATCGAATAAGAGTTCACGTCGTCCGCCCTGAACAAATAGAAATGAACTGTAAAATATCCAAGTGGTTTGCTTAAGTCTCCATGTCCACCTGTTTGTATTGACCATGGGTTATCTGCGCTTTTTCAATTCATGTCAAATGTAATTTTAGAAAGAGTTATACTATAATGCCAGAGTTTACCTCAGGCACTCCTTGATTGTTGGCATTAACAATTGGATATGCTTCTGCAGGTAGCGTGCAGGGACTTCCCTCACTCGCGCCATTTATGCTCTAGCTTGCCCTTTGGCACTTCTTCTCACGTCAGGCATTGTACCATGGTACGTACTTAGCATTATAGCAACCATTGTCACTCCCTGATGCTGTTGGCAATATATTATGACACAATGAATATACCCGTAGCAGAGTATTGGGCACAACAGTGACTTAATTTTTGTTTCTTCAAATACAGTGCTACTGTTTTGTATGCGATGTTCCAGCTCCATGCAAATATTGGGGTAAAGGTCTCTCGATTGATGATCATTGTCATGGTACCGATGATGAAATGAGCTGGAAAATACTGAGGCAGACATTAAGGCTCGGACGGCTGACAGCATCTTATTCAGAAAAATACCAGAATGCCGTGCACCCACCAATGGCGCCATCCACACAGCAAGATGTACAGAGTCAAGTCTCAGCCCCACAGCCACATCCATCTTCCATACCAGGTTTCGGCCACTTGTCTCTTGCTTATGGAAGCCCTCTTCTGAATTCTGTGCACCAAAACCAACAGAGACATGCTCCTTAGAGTCTTACCGAATGCAGGGCAAACTATGGGTGCAGTAAGAGCATCTCCTTTGACAAGAACTGAAAGAGGTAGAGACAATGCTCACACTGCTCGAGTTACTCGCCCCGCCACCCCCTGCCGACAGGAGCCGTACCAGGAGGAAGAGGACGAAGAGTACACGTCTGAGGTGTACGTGGGAAACCTACACTATGACGTTGTCAGCGAGGACCTTGCCAAGCTCTTTGAGCAAGCCGGTGCTGTTGAGTTCTCAGAGGTAAGCCACCTGGCTCTTCATTTTCCTTGTACGCTCATCTATATGTGAAAAAGTGCTTTAGGTCCCTGACTCCTTAATATTGTATGCACAGCTAAAATTAGCCCTGGAACCACTTTTCTAACATAATGCAGTTTTCTGTATATGTGTAATGTGGTGATGTGCGCTGTTGAAGCTCACAGGGTACACCTACTAGAATCTAGGTGGCTGCTTTCTAAGCTTCTTGTGTGATATGTTGAATTTGCGGAAGATTGCTTTGTGATACTGTTTTGGTTTGCAAAGGATACTTGTGCTAGCTGGAGATGCTGTTGATTACACGCGATGCCGGATTTATGCTTTGCCACTTGGATCGGCCTGCTCATTAATTTGTTAGGCGTGCGTATGCCTGTTTTCATTCATTGTTCTGAAACACAATTTCTACATTTTTTATGCCTAGGTTATTTACAGCCGAGGAACAGGCCAGAGCCGTGGATATGGGTTTGTCACCATGAGTACTGTTAAGGAGGCTGAGCTGGCTGTGGAGATGTTTCATGGCTTTGTGAGTACATTTGATAAATAATACTCCCTTCATTCCACAATGTAGTGCATATAGATTTCTTTGAAAGTCAAACTTTGGCAACTTTGACCGAGTTTATAGAGAAAACTGTCTTCATGATATAATTTGATGGGGCTAGTGTCCTTCTATTTTTCTAAATATAAATAAAGTTAAAGGAACCTGTTTAGAGACCCTGAGCTCCAGTGTGCCCTTTATTTGTAAATTATAAGAAGTCCTGTCAAGAGTTTAAAATATATATTTGTTTGTGTTGTGCACAAATGAAACGAGAGATGGGTCCAAATGACAAATGCATATACATTTTTATTTTTTTCTACAGCTTTACAAAACACATAAATTTACAGGAAGTTTTGTAAACTCACATATAGTACTAATACACATGTGTATTGTTATTGAGTTTTTGGTGCCTGGAATTATTGGAGCGTGCGCACCCAAATATGTTACCGGGAACCTGTTCTATCTTATCTACAGCTCATGTGCTCATAGTTGAGCTAGTAATTAACATGCTTGGCCTGCTCCCAGTTTGCATTTGGACACAACTTCCTGCAATAGGTTCCTATGGTGATGTGGTATTGGTTTGTCTTTTTTTTTTTTTGAATTTTTGGTTTGTCATTCTGAAATCTCAATTATCTTGGACGTACGCCACCTTCATTCCTAGTTCCAAATTTGAGGAAGCCCTTAATCCGAAGCCAACTTAGTCATCGTCTTCTTTGTTTTCTGAACTCTTTGCCAACTTATTCATTTGTATGCTATGCGCATGAGGGAGGGTGTTCATCAGTACAATTCATTTCTTTTAGTCATACTTTTTTGTGGAGGTCAGGTTAGTGTCATGTGTAATTCATATGCCACATAAGATAAGCTTGTGCTAAAGAATGCCATATAAGACATGCCACATAAGATAAGCTTGTGCTTAAGTTGTTCTGATTGACCTTTTATGTGCACAGAAATTGTTTGGGATGCTTCTTATTGTGCACAAAGCAGCTCTGAGAGGCGCCCAGTCGGAAACTCCTTCCCATCAATCCAAGGCCCCATTCAGAATCTACGTGGGCAATCTGCCGTCGCAAGTCGATGACTCTTGGTTGGAGGAGCTGTTCAGCAAGCACGGCAAAGTGGTCCATGCTAGAGTCGTCTACGAGCGCAGAGGAGGAACCTGGAGTTCGCGGGGATTCGGTTTTGTCACGATGGCCACAGAGGAGGAAACATGTGATGCTGTTTATGCCCTCAACAATCAGGTCAGTATAAAGATGTTTGTATCAACTGTCAGTTTGGGTCTCAGAAACCTGGTTTTCACTTTGAATTTCTGCAGATTCTGGAGGGACGTGCTCTGGAGATTCACTTTGAACTCCTGTAAATATTAGTCAGTTCGTGTGCGGTCAAAGGTGCGCTGACGTGATGGCCACGTGGCTGTTTTTCTTCGTCCGATTTGGTTACGGCCTTAGTTGATCAATTAAACGAGTTTATGGCCTAAATTGATCACTTCCCGAATTATTGGCCTAAAACATGCAATTAGTTTGAGTTAATGGACTAATGGCGCATTTCACTCTGTCTGTGAGACCACTTAGACAACAGGCCTTTTATCTTCTTTTCTTTTGAGGCCAGTGTGACGGCAATATGGCTTAATTGATGTTTAAGCCTGGGTAAAATGCCTGTTGAAATTTAACAGCAGGTTTGCTGCATTTGTAGGTGCATCGTTGCACATCTCATTATCATTCCATCCTTGCCCTGTTTTCCTCTATCCACTGTTATTTTTTACCATTCCATCCTTGCCCTGAGTTTTCCAAAAGAAGACAGAAAGCCCAGTTTATAGTCATATAGTAGCTGCCAAGCGGTTTACCCACCTTTCTATCTGAATTATTATTCTTGTGTTTTAATTTTCGACCTGGGTGACGGCTAAATGAAGAACCTATCTACATTGCTCTTTCATGAGTGGGACCGGCCCATCTTGTTTCAGCCATGACCATCTTGCCTTTGTTTCCGGGGCTCTCCACTGGCACTGCTAATTGAGCTAGGGTTGGATTGCTAATTTGCACTTGACAGCTCTGTTTTATTAAGAATATGAACAACTTCTGTTGTGGTATTTCTCAGGCTGCAAGTGGGACTAGAGGTGGGAGTCCCACTAAAATCCACCTCGTCCCAATACGGTTTGGTGTTCGAAAAGTGGGCATCCCACCAAAATAAACGTAGATTATGTGGGAATAAGTGGGCATCCCACCAAAATAAACGTAGATTATGTGGGAATAAGTGGGCATCCCACTTAACAGGGGAGCTGGTCTCTTTCGCTCCTTAACATCGCTGAATTCAGACTCCGCTCACTCTGTCGCGTGGTCCTCGTGGAGCACGTCGTGATGTCCCATGGCTGCCCATGAGCAGGGATGATGACTCTCGTGGTCATGGAGCCGTAGATGTTGAGCTGTGTGAACTCCACCAGAGCGACGACGAGGTGATCCTGCGCAACAAGCACCTCGGCCTCCCCGAGCTCCGGTTCCTCCTCCGCGTCATCGTCCGCTCCGGCATCGGCGAGCACAGCTATGGCCCGCGCAGCATCCTCGAGTGCCGCGAGGACTCGCCCACCCACCGGGACGCGCTCGACGAGATGGACGCCTTCTTCGACGAGGCCATCGCGGAGCTATTCGTCAGGACCGGCGTGGCGCCCGCGGACGTCGACGTGCTTGCCGTCAACGTCTCCCTCATCTCCCCGGCGCCGTCGCTCGCCTCCAGGGTCGTGCCCGGCTTCGGCATACGGGAGGACGTCGCCGCGTACAGCCTCTCCGGCATGGGGTGTGGCGCCGGCCTGGTCGCGCTCGACCTCGCGCGCAATGCGATACGGGCACGGCCGGCGTCCACGCTGGCCCTCGTGGTCTCGTCCGAGTCCATCGCTCCTAGTTGGTACGCCGGCACCGACCGGTCCATGATGCTGGGCAACTGCCTCTTGCGCTCCGGAGGGACGAGCCGTCGCCGGGAGCACCGTCAGCATCTCCAGCAGGCGGCTGCGCGCGGCGCCGAAGGCGTCGGCGGCGCTCTCCATCGAGAGGAGCCTGGCCGTACGCGCATAGATGCTGGTCTCCAGCGCGAGGGAGAAGAGAGGCGGCCGGAGGAGCAGCGCGCAGCCGGCTGCCAGGTCGGAGGGGCGGCGGCTCGACTCGGACCCTACGCGAGAGCTCAGCGCGGAGGGGAGGCCGGAGGAGACTGGGTTGGGTTAGTGGTGTGGTGGGTTCCCAGCGGGCTAAATGGGACGGGTGCCCACCAAGATGATTAAGTGGGATGGGCTTAATTAGTCCCACTTATGCCCACTCCCACCTGCAGCCTGAGGTATTTCCATCATCTTGCAGTTGCAGTGGTAGAAACTAGGAACACACTAACACTGTATGAAAATGATTAAATTTGTAGCAACTAGCTGGAATTGAAACCCGGAATTTTAAGGCGTACATATATTCTGTCTAGCTGAGGCTGATGAAGTACAAACAAAAGTACTCAAATTTTATTTGAAAACATAAAACACAAATAGTACTACATTCAGGCACAAACACACTACTTGCACCATACCATTGATACGGTCGCCTGGGCTGCTCATGGTTCGCTCCACGTGAGGAGGAAGGCCGACTCGAAGGCCGCGCGGTCATACAGAATCGGGGCGCCGTCGCGGCGGTCGTCGACGCGCGTGAGGTCATCGAGCGCGCTGCCGATCCCGCTAGCGTAGCCGGCGCAGGCTCTGGCGAGGTCGTCGCCGTACGCCACCTCCGCCCGCATCAGGTGCTGCTGGATCCACTGCATCGAGCTGGCCAGCGGCGCGCGGTCCAGGCACACGTACACCTCCCCCTCGGGGAACCGGCGGGCGGCGGCGAACGGCGCGGCGTGGCTGTAGAGCCCGGCGACCAGCTCCTTCGCCGCCTCGAGCTCAAGGTCGGCGCCGGGGCCTCGCCTGAGGGACTTGAGCGAGAGCGCGCGGAGGGCCGGGATGACGGCCGTGTAGGGCGCCCAGCTGTGCGCGCTGGCCATGTCCATGGACAGCTTCGGGCTGTAGCCCGGGGCGCGTGTCGGCATGGCGCGCGCTGCCGCGGCCGCCGTGCGGATAACGAGAGGGACGGCGTAGGGCGCCGCCGCGCCGCCGTCGCTGGCGCAGCGAGAGGGGCGCTTCCCGCGCCGGCTGATGCGCTCGGAGTCGTCGCCTTCGCTATAGCTCTCGGGCGAGGAGCGGTCCATGGTGGCCACTATCTATTGCAATAATGCAGGCCAGGCGCGCACCAAGAAGAGCAGACGCCCGGCGACCCGGCGTGCAGACTGCATTATTACCGGTCAACGGCCATTTCTCTTGATAAAAAAGAATCGGGGCGGCATTGGGAGGAGAGCGTTCTTTTAGAGCTTTCGCCTTTCGGCTTTTTTAGAGGAAAAGAGCGTCTGCCAAGGCCAAGTGTCTCACCCGGCAATATTCAAGCTAAACAACACGCGGGGAAGTGTTTTTCAGATAATTGTCTCACCTGCCAAGCCTAATTGGTCTTCCAAATTTCAGAGAAGTTTTGCTCCAGTTCTTGAGTAGAGATAGATCCTTCCTCAATCATAGCAACACACACATTGGATAGATTGAGCCATTGATAGCACTCTTTGGTTCGGCTTCGAAAGCCAACTTCTGCTTTGAAAAACCAGAATCTGAACCATAGGGGCAGCTGCCCACGGCAGATTTTGAGAAGCTAGAGATTCACCGTAGTGCATTTTCCACAGCTGGGTAACACCAGCTTTCAGCTTTGTGAGACCAACATCTGAGCTAAATTACTCGTCTGCCACTCCGTAAGTCATACCGGTTATCATGGTTTTCTTTTCTTTTTCAATTTTTAGTTGCTTTTCGTTTCTCTTACATTCCTTTCATTTTTTCTATATTTTTGTTTATCCGAGTTTTTAAAATGTGAACATTTAAAAAAAATCACTTTTTCATATTCGTGAACGTCTAAAAAATTCTTAATCAATTCTTCAGGCGTTTAAACAATGTATGTGTCATTTTAGAAAGAATCCATGCTTTTTTTAAAGTATCCATATGATTTTGAAGAAAAAATGTTCGCATAATTTGAAATAAAAATAAAAAATATGAATGATTGATAAGTTGTTCATATTTTTATAATAAAGCTTATTTTATTTCCCTAAAAAATTAAAGAAAAAATTCTATTAAAAAAGGCAGAGTTAACTAAAATAAAGAAACCACAAGAATGTGAAAAAAAAATGCTGAAAATGTATGAAACTGCACCATACGCACGTCTGAACTGGGCTGTCGGCCGAAAAATGTGTCCTCTGTGAAACCCGCCTATTCTCGGCCAGGGGGCAGATCCTAATTGGCGCGTAGGTCGTGTGTGAGCAACCTAGCACGCACCCCTCAAGAGCTCGATCTAGTGTTTTATTTTTTTTGAACATCTTCAACATCTGTGAAGAATATTTTTTAAATGATCATTTTTTCAAAATTCTGAATACTTTGTAAATTCGTGAATATTTTGTGACTATGCGAACTTTTTACCAATTCCCAAATATTTTTTGAAACTCGTGAACATTTTTTGAATTGAAAAACATTTCATGAATCGATGAACATTTCTAAAATTTGGGAACATGTTTTTGATTTCATGAACATTTTATTTAAAATGCATGAAATTTTTTTGAATTCACGAACTTTTCTGAATCCGCAAATTTGAATACAATTTTTTGAAATTTACAAACATTTTTTCGTTTTCTGTGAACATTTATATAAAAAATTATGTATATTATTTCTGTTAACAAATTTTTTTTCAAATTCTTGAAAATTTTATGAATTAAGAAAATTGTTCAAAATCTTGAACATTCTCAGAATCTGCAAACATTTTCCAAAAATCATGAACATTTTTTAATGCAAAATATTTTATGATTTCTCAAACATTTTTCCAAAATCATTAACTTTTTTTAATTCACGATAATTTTATGATTTCTTGATCAGTTTCTTCAAAATTCACAATTATTTAGTAATTTGGAACTATCTTGAAATCCCGAATTACTTAAAGAATCAAAGAACAGAAGAGAAAATGAAATAATAAAAACAGGGGTTTCTCACGACGCGTTTGGGCCGGCGCAAGAGCACGCGGGGTGCGTTTCCGCATCTTCCGGCGTCAGGTCGCCAAAACTAGCTCCGTCGGCCTAGGGTCTTATGGCAAACACTACTTGTTGCTCATTTCAAGAAACTCTCGGCAATTCTAGACAAGGGAGCTAATCACCAGCTAAATGGGTCGACCAGTTAGATGTGGAACCCTTCCTTTTCTTTTTCATTATTTCCCGTTACCTTCTTATTTCTCGTTTTTTAGTTATAATTTTTTTTTTCAAAAATGTTGAAAAAATTCAAAGTAGAATATGGTTTTTTAGTTATAATTTTTTTTCAAAAATGTTGAAAAATAGTCTCTTGATTTTTTGAAATAAAAAAGCTTTCTAAAAAAGCCTCTTGATTTTTTTCAAAAAATGCTCAGATTTTAATAAAACATTCAGTTCTTTCAAAAATAAATATTGTCAATGTTCAAAAAATAACATTATTTTGATCGAAACAATTTTTAATATAATTTTCCAGGGTTTTTCGGAAACAGACTTAAAATAAAAAAACCTCCTAGAAACTAGAGTATGGGAAAAAAATGTTTTGCTACGGTAGCGTCGAGCGCCATTGGGTCGGACTAGTCTTGAGTGACCCCATGCATGCCCTCTAATAAGATATTGCGAGACTGATTTTATGGGTAAATTCAACTTTATTAATTAAAATCCCTAACTAGCGGGATACAATTTTCATCATGTGGTTGGTCAAACCAAACATGATGCCCCAAAGCTAAAGGAAGAGAAAAAATAGTCACAGTATATGCGTTAACATTGATGGCACGAGCTTCAAAAGTTAAGCCACAATTAAAAGAAGCTGCACTGGCTTGGATCTCGTTGATGAGTGCACCAATTCTGTCGTGGCTACCTTGCTTGATTTCTCCCAAAACTTGGTTCGAATCAGAAGCTACGATAAAATTTGTGTAGCCCTGTTAGTGCCATAGATTCTATTCAACGTGTAGGTCGACAAAACGCGTGCCCGCTTCTATGTTGCGGATAGCTTTTGGGCTGGCCCATCTAAGACTCGCCAGATACTCCTCATTAAGTTTTGTCTTCTTTGTTATCTTATGGGAAATTCAACTTTAGTCTTATTTGTTTGTTTTTCTAGGTTTAATTTCTGTTTTACTCCTTTTTTCTTGGTTCTTCACTTTTCCAAAATTTCAAACATATTTGATATATGGGAACATTTTTTAAATCCATAAACTTTTCCAAATTTGCGATTCTTTTTTTCATTTTGCATTTTTCCTAGAAAAAGTGAAAGAAATTCATTTTTGAGCAATTTTGAAATAAGCAGCAATTTTTTAAATCAACATGATATTTAGGTTAACCCATATTTTATGAATAAGCAAACATTTTCTAGAGCCACGAATATTTTTTTAAGTTTATGAACCTTTTTTTTGAATCGTTGAACATGTTTCGAAATTTGTGAACAAATTTTGCATTGGTGAATATTTTTTGAATCTTCGACATTTTTTTAATATGGATTTTTAAGAACATTTTTTGAAACCGTAAATAGTTTCCTGAAATTCCTGAATATTTGTAATCCAAAAACATTTTTCAAAATTCGTGAACATTTTTCCTGAAATCCATGGTCATTTTTCAAATTCTCAAAAAATATTGAAATTTTTAATTTTGTTTTAGTTTTATTAACATTTTTCAATATGTCGTGAAACAGCGAATGAACTTGAAAAGCAAGAAAAAAGAAAAAGACGAAAAAGAAACAAAAGGAAAAACCGATGAAATATGCTCTCGCTTAATACGAAACATAGCTCCAACTCGTCTCGGGCGCGGTGTTACTGGGTCAACCTAGTACTGCAGCTGCCAGGTGACTTTTTCTCTACGTGGTTTTGTTATTGATTTTTACAGTTTGTGTCAGTTTTATTCGGCTTGTCTTTTTTCCTTTTTTTAGTATGTTCTTCGGTTTTCTTTGTTTATTCCTATATTTTTCTTTTTTTTTCTTTTTCAACACATGTCTACATTTTTCTTACATATTGTACATCTTTCGTATAAATCAGCAATATTGTCTTATAAATGTTTAACATTTTTGCATATTACAGATTTATGTTATACATCTAAATTTTTTCTCTACATATGTAATATTTTTAATACATGATTAATAATTTTAAAATACTTGTTTTGAACATTATATTCAATGTGTGTTGAACATTTTTTAAATATGCACTGAAACTTTTTAACGGATACAAAACTTTCTATAAAAATATGTCTACATGTTTTACATTGTATAATCATTTTATTTAAATGCCATAAAACATATTTTTGATGTGAACATTTTCTTAATATAATGTACATTTTTATAATGGTATGAACATTTTTATGGAATGATAGGAAAATTTTTTGATATTGCATTTACATAATTTAAAAAATTATGAAAATATTTTTGAATGTTGTGAACATTTTAAAAATAATGTCCTGTTATTTTAGAACTGGATCCTTCACCCAACAGTAAAAATTTTGTCTTGTTTTTTTTGCGGAAATTTTTTTTGTCTTGTGACCATGAAGTCACGGGTTCGTACCTTGGAAACAGCTTCTTGCAGAAATGCATCAAAATACTGTGTACAAAAGATCCAAAGCGATCGCACCCTGTGCAGTGGAAGCTACGTTGACCGGGCTGCTCTTTCTTAATGTACAGTTTTTGAATGGAACAAAACATTTTTCTACATCATGTAAACATTTTAAAAAAAATCTCATGTACATTTTTCTAAGTGTGTGAACATTTTTTAAATGTCAGAAAAAATCCTTTTTGAATGCTAGCAACATTTTTTAAAATTAGTTTAACAAACTTCTTACACTGTGTTAACATTTTTCATATTCACAGTGAACATCATCAGGAACAGGGTTATTTATGTGGCAGGTGTTGTTTTACTTTCCTTGTCTGCGCCAAGCTGAGAGACGCTTGAATTTTGATGGCGCAGAAAACTGACAATTAGCTAGCTTCCGGTTCTGTCTGTGTTCATATAAATCGTGATAAGATCATCGAGCAGTAAAAATCACAATCATATACATGTAACAGCAAATTATTAGCACGAAAATTTCCAGGTACATTTTCTATAGAACACTCTGGATCCCATGCGCAATCACGTGTGCAGACTGCAGACAACGCAAGAGGCCGGAAGGAGACCGACGTGACAATGCAATTGCTAATCAGAAAGCTAATATGCCAAAACGTGCAGCAACAGCGCTGGCCTAATTCGTTCGTCCTCTTCCCCGTGGACGGCCAGAAGCGGACGGAAGAAGATCGGACTAGCTCGCTCGGTTGCTGGCCGCTCGCCGAATGATTGCGGCGTACGCACGGCGGTGAGCCCGTTGGCTTTGTCTCGTCCCGGCTAGGCCTTTAGCAGACACAGGAATCAGGGGCCGTGGCTTTTCGTGGAAAGCTTTACGCCCGCCGTTGTCTGCGCCGGTGGAGCCTTGCGGCGGAGGAAGATCTCTCCGGGCGATCCTCGAGGCCACGACGCGGCCTCCCATTGCTGGTCCCGTCTGCACATCAGGATCAGCTATTTTGGATTTGGCTCCCAGTACAATCATTCGCCTAATCTTCAGAGTGGTGCCTTGGATTAATTATACTGATGTACCAATTTCGTGTATCAAAACCGAAGGATTAAAGTGGTCTGTCCAGATCAAGAGCAAAAGAACGAAAGGTATCGTTGAAACCTTATCTATCTTCTCGCGAAATCAATACCGCTCCGTGCTGTTCTTTTCACCCTAGCTAGGTATATATTGCTTAGGATCTGTACTACAGGAGTACTCCTATTTGCTTAGGATCTTGGCAACATTGCCACTTAACCAGAGTTAATGCCCGTGCGATCGAGAAGAAAAACGTCTATTAATGGCGATGGAGATGGACAGATAACGTGTAAAAGTACATGAAAATTCTGGCCATGTATAATCCGTTTCCGCTCATCGTCATCCAACCCTTACCTTTGCCACGCACAGCAGTCTTCGCGTGAGTTTCAAGCAATGCCACTTCTTTACCCTAATTCCTATAGTACAATCAGGTCCAATCTTGCTTCATATCTACTGTGCCATCAATCTGTGCATATGTTGATCTAGTATTGTCTAATCAGCAAGAGAAACTGAGTAAGGATGCATATACTAGCGTACGAATGACGCAATGGACCGGCAACCAGTCGTGTCGACATCATCAGTATCTGAAGCAGTTCAAAAACAGGTGCGATTTCTCATATGTCGCAATTGAGACACGAAGGCATGCACGCTGCAGCTGCAGGGTTAACTAAGGGGACCCGTCGTAGTAGTACGTGCATGCAAGGTTAAAAATTTCAACGAAATTTCAGTGGGGTTCGAAATATTTTCAACCCCGAAATTTCGATCCAGATTCAAAATGAATTTAAATTATTTTAAAATTCATTAAAATTAAGTGAAATTTGAAATCTCAAAATCCGAAATAATTTCCGAAATTTCGCATATTTCAGTGAGCTCCGAAATTAAAAACCTTGCGTGCATGCACTTATTTGACGCGATGTTGCATCGCCTAACTAATTCTGGGTCTCTGGCCTGGTTCAAATTTGTTAAGGGAATCACAGCTGCTGTAATACATCCAAATGGTGCCATCTTTTTTCCGAGGAGACGCATAATGTGCAATTTAGGCTGGTTTGTAAGTACTTTTGACGACAGAGGTTGCTACTACAACGTTGTGTCCCAGGTCCCAACACAGATTTGGTGCTGCTGAACAGGCGCCTTCTGCTAATGGAAGTAAAAGTCTGAAGGAATGAAGAGCTTCATGGGCGCTGGGGATGCAGCATGGAGGCGCGCGGCTGGCAAATAAACGCGTGTTATGAAGAATATCTTGTTGTCGTCCGTTGTTTTGTATTGTAATTAATGATTTAAACTTTGTGTACGCAAGTGTTTGGCTTGAATGGTACGACGTACTATATGAAGTTTTTGCAGTACAATAGAGAGCTTAACTGATGCGACGATGCGGTTTGATTTCAGGGTGATGTGATCTGAAACAAACTACTATATGCATGTGCGCGAGAAGTCGCTGAAGTGTACAACTATCGGATGACCAAAAAGGGACTTACTGTTCCCTATCTAGTACGCCCTCCGTCCTAAAATAAGTGTTTTAACTTTGTACTAGCTCTAGTACAAATTTGTACTAAGCTCAAGACACTTATTTAAGGACAGAGGGAGTACGTACTTACAGATTTGTCAAGAACCCTGATGATTGATGCCAATGGCAATGAATTCAAAGGGAGGGCGTGACCCGAGAAACAGCTCGCATTGACGCATATGCACTCCAGTTTCGTCAATAATGCCTGCCGTTTGCATGTTGACACTCTTAACCTCAAAGCAGCAGTAGCGCTTAACTAACGCATGAATGATACACAAGCTAAGCTCGCGAGACCATTTCGTCAACGCATGTGTGCTAGCTGATGCGTCAATGCGAGCTGTTACAGAGGCTGACGTACGCCCTAATTCGTCGATGCCGAATCTCAGCGCGTGATAAACAAGCTACAGCGAGTGAGACCAATCGATCGATTCGTCCACCACAAACCAACCGCGGATCCTGTCGAGTCGATCGTCTAGCTCGCTAGTTGATCAAACCCACCACAGCCCCACACCAGTCGATCGATCGATCTCGCCTAGCCTTGGCCTTGGGTCGGGGCACCGTCGATCGAGCATTGAAGCGGCGGATAACGAGAGCACGATCAGCAACGGCGGAGTCGATCCAGCATTGATGCACAGTGTTGGCGTGTGAACGGAGGAAGATGTCGCCGTCCAAATCAGGACCCCCGCCCCGCCCGGCCTGAGTTCTACATCCACAGTTACTACTTGTGAACACATTGAATGCTCGGGGCGGGGCACCATCTGCATCTGGTCGATCCGATGAGTAGCGGTAGCTCTCCTAGTCCTAGCTACAAGTCTAGCACTGACTACTGCTCTCTGTAAAATCGCCTCTTGCTTTCGTCTTGACAGTAACCACTAAACCACTCCCTCCATGGCGGCCACAGGGTCCGTCGCCCATGTCGTCATTCTTCCAGTCCAGCCGAGTACTCCAGTCTACGATGTTCTTTCGCAGGCTAGGTAACTAAGTTATCTTTACCCCGCAAAAAACCAAACCAGCATTACAAACGCCCATATAGAAAATAAATAAAAAAGTTACATCATAATCTCTTAGGTCGACCATCTTCATCCTCTCGAACGGCCTGATAATGCCCTGTCGCGTGCAGCTCTACACTGGAGCTAAGTTGTTGTCGTTGATTACAGAAGGGAAGTCATTAAGGTCACGCTTATGCTGGACCAAGGTTCAAACCATCGCCACGGGAGAACCACATATCCAAGAGCCAAATCTCAATTATTTCTTAATTATAGACACCACACCAGCACCGGAGTCTGCATCAACGCGACGGAGGCGAGGCGAAAGGACCAAACTGCGAGGGCAAGCCGACATTGCCACTGCATCGACAAAACCTGTAGACCATAACTTCCTCGGCCAAAGCCCCGAATCAGAAAAAACTACAACTCTATCAAGTTGATTGGGGCCTCTTCGCAGTCCCACACTGACAAAACTAGTGGGGGGGACGGGAACAACGCGGTGCCCTCTCATATCATCTATCGTAGGGTTTATTTGGAGAGGAGTGGCTTGGGGTGTAAGGGTGTATCCAATGCTAGCATCCAAAATAGACAAACTATCCATCCCTGGACCCCGTCCGGACGCATCCACGGACGCGATATGCGAGCCGGCCACCAAACTCCGTCCCTTAAATAGGCATCAAATCTGAACAACGAAGGTGGGCCACGGAGGACAAAGAACTTGTGTTGTGAGGACATGTGGTCCACATTCCGGACTTCCAGCAAAACTCCTCCACATTTGCTTCCGGTTTGCAACAAAACGGATATTCACACAAATCCATGAATGTTTAGAGGGCCGTGCCGGATGGCAAAAAGTGTTCGGACCACGTGCACCGGACCTTTATGGGCGCTTTGAGATACCGCGTTGGATATGCCCCAAGTAACTAAGTATATAGATTGCGAATTTGCTAATGGTGCTCGAGCTCCATGGACCTCTTAATTTGAAAATCAAAATTTAGGGTTTAAAAATTCTGAAAAAAAAATACACACGTACATATGGATGTATACTACTTGTCTGCAAAGTCCCATCACGAAATACGTTTTTATGCAAGCTATACAAAAAAGACAAAATCACATATTCCTAGCACATATAATATTCAGTACAAAAGTACGTGACTTTTTTTTTACAGCTCACATCAAAAGGTGTTTCGTGATGAAATTTCACACATCTTATACACATCTATAAGTATTACTTATTTTGCTTATGTCCAGAGCCCGAGAGCAAAAAAATCCACTCTCAATTGATTGAGTATATAAAATTTGATGAAAAAAATAGCCAAGTACAGTACATAAATTGAGCAGGTAGTTTATCCTAGGGCTAGACACAAACCGTGGGATGCTTAGGAAGCAAGCGTGCAGCTACTAATCAAAACTTCTTCTCTTTTAGATGAACTACTAATCAAAACCCACCCGCAAAAAAAAAAAAAAAAAAACTACTACTAATCAAAACCAGCGTCATGTATAGCGTGTGGCTGTAGAAATGGACGACGGAAACCGACCGCAACTCCTATCCGCGCGCGGTTAGTCCAAGACGAGACAATACACACGTGTGGTGTGGAGCGGAGCGGCGAGCTACGTTGGTTGTGAAAATGAAGTCAGCCGGGCCGCCGGAGCACCGCGCGCGCGAGACCGGAAAGTAAAAAGAGAAAGTCAGTACACGACGAGTGGGTAGACGACGACGGACGGGCTGTCTCGCTGTCTGCGTCCCAGCAACACTACCAGCCGTCGTGGACAAATCGAGCAATTAAACTCGTGCCGATGCGCGCGCTTAAATCATAAATGCCTTCCCACGGGTCCAGATCTACGCAGCGCATGCCGTGTCGAGCATCCGGTGGCCTGCACCAAGAAACGGCACTCACGTCTCCGCGACGCCAACGTCGTACATGTTTTCTCCCTCCGTTCCTAAATATAATCCCTCCATTGTGAAGTGTATTATTTTTGGCACGGTGATCAAGGTGCATAATTATAATTGTGTTAGAGCAATATTATCCTTGTCAAAATTATTGGTTAGTGGAAAGTAAATCAGTAAGTCCAGGAAAGTAAGAGATACATGTAATCGAGAGAGAGATAGTTTCCTTCTTTTGATATAAGGAGATATACCGGAAATCAGGAGAGAGATATTTTCCTCTTTCTGGAGGGACAAAAAGGGAATTATGAGGATTTAGAAGAAATGCACCTTACATTGTGGAATTTTTTCAAAAAACAAATACACCTTATATAAAGGAATGGAGGGAGTATAGACTAGTACATATGAAGTAAAATAAGTGAATCTATATTCTAAAGTACGTCTATATTTATCCATACGTAGTCCATATTCAAATCTCTAAAAATACTTATATTTAGAGCATCTACACGATGATGGCCTTAGGTCGGTCCAGCTGTACAAACACGCTAGTACTAGTGTTGAAATGTACCAGTGGCGAAGCCAGCCTAAAAAATCAGTGGGATCATTGCTAATTTTCTGAATTTTCTTCTTCACAATGTACAGTAAGTGTATAGTTTTTTTAGGCTATTTTTCTAAAAAGCTGTGGGGTCAGCTGACTGGAAATGTAGACACGGTTTCTGCAAAGACTATGCGCCCTCCCCCACTGTCCCCGCTCCGATCACCACCGCCGCCCACCTCGCTTCCCGTCTGCTTAGCTGTCCATCGCCATGATGGAGCAAGAGGGGGTGCCAATGGAGATGTCCATAGTCCCGCCGACCCTGGAGCCGAAGGACCCGTTGGTGGTGCCTGCCCGCAAGGTCAACAAGACAATACACAACACCCGTCGCCGCAAACGGAAGAAGAGGAGGACGCTTTGGCGGCGGCCGGTCATCCTGTACCTCCTCCGACAAAGCGTGTTAAACCATGGGTGCAGGTTGTGCAATCCCGGTTGCGCTAGCCGGCGCAGCTACATCAACAATACTACTCGGTCCGCAACAACATTCCGCGTCCACCGTCACCGTTGGCCATCACGTGTCGTACATCATCGACGTCAACACGGAGTACACCTTCATATAGTACAACGGGCCGCAGCTCAGTTGTGCAAACGAAGTCAACCGGAGAACCGTGCGCGAGAACGGAAAGTGAACAAAAGAGAGAAATCGCGCGCGGTCAGTACGCGACGACAGGGTAGACGACGACCGGCCCACGATCTGTCTGCGTTACAGCGACATAACCCGCGCGGGGTATTGCTTAGGATCTTGGCAACATTGTCGCTTAACCGCAGTTATTGCCCGTGCAGTCGAGAAGAAAAATAGCGATGTAGCCATGTAGGAACTTGTCCGAATTCTGGCCATTAATCGACATGTCATCGGCACCATGTAATCGGTATCCGCTCATCTTCTTATTGAAGGATATTCCACCAATTCCTGAATCTTCTTATTGGTGGGGAATCCGGCAAGGAATTGCTTTTTATCATAAGGTCTAATCTGCCAAGGCCTGTTAGTTTTTCACATGTCGGTAAAGCATTTCTGCAGCTCCAGTTCACTGATCACTCCTTCCACAACAAATGTGCCGACATTGCAGTCACTTTCATTCTTGTCTTCCACCTCAATATAGAAGAAGCCTAGTTCACTGTTAGCACAACCCCAGTACTGAGCAGTGGGCATTGGCTTATACCATGTTTGGCAAACATCCGTATGGTGCCCAGGGGTTTTGCAAATGAAGCAGACTTTAGGAAGTTGGCACATGCCAACAAAGTGGCCAAGTTGGCCACAATTGAAGCAGATGGCACCAATGAATTTAGGACCCACATTACTAGCAGCAGCATCCACCTGATCAATCTGTTTTCCAACTTCGGTACTACCAAGTACCAACACAATTATCTTACACGACAGTAGCAGACTTCTGTTGTGAGTTCTTGCTAGACCAACACATCCATTTTTCAGACGCAAGTGCATGTGTAACACTAATTTTCCTCTCATCTTGGCCCTTCAAAAAATTAAATTCTTCAGATTTTTCTCCAAAGCTATTTGGGCTCAACATAGCTCCGCCATAATGCAAGTATGGCACGATTGCAGACCACTTGATTCATTCTGAAACACCAAAAATGAAATCAGATTACAATATAGGAGTAATTTCACCTATCTGCAACTCCAAGTCCAGAAATCTGAAAATGCAGGCTACTTGTTCTGCCACCCGTACCGGCCGTCTGCTTTAGCGATTACTGATACACAAAACACAAACGGGTTACAAGACAAGCCTATCGATTTTACATCAGTACTCCCCATTATTGAAGAAAGGATTTCGCTATGCTCCTTGCAAGGCACTAGTGCCATCTTTTAGTTTCTTGCTTGGTTCAGTAGCTGCTGACGATGAGGAGGCCGATGGCGGTGACGACGATGGTGGACGGCACCCCGAACCGGAGGTGGCTCCAGAAGGAGAGGTTGTATCCGAAGAACTGCGCCCGCCTCGCCTGCTCGCACACGATCAGGTTCGCGGCAGACCCCAGCAGCGTCAGGTTCCCGGCCACCGTGCTCACGTACGCCAGTATCAGCCACGCCTTCCTCTCCGACGCCGGCGAGATCGCGGCAGCCGACGCGGCCACCCTCGTCCCCAGCAGCAGAACTGAATCACCACCAAAGTTCAGAAGTACTGCTCGTCAGAGCACTGCAATTTGCAGTTTTGCCAGGACTGAACAAAAGTTCAAAAGTATTGTTGTTACCTGTTGGAACATTTGATGCGACGTTGGAGAGGATGAGGATGACGAGGCCGAGGAGCGCGACGCCTCTGGCGCTGTCGATCCGCGAGTAGGGCTCGACCAGCTCCCACATCGTGTTGGGTATGCCGGTCTTGTTGAACCCGTCCACCGTGATGAACATGCCGCAGAAGAAGATGAGCAGCGAGTAGGACACCTGCCAATGCCACAAGTGATGCATGCGATGGTGATTGATCACGATTGTTCACGAATCACGATTGTTTAGGAAGAAAAATTGTTCATTCATACCTTCTCGAGGCACGCCTGTGCGTCGGTGAAATCGAGCGCGAGGAGAACGAGAGCGGCGGTGATGGCGGTCCAGGACATGTTGAGCCCCATGAGGAGGGCGATGAGCATGCCGAGGGTGATGAGATACACGGCCGTCTTCCACACCAGCACCTTCCACCTCTTCTCCACGACCTCGGGCAGCTCCTTGTCCTTGTCGCCGTTGGCGGCGGCCTCGTCGTCTGTGGGCGAGGACGGCGGCGCGTCCTCGATGATGACGCTCCTCTGCTGGCTGGCGGTCCTGGTGAACTTCCTGGAGGAGGCGCCGTCGAGGACGGCGGGGAGCGTGGAGACCTCGACCATCTCGTGCGACATGCTGGAGGAGCGGAGGGACCTGATGGAGAAGTGCATGTCGGCGTCGGCGGCGGCGGCGTTGGAGTTGACGCTCCTGCTCCGCAGGTGGTCGCCGTTGACGCTGGCGCTCCGGATGATGGGCTCGCTGACGCAGTCGAAGTCGTCCGGGTTGAGGGAGGAGACGTGCGACATCCTGGCGGGCGTGAAGCGGTGCGAGGTGACCTCGTCGTCGGCGACCAGCTCCGCGGAGACGGAGACGGCGCCGCGCTCCTGGTCGGCCGGCTCGACGGCGAGGTACCTCCAGAAGTAGCAGAGGAGGATGGCGGCGTTGGTGAGCACGCCGACGATCATGGCGGGGAAGACGCCGAGGAGGAACTGGCCGAAGGAGATGCCGCTCTCGACGGCGATGACGAGGTTCTGCGGGTTGCCGATGGGCGTGGCGGCGGAGCCGATGTTGGAGCTGGTGGCGAGGGCCAGAAGAAACGGCTGGGGCGGGAGGTTGTTCTGGCGCGCGACCTTGAGGATGAACTCGGTGAGGACGACGCAGCAGGTGTCGTTGGTGAAGAGCGCGGAGGCGATGGCGGAGACGATGCAGACGCGGAAGAGCAGGTCCTTGGGGCCGCGGCTCTTCCACTGGAGCAGGTTGCCGAGGTACTTGAACATGTCGGCGCGCTCCAGGAAGATGGAGACGACCATGGTGCCGAAGAGGAGGCCGATGATGGGGAGGTCGATGGCCGCGTACGCGTCCTCGGGGGAGATGACCCGGAACAGCACCATGAGCATGGCGCCCAGCAGGGAGCCGGCGGTGCGGCCCACCGGCATGAAGGGCACGCTGGGGAAGACGGCCAGCACCCAGAAGATGCCGAACGCCACGCATCCCAGCACCACCTTGGACGTGTGTGCCAGCACCATCTTGGAATTCTCTTCTCTTCTCTAGCCGACACAGAATTCTACTGCAAGCTACTCTGCACTTGGAAGATCAAGCTGGGACCTGTCGCAGCTAAGACTAAGAGAGGGGAAAGAAAAGAACAGTACAGTACAGAGAACAGCAATCAATCCCCAGGCAAGGTCAGACTAGGTTAATCGGAGGAGTGATCCTGCTGGAATCGATCGGCTGCAGCGACAGCAATCTCTCCATGAATATCCTGCAAAACCCGAGCAACAAAAGAAGAGTTTTAAATCCGGAAGCGAAAGAAGGTTATGATCAATTAGCAGAAAAAAGGAAAGCAATGATCCTGTAGTGGACGAAATGAGTTTAATTTTGGATGGGAAACACAAAAACGGATGGGTTAGCGGCCACGAAATCGGGGGACAGGCACAGCGCATATGGAATGGATGGAATGGATATCAAGCAAGCAAGCGGAAGCAGAGCAGAAGCAGAGCACCACCGCGCCTACTCACGTTGTGTCCTGCAAACAATCCAAGCGAGAAAATTAAGAACCCTAGTTCCACACATGTCCATAAACCCTACACGTTCAAACCAAACTACCTAGATCTGAAGCCCCCGGTGTCTACATATGCTTGGGATCAACGGATTGGGACCGGCATGGATCCATCCGTGAAGTGAAGTGATGGCAAGAACACACACACACACACACGCACACACCAAGGGGACCTTGCGTTCTAAGATAGTAGATTGATTTCTGAGAGAAATTGAACTTTGCGTTGGGGATTGATTTCTGACCTCGGACTGGAGTAGGGGCGTGCAGGATAGTCCACAGCGCAGTGCTCTGCTCTGTTGCGGCGAGAGCGAGGAGGAGGAGCAGCGGTGTAGTGGAGAAGTGGAGGTGGTCTGTATGTTGGATCGAGTGGAGGCGAGAATAAAGCGAAGGACTGGGGGCAGCTATAAATAAAGGGAGGGGCCGCGGCCAGGCCACCACCATGAGACGAGACGAGAGGAGAGCGGCGGTCAGCTTTCGTGGATGAGGTGACCCCGCTCGGGTCCCACCACCGACGACGATGAATTGGGGTCACCAGCTAGGATCACCATTTTGTTATGTGTACACACCGGGTGTAGCTTCCCTGTTTTGAGTCACCAGCAGCCGTGTGCCACGTGATTCGGTACGACTTCACCGGTACATTCAAACATGGAAATATTTGTGTTACAAAATATTTAAAAATTTACACCAAAACTTTTTGAGCGGGATCAGACTGTTCCTTCAACTATGTAAATTTATTCCGCCTGATGTTCCAACAAGAAGGGAAATATTTGTCTGACTTATTTTTAATTATGTTCCTCTTCGCAAAATATATTAAACTCAGCCCGACTTTTGTTATATGTTTGGTTGATCCTCTGAAAGTTGTTTGGTAGGTTGTTCCTTTTGTCTATGATAGCAAGTGCAAAACTGGAAAATCTACTCGTATCAACACAAAAATAAAAGGTTTTGTCGGTTTCTTGAGGGTTGCACAACAAGTTTTTGTTTTTCTAAGAAAACAAAGAAAATAAAGAAACTAAGGCCACCCCTGACTCGACACGATTCATTTTGGCTTTTAGCGTGACTAAGCAAAGATGACGACACGTGTGGCACAACGACCACCAAATCACATACTTATAGTGGTAATTCCAAGTTGAAGTTAGCCTTTTCAAAGCAAAAACCTCGGATGTATTGAAGCATTTATATAAGAGCTATCGAGCCTAAGTTTGTCACAGTGGTGCCATGAGGGCAACCCAAAAGAATCAACGAACATATAAACTTACTCTGACTTTTGTTATATATTTGGTTGATTCCCTAAAATTTGCAGGATAAGGTTGTTCCTTTTGTCAATGCTAGAAAGGGAAAACTGCAAAAATCTACTCGTATCACCATGAAATAGAAAAAGATTTGCCAGCTACTTGAGGGTTGCACAAGAGATTTTTGTTTGTGTAAAAATGAAGGAAATAAAGAAACTAAGACCACCTCTGGCTCGACACGATTCATTTTAGCTTTTAGCATGACAAAGCAAAGTTGACGAGGCGTGCGCCACGGTGATCACCAAATCACATATTTATAATGGTAATTTCAGGATGAAGCTAGCGTTTTTCAAAGTAAAACCTCGAACAATTTGAAGTATTTATATTATATATAGAAACTATCGAGACTAAGTTTACTGTGGTGGTGCCACGAGGGCAACATGGAAGAATCAAATAAAAAAACACAATGAGTCTAGGATGGTTCGGTAAAAAAAAAGGTAGTTGAATAACTCAACATATATATTTAAAAAAATACATAAATTAGCAGATTTTTACTAAATAATAATTGTATCCATTATGATTTTATCTGTATTTCTATGTAAGGATAGAATCATCTACCCAATCGTACTCCACTATATATTTGAAAAACAGTCTGCAATCTTATTTGTTTGTTGTACATGTTTGTTCTTGTGTCATTTCAAAAAACCTACGCATGGCCTGATGACTTGTACTCCCTCCGTTTCTAAATATAAGTCTTTGTAAAGATTCCACTATAGACTACATACGGAGCAAAATAAGTGAATCTACATTCTAAAATGCATCTACATACATCCGTATGTGGTACATAGTGAAATCTTTACAAAGACTTATATTTTGAAACGGAGGGAGTATTATCGAGATATGCTCTTACTCTTGGCACACACATAAAGGGTTGCTCGAACGGGTGGTCTTAGCAGTTCCGCATGTCAATCCGGCTAACGCATGTGATTCGCCGGGCAGCCAGGTAGCCAGCCACGAAGGAGCCGTGATCCCTTGCCTTTGGATGGATTTGATCATTTAACATTTGCGCGTGGGACGTGCGTGCGTGGCGGGCCTACTGATGGAGCCAGCGATTCCCTGATGGTGCCGTTTCTTCGTATCCAAGAAACTTCTTGAACTTGGGCAGCAGGGAAACCCGCGTATGTATGCGCTCACGAAAAAGACGCGAAAACGCGTCCGTTGCTCGCTGATTTGCCATCTCGACCGTCCGTTCTTGGCCCCACTATCCCGAAACGAAAAGAAAAGAAAAGGCATCCGTTCTGCTGTTGTTGATAATAATCACAAAATGTTTCAGTCATGGATACCTACTTACTGCTCAGCAGTCACTGCAGTGCCAGTTCCAAAAGGAAAAAGAAAAACGAGAGATAAGGTTGGGACGCTACAGTGTTCATGCCATGGGTTGTGGGCTGCTCCAGAGCCCACCATTTCTTGTCTGGTCACGGCCTGTGTGGTCCTTAGATACATCCACTGTAGTAGTAGTAGCACTGCCTCCCACGGAGTGCTGAGCTCAGATGTCACGAACTCGTCGTGCTAACCAATTGCCGACCAATGATGATCGAGTATTCTATTGCTAATGGCAGCATCGGAAGAAAGTGCAGCTAAACGGACTACGAAGAGCACAAAGCTTGGCAGTGGGAGAGCTTTTGGCACGAGGGAAGTGATGCCCGGGCCCACTGCATGAGAGATTTGACAGAAGTGCCACCCAACGAGGGGAACTCTGGTTCCCACAAGATTGTCCAAGGAAAAAAAAAAATCTGTCTAAGACATATTTAGATGTGCCTTACTTATTTGCACATCTGACTGACTTAATCAAGTATACAAAGAAAAAGAAAATACACACACGAATCTTCTCGCAAGAACAATGACATAAGACTTAGATGTGCAATACTTATGACACATCTAGATGTGCTTTAACAAAACTGAAAAAACTCTTGGTTCCAAGAAGCGATTCCATGTCAAAGTCTTTCCTCTACTGTCCGTTATACACACAATAGTTGCTAAAAACATTTTGCACCTGCATGCTTACGCATTGTCGAAGCAGACTCACAATCACACCATTTAACCAGTGCATTTAAGTTTTTGTAACCATATTTACATTTCTTTGCGGTAATTGTAACCATGTTTATCGTCTTCAAGAGATCTTTAAAAACACCTATTTGCATATGTTGCTGGCATTTGAATTCCCCTCCCTTGGCCCCCGTGTTTCCAAGTAACGAAACATTTTTAACCCTTAAAAATACATTTTTGGAACCGCCATTGTGTTCGTAGATTTTTTTTTTTTGGCAGAATGTGTTCATCGATGTTAAATTAAGGGTTTTAACGAGTGGTTTCATAAATCCAGAAAGATTTACGTTGCTTTGCACAGATTTATTATAGATTCAATCAGATTTGCTTAAGCCCATTGAAATTTATGAATCCATTTGTGTCTGTAAACCTTTTAAAACACTTCGGCGAAAAAATTAGCCCAAAGAAACTAGGTCGGCAGTGAAAATTATGGACAAGAAATGTCTTATCAAAATATATTCTTACCATCTAAAAACAATGTTTTATCAATATAAAATTAGCGTGGTGAGCTCCTTTATTAACCGAAAAAGGGCAAACCAGGTCGGCCATGGCCACGTGTTGGAGTCTTCCTTGCTTAATTGCAAGCAAGGAGATTTGTATTAGCTATTATTAGAACATTAAAAAAAGAATATAGTGTCGTGATTCTTTTTTGGTCTCGTGATATGATTCGTTTTCAAGTCATGTCGCATCGATTTGCTTTCGATTAGGAGAACAAATAACAGCAGCACTCAGAGACAGAGCAAAAACACCATTTTCATTTCTTTTTTGTGGAGAAAAAAAAAATCCTCTGCTAAATCTATATCTGAACTCTGATGAGCAATCGGGTGCGCGGGCATGACGGCGTCGCACGTACGAGCTGGACAATCCACCAACAAATAACATCTCCCGTGCGGCCGTGTGTGTGTGCACGCGTCCTCACGCCGGCCAGCCGCCGTCTGATCCCCTCCACACAACCGTATCCAGCCGTCCGATTAGGATGACAGAGGGAAAAGAAGCTCGACTTTTGCACCCGTGTGTGCGTGTGTTGTGTGTGGCAGGACAAGATCACGCTGGATCTTTCCTCGCGGTCGCTTTGCGCCGGAAAAGCCAGCTGCTCGCCGTAAAAGTGCTAAGCTTCAGAGAACATGCCAAGCCAAAAGAAAAGTCTAACATATTATTTTGTCAATTTCTTTAAGGGATTGTGTTAAAAAAAATTCTTTAAGGGATCAGCGTCTGCCTGTCAACCTGTCATGCTTCCGGGCAGGACAGGTGGCCGAAGATATCAATATTTTCTAAACCCCGCGGATTAAGTGCGAAACGGACAATTACCAACGTCTCGTGTTTCACACGAATTTTGTTTGTTTATTTTCGCCGTGTGTTTGGCTGGCTGGTTGGTGCCTGATGGTGCAAGATACAGCCACGTCGACGGTGTTTTAGTTTTGCAGAGGAAGTATGTCTCGCATTCGTGTGGTTCGACAGCAAAAGGAATCAACCTACTTAAGATCTCGTGGTTTTGGTCGTATTACTGACAATATACCAAAGAGTCAAACACCCGTTTCATTCTCGATGGCTAGCTGATTATGTTTATGCTTGTCGTGCCATTTATTTCTTGCTGATTATGTAGCTACTTAGTTTTTTTTTGAGGGGTATGTAGCTACTTAGTAGTTTTGTTTTTAGACAAGCCACGTATTTAGTTTGCTCTTCGTGGGCAGGGTGGGCCAATTCTTAGGTTATCATGCATCCCCTCACGGGCCTGTTTTGGGCTGGCCCAGGCCACACCACAATCCTTCTAGGCCAGCCCACACCAGTCCAGTGGCTATCCACGTTCTTGTTGCCTCGCGGTGCTATATAACGCTCAGAGCTAGTATTACCAGCGCATCGCTCGTCTCGCCGGACAATTATATTAGACCATATAATCACATCACATACAACAAAAAAAAAAATCAGATACAACGAAGGAAATAGGCATGCAGCTAGCAGCTGAATGCCTGACGGAATCGATCGACGATCGGTGTCACCAAGACTCGAGCAAAGCAAGCAACAAAACAAAGAAACCAGAGGACGGCGCATGCAGGGAAACTTACGAAATGCCCGGTCGATCGACGACGCCTCACGCGGCCTATGGCAGCTCGCTCCGGCACGGTGGCTCCTCGATCTCTTAGCCGGGTCGCCTTCCGTCCCAACCCCAAAGATACACGAGAGATCGATCCCCGGCCCGGCCGGAATGCTTCTGCCAAGTCGGTGTGGTCGGGCGGCCGGCGGCGGAGGACGATAGATCAATCCGTGCAATGCGCGCGCGCGGGGAGCTCCTCAGCGGCGCTCAGTTCAGCTCAGATGCGTATATATGAGGGCGGGGACGGCCGATGGTGAAGTGAATCAGACGCCGGCCGGCCGGGGAGGTATAAATAAGCGGGGCCGACCGGCAGGGCGACGTGGGACTTTGAGACCAACCCAACGGTGAAGCTAAGCTAGAGCTACCTACATCGACGGAGCTGGGAGGGTACGGACACCGGCCTGTAATGGCGACCGCGACGGCGCAGCAAAAAAGGTGCCTGCATGCATATCCCTCCCTAGCCGGTCTGAACCATAGTTTTAAATAGCCGGCTATATAGCCTTTTCAGCAGGGTGTTGCTAAATGATCATCTTCACAAGTAACCTGCTATAGCCCGCTATAACTCCGCTATAACTGATTTAGAGGTCCGCCGCTATTATCCATAGCCCGCTGTTTAAAACATTGGTCTGAACCCGATCCCTTTCGATCACCCCGGAAGACTGTTGCCTCGTCGCTCTCAATCTCCGTCCGTGCCCACCCGTCATCCATCCATCCGATCCGTCGTGTGTGTGTGTGAGAGAGAGACCCAGAGCCAGGCATATGTGTGCAGGGTAAAAAAAGTCCATGAGATCCATTAAGCCCTAAGAAGGCACAGTTTACCTAACTGCATGATTAGCTGTACTAACTGTCTGGTGGAGACCGATCGAGATGAAGCTAGCCACTCGCTGACCCAACAGATTAGCGATTCAGATGTATGATGCTATGGATTAGATGCTTGATTGACAAACCGGGAGAAGAGAGGACCACAGGTTGCATCAGCAAAATCAATGCCGTCCTAACAAATGGAACTCTCCATGTGCTTCAACCATGGAATGGAATGGATGTAGCTTAGAAACGTGGCATGCGGGCGAAGGATCCATCGATGCATATCAATCATATCATATCATATCCAGCAGGACGGGGCCGGACTCGCGCGACCGACTGATGATTGACGTGCGAATGACGTCGTACGGCGGCGGAAGACGAAGAGAGCCGCTGCGATGGCGATCCTCCAACCAAAACCGATCTCATCATCTGTCCAGTCCAGTCCTGATTATTAGGCACATTATGCACATATAGGGCAGGCTTCGATGGTAGCCTGTCAGTAATGAAAATAGTAAAGCTTTCGATCTCTAGCCATCTGTCTCATTAGACTTTCAGCACCCATGAGAGAATCTTGCCAGATATGAGCTGACTACTCCCCTCCCAAATGATACTCAACAGAACACCATGATGATTGTTATAATGAAATGATGGATCGACTGGGAGATCGAGGACCGTGCGCGCTGGAGCGTCCCCTCCCGTTTTCTTCGTTTGGGGCATGTTTTGGCCTTTTTTTTTTTTGAAACGTAAGAAATACCTGAATTTGTCCCCCTGCGGGGTCGAGCTCAGGATGGGCTGGCAAGATGGTCTTTTTTGAAAGTACGAGAGCTCGTATAAGAATTGCACCTCGCGACTGGGCCGGCCCATTAAGCCATGTCCCTCCTACCACGTTCAATATAATTGATGTAAAGTGTCTAAAAAAAAAATTTGATGTAAACATACTGAGAAAAAGATCAGCTCATGAGGACTCGAACTCAAGACCTCCCAATTAAAGACAAGCGAGCTGCTGACCACTTCATCGCACCAGTATTTGTGGTATTTTCTAGCGCCAAATTATAAGAAAACTCAAGAGCGTTAATATATATGAAATATTTTCTGAAAAAGTCGAAACTTTTATTGCAAAAAAATATGTGAACAATTTTGAAATGCCGAATAGTTTTGAATTTATGAACGAAATTTTAGCAAACATGTTTTGAATTTGAACAAAATTTTGAAACATGAACAATTTCCGAACATCTTTCAAAACATGTTGTGGTTTTATTTTTTGGTTTTTGTTTTCCTTGTTTTCCTTCTATTTTTTATTTTTCTCTTTCTTCATTTTATTTTCTTTATTAAAATTTGTGAACTATTTTTAAATCATCACATTTTCTTAAATCCGTGAACTTTTCAAAATCATGAATATTTTCTTAAATTCATGAACTTTTTTTCAATCCATGAACCCTTTTTAAATTTTACGAACATTTGTCAAAGCCCACAATTTATTTTTCAAATTCGTGAGAATTTGTTTTCAAAATTGATAAACTTTTTTTAAATCCGCAAACGATTGGGTTGGCCCAACAGGAACCGGACGGGAGCGATGTCGTCGCTTAGTTGAACCAAGGCTGAGCATATTTTAATATTTTCTATTTTTTTCGTTTTCTTTTATTTTTTCACTAATTCATTTTTATCTTTTTTGAAATTTATTATTATTTTTGAAACCAGTTAAAATATTGAAATATTTTTTGGAATGCCATAAAATGTTGTTGTTTTCAAATATTGTTTACATTTTTTAAAACTATTCGGAAATTTGAAAAAATGTTCCTCTTTTCGATTTTTTTGTTCACAAATTTAACAAATGTTTGCGTTTCATTTTTTTTTAAAGTATGTGGTTTGCAATTTTTGTACAACATCAATTCTTGGGAATTTGTTCACAATTTTGGAGAAAGTGTTCTAGTTTATAAAAATTTTGTATAGAATTTAAGTTTTTAAAATTGTTGACAAATTTCAAGAAATTGTTTGGATTTAAGAAAAGGTTCAAGTTGATTGATAATGACGGAAATTGCAAATAACATAGGCATTCAAATTAGAAAAAACTACATGCTCACGGATGCACCCGTCTTGCCTAGTCTAGCACACTCCTAAAATCAGTATTTTTTGAACTATGGATAAATGGCACCAACTTTTGCCAGCGTGTGGAAATAAATTGAACGAATTCAGACACCCGAACGCATGTTGCGTCACGTGCGGGTAGTATTTTAGGGGTTTTCACTGGAAAAATCATAGAAAATGCATATAATATCAGAAAGCAATAAAATTTATCATGCATGCCTTCCATGGAGATGCCAGTGTGTGGATTTTTTTTTGGCTCCAGTTGGTTAATGTGAAAAAAAATTGGTTCGAGACTTACACTACCGACAGACCCGAACGGTCCGGTTGAACATTGTGTAGGTCCTGTCGTGCATGAAATGACACCAATTTTTGGCAGCGTCTGGGCATGCCCATTGAGGGCCTCCGTGCAAAATTTGAAACAATTCGGACGCCAAACGCATGTTGCGTCACGTGCGGGTAGTATTTTAGTTTTTTTTTTCACTCGGAAAACCCTAGAAAATGCATATAATGTCAGAAATCTACGAATCCTGGCATGCATGCCTTCCATGGTGATGCCAGTGCGTGGAATTTTTTTGGCTCCATTTGGTTAATGTGAAAAACTGGTTCAAGACTTACCCTACCGGCAGACCTGAACGATCTCGATCAAATATGGTGTAGGTCCTGTCGTGCATGAAATGACACCAAATTTTGCCAGCGTGTGGGCATGCCCATGGAAGGCCCCAATGTAAAATTTGAACGAATTCGGACACCAAACGCACGTTGCGTCACATGCGGGCAATATTTTAAGGTTTTTTCACGGGGAAAACCATAGAAAATGCATAGAATGTCAGAAAGCAATGAAATTTGGCATGCATGCCTTCCATGGTGATGCCAGTGTGTGGAAATAAATTGATTCCAGTTTATGGACCTGAAAAAACTGCTTCGAGACTTGTCGTATGTGACGACCCCGGCTTAATCGTGCACTAATCATACACGCAAATGCGCACGATCAAGCCTAAGGACTCACTTGAAGATATCACAACACAACTCTAAAACATAAATAAAGTCATACAAGCTTTATATTACAAGCCAGAGCCTCGAGGGCTCGAATACATAGCTCGATGACATACAAGCGTCAGCGGAAGCATTAGATATCTGGGTACAGATATATTACATAGAGAGAATTAGGCCTTCACAGAGGCGGGGTAAAATAAAATACTACGATCGAAAGGCGTAGGCCTCCTGCCCTGGACCCTCCGATCCTACTCCTGGTCGTAAGTCGGCTCCTCGTAGTAGTAGTACTCGCCAGGCGGGTAGTAGTACTGGTCGTCGGCTGGGGCGTCTGGCTCAGGGGCTCTGTCGTCTGGTGGCATCAAATGGAATATGGGGAAAAAGAAAATAAAGCAAACGTGAGTACTCATCCGAAGTACTCAGCAAGCAAGGATCTACACTACATATGCATCATTTTCAAAGGGGGCTGTATATGTGGACTGGGCTGCAGAAATGCCAGAATAGAGGGGGAAGCCTAGTCCTATCGAAGACTAGCATCTTCAACAATCTTCGACAGTCTTGCAGCAATAGAAGAGATCAGATGAACATAATGTAAAGTAGTAGTAGTAGTATCATCAACCTCGACCTGAGATCCTTTCTCGACTCCCTGCGAGAAAGCAATCCCAGAGCCGTACTATCCAGCTCTCATCACATGTTCTAGTTGTACCGATCGGGATACAACTCCGAGTGTCCGTTACCGTAGGACAGGCTATCGATAGAAGTTTCTTCCCTGCAGGGGTGCACCAACTTACCCACCACGCTCGCTTAACTCCGGCCGGACACACTTTTCTGGGTCATGCCCGGCCTCGGCTAAGCAACACGCCGCAACCCGACCGAATACCTAACAGAGAGGTCAGCACACCGGACTAAACCTATGCGCCCAGGGGTCTTGGGCCTTCGCCCCGGGAACTCCTGCATGTTGCGTACGCGGCTGAAAGCAGACCTAGCAACCCCTTATACAAGCGTGATTGCGTTCCCAGTCCAATTCAGCGCGCGCCGCTCAGTCGCTGACGTCCATTAAGCTCCGGCTGAAGTATACGACGCAGAACGCCCATACTATGCCCACGTGATGGTTAGTGCCATCGGGCCAGAGGCCCCTCGGATCAAATATCCAAACCGTAGTGGATTAGGAGCGCGCGGAAACGAGCAGAGACTCACGAACGATGTGACCCCGTCGCCCCGTCTCGAGGACTTGCGGCAAGGGCTAAGAATGCCCGGCCACGCCTCGTAGTTATCTCGCGGGCACCATCCAGGTCAACCCGACTCCACATCACTTCGCATTAAGCTCGCGCGGGTACCCCTCAGGGCCGACCCGTCTTTAGTATCATGGTTTAGTGTAAGTCAACTCAACAACAGTATCTGTGTGTCTGACACCAGGGGAGCCCTGAGGAATCACCTTCGATGGAATTCCCGCTCGATGTTATCTTCAAGGTGAACGAAGGAGGAATCACCCTCGAGGTCCACACTTGAGAGGTTGCGCGACGATGTCGTTATCGGGGGTGGTGTAGGAGGAATCACCCTCGCTTACCACGACCGAGTAACTAACCTACAAGGTTAACATCAGAAGTGCTGACGAGGTATCACCCTCGGCACTCGACGGTAACCTAGCAGTGTCGGCAACTCAGGGGGAAGTGATGTGCTGTGCCAGGGTCTAGTCTTCAATCCCGAGGATCGGGTCTTCTGATATCCAGCAGGGCAGTTGGGATCAAGTGGGGGTCTCTGTCGTGTCTCTACCCAGCCTATACTAATCAGTTTAGGATAACCAGTAAGGTAACAAGGCAGGGTACAATAATCAGGCTATGCAGCAGATATAGGAAAACAGTAGCAGTAGGAGTTCTAATGCAAGCATAAGAGAGAAGAGAATAGGCGATATAGGCATGCTCAAAATGGGGGTGCTTGCCTGTTTGCTCTGGGGCAAGGACAAGGTCTTCAGTGGTACCGTCAGGGACGTAGTCGTACTCCTGTGCGGCGTCTGCCTCGGGAGCTACGTCAACGTCGGGGTCTACCGAGAGAGAAGAGGGGGAAGAAACAGGTAAACATAATGCAAACAAATGCAATACGGTGCGTGTGATGCTATGATGCAGTGCAGGGTTGCCTAAATATGCATCTAAGTCATTTTAGTTATTTTTAGAATTATTCTAGGATTTAATATCCGATGTGTGTGCACTATTCATCTGTCGGATTCGGGTCCGGAGTTACGAGTTCTTCTACGTAGGGGGTTCCGATGGAGAAACAGACGACACGATCAAACTCGGCTCGTCGTTCTGAGCAACTTTCATGTTTTAACTTTTTCGATCCGAGCTACGGTTTAAAAGTTATTAATTTTTAAAGTTTATTTGAATTTCTGGAATTTATTTATTTAATAAACTCAACATTATCCAGAATAGTGCCTGATGAGGTCATCATTGCGTGAGGATGACGTCAGCATGCAACAGTGGCGCTGACTGGTCAAATATGACATGTGGGTCCAGTGGGACCCACCTGTCAGCCTCTGTTATTTTTAACAGTGGGCTAATTTTAATTCCAGGGTTAATTAGGGGACGGGCCCCACTTGTCAGTGTCTAGTTATCTAACTAATTAACTTTTAATTATAAAAATGTTTTAGTTAATCTAATTACACGGTGGGGCCCGTATGTGAGTGACTGGGTTGCCCAGTCAGCACCGTTGACTGGGTCAACCAGTCGACTGGGGTCCGCGGGGCCCAGCGTCAGTGACTCTGGGGGCGGGCCCGTCTGCGCCACGTAGGCGGTGGCCGGCGTCTCGCGGCCGGCAACGCCAGAACGCGGCGGAGAGCCTCGGCTCTCGCCGGAATTCACCTACAGACCACCGTTCGGCACGCGGCTTGACTCATTCGAAAGGGCGCCCGCCCGCGAGTCGAGTGGTGGGGTTGGTTTCGCCGGACCTGGCCGGAAACTTCACCGGCGTCGAGGTCTGCGGCGGAGCGGCTACGGGCGTCGACGCAAACGGTGCTGCAGCGCGCCAGGCGGCAAATGGAGGTGCTGCGCAATGTGTCGAGCACAAAGGGCTCGGCCCTATGACCAACTGATCACCGGAATGACACCGGCGATGAGCGCGGGCGGTGGCGCTGTCGGGCACATGTCGGGCTAGAGGCTAGAGGGCTCGGGGAAGCGCGTGCGGGGGCGTGTTGGACTCGCACGAGCTCCAGGAGCACGGTGCGCGACTCAGGCGAGCGTGCTAAGGGCCACAGCAACGGCGTTGAGCTCGTCGGCGGCGCCGAGCTACGGCAATGGCGACAACTACGGCTAGAGGCGCGATGAGACGAGGAAGGAAAAGGAGGAGGACAGCGCGAACCTCACCGAGCGGCTACGAAAAGCCCTTGGTGGCTTAGGAGCAGCAGACGGCGCCGGAGACGACGAAGCTTGCCGGAGGCAGAGAGGTGCGGGGGCGGCTCGATCCACTCGATGCAGGGCTCCCGGCTCCTTCTGCTCGGCGCAGTCGACGGAGACGAGCACGGCGAAGCGCCTGGGTATGGTGGTGCGGCTCGGGAGCAGCGTTGGCCGCGAGGACGAGCAGGGTCGGCGGCGGTGGCGTTCTGCCTCGCGCAGATCTGGAGGAGAACGGGCGGAGCGAGCGAGGATGAGAGGGAGAGAGTGATGGAGGGGCTAGGGGGAGTGAATGGCCTCGCCCTTATCCCCTCCGGCTGTCGGTGGCGTCGGCAGCGTCGCCGTGTCGCCGCCCGGCTGGCGCGGGCGCGCGCGGCCAGGGGCGCGCCGACACGCACGAGGAGGGAGGTGAGGTGGGCCGGCTGGGCTGGGCCAGTGCACTGTGCACTTGGACCAGTCCAGCTTTAGCTTTTTTTCTTTTTCTTAATTTTCTGTTTTTCTTTCCTTTTCTGTTTTGAAATTGTTAGGGCATTTCTACACTTTTGAAAAATGTGAGAGTTGTCCCAAATATTGCAATGCAATATTAGCTCTCACCAAAAAGTGGTTTGGACAGATTTGGAAGCCATTTGAATTTGTAATGATTTTAAATGAATTAATATTACTGTTTTGGGTGCTGTTTCATCTTGTTTGAGTCACTTGTCCAACTCCAATTATTTTGATATTGGGTTTAGAAATATTCCTGGATTATTTGCCATTTAATGAACATTTTCTCCAACAGAGTTCGAACAACTTTATATTTCACTTTTGAATTTGAGTTGATTTTCAGATGTGAATTTGGGTTGGATCATTAACCCATATGACTTGGCACTGCAAATGATCATGACTTGGCAGTTTTAACAGAGTGTCACAGAGCTTATTACAAGGGGGTGTTACATCGTACCAGCAAACCTGAACGAACCCGGTTGAACATGGTGTAGGTTCTGTTGTGCATGAAATGACACCAAATGTTGCCAGTGTATGGGCATGCCCAAGGTAGTCCCCCACGCAAAACTTGAATGAATTCAAACACCGAACGCATGTTGCGTCACGTGCGGGCAATATTTGAAGGTTTTCAGTGGGAAAACCCTAGAGAATGCATATAATGTGAGAAAGCAAAAAACTTCGCATGCATGCCTTCCATGGTGATGCCAGTGTGTGGATTTTTTTTCTACATTTGGTTCTTGTGGCCCAGACTAGCCACCACACTCCAGCTACGTCGGTCCCATCTCGTCATTGTTGCTCCGATCTAATCGACGCTACTCCTCGAAGACATCCATCTTTGGACGGCGCTCATGTTCTAGTAGGGGCTTCGTCCCGTTGTGCTTCGTTGTTTATGTCTTGTTGTATGGTAGCAAAGTCCAATATATATTGGGAGAAACTTTTATTTTCTTTGGAAGAAAATTATGATGTCATTTATAAGTAAAATGTTGATGGAAGCATACATCAATCAGAAAGTTGCCCATTGAAACAAATTTCAACATCATAGGAAGCACATGCTCATTTTGTTTGAAGCAGATGTATTTGTTGGTCGCACATGTATGCTACACCATATTACTAATTTTGTATCGAATATGTCTCTATTTTGCTTCCTGCCCAGAAGAATGAAGCTTCGGCTACACAATAACCAAGAGGTGTAGGTTTTCACGAAACATTTATGCTTCCTACACAGTTCAACAAAGTTCCGGTTAGACACTAATCATGCTTCAAATAACAACACATTAGGTTTCCTATGCGCCCTAATAATGAATCTCTTACACACTAATCATGTATGCTTCCACCATTACTGCCTGCTGCTTCAAGGGATTACATGTTGTCTACAACCCAATGTTTTAGTATAGACGTCCTAGTTTCAATCGAGAATATATACACTTGTTTTTTTAGTTGAGAATATAAACATCTGGAACGAATTTTTGGAGTACCTTTATTTTGGAAGCAGATTTTTCTGAATAATATGTTTCCATTCCATGTGCTTCTATAAAATAAAATGTTTTCATGGCATTTGCATTGCTAAGAAAAAACATCCAGAAGCAATTGATTTTCTTTATTTGTTTATTTACCGGAAGCAAATCTGTCCCGTGAAAAAAACTCGGAAGCAAATATGTAATTTGTGGGAAGCATTATTTTTTATGTTTGTTTGTTGGAAGCAATCACAACCTACCAAAACAATTAGCATAATTTCTGGGAACCAGTTACTAGAAGCACAAAATTAATTATTGATGGAGAGATTAGCGGGAAGAGATGCTATATATGTGGGAGTGATTACTAGAAGCACTGATTACTAGAAGCACTGATTTAAGAAGAATACAGTTGCCCAGGTTTATAAGGAAAAGTAGGTCAAAAACCACACGATGACACGATTGATTAAGGGAACATTGTGCAAAAACCCGACAAAGAAAAGAAAAAGAAACAAAAACGAACAACAATGCCTCCATCTGTTGCAAAAGATGCCAAATGATGAGGACCCAATGCCATTGGATGGAAATCCTCACCCTCTGCCTGGAAATTTGGTACCTGATAATCTGCCTTTTGTGCTCCCTCCTTATCCGATGCTAGGGTGGAATGATGCGCCTGTGGTTCCTCCACCGCCACCTGAAAATATAGTGGATGCTGGTTGGGGCAATGCCCATTGGGGAGACAATGGTGAGGAGCTTGATCAGCCCCCACAACCTGCAGCGCCTGAACAAGACCAAGTTTCAATTGTTATTGATCAACCAGAGGGATCAGTTTCTGTGGAACAGCAATTGCAAGTTCAAAATGATCAGCACCAGCAGCATCAGCCATTGCATGATCAGCAGTTACAAGTTGATGAGCAGCCTGTACTCTTGGAAAACCCCCTGGCAATTATGCCCTATCAGCCTCCAGTCATTCAACAACATCAGATCTTTATTGGTATGGCTCGGATTGTGTCTGGGCCACCTCTTCCTCCTGAGATGATCTGGAAAAGATCCTTTCAGAATTTGATGTTTGATTTCTCTGTCAAGGACGTGCCCAGGTCAATCTTCTTCAAACCCTTGGGTACAGTTACATATTCCAAGCGCACATGGTCGATTGCGTTTGATGATTCGAGAAAGATGTCTCTGCTGGTGGCCAGTTTGCTTAGCTCTGTGTCTGTGAGGAAAACTTTTGTGGCTAAACGCCCAGTTGCCAGAGCTTTGTTTGGAGGGTTAACTGATGGTGTTGCTTCTGTATCTGAAGATGTTATGCCTGAGGATGCTAGGCCTGAAGATGTCATGCCAGAAGTTTCTGATGAGATGCCCCTGTCCTCACCTGTGGTTTTTTCAGCAGAGCCACAGGTCAAGGAAAAGAAACTGAGAGGGAGAAAGAAGATTGCTACACCACTGGTGGACACATCTGTGCGGAGGTGCACAAGAAGCGCGACAAAACTTGATGGTTTCAAACCGGTAGTATTTGAGGAGCTCTCGCTCCAGTCCACAAAAAGGCGTCCTCGGTCCAAGCCCATGGAAACCAAGGCCCAGCCCACTTTTGAAGATGCTCGCAGCGAGGACAAGACTGAAGATGTACCTCCACACACTCCTCTCAAGGTGCTACAGGCAATTGGCGTGGAGCTGGAGATTGATCCTTCTCTCCTATCTAAGGATAACCTTATGGCTGATCCCAAGGGCGACTCCTCTCCCTCCAGCACTTAAATGTTGATGATAAAAACTTTATTAAGGTGTAGCAAGCCTGTTAAATCTGCTTCTTTTTATGTCGTGCTGGATCTTGTGGCGTATGTTGCAGACTGTGTTTGTGTTATTTGCTATGACCTGGGATGTGTGGCATTGTATGTCATGCTGTTTTTGCTACAACTTTATTTGTTCTTCTATGAATCGAGTGTCCATGCGTAACTGGAAAATCCTTTGTTGGAATGTCGGAGGTTTGAATTCTGAAACACGCCAATGCTCCATCAGAGAGAAAGTGATTGATAGTCAGTGTGCAGTTGTTTGCTTGCAGGAAACTAAGCGCTCCACTTGCTCTCGTGCATTAATTAAGAGCATTTGCCCTGCGGGTTTTGATCAGTTCGTTGAATCTTCCTCGAGGGGAGCTTCTGGAGGCATTTTAACTGTGTGGCGTTCAGATATTTTTCAGGGTTCTTTATTGGAAGTAAAACCGTTTGGTATTATGATTAGTTTCACCTCGGTGCACAGTAATGAACAATGGTTCTTGGTAAATGTTTATGGGCCTTGTCAGGGTGAAATGAGGGACGAATTTGTCAACTGGCTCTATAATTTAGAGGTGGAACCTGAGCAAAATTGGATGTTGCTAGGAGATTTCAATTTTATTAGATCCATGGATAACCGAAATCTTCTTGGAGGAGATGTTAATGACATTTTCATTTTCAATGAGATCATAGGCCATCTGGGACTGCTGGAACTTCCATTAAAAGGCAGAAGATTCACCTGGTCGAACATGCAAGATATCCCACTCCTTGAGCAGCTTGATTGGTTTTTTTTACCTCTGCTAGTTGGATCAACCATTATCCTATGACACAAGTTACACCGCTTGCAAAAACTGCTTCAGATTATGTCCCTTGTCTAATCTCTATCTGCACCTCTATCCCAAAAGCTAACATTTTCAGATTTGAAATCTACTGGGTGCATCAACCTGGTTTCATGGATTGTGTGCAGGAGGTTTGGGGAAGAACTTCTTACAAATCTCATATTTCAGCAATTCTTGTGGACAAATTGAAAGCCTTGAGGTTTGCTCTCAAGAAATGGCAGAAAGGGCTGTCCCACATCAAAAGATTGATTAAGAAGTGCAATTGGGTAATTCTTTGGTTGGATAACTTGGAGGACATGAGGCCTCTGTCCAAGTCTGGGTTCAACTTCAGGAAGGTGGTCAAGCTGCACCATGATCATCTCTTGCACTTGCAGTTTCTTTACTGGAGGAAGAGATGCACCATTAGATATATCAAAGTAGGAGAAGAAAATTCAAAGTTTTTCCAGGCAATGGCCACTGAGAGATACAGGAAGAATTCCATTGCTAGTCTGCTGTTGTCTGATGGTACTATTTCTTCAGATCATGAGGAAATGGCTAAAGAATTCTTGGTGTCCTTCAAGGGTAGAATGGGTACTGTCAAACCAATTTTGTTGGAAAATGACATTCTCTCCTTAACTCCTAAAGTGCAAGGGCTGGAGGTCCTCACAAAAACTTTTGAGGTAAAGGAAATTGAGCAGGTGATTAAGAAGATGCCCATTGATAAAGCACCTGGGCCTGATGGTTTTAATGGACTTTTCCTGAAGAGGTGTTGGCATATTATCTCTAGTGATTTTATTAGGCTGGTGCAGGAATTTCATGCAGGAACTGCTCATCTGGAGAACCTCAATGATGCCTTCATTACACTGATCCCTAAAAAACAATCACCTGAGGTTGTTGGAGATTTTAGACCAATATCTCTGACCAGTGTTGGCCTGAAGTTTCTCACTAAACTTGCAGCAAATAGGTTTCAGGAAGAGATCACCAAATGTGTTCATAAGAATCAATATGGTTTTATTAAGCCAAGAACTATTCAAGATTGTATTGCTTGGACTTTTGAGTATATCCATCAGTGCAACCAATCAAAGAAGCCAATCCTTTTGCTCAAGCTTGATTTTGAAAAAGCTTTTGATTCCATTCAGCATGAGGCAATTATAAAGATTCTTCTGGCAAAAGGCTTTGATAAGAAATGGATCACCTAGATTCAGCAACTTCTGTCCTCTGGAACTTCTTCAATTTTGTTGAATGGAGTACCTGGTAAACACTTTAAGTGTAAATGTGGTGTAAAGCAAGGAGATCCTATCTCTCCTTTGCTTTTTGTGATTGCTGCTGATCTGCTGTGTCAGGGCTTGCTATGTTTGCCTTTGTCAACGCATGACCCTGATTATCCAGTGGTGCAGTATGCAGATGATACTTTGCTCTTTGTGGCTGCTGATAGTGCTCAGTTGGAGGTTCTTAAAGCAGTGCTGAACTCCTTCTCTTTGGCAACTGGCCTTCAAATTAACTACCACAAATCCTCAATGTATCCAATTAATGTGGAGGCTACTGTTGCTTTAGGTCTTGCTGCCCATTTTGGCTGCCAGTTAGGTTCAATGCCATTTACATATTTGGGGTTACCTGTGGGAACCACTCGGCCTAAAATCATTGATCTCCTACCTTTGGTGGACTGCATGGAAAGACGGCTCACTGCTAGCTCTTGGTTTTTGCCCCAAGGTAGTAGGTTGCAGCTGGTTAATTCTGTAATCTCCTCACTGCCTATATATTTTCTTTGTAGCGTGTCAATACCACAGGGTATCTTGAAGCAATTGGAAAGAATTCAGAGATAGTGCTTATGGAGGAAATATGGTCAGGAGAAGGGACACTCTTTGGCTGCCTGGCCCCTGGTATGCAGACCCAAACTTAAGGGAGGACTTGGCATTCTCAATCTGGGGCTGCAGAATGAAGCTTTGCTTCTTAAATACCTAAATAAATTCTGCAACAAAGAAGATGTACCATGGGTTCACTTGGTATGGGATTCTTATTACTATCAGAGAGTTCCTCATGACACTACAATCTGTGGTTCCTTTTGGTGGAGAGACATATGCAAATTAATGGACAAATTCAGGGCTGTTACTTCTGTCACTGTCAGTAGAGGTGACACAGTGCTTTTCTGGTCAGATCATTGGAAGATTGGCAACTCTTGCACCCCTCTTCAGGACAAATTTCCAAGGCTGTTTTCCTATTGCTTGCACAAGAATATCTCGGCTATGGAAATGTTTCAGGCTGGAAACTTTCCGCAGATGTTCTCTCTGCCTCTGTCTGAATTGGCTTTTCAAGAGGTAAATCAGCTCTCATCTTTGATGGCAGATGTCACTTTGGATAATTGATGCAAGGACACCTGGGCTTGGAGGCATGGGAAGAGGTCTGAATATTCTGCCAAGAAATTTTATGATTTTGTGCACCAACCAGTTTTGGCCAACCCCGTACTGAGTTGGGTATGGAAGAGTTGTTGCACCATGACAATTAAAATGTTTACCTGGCTAGTCATAATGGACAGAGTTAACACCAAGGATATGATTCAGCGTGGACATTGGAAAATTAATGATGGACTTGAGTGTGTTCTCTGCCTGACTGGAGTGCTTGAAGACAGGAATCATCTCTTCTTCCAATGCAACTTCAGTATGCGTATTTGGAATTATCTCCAAGTCACCTGGCTGGATAGTAATGACATGGTGCAAATTGCCTTACATGCCAGGAAGGATTTCAATAAGCCTTTCTTTTCAGAAGTGGTATTCCTTGCATGGTGTAACATTTGGAAAGTCAGGAATGATAAGGCTTTTAGATACATCAGCCCTTCATTCAGGCAGTGGAGGAATGGTTTTATACATGACATTACCCTCCTCTCCCACAGGATCAAGAGAAGATACAAGGATGCTTTGCTAAAGTGGATTGACTTCCTACCTCCTTGATGAGACTTCAGATGTACTTTTTCTTTTCTTCTAGATATAGCCCCTCTTTCTTTTCTTGCTTAGCTTAGTTTACACTGCTTTGTATAGCTCTTTCTCTATTTTTTGTTCCTCTCCTTGAGGAACCCCTTGTATTCTTTGCTGCTGAGCTTTAATAAAATGCTGTGGGGTGTAAGCCCTGCAGTCTTCAAGGTAAAAAAAAAACAATGCCTCCATCGGCAAAACATGACCTCCACCACCAACATGCCTTCAACCCAAAGAGAAGTGTGTGAGCTCTTCGGAGATGCCTTCAAGAAAGGAAAACGCCATGGGCGCTGTCGTCGCCGACATCAATCCATGTCAAAGACTTAAGCATTCACCAAAATGCCCACAACCGCCCCGCCAAATCTTGGGAAAAAGGCCGGCCACACCATCAACTAGCACGGCAAACCTAAGAACCAACAACCCTAGTCTGGTGGAGAGAAAGAACCTTCGACAACTGCTCCAAGGGAAGAGGGAACCATTGTGCCATCATCACCGGTATTGATCGAAACAAGGCTTTTGCCTGGGGCCCTACTGTTGGGGAACGTTGCATAGAAAACAAAAAAAAATTCTACACACACGCAAGATCTATCTATGAAGATGCATAGCAACGAGAGGGGAGAGTGTGTCTACGTACCCTCGTAGACCGTAAACTGAAGCGTTTAGTAACGCGGTTGATGTAGTCGAACTTCTTCGCGATCCAACCGATCAAGTACTGAACATACGACACCTCCGCGTTCAGCACACGTTCAGCTCGGTGACGTCCTCGCCTTCTTGATCCAGCAAGACGGGCGAAGTAGTAGATGAGTTCCAGTAGCACGACGGCGTGGTGACGGTGATGGTGATGCTATCTCCGCAGGGATTCGCCTAAGCACTACGAAAACATGACCGAGGGACGAAACTGTGGAGAGGGGCGCCGCACACGGTTAAGAGATTGTCGTGGGTTGTGTGGCGCACCTTCCTCTCATATATATAGGTTGGGGGGAGGGAAGACAGCCTTGGGTGCGCCCCAAGGTGGCCGGCCGGCCCCCTTGGGTGCCTGCCCTTTGGCGCCCCCTTCCTTGTTTGGCGCCAGGGAGAAGGCAGGAGGGGGTGGCGCCCCCCCCCCCTTTCCTTTCTTCCATGAGGAGGGGAAGGCAGGAGGGGCTAGCCCTCCCCCCTTTCCTTCTCTAGGGCCGGCGGCCAGGGAGAGGGCGCGCCAGCCCCCTTGTGGGCTGGTGTGTGCCTCCCCTTGGCCCATTAGGCCCATAGACCTCCCGGGGCCTCCCGGAACCCCTTCCGGTGATCCGATGAATACCCGATACCCCCGAAACTCTTCTGGTGTCCAAACTTCATCGTCCTATATATCAATATTTACCTCCGGACCATTCCGGAGCTCCTCGTCATGTCCGTGATGTCATCCGGGACTCCGAACAACATTCGGTCACAAAATCACATAACTCATATAACACTATATCATCAACGAACGTTAAGCGTGCGGACACTACGGGTTTGAGAACTATGTAGACATGACCGAGACACCTCTCTGGTCAATAACCAATAGTGGAACCTAGATACCCATATTGGTTCCTACATATTCTACGAAGATCTTTATCGGTTGAACCTTATGACAACATACGTAATTCCCTTTGTCTGTCGGTATGTTACTTGCCCGAGATTCGATCGTCGGTATCTTCATACCTAGTTCAATCTCATTACCGGCAAGTCTCTTTACTCGTTCCGTAATACATCATCTCGTAACTAACTCCTTAGTCACTTTGCTTGCAAGCTTCTTGTGATGTGTATTACCGAGAGGGCCCAGAGATACCTCTCCGATACATGGAGTGACAAATCCTAATCTCGATCCATGCCAACTCAACAGACACCTTCAGAGATACCTGTAGAGCATCTTTATGATCACCCAGTCACGTTGTGACGTTTGATAGCACACAAGGTATTCCTCCGATATCCGGGAGGTCCATGATCTCATAGTCTAAGGAATATGTATTTGACATTAAGAAAGCAATAACAATAAACTGAACGATCATATGCTAAGCTAACGGATGGGTCTTTTCCATCACATCATTCTCCTAATGATGTGATCTCGTTATCAAGTGACAACACATGTCTATGGTTAGGAAACCTTAACCTTCTTTGATCAATGAGCTAGTCTAGTAGAGGCTTACTAGGGACTGATAATCCCCAAGTGCAAGAAATCATCATAGCAATTTCCAAAGGTGGAAGTGATAAGTATGGAGTGTCGAACCCACAAGGACCTAAAGGTAAGATTAATATTCTCTCAAGTCCTATCTGCCACTGATACGACTCTACGTGCACCGAACGTTTGCTTCCATCTAGAAACGAGAAATAAAACTACGTTGTGGGTATGAAGAGGATAGCTTTGCATGATATCGGAGAACTAAAATATAAAAATAGGTGTTGTTATCATAAAGTTAGAATATATTACAATATATTATAAATAGCGAGTGTGGAATAATGATGGGTCGGTGTGCGGAATTGTCCTAGGCAATTGTTAATGAGATCGGTAATCATTATTGCAATTTTATATGAGGGAGAGGCATAAGCTAACATACTTTCTCTACTTGAATCATATGCACTTATGACTGGAACTCTAGCAAGCATCCTCAACTACTAAAGATCATTAAGGTAAAACCCAACCATAGCATTAAAGTATCAAGTCCCCTTTATCCCATACGCAACAACCCCCTTACTCGGGTTTAAGCTTCTGTCACTCTAGCAACCCACTATAAACGAATCATGAATGTATTGCAACACCCTAAAGCGGGAATCCTTCATGTGTGCGCGGCACGGAAGGCACCATGGGACAGCACCAAAATAAGACATACAACTCAAACCAATCTAGATCATCAATCAACCCAAAAGACAAAGGAAATCTACTCAAAACATCATAGGATGGCAACACATCATTAGATCATAATATGTGGCATAAAGCACCATGTTCAAGTAGGGGATTACAGCGGGGTGTGGGGGAGTGGACCGCTTAAAAGAGATGAGGAAGGTGATGTTGATGAAGACGATCACTGTGGTGATGGTTCCCCCAGCGGCACTCCGGCGCCACCGAGAGAGAGGGGGAGAGGGTCTCCCCCTTGTGCTTCCTCCTCCATGGCCTCCCCCTAGATGGGGAGAGGTTCTCCCTCTGGTCCTTGGCCTCCATGGTGATGATGGCCCCCTCCGGCTTCCTCCTCCATGGCCTCCGGTGATGATGGCCCCCTCCGGCAGGGTGCCGGAGAGGGCCTAGATTGATTTTTCGTGGCTACAGAGGCTTGCGGCGGCGGAACTTCTGATCTAGGGTTCTTTTCGGTGGTTTGGGTATTTATAAGAATTTTTGGCATTGGTCTCATGTCAAGGGGGTGCCCGAGGTGCCCACAAGCTCGGAGCACCCTCCGGGGGGGGGGGGGGGGGTAGGGCACGCCTAGAGGGCTTGTGGCCTCCTCGTCCACTTCCTGGCCCAGCTCTTGTGCTTCGGGGGTCTCTTTTGGTCCATAAAAAATCACCGTAAATTTTCAGCCCATTCAAAGAACTTTTATTTCTGCACAAAAAGCAGTGTCAGTCCGGGTTAGTTCTAATCAAATCATACCAAAACCATATAAAATTGTAGTAAACATGGCATGAATACTTCATAAATTATAGATACGTTGGAGACGTATCTTTATCCCCAAGCTTAATTCCTTCTTGTCCTCGAGTAGGTAAATGATAAAAGAAATAATTTATGAAGTGTGAATGCTAGCATAGTGCATAAATTTGATCAATGATAATTTCAATCACTTTTTCTAGCATCATTCTATATCATAAATAGTAGCTCATCTCATAAAACTTCTCATGATTAAGTAACAAGCTATTCACATGTTAAAGTATGGGCTATAAGTTTCTTGAAAACTAACAAACTATGCTTTCAGTCACCAAACAATTGCAATTCATCTTATTTTCAGGAAGGGTCTATGTAAGAATTTTGATTTAGCAAATTCCACATACTCAACTATCATATAGTCTTCCATGATTGCTAACACTCAAAGCATATTTTTAGAACAAATAGCATCCGTTGTGCACAGCGAAAGATAGGGGCTTAATGTTTCACCTCCCAACTTATTTATCATATAGATAATTGTCAACAATAATAATTAATGATCAAATATATTTGAATGGCCATATATGCTTGGATCTTTCCCCACCACGTGATGCTTGCCAACTAAAGAATAATTGAGGTTGAAATAAGAAGGAATACTATTGACTCTTGCATAAACGTAAATACATGAAAGTAAAAGATCGGCCCTTCGCAGAGGGAAGCAGAGGTTGTCATGCGCTTTTTATTTTTTGGATGTGCAAACCCTTAATGCAAAGGAACGTCACATTGTATTGCCCTTTGTGATAGCAACCTTTATTATGCAGTCCGTCGCTTTTATTTCTTTAGCATCACAAGTTCATACAACGCTTATGTTCCCTTACAATAAAAGATCATACATATTTAGGAGCAATTTTTATTGCTTTTTGCACCGATGACAACTTACTTGAAGGATCTTATTCAATCCATAGGTAGATATGGTGGACACTCATGGCAAGAAACGAGGTTTAAGGGTTTTTGGATGCACAAGTAGTATCTCTACTTAGTACAAATTTTTGGCTAGCAAAAGATCCTAAGGAAGCACCACATGTTGGAGGATCCATAGCAATATAACTTCTATACAAATATACCCAAACATAACTCATTACGTTGTCTTCCTTGTCCAACTTCAACTAATTTGCTCAAGTTTGAAAATAATTAATGGGGCTCACAATCATAGAAGATGTCCAAGATAGTATATTTATATGTGAAATCCCTCTTCCTTCAATATTCTTTCATGAATTGTTCAAGTAACCAATGTTGTGTTTGCTAACTTTCAATAAATTTTACCACCTATACTTCTTATATGTGAAGTCATTACTCCCCATGGGATAAGCATATGAAACATATATAATTTCAGATTTATGATATTCAATTCATTCAACCATTTACTCATAGGATATAAGTGAAGCACGTGAATAAATGACAAACTACTCCAAAAGGATATAAGTGAAGAACAATGAGTAGTCAAGTAGTTAAATAGCCATGTGAGGACTCTCTCTCATTCAAGATTTCAGATCCAATGATTTTATTCAAACATCTAGTAAAATTAAAATACGCTCCAAGCAAAACCCATAGCATGTGACGAATAAAAATATAGCTCCGAGTAAGGTATACCGATAGTTTTGAAGACGAAAGAGGGGATGCCTTCCAGGGCATCCCCAAGCTTAGGAGCTTGAGTCTTCCTTGAATATTACCTTGGGGTGCCTTGGGCATCCCCAAGCTTAGGGTTTTTCCACTTCTTATTCTCCTCATATCGACATCTCACTCAAAACTTGAAAACTTCAATCACACAAAACTTATCGGAACTTCGTGAGATGAGTTAGTATGATAAAGACAAATCACTCACTTTGGTACTGTAAAGATAAGATTCATAATTGTTCTCACACAATGCCTACTGTACCATATCATTCCTACAATTTATATTGAGCAATATAAGCCATAGAAACTAGAAAACAAGCAAACTATGCATTGAAAACAGAATCTGTCAGAAACAGAACAGTCTGTAATGATCTGAACAACAACCATACTTATGCTACTCCAAAAATTCTGTAAAACTAGGACAACGTAGAAAATTTGTATATCAATCTCGTGTAAAAAATTCAGATCAAAAGCACGCTTCTGTGAGTTTTTAAAATTCTGGCAATGAGCGCAAAAGTTTCTGTTTTTCAGCAAGATCAAATCAACTACCACCATAGATCATCCCACAGGTCTTACTTGGCACTTTATTGAAACAAAAGCTATAAAATATGATTAGCATAATCATGAGAACACACAAAAACAGTAGGGGTAAATATTGGGTTGTCTCCCAACAAGCGCTTTTCATTAATGCCTTTTTAGCTAGGCATGATATTTTAATGATACTCTTCCAAGCCCAATTCCGATGATAATTTTATTCATACTCTAAAATATATAAGTGAAGTTCATAGAGAATTCTACAATTAATATAGATTGACCAATATCCAAGCTCAAAATATATAAGTGAAGCACACGAAGCATTCTATAAAGCCATACTCAAAATATATAAGTGAAGCACAAAGAGCATTCTATAAAGCCATACTCAAAAGATTTAAGTGAAGCACAAAGAGCATTCTATAAAGCCATACTCAAAAGATTTAAGTGAAGCACATGAAGCATTCTATAAATCAATGATAGACTATCTCATACTAGCATGGTGCATAAAGGAAAAGAAAAACACAAAGACGCATATCATGTGAACAAAACAAAAACCGAGATATACCGAATATTGTTGAAGAAGAAAGATGGGATGCCAACCGGGACATCCCCAAGCTTAGATGCTTGAGTATCCCTGAAATATTTACTTGGGGTGCCTTGGGAATCCCCAAGCTTGAACTCTTGCCTCTCCTTATTCTTCTTATATCGATGACTCCTCGATCTTCGAACACATCATCCACACAAAACTTAACAAAACCCTCGTGAGATCCGTTAGTATAATAAAGCAAATCACTACCTTTAGGTACTGTTGTAAACTCATTCCAATTTCATATTAGTATTATATATACTGTATTCCAACTTCACCATGGTTCATATCCCCCGATACTACCCATAGATTCATCAAAATAAGTGAACAACACATAGAAAACAGAATCTGTGAAAAACAGGACAGTCTGTAGCAATATGGAAACTTCGTATACTTCTGTAACTCCAAAAATTCTAAAATATTAGGAAAAAATAAAAAAATTCATAGCAGTACTGTGTAAACATTTCAGAAACTTTTGACGTTCCAGTAAAAAATGTAAATTCACGCACTACAGCCAAAGTTTCTGTTTTTGCACCGCACATAGCAAACAAGCAATCTAATCATCCTAAAGACAAATCTTGGCACATTATTTTTATAATACAATGGATATATACAAAGGGATAATTATTTTGGAGAAACATCCATGAAAAATTCTACATTGTTTCTGTGACGACCCCGGCTTAATCGTGCACTAACCATACACGCAAATGCACACGATCAAGCCTAAGGACTCACTTGAAGATATCACAACACAACTCTAAAACATAAATAAATTCATACAAGCTTTATATTACAAGCCAGGGCCACATGGGCTGGAATACATAGCTCGATGGCATACAAGCGTCAGCGAAAGCATCAGATATCTGGGTATAGATATATTACAGAAAAGGAGATAAGCCTTTTAGGAAGGCGGGGCAAAATAAAATACTACGATCGAAAGGCGTAGGCCTCCTGCCTAGGACCCTCCGAATCCTACTCCTGGTCGTCCGTCGGCTCCTCGTAGTAGTACTCGCTGGGAGGGTAGAAGTAGTAGCCGTAGTCGTCGACGGGGGCAGCTATCTCAGGGGCTCCGTCATCTGGCGGCGTCAATTGGATATGTGGGAAAAAGAAAGTAAAGCAAACGTGAGTACTCATCCGAAGTACTCAGCAAGCAAGGATATACACTACATATGCAACATTTTCAAAGGGTGGCTGTATATGTGGACTGGGCTGCAGAAATGCCAGAATAGAGGGGGAGAGCCTAGTCCTATCGAAGACTAGCATCTTCAAGCATCTTCATCAGTCTTGCAGCATTAGAAGAGTGCAGATTAACATAATGTAAAGTAGTAGTAGTATCATCAACCTCGGCCAGAGATCCTTTCTCGACTCCCTGCGAGAAAGCAATCCCAGAGCCATACTATCCAGTTCTCATCTCAGTTCTAGTTGTACCGATCGGGATACAACTCCGAGTGTCCATTACCGTAGGACAGGCTATCGATAGATTAGTTCTTTCCTGCAGGGGTGCACCAACTTACCCACCACGCTCGCTTAACTCCGGCCGAACACACTTTTCTGGGTCATGCCCGGCCTCGGCTAAGCAACACGCCGCAACCCGACCAAATACTAAACAGAGAGGTCAGCACGCCAGACTAAACCTATGCGCCCAGGGGTCTTGGGCCTTCGTCCCAGGAACTCCTACGCATTGCGTGGGCGGCCGGAAGCAGACCTAGCAACCCCTTAATACAAGTGCGGTTGCGTAACCAGTCCAATCCAGCACGCGCCACTCAGTCGCTGACGTCTATTAAGCTTCAGCTGAAGTATACGAAGTAGAACGCCCATACTATGCCCACGTGATGGTTAGTCCTATCAGGCCAGAGGCCCCTCGGATCAAATATCCAAACCATTTAGTGAATTAGGAGCGCGCGGTAACGAGCAGAGACTCACGATCGATGTGACCCCGTCGCCCCTTCTCGAGGACTTGCGGCAAGGGCGAGGAATGCCCGGCCACGCCTCGTAGTTATCTCGCGGGCACCTCTCAGGTCAACCCGACTCCACATCACTTCGCATTCATGCTCGCGCGGGTACCCCTCAGGGCCGACCCGTCTTTAGTGTCATGGTTCAGTGTTCAGTCATAGCAACCAAAGTCTCCGTGTGTCTAACACCAAGGGGGAACCCTGAGGAATCACCCTCGATGGAATCCCACTTGATGATATCATCAAGGTGAACGAAGGAGGAATCACCCTCGAGGTCCACTCTTGAACAGTTGCACGACGGCGTCGGTATCGGGGGTGGTGTAGGAGGAATCACCCTCGCTTACCACGACCGATTAACTAACCTACAAGGTTATCATCAGAAGTGCTGACGAGGTATCACCCTTGGCACCCGATAGTAACCCAGTAAGGTCGAGCAATTTAAGGGGGAAGTGACATGCGGTGCCAGGTTCTGATCTTCGATCCCGTTGCTCGGGTCTTCTGAGAGTCCAGCGGGGCAGTCGGGACAAGTGGGTCTCTGATAGGGCTCTAACCAACCTATTCTAAACAGTTTAGGATAGCAGGCAGGTATCAATAGTAGGCTACAATAAACAGGCTATGCAACAGAAGTAGGATAACAGTAGCAGCAGAATCTTCTAATGCAAGCATAAGAGGGAAGAGAGTGGGCGATATTGGAATGCTCAAAATGGGGGTGCTTGCCTGTTTGCTCTGCGGCAAGGGCAAGGTCGTCAACAGTGTCGTCGGGGACGTAGTCGTACTCCGGAGTTGCGTCTGCCTTTGGAGCTACGTCGACGTCGGAGTCTACCGAGAGAGAAGAGGGGGAGGAAACAGTATAAATACATGACAACAAAAGCAATCATAAAGCTAGGCACGGTGATACACAGCGTTGGGATGTTCTAATGCAGCTCTACGCAAGTTAGTCGAAGCAGGAAATTATCCGGGAGTGTTCTCCCAGCTCCGGGTGATTATCGAACAGACGAAACGGAGGGGAAAGTTCCATGTTCATCATGGTCGAGGCATATGACAGGTATGAGGAGAGCATATTCGGATTTGTCTCGTCGTTCTGAGCAACTTTCATATATAAAGTTTTTCGATCTGACTTACGGTTTATTTTCTACGATTTTCTAAAGATTTTAGTATTTTCTGGATTTTCTGGAATTAAACTAAATTCGGAAATTAACGAAAAAAGGCCAGTGCACCCGGTCCAGTGCACCCAGCAGTGTACCAGAGACTGACAGTGGGACCCGTTGACTGTTGAGACAGCAGTCAACGGTTGACTAGTCAGCGGGTGAACAGTGCACGCGGGCCCACATGTCAGTTTAGTTAAATATCTAACAGTTTTTTATTAAGGTTAATTTAAGCAGCGTGGGGCCCGGCTGTCATCCACTAAGGGAGTTAATTAGGGGGGCCTAATCAGTGTCTAATGACGGCAGGGCCACATGTCAGTGACCCATCGCCGGGTTTGAACATACGCGCGCGCCGGCGGTGGCCTCCGGCGACCACAGAGAGCGGCGGCGGCGCTCGGGATTCGCCTATGGGTGACGGATTTGAGTGCGGCTTGCAGCTACGGCTGGCTGGCGCTTGTGCGCATCCAACGGGACAAGCGGGAGGTCGCGGGGTGGCCGGAGTTGAGCACGGCAGCGACCTGGGCGGCGACCGGAGCTTGGCTGAGCACGAGCTCGTGGCGACAATGCGCTAGCGGGCGAAGTGAGGGGCGCAACAGCTTCCTGGTGTCACCAGGAGCTCGAGCATGAGCTCGGATGCGATGTATGCACGCTATAACGATGGCGGCGACTAGGCAGGCGGCGGCGAGCTCACGGCAATGGCGAAAAGGAAGCTAGGTGGCACGGGGAAAGGGGAAATAGGGGCGTGGAGGCCCGGAAGCTCACAGTTGTGCTCGCGGGCGCGTCGGGGAAGCCGGGGAGGCAGCGAGGGTGGCGGATCGAGGCGGCGATGGACGGCAGCAGGAGGTTGAAGAAGAGGTCGGATCCGGCACGATGCGGCACTCCAGCTCGACCTGACGCGCCTGGTCGACGTAGTCGAAGTAGGGGAGGCTCGGGGAAGGCCTGATGCAGGCGAAACAGCGGTGGGGATCTCCGGCATCCCGCGGAAGAAGAAGACGGTGAGGAGGCGCTGTAGAGCTTGTCCGGTCGTGCGGCTCGGGGAGGAGGTCGAGAGCGACGGGGCGAAGCACGTAGACACCGCGAGGGGACGAGGGGGAGGTAGTGGACGCGGCGTTCACGGCGACCATGGCTTCGAGTGCGTCGGGCGACGACGGAGGAAGGAGGAGGGAGGCGATGGAGAGAGGGGAAGAGGGAGTGAATGGGGGAGGGCGTCTAGGGGAGGTGGACGAGGGCGCCCTTATCCCCTCGCCCAGCTGCTCTGCCGCGGTGTCGAGCCGTGGCCGGAGCGACGTGAGCTCGGCCATGGACACGGCGACAGCGAGGCGGGAGTAGGTGGGGAGAGGCCCACTGGTCGGCTAGGCCGTCTCGGGCCTCAGATGAGCGCCAGGTAAGTTTCTTTACCCTTTCACTTTCTGTTTTCTCTTTTATTTATCAACAGAGATGGAAAAGGATTTAATCAGACTACCAGATGGTTAAGGAAAAATGTGGGACTAGTCCACTTAAATCCCTGCCATTTTTAGGCTCTGCCACAAAAAGTTTCAGGGCCATAGAAAGAGGTTAGGCATTTTTGGAAAATGAAAAGAGCCAAAATAATTGCTGCTGGTCCACTAAATAATTTCTAGGAGCAATTTGGAATTTTCAAATATGTTGGTTTCAATTTTATAATTGCCTTAGGAATATTTGCAACATGGTGAACTATTTTGATTTGCTGTTTGAAGAAATAATTATTTTGACTTGAGTTTGGAATTTGAAATTGAGTTTGGATTATTCCTTAACTATTTTTATTAGGGTGTAATGATGATGACTTGGCATGATTAGTCTGAGAATACTGTGGCATGATTCTTGGGGTGTTACAAATCTCCTCCACTACAAGAAATCTCGTCCCGAGATTTAAGTGGGAAAGTAAGGGGTAACTTCGGGGAATCTGACCTTTGCGAGGGCGATTATCTGGTGGACGAATTAGGGAATGCGACAAAAGCATCTCTTGAGTTGAAACTTAGAAAAATATCGAGAGCAAAGTTTGGAGGTACAATAATAAGTTTCAAGTGAATAGACAATTGATCGATACCTGAACAGAGTGTGAACAGGGGTTCAGGGTATCGGTAGTAGATCATCTCTCGAGTGGTGGCTGAGGATAACATACAAAGTTAAGGGCAAAGGATGCTTCTGAATCAAGGATGTTACAGGAGAGTCAGGTTTCGATCCTGTGGAACTGTGAGGGGAGGGGTGTCGATCAAAAGTAGGGAGAACGGTGACATTTTGACGGTCACGACAACAAGGTATGTCAGAGGATAGTCTGTCAGTTATGTCGGTAACATCGTCGGTACCAAGGGCGAGGGACGAAGAGAACCATTTTCCTGCTCGTTAAAATGAGGCGGACCAATAAGGCAAAGTTCTTGTCCATCGGTGGTTACCGGAAGGTTATCAACAATAGTAACAGGGTCTCACTGACAGAGTTGTAGACCGAGATGTTTTCATAAGCAGAGAATTTATTCTGCTTAGATAAGCTAGATTACTGGAAAGGTTAAACAAAACAATGGAAAGGAAAATGTGTTAGCACACAAGAACCAGGGGTATATCATTTCCCATGGATAAACGGAGCATGATATACATGTTGGGACGGCAAGTTCAAAAGTATTTAAGTAAAGGGGCGAGGAATGAATCATGGTATTACCCATGCAACGGTGTTTTGGAAAATTGATCGTGAAACCTTTGGCAATGCGCTTACAATGTTCTTGTTGATATTCGGAATACCACTATCATGCTTCGAGGTAGCAATGATATGGTGTCAAGTAAAGATTGGGTTCGAAGATCACAAGAAATACTCAGGTAACAGTTCCAGGAATAACAAGGAACTCAATGTATGAGCACAACATCATCAGGTGAGTGTTGGAGAAAGTCGAGGATATGGTCGATGATAACACAGACCATCGAGGGGCAAGAATGGTAATTCTAGCCATGAATTCAATTGATATCCTGGAAGAGCTCAAAAGGTTGATGATGATCATGACACCTTTGTCAAGAGATTTTATGAAGATGTAATCGATCGGCGATGACAACAAGTCAAAAGAATGATGAAGCGAAAGGTTATTGAAACCACGGGTACATCACAAACTCGATATCAAGCTTGTTGTTCAAGGTGAAATGATAAGACGAGGAAGGTCGACGTAAGCTTAGCTCGCCATCGGGAGTTGCTCCGGGCATAAGGACCAGGTAGCATAATTAAGAATCGATACAATAATGATATAGCCGATCAGGCTAGGAATGATGGAATGGAGCTTCACTCCAATAATAATTTACTAGAGGAAGTGCAATGACACAATATCCTCTAGATAACAGGGGCATTACTTGTAGGTAGATCATAATAGAGGTTGGACAGGTGAAGTGATCTGCAGAAGACAAGTATTGTAACTTGTCCAGGAAATGGGGTTAGAGAGAAACTATGGCCGGATTCACGACTATAAATGATCAAACCACCGATACAAGATGAACTTGTACCAAGGAAATAATTATTTTTACGAGCAGCTTCCATGTTAAGTTCTACATCGGGTCCATGGGCATGAACACACAGTTCAAGGTCAACTCCCACTTCTTCAATGCATAACCTTTCATTCACTTCTCGTCTTTGAAGAAGTTGCAGAGTTGAAAATTTATCTGACGAAACACGAGTATAAGTAACCTGCATAACTTTCAATTTACACAGGTTAAGGAAAGCATATGTTCAACCCATCCGGGTATCTTAGGAACATACACCACAATTTGCAGGAGTAATGAACTCAAACTCGAAAGCAGAGCATGGTTGACAGAAGGAGAGGATACATTTTACCATAGACATTCTGTATCCGAGGAAAGACTCGCAAGGTTATTGAATATGATCGGTGCTGTCGGCTAGCAACCCAGCAAAAGACCAGATGGTCGGCCAAGGATCCGATGTGAGTATCGATACTCAAACAGAAGAAGAAAGAATGCAACGGCATCAGATTATAGAAACATCGGAATAATCCGACGTTTAAGTACAAAGGAGTTATGGTTCAGAAACGAAGGATCAGAAGCAAAAAGCTCTGTCCAAATATGAGTAGGTTGAATAGAACTAGATGAACAACCTTAGCGTTCCGTCTTGCAGAGATCTCCACCCATGGTTACGGGACATGTCCTGGACAGTAGTCAATCCCAAATCAATATGGAGAAGGAATGCACTGCCTTTCCATGACATGTAAGCAGGGCGGATATACAGACGACAAGAAGTAGAGAATGCTTCAGCGCCAAAGGCAATGTCAACGGGGGAGGAACCGATAAAGTTCTTAGAATAGAAAAGAATCGGTCAGATAATTGTCCACAAAAGGAATCAAGTGATCCGTGAGAACTAACGGGGTAAGGTTTAAACAACTAGTTCCACCTGAAAGTCCTTCGAGAAAAGACGGGAGGCAAGCACATCGAATTAAGGAAGCACTTGAACAACCCAAGTATAAAATTCATAGGGTTCACGATTTCCAAAGCCAGGAGTGACAATTAGTTCACCTGGGCAGAGGGACGAGTGATTTATACATGCTTAGTTGGACAATCAACCAATACTTGATTGGCCGAGAACCAGCTCATGTCCGGAATGGTGACTGATCCGGAAGGACGAATTCTAGGAATCAACTGATAATGGCGAATATTCGCAGCATACTGGTTCAGGGGATTCAAAATGGTAGTTGACAAAGGATGTTGTCGGGGATTACTAGACATATGGAATTAACCATAAGACAAGCACGCAAGAATTTCAAGAGCAATAGGCTGCAGAGGATTCTCGGGAGATCAGATAATATTTCAAAGTGCTTTAGGAATCACAGGAACAACTGGGGATGAATGGATCCCCGGTAATGTGAGAAATTAATCGCAGTGCGAAAGAAGCTGCACGGCAGTAGGCTCAAAGGATTCCTGGTTTAACGGGGAGTATTTCAGGGTATCTCGTACATACATGAGTAACTGGCCATGATAATGCAACGGCAATGATGTGTAGATATCCACGGGGATTATCGGTGTTAGTAAGCTGCAAAAGCAGTGGGCAAAGGGTCTCGGAAAACTTCGGGGAGTATCTTCGGAGTTTTATGATGAAACAGTCGATCATCTGTGGTGAAGGGGCTATCCGGGATGAAGTGGTTACGAGAACCTAGTGTTAGAGTTAGTAAAACATTTAACCCGAATAGAAGAGAGAGATCAGAGTTCCCAGAGTATAGATGAGGAATAAAAGATCCTAATACCACCAAATTGATGACGTGGGCCCGTAAGCCACACAGCCAAGTTAGTAAAACAACTTTTGGACCACTAGACTCAACTTCGGCCAAGGAGTTGGAAAGGGGGGGGGGGGGTTCCTATAGGCAGTCCGCTCTGATACCAACCTGTGACCACCCCGGCTTAATCATGCACTAACCATACACGCAAATGCACACGATCAAGCCTAAGGACTCACTTGAAGATATCACAACACAACTCTAAAACATAAATAAATTCATACAAGCTTTATATTACAAGCCAGGGCCTCGAGGGCTCGAATACATAGCTCGATGGCATACAAGCGTCAGCGGAAGCATCAGATATCTAGGTACAGATATATTACAGAAAAGGAGATAAGCCTTTAAGGAAGGTGGGGCAAATTAAAATACTACGATCGAAAGGCGTAGGCCTCCTGCCTAGGACCCTCCGAATCCTACTCCTGGTCGTCCGTTGGCTCCTTGTAGTAGTACTCGCCGGGAGGGTAGAAGTAGTAGCCGTAGTCGTCGACGGGGGCAGCTATCTCAGGGGCTCTGTCATCTGGCGGCATCAATTGGATATGGGGGAAAAAGAAAGTAAAGCAAACATGAGTACTCATCCGAAGTACTCAGCAAGCAAGGATCTACACTACATATGCAACATTTTCAAAGGGTGGCTGTATATGTGGACTGGGCTGCAGAAATGCCAGAATAGAGGGGGAGAGCCTAGTCCTATCGAAGACTAGCATCTTCAAGCATTTTCATCAGTCTTGCAGCATTAGAAGAGTGCAGATTAACATAATGTAAAGTAGTAGTAGTATCATCAACCTCGGCCAGAGATCCTTTCTCGACTCCCTGCGAGAAAGCAATCCCAGAGCCGTACTATCCAGTTCTCATCTCAGTTCTAGTTGTACCAATCGGGATACAACTCCGAGTGTCCGTTACCGTAGGACAGGCTATCGATAGATTAGTTCTTCCCTGCAGGGGTGCACCAACTTACCCACCACGCTCGCTTAACTCCGGCCAGACACACTTTTCTGGGTCATGCCCGGCCTCGGCTAAGCAACACGCCGCAACCCGACCAAATACTTAACAGAGAGGTCAGCACGCCGGACTAAACCTATGCCCCCAGGGGTCTTGGGCCTTCGCCCCGGGAACTCCTACGCGTTGCGTGGGCGGCCAGAAGCAGACCTAGCAACCCCTTAATACAAGCGCGGTTGCGTAACTAGTCCAATCCAGCGCGCGCCGCTCGGTCGCTGACGTCTATTAAGCTTCGGCTGAAGTATACGACGCAGAATGCCCATACTATGCCCACGTGATGGTTAGTGCTATCAGGCCAGAGGCCCCTCGGATCAAATATCCAAACCGTTTAGTGGATTAGGAGCGCGCGGTAACGAGCAGAGACTCACGATCGATGTGACCCTGTCGCCCCTTCTCGAGGACTTGCGGCAAGGGCGAGGAATGCCCGGCCACGCCTCGTAGTTATCTCGCGGGCACCTCTCAGGTCAACCCGACTCCACATCACTTCGCATTCATGCTCGCATGGGTACCCCTCAGGGCCGACCCGTCTTTAGTGTCATGGTTCAGTGTTCAGCCATAGCAACGAAAGTCTTCGTGTGTCTGACACCAAGGGGGAACCCTGAGGAATCACCCTCGATGGAATCCCACTCGATGATATCATCAAGGTGAACGAAGGAGGAATCACCCTCGAGGTCCACTCTTGAACAATTGCACGACGGCGTCGGTATCAGGGGTGGTGTAGGAGGAATCACCCTCGCTTACCACGACCGATTAACTAACCTACAAGGTTATCATCAGAAGTGCTGACGAGGTATCACCCTCGGCACCCGATAGTAACCCAGTAAGGTCGAGCAATTTAAGGGGGAAGTGACCTGCGGTGCCAGGGTCTGATCTTCGATCCCGTTGCTCGGGTCTTCTGAGAGTCCAGCGGGGCAGTCGGGACAAGTGGGTCTCTGATAGGGCTCTAACCAACCTATTCTAAATAGTTTAGGATAGCAGGCAGGTATCAATAGTAGGCTACAATAAACAGGCTATGCAACAGAAGTAGGATAATAGTAGCAGCAGTATCTTCTAATGCAAGCATAAGGGGGAAGAGAGTGGGTGATATTGGAATGCTCAAAATGGGGGTGCTTGCCTGTATGCTCTGCGGCAAGGGCAAGGTCGTCAACAGTATCGTCGGGGACGTAGTCATACTTCGGAGCTGCGTCTGCCTCTGGAGCTACGTCGATGTCGGAGTCTACCGAGAGAGAAGAGGGGGAGGAAACAGTATGAATACATGACAACAAAAGCAATCATATAGCTAGGCAACGTGATACACAGTGTCGGGGTGTTCTAATGCAGCTCTACGCAAGTTAGTCGGAGCAGGAAATTATCCGGGAGTGTTCTCCCAGCTCCGGGTGATTATCGAACAGACGAAACGGAGGGGAAAGTTCCATGTTCATCATGTTAGAGGCATGTGACAGGTATGAGGAGAGCATATTCGGATTTGTCTCGTCGTTCTGAGCAACTTTCATATATAAAGTTTTTCGATCTGACTTACGGTTTATTTTCTACGATTTTCTAAAGATTTTAGTATTTTCTGGATTTTCTGGAATTAAACTAAATTCGGAAATTAACAAAAAAAGGCCAGGTGCACCCGGTCCAGTGCACCCAGCAGTGTACCAGAGACTGACAGTGGGACCCGTTGACTGTTGAGTCAGCAGTCAACGGTTGACTAGTCAGCGGGTGAACAGTGCATGCGGGCTCAAATGTCAGTTTAGTTAAATATCTAATAGTTTTTATTAAGGTTAATTTAAGCAGCGTGGGGCCCGGCTGTCATCCACTAAGGGAGTTAATTAGGGGGGGACTAATTAGTGTCTAATGACGGCGGGGCCACATGTCAGTGACCCATCGCCGGGTTTGAACGTACGCGCGCGCCGGCGGTGGCCTCCGGCGACCACAGAGAGCGGCGGCGGCGCTCGGGATTCGCCTATGGGTGACGGATTTGAGCGTGGCTTGCAGCTACGGATGGCTGGCTCTCGTGCGCATCCAATGGGACAAGCGGGAGGTGGCGGGGTGGCCGGAGTTGAGCACGGCAGCGACCTGGGCGGCGACCGGAGCTCGGCTGAGCACGAGCTCGTGGCGACAGTGCGCTAGCGGGCGAAGTGAGGGGCGCAACAGCTTCCTGGTGTCACCAGGAGCTCGAGCATGAGCTCGGATGCGATGTATGCCCGCTATAACGACGACGGCGACTAGGCAGGCGGCGGCGAGCTCACGGCAATGGCGAAAAGGAAGCTAGGCGGCACGGGGAAAGGGGAAATAGGGGCGTGGAGGCCCGGAAGCTCACAGTGGTGCTCGCGGGCGCGTCGGGGAAGCCGGGGAGGCAGCGACGGTGGCGGATCGAGGCGGCGATGGATGGCAGCAGGAGGTTGAAGAAGAGGTCGGATCCGGCGCGATGGGGCACTCCAGCTCGACCTGACGCGCTTGGTCGACGTAGTCAAAGTAGGGGAGGCTCGGGGAAGGCCTGATGCAGGCGAAACAGCGGTGGGGATCTCCGGCGTCCACGGAAGAAGAAGACGGTGAGGAGGCGCTGTAGAGCTCGTCCGGTCGTGCGGCTCGGGGAGGAGGTCGAGAGCGACGGGGCGAAGCACGTAGACACCGCGAGAGGACGAGGGGGAGGCAGTGGACGTGGCGTTCACAGCGACCATGGCGTCGAGTGCGTCGAGCGACGACGGAGGAAGGAGGAGGGAGGCGATGGAGAGAGGGGAAGAGGGAGTGAATGGGGGAGGGCGTCCAGGGGAGGTGGACGAGGGCGCCCTTATCCCCTCGCCCAGCTGCTCTGCCGCGGTGTCGAGCCGTGGCCGGAGCGACGCGAGCTCGGCCATGGACGCGGCGATAGCGAGGTGGGAGTAGGTGGGGAGAGGCCCACTGGTCGGCTAGGCCGTCTCGGGCCTCAGATGAGCGCCAGGTAAGTTTCTTTACCCTTTCACTTTCTGTTTTCTCTTTTATTTATCAACAGAGATGGAAAAGGATTTAATCAGACTACCAAATGGTTAAGGAAAAATGTGGGACTAGTCCACTTAAATCCCTGCCATTTTTAGGCTCTCCACAAAAAGTTTCAGGGCCATAGAAAGAGGTTAGGCATTTTTGGAAAATGAAAAGAGCCAAAATAATTGCTGCTGGTCCACTAAATAATTTCTAGGAGCAATTTGGAATTTTCAAATATGTTGGTTTCAATTTTATAATTGCCTTAGGAATATTTGCAACATGGTGAACTATTTTGATTTGCTGTTTGAAGAAATAATTATTTTGACTTGAGTTTGGAATTTGAAATTGACTTTGGATTATTCCTTAACTATTTTTATTAGGGTGTAATGATGATGACTTGGCATGATTAGTGTGAGAATACTGTGGCATGATTCTCGGGGTGTTACAGTTTCCGTGAGCATGAACACAAGTGTTCAAGGTCGACCCTCACTTCTCCAATGCATAACCTTCCAATCACTTCTCTTTTTGAAAAAGTTTTTAGGCATAAGAGGCAAGTATTTTTTTTGTATTTTGCATTCTTTAATTTTTTTTTTTGTTTCACCCACAACTAAAGAAAAAAAAAACAAAAGGGAAAACAAAATCTACTTAGTGAAGAAAGCAAACAAACACACACGAGAATATCAACCCCACGATATTGCTCCCCGGCAACGGCGCCAGAAAAGAGCTTGATAATCCCCAAGTGCAAGGAATCATCGTAGAAATTTCCAAAGGTGGAAGTGATAAGTATGGAGTGTCGAACCCATAAGGAGCTAAAGGTAAGATCAATATTCTCTCAAGTCCTATCTGCCACTGATACGACTCTACGTACACCGAACGTTTGCTTCTATCTAGAAACGAGAAATAAAACTATGTTGTGGGTATGAAGAGGATAGCTTTGCATGATATCGGATAACTAAAATATAAAAATAGGTGCTGTTATCATAAACTTAGAATATATTACAATATATTATAAATAGAGAGTGTGTAATAATGATGGGTCGGTGTGAGGAATTGTCCTAGGCAATTGTTAACGAGATCGGTAATCATTATTGCAATTTTATATGTGGGAGAGGCATAAGCTAACATACTTTCTCTACTTGGATCATATGCACTTATGATTGGAACTCTAGCAAGCATCCTCAACTACTAAAGATCATTAAGGTAAAACCCAACCATAGCATTAAAGTATCAAGTCCCCTTTATCCCATACGCAACAACCCCCTTACTCGGGTTTAAGCTTCTGTCACTCTAGCAACCCACTATACGCGAATCGTGAACGTATTGCAACACCCTACAGCGGAAATCCTTCACGTGTGCGCGGCATGGAAGGCACCATAGGACAACACCAAAATAAGACATACAACTCAAACCAATCTAGATCATCAATCAACCCAAAAGACAAAGGAAATCTACTCAAAACATCATAGGATGGCAACACATCATTGGATCATAATATGTGGCATAAAGTGTTGGAAATATGCCCTAGAGGCAATAATAAAGTGGTTATTATTATATTTCCTTGTTCATGATAATTGTCTATTGTTCATGCTATAATTGTGTTATCCGGAAATCGTAATACATGTGTGAATACATAGACCACAACATGTCCCTAGTAAGTCTCTAGTTGACTAGCTCGTTGATCAATAGATGGTTATGGTTTCCTGACCATGGACATTAGATGTCGTTGATAACGGGATCACATCATTAGGAGAATGATGTGATGGACAAGACCCAATCCTAAGCATAGCACTAGATCGTGTAGTTCGTCTGCTAAAGCTTTTCTAATGTCAAGTATCATTTCCTTAGACCATGAGATTGTGCAACTCCCGGATACTGTAGGAATGCTTTGGGTGTATCAAACGTCACAACGTAACTGGGTGACCATAAAGGTGCACTACAGGTATCTCCGAAAGTGTCTGTTGGGTTGGCACGAATCGAGACTGGGATTTGTCACTCCGTATGACGGAGAGGTATCTCTGGGCCCACTCGGTAATGCATCATCATAATGAGCTCAATGTGACTAAAGAGTTAGCCACGGGATCATGCGTTACGGAATGAGTAAAGAGACTTGCCGGTAACGAGATTGAACAAGGTATAGGGATACCGACGATCGAATCTCGGGCAAGTATCATACCGGTAGACAAAGGGAATTGTATACGGGATTGATTGAATCCTCGACATCGTGGTTCATCCGATGAGATCATCGTGGAACATGTGGGAGCCAACATGGGTATCCAGATCCCACTGTTGGTTATTGGCCGGAGAGATGTCTCGGTCATGTCTGCATGGTTCCCGAACCCGTAGGGTCTACACACTTAAGGTTCGGTGACTCTAGGGTTGTTATGGGAAATAGTATGTGAATACCGAATGTTGTTCGGAGTCCCGGATTAGATCCCGGATGTCACGAGGAGTTCCGGAATGGTCCGGAGGTAAAGATTTATATATGGGAAGTTGTTATTGGGGTTTCGGAAAAAGTTCGGTTTTTTCGGTATTGTACCGGGAAGCTTTCGAAAGGTTCCGGAGGATTCTGGAGGGGTCTGGAAGTCCGGAAAGTGTTCCACCACATCCAATACAGCAGCATGGGCTGTAAGGGGGCGCCCTAGCCTTAATGGGCTAGGGGAACCAGCCCCACTAAGGCCCATGCGCATGGGAGAGGGGAAACCCTAAAGGGGGAGGGCCTCCACTTGACTTGGGAGGCACTCCTCCCCCCCTTGGCCGCCGCCCCCAACCCTAGATGGGATCTAGGGGGCCGGCCCCCTCTCCCCCCAGCCTATAAATAGTGGAGGGGTGGGAGGGAGGCCACATCCTCTCCCCTGGCGCAGCCCTCCCCCTCTCCAATACCTCCTCCTCCTCCGTTTGTGCTTGGCGAAGCCCTGCCGGAGAACTGCAAGTTCCACCACCACGCCGTCGTGCTGCTGGAGCTGTCTTCCCCAACCTCTCCCTCCTCCTTGCTGGATCAAGGCGCGGGAGACATCACCGGGCTGCACGTGTGTTGAACGCGGAGGCACCGTTGTTCGGTGCTTAGATCGGAATCGACCGCGATCTGAATCGTTGCGTGTACGACTCCTCCAACCGCGTTCTTGCAACGCTCCCGCTTCGCGATCTTCAAGGGTATGAAGATGCACTCCTCTCTCTCTCGTTGCTAGTCTCTCCATAGATTGGTCTTGGTGATGCGTAGAAAAAAAATTTGATTTACTACTACGTTCCCCAACAGTGGCATCATGAGCCAGGTCTATGCGTAGTTTCTTGCACGAGTAGAGCACAAGTTGTTGTGGGCGTCGATTTTGTCAATTTTCTTGCCGTTACTAGTCTTATCTTGATTCGGTGGCATCGTGGGATGAAGCGGCCCGGACCGACCTTACACGTACGCTTACGTGAGACAGGTTCCACCGACTGACATGCACTAGTTGCATAAGGTGGCTAGCGGGTGTCTGTCTCTCCCACTTTAGTCGGATCGGATTCGATGAAAAGGGTCCTTATGAAGGGTAAATAGAAATTGGCATATCACGTTGTGGTTGTGGCGTAGGTAAGAAACGTTCTTGCTAGAAACCTATAGCAGCCACGTAAAATTTTTGCAACAACAATTAGAGGACGTCTAACTTGTTCTTGCAGCATATGCCGTGTGATGTGATATGGCCAAAAGGATGTGATGAATGATATATGTGATGTATGAGATTGATCATGTTCTTGTAATAGGAATCACGACTTGCATGTCGATGAGTATGACAACCGGCAGGAGCCATAGGAGTTGTCTTAATTTATTGTATGACCTGCGTGTCAATGAAAAATGCCATGTAATTACTTTACTTTATTGCTAACCATTAGCCATAGTAGTAGAAGTAATAGTTGGCGAGGCAACTTCATGAAGACACGATGATGGAGATCATGGTGTCATGCCGGTGACGATGATGATCATGGTGCCCCGAAGATGGAGATCAAAAGGAGCAAAATGATATTGGCCATATCATGTCACTATTTGATTGCATGTGATGTTTATCATCTGTTTACATCTTATTTGCTTAGAACGACGGTAGCATAAATAAGATGATCCCTCGCTAAAATTTCAAGAAAGTGTTCCCCCTAACTGTGCACCGTTGCGAAGGTTCGTTGTTTTGAAGCACCACGTGATGATCGGGTGTGATAGATTCTAACGTTCGAATACAACGGGTGTAAGCCAGATTTACACATGCAAAACACTTAGGTTGACTTGACGAGCCTAGCATGTACATACATGGCCTCAGAACACGGAAGACAGAAAGGTCGAACATGAGTCATATAGAAGATATGATCAACATGGAGATGTTCACCGTTGATGACTAGTCCGTCTCACGTGATGATCGGACACGGCCTAGTCGATTCGGATCATGTATCACTTAGATGACTAGAGGGATGTCTATCTGAGTGGGAGTTCATTGAATAATTTGATTAGATGAACTTAATTATCATGAACTTAGTCTAAAATCTTTACAATATGTCTTGTAGATCAAATGGCCCACGCTAATGTTGCCCTCAACTTCAACGCGTTCCTAGAGAAAACCAAGCTGAAAGACGATGGTAGCAACTACACGGACTGGGTCCGTAACCTGAGGATTATCCTCATAGCTGCCAAGAAAGCATATGTCCTTGAAGCACCGCTAGGTGACGCACCTGTTTTCCCAGCAACTCAAGACATTATGAATGCCTGGCAGTCACGTAGTGATGATTACTCCCTGGTTCAGTGCGGCATGCTTTACAGCTTAGAACCGGGGCTCCAAAAGCATTTTGAGCAACACAGAGCATATGAGATGTTCCAAGAGCTGAAAATGGTTTTCCAAGCTCATGCCCAGGTCGAGAGATATGAAGTCTCCGACAAGTTCTACAGTTGTAAGATGGAGGAGAATAGTTCTGTCAGCGAGCATATACTCAAAATGTCTGGGTTGCACAACCGCTTGTCTCAGCTGGGAGTTAATCTCCCGGATGCCGCGGTCGTTGACAGAATCCTTCAGTCGCTTCCACCTAGCTACAAGAGCTTTGTGATGAACTTCAATATGCAGGGGATGGAGAAAACCATTCCTGAGATATATTCAATGCTGAAATCAGCGGAGGTGGAGATCAAAAAGGAACATCAAGTGTTGATGGTGAATAAAACCACTAAGTTCAAGAAAGGCAAGGGTAAAAAGAACTTCAAGAAGGACGGCAAGGGAGTTGCCGCGCCCGGTAAGCAAGCTACCGGGAAGAAGCCAAAGAATGGACCCAAGCCTGACACTGAATGCTTTTATTGCAAGGGAAACGGTCACTGGAAGCGGAATTACCCCAAGTACTTAGCGGATAAGAAGGCCGGCAATACCAAAGGTATATGTGATATACATGTTATTGATGTGTACCTTACCAGCGCTCGTAGTAGCTCCTGGGTATTTGATACCGGTGCGGTTGCTCATATTTGTAACTCAAAACAGGAGCTGCGGAATAAGCGTAGACTGGCGAAGGACGAGGTGACGATGCGCGTCGGGAATGGTTCCAAGGTCGATGTGATCGCCGTCGGCACGCTACCTCTACATCTACCTTCGGGATTAGTTTTAAACCTCAATAATTGTTATTTAGTACCAGCTTTGAGCATGAACATTGTATCAGGATCTCGTTTGATGCGAGATGGCTACTCATTTAAATCCGAGAATAATGGTTGTTCTATTTATATGAGAGATATGTTTTATGGTCATGCCCCGCTGGTCAATGGTTTATTCTTATTGAATCTCGAACGTGATGTTACACATATTCATAGTGTGAATGCCAAAAGATGTAAGGTTGATAATGATAGTCCCACATACTTGTGGCTCTGCCGCCTTGGTCACATTGGTGTCAAACGCATGAAGAAACTCCATGCAGATGGACTTTTGGAGTCTCTTGATTATGAATCATTTGACATGTGCGAACCATGCCTCATGGGCAAAATGACCAAGACTCCGTTCTCCAGGACAATGGAGCGAGCAACCAACTTATTGGAAATCATACATACTGATGTGTGCGGTCCAATGAGCGTTGAGGCTCGCGGTGGTTATCGTTATGTTCTCACCCTCACTGATGACTTAAGTAGATATGGGTATGTCTACTTAATGAAACACAAGTCTGAGACCTTCGAAAAGTTCAAGGAATTTCAGAGTGAGGTAGAGAATCAACGTGACAGGAAAATAAAGTTCTTACGATCAGATCGTGGAGGGGAATATTTGAGTCACGAGTTTGGCACACACTTAAGGAAATGTGGAATTGTTTCACAACTCACGCCGCCTGGAACACCTCAGTGTAATGGTGTGTCCGAACGTCATAATCGCACTCTATTGGATATGGTGCGATCTATGATGTCTCTTACCGATCTACCGCTATCATTTTGGGGTTATGCTTTAGAGACTGCCGCATTCACTTTAAATAGGGCTCCGTCGAAATCCGTTGAGATGACACCGTATGAATTATGGTTTGGGAAGAAACCTAAGCTGTCGTTTCTGAAAGTTTGGGGATGCGATGCTTATGTCAAGAAACTTCAACCTGAAAAGCTCGAACCCAAATCGGAAAAATGCGTCTTCATAGGATACCCTAAAGAAACTATTGGGTATACCTTCTACCTTAGATCCGAAGGCAAGATCTTTGTTGCCAAGAATGGATCCTTTCTGGAGAAAGAGTTTCTCTCAAAAGAAGTAAGTGGGAGGAAAGTAGAACTTGATGAGGTACCCCCTCTTGAACCGGAGAGTAGCGTAGCTCAGGAAGATGTTTCTGTGGTGCCTGCACCAACTAGAGAGGAAGTTAATGATGATGATCATGAAACTTCGGATCAAGTTGCTACAGAGCTTCGTAGGTCCACGAGGACACGTTCCGCACCAGAGTGGTACGGCAACCCTGTCTTGGAAGTCATGTTGTTAGACAACGGTGAACCTTCGAACTATGAAGAAGCGATGGCGGGCCCGGATTCCAACAAATGGCTTGAAGCCATGAAATCCGAGATAGGATCCATGTATGAAAACGAAGTATGGACTTTGACAGACTTGCCCGATGATCGGCAAGCCATAGAGAACAAATGGATCTTTAAGAAGAAGACAGACGCGGATGGTAATGTGACCATCTATAAGGCTCGACTTGTCGCTAAGGGTTATCGACAAGTTCAAGGGGTTGACTACGATGAGACCTTCTCACCCGTAGCGAAGCTGAAGTCCGTCAGAATCATGTTAGCAATTGCCGCATACTATGATTATGAGATATGGCAAATGGACGTCAAAACGGCATTCCTTAATGGTTTCCTTAAGGAAGAGTTGTATATGATGCAGTCGGAAGGTTTTGTCGATCCTAATAATGCTGACAAGGTATGCAAGCTCCAACGCTCAATCTATGGGCTGGTGCAAGCATCTCGGAGTTGGAACATTCGCTTTGATGAGATGATCAAAGCGTTTGGGTTTACACAGACTTATGGAGAAGCCTGTGTTTACAAGAAAGTGAGTGGGAGCTCTGTAGCATTTCTCATATTATATGTAGATGACATACTATTAATGGGAAATGACATAGAATTCTTGGAAAGCATAAAGGCCTACTTGAACAAGTGTTTTTCAATGAAGGACCTTGGAGAAGCTGCTTACATATTAGGCATCAAGATCTATAGAGATAGATCGAGACGCCTCATTGGTCTTTCGCAAAGCACATACCTTGACAAGATATTGAAGAAGTTCAATATGGATCAGTCCAAGAAGGGGTTCTTGCCTATATTACAAGGTGTGAGATTGAGCACGGCTCAATGCCCGACCTCGGCAGAAGATAGAGAAAAGATGAGTGTCATCCCCTATGCCTCAGCCGTAGGGTCTATTATGTATGCCATGCTGTGTACCAGACCTGATGTGAACCTCGCCGTAAGTTTGGTAGGAAGGTACCAAAGTAATCCCGGCATGGAACATTGGACAGCGGTCAAGAACATCCTGAAGTACCTGAAAAGGACTAAGGATATGTTTCTCGTTTATGGAGGTGACGAAGAGCTCGTCGTAAAGGGTTACGTCGATGCTAGCTTCGACACAGATCTGGATGACTCTAAGTCACAAACCGGATACGTGTATATTTTGAATGGTGGGGCAGTCAGCTGGTGCAGTTGCAAGCAAAGCGTCGTGGTGGGATCTACATGTGAAGCGGAGTACATAGCAGCCTCGGAGGCAGCACAGGAAGCAGTCTGGATGAAGGAGTTCATCACCGACCTAGGAGTTATTCCCAATGCATCGGGCCCAATGACTCTCTTCTGTGACAACACTGGAGCTATTGCCCTTGCCAAGGAGCCCAGGTTTCACAAGAAGACCAGGCATATCAAGCGTCGCTTCAACTCCATTCGTGAACATGTTCAAGATGGAGACATAGATATTTGTAAAGTGCATACGGATCTGAATGTCGCAGATCCGTTGACTAAACCTCTTCCACGAGCAAAACATGATCAACACCAGAACTCTATGGGTGTTCGATTCATCACAATGTAACTAGATTATTGACTCTAGTGCAAGTGGGAGACTATTGGAAATATGCCCTAGAGGCAATAATAAAGTGGTTATTATTATATTTCCTTGCTCATGATAATTGCCTACTGTTCATGCTATAATTGTGTTATCCGGAAATCGTAATACATGTGTGAATACATAGACCACAACATGTCCCTAGTAAGTCTCTAGTTGACTAGCTCGTTGATCAATAGATGGTTATGGTTTCCTGACCATGGACATTAGATATCATTGATAACGGGATCACATCATTAGGAGAATGATGTGATGGACAAGACCCAATCCTAAGCATAGCACTAGATCGTGTAGTTCGTCTGCTAAAGCTTTTCTAATGTCAAGTATCATTTCCTTAGACCATGAGATTGTGCAACTCCCAGATACTGTAGGAATGCTTTGGGTGTATCAAACGTCACAACGTAACTGGGTGACCATAAAGGTGCACTACAGGTATCTCCGAAAGTGTCTGTTGGGTTGGTACGAATCGAGACTGGGATTTGTCACTCCGTATGACGGAGAGGTATCTCTGGGCCCACTCGGTAATGCATCATCATAATGAGCTCAATGTGACTAAAGAGTTAGCCACGGGATCATGCGTTACGGAATGAGTAAAGAGACTTGCCGGTAACGAGATTGAACAAGGTATAGGGATACCGACGATCGAATCTCGGGCAAGTATCATACCGGTAGACAAAGGGAATTGTATACGGGATTGATTGAATCCTCGACATCGTGGTTCATCCGATGAGATCATCGTGGAACATGTGGGAGCCAACATGGGTATCCAGATCCCACTGTTGGTTATTGGCCGGAGAGATGTCTCGGTCATGTCTGCATGGTTCCCGAACCCGTAGGGTCTACACACTTAAGGTTCGGTGACTCTAGGGTTGTTATGGGAAATAGTATGTGAATACCGAATGTTGTTCGGAGTCCTGGATGAGATCCCGGACGTCACGAGGAGTTCCGGAATGGTCTGGAGGTAAAGATTTATATATGGGAAGTTGTTATTGGGGTTCCGGAAAAAGTTCGGTTTTTTCGGTATTGTACCGGGAAGCTTTCGAAAGGTTCCGGAGGATTCCGGAGGGGTCTGGAAGTCCGGAAAGTGTTCTGCCACATCCAATATAGCAGCATGGGCTGTAAGGGGGCGCCCTAGCCTTAATGGGCTAGGGGAACCAGCCCCACTAAGGCCCATGCGCATGGGAGAGGGGAAACCCTAAAGGGGGAGGGCCTCCACTTGACTTGGGAGGCACTCCTCCCCCCCTTGGCCACCGCCCCCAACCCTAGATGGGATCTAGGGGGCCGGCCCCCTCTCCCCCCTAGCCTATAAATAGTGGAGGGGTGGGAGGGATGCCACATCCTCTCCCCTGGCGCAGCCCTCCCCCTCTCCAATACCTCCTCCTCCTCCGTTTGTGCTTGGCGAAGCCCTGCCGGAGAACTGCAAGTTCCACCACCACGCCGTCGTGCTGCTGGAGCTGTCTTCCCCAACCTCTCCCTCCTCCTTGCTGGATCAAGGCGCGGGAGACGTCACCGGGCTGCACGTGTGTTGAACGCGGAGGCATCTTTGTTCGGTGCTTAGATCGGAATCGACCGCGATCTGAATCGCTGCGTGTACGACTCCTCCAACCGCGTTCTTGCAACGCTTCCGCTTCGTGATCTTCAAGGGTATGAAGATGCACTCCTCTCTCTCTCGTTGCTAGTCTCTCCATAGATTGGTCTTGGTGATGCATAGAATTTTTTTTGATTTACTACTACGTTCCCCAACATAAAGCACCATGTTCAAGTAGGGGATTACAGCGGGGTGCGGGGGAGTGGACCGCTTAAAAGAGATGAGGAAGGTGATGAAGATGGTGATGTTGATGAAGACGATCACTGCGGCGATAGTTCCCCCGGCGGCACTCCGGCGCCATCGAGAGAGAGGGGGAGAGGGTCTCCCCCTTGTGCTTCCTCCTCCATGGCCTCCCCCCTAGATGGGGAGAGGTTCTTCCTCTGGTCCTTGGCCTCCATGGTGATGATGGCCCCCTCCGGCTTCCTCCTCCATTGCCTCCGGTGATGATGGCCCCCTCTGGCAGGGTGCCGGAGAGGGCCTAGATTGATTTTTCGTGGATACAGAGGCTTGCGGCGGCGGAACATCTGATCTAGGGTTCTTTTCGGTGGTTTGGGTATTTATAAGAATTATTGGCGTCGGTCTCACGTCAAGGGGGTGCCCGAGGTGCCCACAAGCCCGGAGCACCCTCCCGGGGGGTAGGGCGCGCCTAGAGGGCTTGTGGCCTCCTCGTCCACTTCCTGGCCCAGCTCTTGTGCTACTGGGGTCTCTTTTGGTCCATAAAAATTTACCGTAAATTTTCAGCCCATTCAGAGAACTTTTATTTCTACACAAAAAATGACACCACGGTAGTTCTGTTGAAAACAACGTCAGTCCGGGTTAGTTCTAATCAAATCATACCAAAACCTTATAACATTGTTGTAAACGTGGCATGAATACTTCATAAATTATAGATACGTTGGAGACATATCAGGGACATGGTATTTGTTTATGTATCCACACATGTATTTAAGTTTCCAATCAATACAATTCTAGCATGAATAATAAACCTTTATCATGAATAAGGAAATATAAAATAACAACTTTATTATTGCCGCTAGGGCATATTTCCTTCAGTCTCCCACTTGCACTAGAGTCAATAATATAGATTACATTGTAATGAATCTAACACCCATGGAGTCTTGGTGCTGATCATGCTTTGCTCGCGGAAGAGGTTTAGTCAACGTGTCTGCTACATTCAGATCCGTATGTATTTTGCAAATCTCTATGTCTCCATCCTTGACCTTTATTGCGTTGGGTGCAAGTGTTTGATTGTTTGTGCAGGTGCATAGATTGGGGACTTGCTTGTACCTCCTACTGGATTGATACATTGGTTCTCTAACTGAGGGAAATACTTATCTCTACTTTGCTGCATCACCCTTTCCTCTTCAAGGGAAAAACCAACGCAAGCTCAAGAAGTAGCAGGAAGAATTTATGGCGCCGTTGCCGGGGAGGTCTACATCAAGCCTACCAAGTACCCATCATAAACTCTCATCTCTTGCATTACATTATTCGCCATTTGCCTCTCATTTTCCTCTCCCCCACTTCTAAAATGTTTTCAGAAAAACACAAAAATATTTGCCTTTTTATTTGCCTTCTTTCCGTTTGCCTTTATGTCTTACTTGGTTTGTTTGCTTGTTCGCTTGGAACAATTGTGTATTTATTGAAAAAAAAGGAGTGTATGGATCGTCATCCACTTGCTAATATTTTTAAGAGATCCAATTATGATGAACCTATTGCTAGTGAGTTGAGTGCACTAGATTATCTTTATGAAGTTTTGCTTGAAATTCATGAATCTGAAAATTGTGATGAAGTGTTAAAAGAAGAAATTTATGAAGTGATTCACGATAGCTCCTTGAATGAAAAGCATGATTGCATGATGTTATTATAAATCCTATTAATGTCAATTGTGCTAATAATATGCAAAATCCTAACCTTGGGGATGCTAATTTTGATATGTCCACCACTTGTTGCAATGATCATGATTGGGGTGATTGTTCTTATGATCTTGAAAATTTATTTAAGCCTCATGATGAATATGTTTGCTATAATATTGAAAGTGGGTTTGGAAGAGTGTCAACTTTAGGAAATAATGATCCCACTACTTTGGAGATTGATAAGTCTTATGAATTTTTTGATAAAAGTGGGTTCGGAGAGGTCATGACTTTATTTTATGATAATCCCACTATTTTGGAAGAGTGTCAACTTTGCATGCATGTGGATCATGAAGATAATATTTTATGTGATAGCTATATTGTTAAATTTGATTATGATCCTACATGTAATTATTATGAGAGAGGAAAATATGGTTGTAGAAATTTTCATGTTACTAAATTACCTCTCGTTATGTTGAGATTGCTATTGTTTCTTTCTTCTTCCTTGCATATGCTTGATCTTGCTAATTTGTTTTCCTATAAAATGCCTATGCATAGGAAGTATGTTAGACTTAGATGTGATTTTCACATGCTATATGATGCCCTTTTTGTGCTTCAATTCTTGTCTTTCATGTGAGCATCATTAAAATTATCAACGCCTAGCTAAAAAGCTTTAAAGAAAAGCGCTTGTTGGGAGACAACCCAATAATTTTATTTTCTGTTTTTATGAAATACACATTATTACCTCTGTATTAATTGTGTTTTTGTGTTTTAATTAGTGTTTGTGCCAAGTAAGACCTTTGGGATGGCTTACGGTGATAGTTGATTTGATCTTTCTGAAAAACAAAAACTTTTGTGTCCAGTCACAGAACTGTTTAAATTCACTGGAGCGTGGAAAAACCCTGAATTTTTTACATAAGATTTATATAAAAATTGGCTATGTTTGCCTAATTTTTCAGAATTATGGACTTAAATAAGTATTAGAACAATTCAGATCTTCGCAGACTGTTCTGTTTTTGACAGATTCTGTTTTCTATGTGTTGTTTGCTTATTTTGATGAATCTATGGGTAGTATCGGGGGGTATGAACCACGGAGAAGTTGGAATACAGTAGACATTACACCAATATAAATAAATAATGAGTTCACAACAGTACCAAAAAGTGGTGATTTATTTTCTTATACTAACTGATCTCATGAGTTTTCTGTTGAGTTTTGTGTTGTGAAGTTTTCAAGTTTTGGGTAAAGATTTGATGGACTATGGAATAAGGAGTGGCAAGAGCCTAAGATTGGGGATTCCCAAGGCACCCCAAGGTAATATTCAAGGACAACCAAGAGCCTAAGCTTGGGGATGCCCCGGAAGGCAACCCCTCTTTCGTCTTCGTCTATCGGTAAATTTACTTGAGGCTATATTTTTACTCACCACATGATATGTGTTTTGCTTGGAGCGTCTTGTATGATATGAGTCTTTGCTTTTTAGTTTGCCACAATCATCCTTGCTGTACACACCTTTTGAGAGGGACACGCATGAATCGTGATTTATTAGAATACTCTATGTGCTTCACTTATATCTTTTGAGCTAGGCAATTTTGCTCTAGTGCTTCACTTATATCTTTTTAGAGCACGGCGGTGGCTTTATTTTATAGAAATTGTTAAACTCTCTTGCTTCTCTTATAATAACATCATTGCAATCACTTATAATAGACCATTCATCAAGGGTGCATGACCATAAAAGATATTACTCATATAAATAGAACAACCATTATTCTCCGATTTAAATGAATAACCGTCTCGCAATAAACAAGATCCAGATATAATGTTCATGCTCAACGCTGGCACCAAATAACAATTACTGAGGTCTAAAATTAACCCCGAAGGTAGATGTAGAGGTAGTGTGCCGACGGTGATCACATCGACCTTGGAACCATTCCCGACGCGCATCGTCACCTCGTCCTTAGCCAATCTTCGTTTATTCCGCTGCTCCTGTTTCGAGTTACAAATATGAGCAACCGAACCAGTATCAAATACCCAGGCGCTACTACGAGCATTAGTAAGGTACACATCAATAACATGTATATCAAATATACCTTTGTTCACTTTGCCATCCTTCTTATCCGCCAAGTATTTGGGGCAGTTCCGCTTCCAGTGACCATTCCCTTTGCAGTAGAAGCACTCAGTTTCTGGCTTGGGTCCAGCTTTGGGCTTCTTCCCGGGAGCGGCAACTTGCTTGCCATTCTTCTTGAAGTTTCCTTTCTTTCCCTTACCCTTTTTCTTGAAACTAGTGGTCTTGTTAATCATCTACACTTGATGCTCCTTCTTGATTTCTACCTCCGCGGACTTAAGCATCGCGAAGAGCTCGGGAATCGTTTTTGTCATCCCTTGCATATTATAGTTCATCACGAAGCCTTTGTAGCTTGATGGCAGTGATTGAAGAACTCTGTCAATAACACTATCAACTGGAAGATCAACTCCCAGCTGGAGTCAAGTGGTTATGATACCCAGACATTTTGAGTATGTGTTCACTGACAGAACTGCTCTCCTCCATCTTGCAGCTATAGAACTTGTTGGAGACTTCATATCTTTCAACCCGGGCATTTGCTTGAAATATTAACTTCAACTCTGGGAACATGTCATATGCTCCATGATGTTCAAAATGTCTTTGAAGTCCCAGTTCTAAGTCGTAAAGCATGGCACACTGAACTATTGAGTAGTCATCAGATCGAGCCTGCCAGACGTTCATAACATCTGCAGTAGCTCCTGCAGCAGGTCTGTCACCTAGCGGTGCATCAAGGACATAATTCTTCTGTGCAGCAATGAGGATAATCCTCAAGTTACGTACCCAGTCCGTGTAGTTGCTACCATCATCTTTCAACTTAGCTTTCTCTAGGAACGCATTAAAATTCAGGGGAACGGTAGCACGGGCCATAGATCTATAACATAGATATGCAAAAACTATTAAAACTAAGTTCAAGATAAATTAAGTTCAATTAATCAAATTACTAATGAACTCCCACTTAAATAAACATCCCTCAAGTTATTTAATGTAGGGTAACGCAGCAGAAAAAAAAATTCCGACCTACGCACCAGCCCAGGACCACTATGGAGACTGTGTTGGGGAACGTAGTAGTAAATCAAAAAAAAATTCTACGCATCACCAAGACCAATCTATGGAGAGACTAGTAACGAGAGAGAGAGGAGTGCATCTTCATACCCTTGAAGATCGCAAAGCGGAAGCGTTGCAAGAACGCGGTTGGAGGAGTCGTACACGCAACGATTCAGATCGCGGTCGATTCCGATCTAAGCACCGAACAACAGTGCCTCCGCGTTCAACACACGTGTAGCCCGGTGATGTCTCCCGCGCCTTGATCCAGCAAGGAGGAGGGAGAGGTTGGGGAAGACAGCTCCAGCAGCACGACGGCGTGGTGGTGGAACTTGCAGTTCTCCGGCAGGGCTTCGCTAAGCACAAACGGAGGAGGAGGAGGTATTGGAGAGGGGGAGGGCTGCGCCAGGGGAGAGGATGTGGCCTCCCTCCCACCACTCCACTATTTATAGGCTGGAGGGGAGAGGGGGCCGGCCCCCTAGATCCCATCTAGGGTTGGGGGCGGCGGCCAAGGGGGGGAGGAGTGCCTCCCAAGTCAAGTGGAGGCCCTCCCCCTTTAGGGTTTCCCATCTCCCATGCGCATGGGCCTTAGGGGGGCTGGTTCCCCTAGCCCATTAAGGCTAGGGCGCCCCCTTACAGCCCATGCTGCTGTATTGGACATGGTGGAACACTTTCCGGACTTCTGGACCCCTCCGGAATCTTCCGGAACCTTTCGAAAGCTTCCCGGTACAATACCGAAAAAACCGAACTTTTTCCGGAACCCCAATAACAACTTCCCATATATAAATCTTTACCTCCGGACCATTCCGGAACTCCTCGTGACGTCCGGGATCTCATCCGGGACTTTGAACAACATTCGGTATTCACATACTATTTCCCATAACAACCCTAGAGTCACCGAACCTTAAGTGTGTAGACCCTACGGGTTCAGGAACCATGCAGACATGACCGAGACATCTCTCCGGCCAATAACCAATAGCGGGATCTGGATACCCATGTTGGCTCCCACATGTTCCACGATGATCTCATCGGATGAACCACGATGTCGAGGATTCAATCAATCCCGTATACAATTCCCTTTGTCTACCGGTATGATACTTGCCCGAGATTCGATCGTCGGTATCCCCATACCTTGTTCAATCTCGTTACCGGCAAGTCTCTTTACTCGTTCCATAACGCATGATCCCGTGGCTAACTCTTTAGTCACATTGAGCTCATTATGATGATGCATTATCGAGTGGGCCCAGAGATACCTCTCCGTCATACGGAGTGACAAATCCCAGTCTCGATTCGTGCCAACCCAACAGACACTTTTGGAGATACCTGTAGTGCACCTTTATGGTCACCCAGTTACGTTGTGACGTTTGATACACCCAAAGCATTCCTACGGTATCCGGGAGTTGCACAATCTCATGGTCTAAGGAAATGATACTTGACATTAGAAAAGCTTTAGCAGACGAACTACACGATCTAGTGCTATGCTTAGGATTGGGTCTTGTCCATCACATCATTCTCCTAATGATGTGATCCCGTTATCAACGACATCTAATGTCCATGGTCAGGAAACCATAACCATTTATTGATCAACGAGCTAGTCAACTAGAGACTTACTAGGGACATGTTGTGGTCTATGTATTCACACATGTATTACGATTTCCGGATAACACAATTATAGCATGAACAATAGACAATTATCATGAACAAGGAAATATAATAATAACCACTTTATTATTGCCTCTAGGGCATATTTCCAACAGACTGCATACAAGGTTTGATCATATTCATTACCGACTCGTAGCGCAGCGGAAGTAGAGTCGATGACGATCGGCGGTGCAGATCCCCGTAGCTAGGATTTACAACTCCCAACCACAAGGATGTATACCCTCATCCGCCACTCGGACAGCCCTCCGGGAGGAGGTCGGACAGTCCCCCGGATGGTGTCGCGGACAGCCCTTTGGGAGGACTCACAGAACTCGGACCGTCACATGGACAGCCCTTCGGGAGGCACTCTCGAACAGCACCTCGGGCACTAAGATCGAAACTACGACCTCTCTACAGAGTTGCACACATATGGTGTCATCTATCCGGCAGGGCTTCGCCGTCCAGAACTAGTTCCCACCGGAACCCAGACAACCTTTCGGCTCTACGAAACTCTTTTCGTGGGAGGGAGAGAGAAGCCAGATAATGCATGGCATGAGTATGAGAGCAAGGGATGAAGGAGATAGCAGCCCCAACTCCTCCTTTTATAGGCCAAGGCAAGGGGTGGGGTGGGATGTTGAAATACCAAAATACCCAAGCTTCATGTCACACATGAAAGGGCATAATGGTAATGCAAGGTAGGCATCATGGGGACACCAAGGGGACACCCCTTGGGCCGGCCACACATGTGCCCCCCCATGGGGGGGGCAACAAGCCACCAACATGTCTCCATGAAACATGCATGCTCCCTAGACAAAAAGCCACCAAACAAGCACCCCCGATTCGTGGGATCTTGTCCCCTCGCGCTGAGACAAGATGTTTTCCGCGAATGTTTTTCTGAAAAATTCCAGAAGGTCCCAGAACATTTCTGGTACCCTCTAAAATTATTCTGGGCATGTTCCGAAACATTTCCGGTATGGTAGCTTTCATCAGCGAAAAGCAACAACAGCGGTTACGGCAGCTCCGGAACATTTCCGGTTTTTTCTCTCTAAAAATTCCCAGAAGTTCCCAGACCAATTCTGACATCCTCTGAAAATTTCCATGCGACGCCGAAACCCTATTTGACCTAATAATATATTCCGAAACACCTTTTCGGTTTTACCGAAACTCTTTCCCGTGGATCAACAACTTGTCCACTATGCTAGTTACCTCGTTACTGGTATTGTTCTCTTTTCTCGTTACCGCGTTCCGGCATCCCTGTGATCAAATCACATTGTGTCTGGCCAGACGATGATGGATACCGTAACACCGAGAGGGCACAGAGATATCTCTCCATCGTCGGAGGAGCAAATCCCAATCTTGAGCTATCAAGTTACTTGACACACTTTTCCATGAACCCGTAAGCCGTCGTAATAGCCACCCATTTACGGATGACGTTTAACAAACCCCAAAGTTCATGAAGCAAGCATGAAGAAACCCGATACTCTCATGGTCTAAGGAATCATGCAAACGTTAACCATCTCTGTGTTATTAACCATTAACTTGTGACGAATGTATCTCATAGCATAACATCAATTCGGGTCGATTCAACACAAATGTTCTTCTAACATTGTGCCCTCAAAGTTGCTGGCATAGACATGCCCATGATCAGGAAAACAGGACCATCATGCAACACTTGAGCTAGTCTTAGAGGCTAGACTAGGAATACATTTTACCGTTTATTATTCCACACGTGCATATGAGTCTTTCTCCGAGCCTCGTGGTTATTGTAGACTCGAGAACCATAGCAGTTATAGCATGGAACATAAACCTAATTATGAGCATGGAGATAAATAATAACATTTATTATTGCCTCTAGGGCATATCTCCTACAGACTCCCACTTGCACTAGAGTCAATAATCTAGTTAATGCTAATGCACTTCACACCTGTGGCATACCAGTGTAAATATGCTTCGCTTGTGGTATAGCCTGATGTCCAACGGATCTGACGATTTCAGCTTTGTGTGTATCTTTGCATATCCTCGCATTTTCACGCTTTCACAAAATTCATATTTTGTGTGGACTTGGTTTTGTATGTATGTGAATCACAGGTCGAACCTGGATTCCTCAGACTGAGTTATGGAGCAACTACCTGCAGTAGTGTCCCATTGACAAAAGCCATCTTGGAACCATACTAAGTTCATGAATGAACTATATGATTCAACATCTTCTTTGTCGCTTTTAAAAGCGGCAACATACTTCGCCTCTGTTATAGAATTCGCCACAGTAACTTGTTTGGAACAATTTCCAACTACCGTGCCACCATATTGTGTGTTACACAAAAACCCTCAATTTAAATCGAAAATCACTTGGAGCATGGATGAAGACTGTATTGATGTAACCTTTTACAACGAACTCTTCATGATCTCCGCTTGCGAGAAAACATGTCATTAGTGCTACTATAGTACTCAATGACCTTTTTCACTGTTGTCCCATGATCAGTACTTTTGATCACTTTGGTATCTATACTCGCAACAACTTTGGGAGTATTGGACATATCTGGTTGTTTCACATACCATGGAATACATGATTAATCCAAACACAAAGGTGTGTGGAATCTCCATCATGTATTTTGCTCATCAGTGTTTTAGGGACACCGAGTCTTGCAAAAACTCTTTCCATGTGACTTTGGCAAGAACCACTCCTTGGCGTTTTAAATGCTAAAAAGTTTTAGCATCTTGTCAATATGTATCTTTGCTCAGCCCCATTAGGTAAATCTATCTCCATAGATTATCATGCCTAATATAAAGGCGATTTAGCCCAAACACTTCATCGAAAAACTATTTTCAAATGAAGTCCTAATTCGTGTCAAGAAATTTATTTCCAATTAACAATGTGTCAAGCACACAACGTTTTTAGAAATTTTATTATGCTCCCACTTACTTTCTTGAATCATAAGCATCTTCGTTACCCATTGATGAAGTCAAACCCCTCTGACCATTTCATCAAAACACGAAGATTCCAACTCCATTTTGCTCTCTTCTGTCCATTGCTGGAACTCTGAAGTTTGCATACTTACTAGCATCCTCTGGAATGACAAAATACCTTGGACTGTAACACATGCAAGTCCTTGGTTTTATTTCCATCAGATGGAAATCCTTTTGTCATCCTTTGTTTCATATCTCATGATTGAAATATGTATTAATTGCTAGTTCAACCCGAACCGACTTTAAGCATCGCTACGATGAAACAACCTCATCGTAGTCAACTCCTTGAACTCGTTATTGCAACAAGTCAAGCTTTATGGATAAAACATTTTTACCCGTATCAGTTTTTAGTTCCATAAAATTCGTTAGACTCTAAGTCTTCCGAAAGGTGTATCAAGGTTTTAATCTTGAAACATTTATATGGAGACTATCTCGGATTGTATTGGCATTTAGCCAATTCCGGAGTCAGGGCCCATCAACGCTTCCTTGTGTCTCGTAGGTATAATGTTGTCTAACAACAATATCTCGTTTGCGCACCTGAGAGGTTTGCACGAGCCTTGCCTACGTGGTTCAGCTGCAAGTTCGACCGAAGTCCATACATTTTATTGTAGAGACTTCCGTATCAGTCGTAGTAGGAAACTCTGGAATTACTTCCAAGGTCTATTTCCTTTAACCTGATGATGAAGATACTGTTTATCTCGTCGAGTTGCACTATTCTCCCACTCACCTTTTTGAAAGAACCATTTTCTTCAAAAAGCATACCGTCCTTTGTGGCAAACCTATTTGCCTCGGTATAGTGAGGGAGGAATACCCAATGACTTGGGATAACCTACAAAGTAGCACTTGTCTGATTTGGAATAGGTTTGTAACCTTTTACACAAGCCCCATATTCCAAATGTTTAAGAAAAGATATAACATGGTTGGGCGTACCATACCATGGTGTCATTTCAACAGACCCGATGGAGCTCTTTTCAGTGTAAAAGCCGCAGTCTCTAAAGCATCACTCTTTAAAAGGGATAATGGCAAATTTATTTATGTCATCTTTGATCTTACCATGTCATAAATGGTTCGATTACATCTTCACAGACTTTCCACTTGCAGTGGTGTTTCGGGAGGTGCAAGTTATGAAACCCCTTTCACAACTCATCAGACATTCGCTAAACTTGTAACTCAAATATTCCTTTCTGCAATCAAATTGTAGAAACATAATTTTCTTGTTACAGTAACTTCTACTTCATATTTGAAAACCTTTCGAATGATTTCAAAAGATCCAGACTTACGTCTCATCAAGTAAATATCCATATATCTACTTGAGTCATTTCTGAAGATAGATAAATCCACTACTTGCAACAACATTTATTGAACTACACACATCAAAATGTATGATCACCAATAAGTTTGTTGCTCATTCCTTATGGCCTGTGAACGGTATTTCAGTCACTTCACTTTTCGGAGGAAATTTGCAAGTGTCAGATGATTCAAAATCAAACGACTTCAAAATCCATCATAATGGAATTTTCCATGCGGGTTTCTCCAATGTGACCAAATGCAGTGCCACTCTTGTGTGGTATTCTTTTAGTCATGCGACATTTAGCGTCAGTGTTATGGATGTATCATATTACCATCAATATTCATAACATACGTCCCATCTTGGATGGAAGCATGGCCCTTCATGTTATTCATAATACTGAACAACAATTGTTGTTTTTATGAACAACTCTTTTGCAACAAACATTGTGCAATGGGCTAGAGTGTATGAAACTCTAAAATGAATTATTAAAGTAAACCCAGAGGTAATGTATTATTATCAATATTCATAACATACATCTCATTCATAATGAAAGTATGGCCCTTATGTTATTCATAATACCGAACATTAAAAGTTCTCTTATGAACAACCTTCTTGCAAGATACCTTATGCAATGGGCTAGAGTTTGTGAAACTCTAAATGAATTATGAAAATAAATACAGACGGTAATACACCGATGGAAGGTATAGTAACATTTACTATGTTCCCTGTGTATACCTAAACCTCATTCCTGGCTAGTCTTTCAGGCCATAGTAGTTCTTACATCGAGTTGCAACAGAAAGCAATCGAGCGGTATCTTTGTGATTAACTCACAATACCCAAGAATTAGTGATTAACAATTTAATCATAATTCCCAAGAACTATATCTTTGACCAGCCTTCTATACATCAAAAACTTGTATGACATTCATACATGAGCTGGATATTCTAGTCTTCTTTCTTTTTGCCTTTATACTTTTAACAGTTTAACTTTTAGTATTTCTCCTACTTCCAGAAGAAGCACCCAACTTAAGAGTGGCGTTAGCCCCGGACTTCCTAGGCATGAAAGTTTCACTAACACCCTTCGGACACTTCCTTTCTCTTTAAGTTGTTGTTTTATTCACCTTTCATCATATGACAGGCGTTCTTCTGGATCCCTCTCTTATCAGTCTAATACATAGTAAACTCCTTTACTAATAGTTTGCAAACAAACACTGCTTTGGATATCTCATATCTTTTAGCCTTTGCCTGTCTCTGAAAATGATTTTCAGATTCCATGAATATCACATAACTATCCAAACTTTTGAAGTTTGGGTCTCATGGAAGCAAACATATTGCACTTGACTGAAACAGAATTCTAGCTTTTGGATCGAAGGACGAGAGTCACATGATCCATAGCATAAGCGAGAGAATACCGAAAGTATGCGATGGGACAAAGTCCTTCTCGGCACTCTTGAGGACAATCCTCACATTACATTACCAACCGTAAAGTTTTAACCAGATATTTAACAGCTATTCAATTTTAACAGGGAAGGTGGAAACGCGAGCCATTATTCTACAACTATTTTGCAAATCACACTTAGACAGAGTTCATAATTAATTGCACTGAGAATTAAACAAGTTAATTCGACAGTGCGCTCCCACTCAAATCAATATCTCTCATAATTGATTTGTGAGTGATACAAGACCCACACTTCGATTCAACGCCATTGATGTGGACATCACTGATGACGAGAATTTCAATTGGTAGGCAAACTTGCCGATCACATCTCCATGTGACTCTTGTTCATCTTTCGATGGGTGTGTTCCGAGCTCAGGACGATCCTGCCTGAACGTCAAAGACAACCAAGTGATCTTGCTGCGAGGTCTGACCTCACCCGCCTCATTCCTCTCGATTCGTTCGTACCCATGTGGACATGGCGCACCCCGAAAAGATACGAATTACAGACGGTGCTACACTTGGGTGAACACTAACTACTTTGATATTTTGAAGTGAGAGATCACCCTAATAAAAAGCGACTACTACGCAATCAAGAAGGGTGCAACATAAGGGATAAACATCTCAGGCAATTCATAATAGCATGATATGGTATAGCCCTTTCTGACGGAGAAGTCTTTCATTCCTTCGTCTTCGGCATTCGCGTCGGTGTTCACCTTCGCGAAGATTGCCACTACCTTGTCGATGCACCAGATAATATTGCTATCTCTATAGCTTAATAAAATAATGCATTACACAAGGTTGACACGCAGGTCATTTAAAGTGCAATCATATGGCTCCAGCCATCATGCCAAATCATGACACGCAGGTCATGTTAATCAATTTACATCATATAGTCATCTCATACATAATCAAATTATTATGAGCACTGCTCTACCACATCACATGCACAAGCAAACCCTCCTGCAAAACCAAGTTAGACGCCTCTAATCGGTTCATGCAAAAACTTGTTTTACGTGGCTTCTAAGGTTTCGAAACAAACCGAAGCTACCAACGTCCATCATCAAGTATGATAATTCAAGTCGCTAGATTAACTTTCCAGGGTGTATGAAAACCGAGACAATAAAATCTCGAGCCCCATACTAAACTTCATCATACGCATGACCCCCGTGCAGATCATATCTGCATTGCCCTTTCTTCTGCGAAACATCCATCTTTCATTGACTAAAGTGGAACCCAAAGAACTGTTAGCACTTCGTTGATCTGTCAATCAGCATACTCAGGAGCAGCATGAAAGGATCGCGGATTGCCAGAACTTTGTCAGATTCCACAATGCTGTCAAGATCAGGACTACGCAAATTCGAGGGAAGCAACAAGAACATCGGGTAACAGATTTCATCTGCTGCCCGCACAAATAATTTTCAGCAATAGATCTCATCTACTACCTAATTATATTGTGCAACACCCATACATCTCCATGTATTCTAGATCGCAACCTGCATCTACGCATAGCACGGCTCATGATGCCACTGTAGGGTAACGCAGCAGAAAACAAAAAATTTCCAACCTACGCACCAGCCCAGGACCACTATGGAGACTGCATACAAGGTTTGATCATATTCGTTACCGACTCGTAGCGCAGCGGAAGTAGAGTCGATGACGATCGGCGGTGCAGATCCCTGCAGCTAGGATTTACAACCTCCCAACCACGAGGATGTATACCCTCATCCGCCACTCGGACAGCCCTCCGGGAGGAGGTCGGACAGTCCCCCGGACGGTGTCGCGGATAGCCCTTCGAGAGGACTCACAGAACTCGGACCATCACATGGACAGCCCTTCGGGAGGCACTCTCGAACTGCCCCTCTGGCACTAAGATCGAAACTACGACCTCTCTACAGAGTTGCACACATACGGTGTCATCTATCCGGCAGGGCTTCGCCGTCCAGAACTAGTTCCCACTGGAACCCAGACAGCCTTTCGGCTCTACGAAACTCTTTTCGTGGGAGGGAGAGAGAAGCCAGATAATGCATGGCATGAGTATGAGAGCAAGGGATGAAGGAGATGGCAGCCCCAACTCCTCCTTTTATAGGCCAAGGCAAGGGGTGGGGTGGGATGTTGAAATACCAAAATACCCAAGCTTCATGTCACACATGAAAGGGCATAATGGTAATGCAAGGGAGGCATCATGGGGACACCAAGGGGACACCCCTTGGGCCGGCCACACATGTGCCCCCCCATGGGGGGGGGGGGCCCAACAAGCCACCAACATGTCTCCATGAAACATGCATGCTCCCTAGACAAAAAGCCACCAAACAAGCACCCCCGATTCGTGGGATCTTGTCCCCTCGCGCTGAGACAAGATGTTTTCCGCGAATGTTTTTCTGAAAAATTCCAGAAGGTCCCAGAACATTTCTGGTACCCTCAAAAATTATTCTGGGCGTGTTCCGAAACATTTCCGGTATGGTAGTTTTCATCAGCGAAAAGCAACAACAACGGTTACGGCAGCTCCGGAACATTTCCGGTTTTTTCTCTCTGAAAATTCCCAGAAGTTCCCAGACCAATTCTGACATCCTCTGAAAATTTCCATGCGATGCCGAAACCCTATTTGACCTAATAATATATTCCGAAACACCTTTTCGGTTTTACCGAAACTCTTTCGGTGTTCTCTCTCTCCGGAACTCTTCCGTTGTCTCCGAAACTTTTTCGGTGACTTTCTCTCAGACTCCCTGTCTAGTATTCAGCAGATAGATGACCCTTAAGCGTGTGACCCTATAGGTTCGGTGAAGTATAGACATGACCGGAACACTTTCCGATCAATGATCAGCATCGGAGCCGTGGACACCCATATTGACCCCTATACCCACACGAATGAATATTCGAGTGAACCTCCAGTTGCCGTGTGCTATTCCTGTTGCTTCACGATATGTTACAAATACCCGAGGTGAGACATGTTGGCATTCCCGTGGATCAACAACTTGTCCACTATGCTAGTTACCTCGTTACTGGTATTGTTCTCTTTTCTCGTTACCGTGTTCCGGCATCCCTGTGATCAAATCACATTGTGTCTGGCCAGACGATGATGGATACCGTAACACCGAGAGGGCACAGAGATATCTCTCCATCGCCGGAGGAGCAAATCCCAATCTTGAGCTATCAAGTTACTTGACACACTTTTCCATGAACCCGTAAGCCGTCGTAATAGCCACCCATTTACGGATGACATTTAACAAACCCCAAAGTTCATGAAGCAAGCATGAAGAAACCCGATACTCTCATGGTCTAAGGAATCATGCAAACGTTAACCATCTCTGTGTTATTAACCATTAACTTGTGACGAATGTATCTCATAGCATAACATCAATTCGGGTCGATTCAACACAAATGTTCTTCTAACATTGTGCCCTCAAAGTTGCTGGCATAGACATGCCCATGATCAGGAAAACAGGACCATCATGCAACACTTGAGCTAGTCTTAGAGGCTAGACTAGGAATACATTTTACCGTTTATTATTCCACACGTGCATATGAGTCTTCCTCCGAGCCTCGTGGTTATTGTAGACTCAAGAACCATAGCAGTTATAGCATGGAACATAAACCTAATTATGAGCATGGAGATAAATAATAACATTTATTATTGCCTCTAGGGCATATCTCCTACATCTAAGTGATACATGATCCAAATCAACTAACTCATGTCCGATCATCACGTGAGATGGGGTAGTCATCAATGGTGAACATCTTTATGTTGATCATATCTACTATATGACTCATGTTCGACCTTTCGGTCTCCAGTGTTCGGAGATCATGTCTGTACATGCTAGGCTCATCAAGTTTAATCCAAGTATTGTGCATGTGCAAAACTGTCTGACACCCGTTGTATGTGAACGTAGAATCTATCACACCCGATCATCACGAGGTTCTTCGAAACGACGAACTTTGGCAACGCGCACTCGGGGAGAACACTTTTATCTTGAAATTTAGTGAAGGGATCATCTTATAATGCTACCGTCATTCTAAGAAAAATAAGATGCATAAAGGATAAACATCATATGGAATCAAAATATGTGACATGGTATGGCCATCATCATCTTGTGCTTTTGATGTCCATCTCCAAAGCATCGTCATGGTCTCCATAGTCACCGGCTCGATGTAACATCCCCAGATGTTAACCCTGTCATCAAGCTAATTAATGTGCCATGTCATCATATTTCACTAAGTCAAAATGCCACTTGTCCCAAATCCAACTTCAAATTCATACTAGAAATAAAGTCAAATATTTATTTCTTCAAACTGCAAAACTAAAATGTTCATAGTATTGCAAATAATCCCAGAACGATTATAAAAATAAAACCAACATTAAGTAAATTCCCAAGTTGACCCTAGCAACCAAAACAGTGGACCAATAGCACCTTTTCTTTCCATTTAAATTAAATTCAAATTCAAATAAAATCATTTTGGCTCCAAACCATTTTTTGGCAATGGTAAATATTACACTATAATTATTGAGCTAAGTCACATATTTTTACAAAACTCAAATGATGGCTAAACCATTTGCAAAACAGAAATAAAAACAGAAAACAGAAAAGAAGTAAAGAAAAAGAAAAGGGCCACTATTGGCTGGGCCATAGTGCACAGTGTGCAGGCCCAGCCCAACAGAGCCAACGTCGTCTCCCTCCTCCCCGTGTCAGCGCGCGCGCGCACCCGAGCCGGCGATGGCCAGCTGTTGGCCATCCCCCGGCGCCACTGCCGCCGCGATGAGGATAAGAGCGATGCCGTGCCACCCCTTCCGAACCCTAGCGCCCACTTTCCCCTCTCCCTCTCGCTCGGCTCATTCCTCTCCCCTCTGCCGAGCGCCATCGCCGCCGCATCTCCGTCGTTCTCGTGGCCACAGCCACAGCCTCGCCTCGCCGTCGTGTCCCTCATCTTCGCCATCCTCATCCACGTCGACCACGACCCCGAACGGAAGCTGGGACCCACTGCGGGGAGCGGATCGGGCCGCCCCCTTCTGCCTCGATCATCGGCGATCTCCGACGACGCCGGCCGTCCTGCGCTACCGTTCACCCACCGGGCCACCGTGTGCCTGCTCGGTGAGCCTCTGCCTCCTCCCTCATCTCTCTCGTCGCCGTTAGCTGCCCGAGGACGCCGTTCCCCTCATGCCTGAGCTCGCCTCCGCTGAGCTCGTTGCCGGCCTGACTCCGGTGACCAAATGGTCACGTACCCGTGCCAGTCATCTTCGCCGCAACGAGTAGAGCCCCGCTAGCTGCTTCTTTCACTCTTTTGCGCACCGCAGCATCGATTCCGCCACCACCTGAACTCCGGCCACCGCCTGCAGGCTCACCGCCGTTGCTGCACGCCGTCTCCGTCAACGGCACCACCACCATTCGACGCGGCGTCGAATGCTTGTTCGAACGCAAGTGAAACCACGCCAAACGATGTACCACAGCAAATTTCTGAGCTGCTCCGGCGTTCGGCCGCCGCGTTTTGGCTCGCCGGAGCTAGCTCCGGCGCGTCTCTGGTCACCGTCCGACGTGGCCTGACGCGTGGGCCCCCTGTGTCGCTGACAGATGGGCCCCGTTGACCCGTTGACTGGGTCAACCACCTGACGTGGCACCCTTTGTGACTGACATGTGGGTCCCGCGAGAGATTAAGTTAGTTTAAATTTAACTAAAAGTTAATTAGATTAAACAGTCACTGACAGTGCGGGCGCACTAGATAATTAGGATTAGTTTAACTAACTTAAGTCTGTTTAATTAGCTGAGTCACTGACCAGTGGGTCCCGCTGGACCCACAGGTCAGGTTTGACTATTCAACCGCCACTGTTGACTGCTGACGTCACACATACGTCATGCTGATGTCACTCTACACTATTTCGGATAATGTTAATTTAAGTAATAAAAATAGTTCCAGAAAATGTTTAAAATCTTTTAAAATTCGTAGAATTTAAACCGTAGCTCAGATCAAAAAACTTTATACATGAAAGTTGCTCAGAACGACGAGACGAATCCAACCATGCCATCTGTTTCCGTGTCGGGACCCTCTACAGAGGTGAACCCACCACTTTTTGCTCGTTTTCGATAGATGAATAGTGCATACATACCAGTTAATAATTCCAACTTAAATCCTAAAATAACTAAAATGTTTTAGACATGCTTTTAGGCAACCCTACACTGCACGTTAGCCTAGCATGCTCTGTGTTGCATATGTTTGCTGTGTATTTATTTGTTTCTTTCCCCTCTTCTCTCTTGGTAGACCCCGACACCGATGTCGTCCCCGAGGCTGACGCAGCTCCGGAGGTTGACTACACCATTGACGACCTTGCCTTTGCCGCCGAGCAACCAGGCAAGCACCCCCCTTGAGCATGCCTATATCGCCTATTCTCTTCTCTCATGTGCTTGCATTAGAATTGCTGCTGTTAGTGCTTTACCTATTCTGATGCATGACCTGATTTTGTAACCTGCTTTTGATAATTACCTGCTTATCCTAAACTGCTTAGAATAGGCTGATTAGTGAACCCCAGTGACCCCACTTGTCCCAGTTGCCCCGCTGGATCATCGGAAGACTCGACGACCAGAACCCAGCACCGCACATCACCCCCCTTAGTTGTACGACACTGCAACGTTACTATCGAGTGCCGAGGGTGATACCTCGTTTAGCATTTCTGATGTTAACTCTGTAGAGTTGCTATTCGGTCGTGGTCATCGAGGGTGATTCCTCCTTCGCCACTTCTGATAACGACGCTGTCGTGCAACACCTCAAGTGTGAACTTCGAGGGTGATTCCTCCTAAGTTCACCTTGACGACTACGTCAGGTGGAATCCGTCGAGGGTGATTCCTCAGTTTTCCCCCTGGTGTTTGGACACACCGTTACTATGACTTTAACCATGAACCATGATAAAGTCGGGTCGGCCCTGAGGGGTACCCGCGCGAGCATGTGATGCGAGTGATATGGAGACGGGTTGACCTGGAGGGTGCCCATGAGATAAATACGAGGCGTGGCCGGGCATTCTTAGGCCTTGCCGCAAGTCCTCGAGACGGGGCGATGGGGTCACATTGATCGTCAGTCTCTGCTTGTTACCGCAAACCCCCAACACACTAACGATTTGGATATTTGATCCGAGTGGGCCTTTGGCCTGATAGCACTAACCATCACATGGGAACAGTTATGGGCACTCTGCGTCGTATGCATTAGCCGAAGCTTAATAGACGTCAGCGACTGAGCGGCGCGCGCCGAGTTGGACCGCGTGAAGCAACCGCCTTGATAGTGTGGGTTGCCAGGCCTGCTCTCGGACGTGAACGTACGTGCAGGAGTTCCCGGGGCGATGGCCCAAGACCCCTAGGGGCATAGGTTTAGTCCGGCGTGCTGACCTCTCTGTTAAGCCTAGGTTGGGTTGCGGCGTATCGTTTGGCCGAGGTCGGGCATGACCCAGAAAAGTGTGTCCGGCCGGAGTTAATCGAGCGTGGTGGGTAAGTTGGTGCACCCCTGCAGGGAAGAAAACATCTATGCATAACCGGATCTTCGGTAATGAACGCTCGGAGTTGTATCCCAATCGATACAACTAGAACTGGATAGAAATGGATACTAGGGCTCTGGGATTGCTTTCTCGCAGGGAGTCGAGAAAGGATCTCCGGACGAGGTTGATACTGGTTGCTGTTACTATTTTATGCTGTTCTAATCTACACTTTTCTAATGCTGCAAGACCGCTGAAGAAGATAGTCTTCGATAGGACTAGGCCTTCTCTCTATTCTGGGATTTCTGCAGCCCCTACCACATATATAGCCCTTCTTTGATAATGTTGCATATGTAGTGTAGATCCTTGCTTGCTGAGTACTTCGAATGAGTACTCACAGTTGCTTTGCTTCCTCTTTTTCCCCATATCCTTTTGATGCGACCAGATGATGGAGCCCCGGAGCCAGTTGCCCCCGTCGGCGACTACTACTACCACCCCGAGGGTGGTTACTACTACGAGCTTGCCGACGACCTGGAGTAGGATCGGAGGGTCCCAGGTAGGAGGCCTGCGCCTTTTCTATCGTAGTGTTTTCTTTTGCCCCGCCTTCTTAGAAGCATATCTATTTTATCTTTTATATCTGTACTCAGATATCTGATGCTTCCGCTAACGCTTGTAAGCGAGCTTTTGTATTCAAGCCCTCGAGGCCCTTGGCTTGTAATATAAAGCCTGTATTATTTTAAATTTCTTTAGAGTTGTGTTGTGATTCCTTCAAGTGAGTCCTTAGGCTTGATCGTGTGCATTTGCGTGTATGATTAGTGCACGATTAAGCCGGGGGCGTCATAGGTTGGTATCAGTGCCGACTGCATGTAGGAATCCCTCTTTCCAACTCCTTGGCCGAAGTTGAGTCTAGTATCCTAAAACCGTTTTTACTAACTTGGCTGTGTGGCTTACGGGCCCACGTCGGCAATTGGGTGGAATTAGGATCTTTTATTCCTCGTCTATACTCTCGGACTCTGATCTCTCTTCTTTTCGGGTTAAATGAATTTACTATCACTGACACTTAGGATCTCGTAAATCTCGTCTACCTGGAGAGCTGGATATCTGTGCTTATTCCTTACCATTGATCTGATTAGTCTGATAATCATTTTCCTTTCCATTGGTTTCTTTAACCTTTTCTTTCCAAGTTGTATTATAATTCTCATTGTCATTTGACAATCCTGAATTTCCTCTGTTTCAGATGGATCGTTTGTTTCCACCACGCCCTGCGACGCAGCTTGTGCTTCGCACTTGGGCTCGTGATGCCCCTGGTTTTCCAGCTGTCCTGATCGCCCTCCTGACCAGACTGGGCTACCGCTGGTACCCCGAGTACATGGTCTACGAGGATTACCGCGAGTTCAACCAGGAGCAGTACCATGCTGATGTTCGTATCTATGATCAGCAAGATGACTCAGACACTGAGCTGCACCTTTTCCATGGTATCGGCGTGACGATTGAGATGGCAGTCCATGATGCCGCCTACTCTGCTGTCGCACGTCTCCGAGGAGAGCTCAGCATTAGCTTGGATGACTCTGAGTTTCGATACATTCTGTATGCCCTTGCTGGAGATGCTACTGGGTACTACACAGCTATCTGTGCCTCGTACGAGCGTCGTCGTTACGACCCGCAGATTCTGATTCAGTACACTCAGGCTCTGGAAAGCACTATTCGGGCTCTTGCCGTCGAGTTGTTTGCCACTCGAGCATGTCTCTACGATACTATGACACAGTTGCTACCAGCTGTTCGAGCAGGGATACATCCGGAGTACACCCTTTACCCGCGCAGGACTCAGATGTATATTGGTATTGATTGGCCTGCTGTTGGAGGTCACACACCTGCATGTGGGCCTCTTCTTCCAGCTTGAGACCGAATTCTGCATCAGAGTGCACATGGAGAGCAGGATGTTCCTGCGACGGCCATCCGTCGTCCGCACTTGCAGTTACCCCGTTACAGAGGTTTTCCTCGACATTGATGTATCATGTCTCTATGTCGCGTAGTTGTATCCCTCCACCGCGTGCCTGCGTGCCACCTAAGTTGTCTAGCTTATCTTCATGCTGTTATAACACTGGTCTGTAACCGAACTTATGTATGGATCTGTATGTCTTAATTGGCTACTGTTAAGTATCTATTACACTGCTTAATTGTTGTCGTGACCGGCAAGATGACACCGTTCTCCCTACTCTCGATCGACCCTCTTCACAGTTCCATAGGATCGGAACCTGACTCTCCTGAACAACCTTGCTTCCGAAATATTCTTGCATTTGGCTTCGTATCATATCACGAGCCACCCTCCGAGAGATGATCTATTCCCGATGTTCTGAACCCCTTTTCACACCCTGTTCACATATCGATCGGATGTCCATTCGCTTGAACTTCTTATTGTACCTTCATACTTTGCTCTCGATGTTTCCTAAGTTTCAACTCGAAAGATACTTCTGCCACATTCCCTGAATTGTTCATCAGATAATCAACCCTATAAGGGTCAGTTCTCCCGAAGTTACCCTTTTCTTCCCCACTTAAATCTCGGGACGAGATTTCTTGTAATGGAAGAGATTTGTAACATCCCCAGATGTTAACCCTGTCATCAAGCTAATTAATGTGCCATGTCATCATATTTCACTAAGTCAAAATGCCACTTGTCCCAAATCCAAGTTCAAATTCATACTTGAAATAAAGTCAAATATTTATTTCTTCAAACTGCAAAACTAAAATGTTCATAGTATTGCAAATAATCCCAGAATGATTATAAAAATAAAACCAACATTAAGTAAATTCCCAAGTTGACCCTAGCAACCAAAACAGTGGACCAATAGCACCTTTTCTTTCCATTTAAATTAAATTCAAATTCAAATAAGATCATTTTGGCTCCAAACCATTTTCTGGCAATGGTAAATATTACACTATAATTATTGAGCTAAGTCACATATTTTTACAAAACTCAAATGGTGGCTAAACAATTTGCAAAACAGAAATAAAAACAGAAAACAGAAAAGAAGTAAAGAAAAAGAAAAGGGCCACTGTTTGCTGGGCCTTAGTGCACAGTGTGCAGGCCCAGCCCAACAGAGCCAACGTCGTCTCCCACCTCCCCGTGTCAGCGCGCGCGCGCACCCGAGCCGGCGATGGCCAGCTGTTGGCCATCCCCCGGCGCCGCTGCCGCTGCGATGAGGATAAGAGCGATGCCGCGCCACCCCCTCCGAACCCTAGCGCCCACTTTCCCCTCTCCCTCTTGCTCGGCTCCTTCCTCTCCCCTCTGTCGAGCGCCATCGCCGCCGCATCTCCGTCGTTCTCACGGCCACAGCCACCGCCTCACCTCGCCGTCGTGTCCCTCATATTTGCCGTCCTCATCCATGTCGACCATGACCCCGAACGGAAGCTGGGAGCCACTGCGGGGAGCGGATCGGGCCGCCCCCTTCAGCCTTTGTCGTTGGCGATCTCCGACGACGCCGGCCGTCCTGCGCTACCGTTCACCCACCGGGCCACCGTGTGCCTGCTTGGTGAGCCTCTGCCTCCTCCCTACTCTCTCTCATCGCCGTTAGCTGCCCGAGGACGCCGTTCCCCTCATGCCTGAGCTCGCCTCCGCTGAGCTCGTCGCCGGCGTGACTCCGGTGACCAAATGGTCACGTACCCGTGCCAGTCATCTTCGCCACAATGAGTAGAGCCCCGCTAGCTGCTTCGTTCGCTCTTTTGCGCACCGCAGCATCGATTCCGCCACCACCCGAACTCTGGCCGCCGCCTGCAGGCTCACCGCCATTGCTGCTCGCCGTCTCCGGCAACGGCACCACCACCATTCGACGCGGTGTCTGATACGTCTCCAACGTATCTATAATTTTTTATTGTTCCATGCTGTTATATTATCATTCTTGGATGTTTTACAATCATTTTATATCATTTTTTGGTACTAACCTATTGACATAGTGCCCAGTGCCAGTTGCTGTTTTCTGCATGTTTTTTACATTGCAGGAAATCAATACCAAACGGAGTCCAAACGCAGCGAAACTTTTTGTGAATTTTTTTTTGGACCAGAAGACATCCAGTGGGCCGGAGAAGCACTTGGGGGGGGGGGGGGTGCTCCGAGGGGAGCACAACCCACCAGGGCGCGCCTGGAGGCCCAAGCGCGCCCCGGTGGGTTGTGCCCACCTCGGGAGCCTCCCGCACCGCCTCTTTGCTCTATAAATACCCCAATATTCCAGAAACCCTAGGGGAGTCCATGAAAATCAATTCCAGCCACCACAAGTTCCAGAACCACCAGATCCAATCTAGACACCATCACGGAGGGGTTCATCATCCTCATTGGTGCCTCTCCGATGATGCGTGAGTAGTTCATTGTAGACCTTCGGGTCCGTAGTTAGTAGCTAGATGGCTTTCTCTCTCTCGTTTGATTCTCAATACAATGGTCTCTTGGAGATCTATTTGATGTAACTCTTTTTTGCGGTGTGTTTGTTGGGATCCGATGAACTTTGAGTTTATGATCAGATATATCTTTTTATCCATGAAAGTTATTTGAGTCTTCTTTGATCTCTTATATGCATGATTGCTTATAGCCTCATATTTCTTCTCCGATATTTGGGTTTTGTTTGGCCAACTTGATCTATTTATCTTGCAATGTGAAGAGGTGCCTTGTGATGGGTTCGATCTTACGGTGCTTGATCCCAGTGACAGAAAGGGAAACGACACGTATGTATCATTGCCATTAAGGATAACAAGATGGGGTCTATTTCTACATAAATAGATCTTGTCTACATCATGTCATCGTTCTTATTGCATTACTTCATTTCTCCATGAACTTAATACACTAGATGCATGCTGGATAGCGGTCGATGTGTGGAGTAATAGTAGTAGATGCAGGCAGGAGTCAGTCTACTAATCTTGGACGTGATGCCTATATAATGATCATTGCCTGGATATCGTCATGATTATTTGAAGTTCTATCAATTGCCCAACAGTAATTTGTTTCCACCATTTGCTATTTTTCTCGAGAGAAGCCACTAGTGAAAACTACGGCCCCCAGGTCTCTTCTTTAATATATTTGCCTTCAAGATCTATTTTGCTATTCGCTCTTTTATTTATTTGCAACTTTTATTTTCAGATCTATTTATCCAAAAACCCAAAAATACCTCGCTGAATTTTATTTGCTTTTATTTGCATCTTTCAATCTACTACAATTTTATCTATCTCGTTACCCGAAAGGGATTGACAACCCCTTTAACATGTCGGGTTGCAAGTATTTGTTCTTTGTGTGCAGGAGCTGTTTACGTGGTGTTGCGTGGTTCTCCTACTGGTTCGATAACCTTGGTCTCATCACTGAGGGAAATACCTACCGTCGCTGTGCTGCATCATCCCTCCCTCTCTGGGAAAAAACCGACGTAGTTCTAGCAGACATCAAGAGGAGTTTCTGGCGCCGTTGCCGGGGAGACATAATCAACATCAACCAGGTTCCTAATCACAAATTTCATCTCCTTGCAGTTTACATTATTTTCCATTTGCCTCTCATTTTCCTCTCCCCCACTTCACAAAAATTTGCCGTTTTATTCGCCCCTCTTTTTCGTTCGTCGTTTTCTCGTCAGATCTGTTTTTGAGTGCAATCTTGTTTGCATAGTCATGCTGCCTCAAAGAAAAAATTATGATGTTCCCTACCCAAATATTTTGCTTGAAATTGAGAAAAGTACTAAGGAATATATGACTACACAATTGGAGCATAATAAGTATTTCACCTAAGAACTTAACGAACACTCCGTTGTGCTAGATGCTATAACAAAACAACTTGATGATATTAGTAAAGAAGTTTGCAATCTCCAATCTAAGTATGCTTTTGCTGAAAGTTTGCTAGGTAAAATATCCGATGCACAAGCTACCCTAGTAAATCAAATGGCTGCTAAGCCAATCTCGTTAAAGGATAAAAGTGATGAAGATCTTAAAATGATTGGTGTTTCTTCTATTGATTCCTTGTTTAGTAAAATTAAGATTGATGATAAAGGGACTGGAGAAGAGTCAACTTTAGCTAGAAGGCTTCCCGATAATTTGGAGGGTGAAAATCTTGTTGAAAATTTTGATAAAAGTGGGTTTGAAGAGGTCAAGACTTTAACTAGTGATGTGCCCACTATTTTGGATTACAAAGACTTTAATTATGATAGTTGCTCTTTGGTTGATTGTATTTCTTTGTTGCAATCCATGATAAATTCACCCCATGCCTATGAACAAAATAAAGCTTTTACTAAACATATTGTTGATGCTATGATGAAAGCTTTTGAAGAAAAGTTGGAATTAGAAGTTTCAATTCCTAGAAAACTACATGATGAATGGGAACCTACTATCAAAGTCAAGATTAAAAATTATGAGTGTTTTGCTTTATGTGACTTGGGTGCTAGTGTTTCTACAATTCCTAAATCTTTGTGTGATGTGCTTGGTCTTACCGATATTGAAGAATGATCTTTAAATTTGCACTTGGCGGATTCTACTATTAAAAAGCTTATGGGAAGAATTAATGATGTTCTTATTCTTTCAAATAGGAATTATGTGCCCATAGATTTTATTGTTCTTGATATTGATTGCAATCCGTCTTGCTCAATTATTCTTGGTAGACCGTTTTTACGTACTATTGGTGCCGTGATTGATAAGAAAGAAGGCAATATTAAATTTCCATTTCCACTAAGGAAGGGTATGGAGCACTTCCCTAGGACAAGAATTAGGCCACCTTATTAATCAATCATGAGGGCATCGTATGGATCTCGAAACAAAGTTGACAACACGTAGATCTTTTGCGTGATGCCTAGCTAGGGGCGTAAAACGATAGCGCTCATTGGGAGGCAACCCAACTTGTATCTTTTTGCTTTTTGGTTTTATTGCTGTTTTCAATAAAATACCCAATTATGCCTCTGATTAGATGTGTTTTTGTGGTTTAAATTACTGTTTGTGCCAAGCAAAGCCTTTGGGATGATTTGGGTGATAGTTGATTTGATCTTGTTGGAAAACAGAAACTTTTACGTCCAGTAATTTTTTTTTGAAAATTCACAGCAGAGATGAAATATTCTGAATTTTTTACAAAAGATTTATATACAAATTGCCTATGTTTTCCTTATTTTTCAGAATTTTTGGAGTTACAGAATTGTGAGAACAATTCGTATATTTGCAGACTGTTTTGTTTTTGACAGATTCTGTTTTCTTTGCATTGTGTGCTTATTTTGATGAATCTATGGTTTTTTTGAAGAGTTTTTGCCATGAAAAAGTTAGAATACAGTAGATATAATGCAATAACAAAATTTGAATGGGTTTTCTACAGTACTTAAAGTAAAGATTGGTTTTCTTATACTAACGGATCTCACGAAGGTTTTGTTGAGTTTTGTGTGATTGAAGTTTTCAAGTTTTGGCTGATATTACGATGGATGAAGGAATAAGGATTAGCAAAAGGCTAAGCTTGGGGATGCTCGAGGCACCCCAAGGTAATATTCAAGAAGTATCAAGCAACTAAGCTTGGGGATGCCCCCGAGTGGCATCCCCTCTTTCTTCTAACGACCATCGGTATTTTACTTGGAGCTATAATTTTATTCGTCACATATTATGAGTTTTGCTTGGAGCGTCTTGTATTATTTGAGTCTTTTATTGTTTTGATTTTTATTTTAAGTCTTGAATCCTTGCTGGACACACCTTTTTGAGAGAGCCAAAAACTATGCTATGCTTGCCCCTATGCTTCACTTAAATTTTTAGAGCCTTGGAATTGCTCTAGTGCTTCACTTATATCTTTTTGAGCATGGTGTGTTTTGTTATTTTTGAAGAAATGCTCTCATGCTTCACTTAGATTTATTTGGGAGTTAGTAAAAATTTGAAGAAATTCTCTCTTGTTTCACTTAGATTAATTTGAGAGAAAGAAATATTATGCTCATGTTCTTCACTTATATTTGCTTGAGTTTATTAAAAGCAACATATGAAACTAGTCCCAAAGTGATAGATATCCAAGAAGGATATAATAAAAACTTTCATGAAGATCATTGGTCAAAATAAAGTTGGTTCTTTGTAATAGTTTTGAGATATGACGATATAATATGTGAGTCATGTTAATGAGTAATTATACTTTAGTAAGAATATTGGTGTTAAGGTTTGTGATTCCCTATGCAAGTACGAAAGTCAATAGTTATGCAATGAAGTTATATCTTACTTATGGTGCATTATTCGGTGTTACTTATGCTTAATGCTTGCTTACGAGATTATTCGTTTCTTGGTTGGGCTCTTCTCAATCTTTTTGCTAGCCTTCATTAGCACTAAGTATGATCACTACTTGTGCATCCAAAACCCTTTAAACCAGTTTTGCCATATGAGTCCACTATACCTACCTATATGCGGTATTTCCGTGCCGTTCTAAGCAAATTTGTATGTGCCATCTCTAATTTTTTTTTAAAAATTCTCTTTTGTGTGCTCGTACCGCTCGCGAGGCGGTGAGGGGTGGCCGATATTTTTCATGCTAGATGTGTTATTCTCACAATGAGTGTTTATCCACTTGTCATTGCACGAGAGTACGGCAAAGGTATTAGGGATGCCCAGTCCTGAAATAAAAAATGAATTTACTTTATGTTTTCAAATAATAAATTCCTTGGAAAGTGTTGGTATGGAGGGCACCCGTGGATACGGCTAGCCATGGAAAGTGAAAGAAATGGTGGAAAAAGGAATAAACTTTATTTTCTGTTTGGGAACCGCCTATGATATATCTAGCATGGAAAGTGTTGGGAGCTCTAAGTCGTTTTCGTTGGTGGGAAAAGTATGCCTCTCAAAATGTTTTTATCTCTCAATTTAAGCTTTGAGCTCTGGCACCTCTACAAATCCCTATTTCCCTCCGCGAAGGGCCTTTCTTTACTTTATGCAATTTTTATTTCTAATTTGAGTCTCCATCTTCTCTTATAAAGCACCAACTAAGGGGCACTATGATCGTACTTGAGCATTGGGTGTAGCTAATATTCGAGTGTGTTTCATGAATAGATCAATGATTGAGCATGATGGGCTAGGGATAACTTTCTTTAGTGTTGATATTTTGAAAGACATGGTTGCTTGTTGATATGCTTGAGTATTTAAGTTATCATGTCAAAACTAGACTATTGCTTTGAACCATATAAAAGTCCAAATGTCCATGCTATTAAGAAAAGAATATGTGATGAACATGTTAGGCAGCATTCCACATCAAAAATTCTGTTTTTACCATTTACCTACTCGAGGACGAGCAGGAATTAAGCTTGGGGATGCTGATACGTCTCCAACGTATCTATAATTTTTGATTGTTCCATGTTGTTATATTATCATTCTTGGATGTTTTACAATCATTTTATATCATTTTTTGGTACTAACCTATTGACATAGTGCCCAGTGCCAGTTGCTGTTTTCTGCATGTTTTTTACATCGCAGGAAATCAATACCAAACGGAGTCCAAACGCAGTGAAACTTTTTGTGGATTTTTTTGGACCAGAAGACATCCAGTAGGCCGGAGAAGCACTTGGGGGGCTGCTCCGAGGGGAGCACAACCCACCAGGGCGCGCCTGGAGGCCCAGGCGCGCCCCGGTGGGTTGTGCCCACCTCGGGAGCCTCCCGCACCGCCTCTTTGCTCTATAAATACCCCAATATTCCAGAAACCCTAGGGGAGTCGACGAAAATCAATTCCAGCCACCGCAAGTTCCAGAACCACCAGATCCAATCTAGACACCATCACGGAGGGGTTCATCATCCTCATTGGTGCCTCTCCGATGATGCGTGAGTAGTTCATTGTAGACCTTCGGGTCCGTAGTTAGTAGCTAGATGGCTTTCTCTCTCTTGTTTTATTCTCAATACAATGGTCTCCTGGAGATCTATTTGATGTAACTCTTTTTTGCGGTGTGTTTGTTGGGATCCGATGAACTTTGAGTTTATGATCAGATCTATCTTTTTATCCATGAAAGTTATTTGAGTCTTCTTTGATCTCTTATATGCATGATTGCTTATAGCCTCATATTTCTTCTCCGATATTTGGGTTTTGTTTGGCCAACTTGATCTATTTATCTTGCAATGGGAAGAGGTGCTTTGTGATAGGTTCGATCTTAATACACTAGATGCATGCTGGATAGCGGTCGATGTGTGGAGTAATAGTAGTAGATGCAGGCAGGAGTCGGTCTACTAATTTTGGACGTGATGCCTATATAATGATCATTGCCTGGATATCTTCATGATTATTTGAAGTTCTATCAATTGCCCAACAGTAATTTGTTTCCACCGTTTGCTATTTTTCTCGAGAGAAGCCACTAGTGAAAACTACGGCCCCCGGGTCTCTTCTTTAATATATTTGCCTTCAAGATATATTTTGCTATTCACTCTTTTATTTATTTGCAACTTTTATTTTCAGATCTATTTATCCAAAAACCCAAAAATACCTTGCTGAATCTTATTTGCATCTTTCAATCTACTACAATTTTATCTATCTCGTTACCCGAAAGGGATTGACAACCCCTTTAACACGTCGGGTTGCAAGTATTTGTTCTTTGTGTGCAGGAGCTGTTTACGTGGTGTTGCGTCGTTCTCCTACTAGTTTGATAACCTTGGTCTCATCACTGAGGGAAATACCTACCATCGCTGTGCTGCATCATCCCTCCCTCTCTGGGGAAAACCGACGTAGTTCTAGCAGACATCAGCGTCGAGTGCTCGTTCGAACGCAAGTGAAACCACGCCAAACGATGCACCACAGCAGATTTCCAAGCTTCGCCGGCGTTCGGCCGCCGCGTTTTGGCTCGCCGGAGCCAGCTCCGGCGCGTCTCCTGTCACTGTCCAACGTGGCCTGACGCGTGGGCCCCCTGTGTCGCTGACAGATGGGCCCCGTTGACTGGTTCAACCACCTGACGTGGCACCCTCTGTGACTGACATGTGGGTCTCGTCAGAGATTAAGTTAGTTTAAATTTAACTAAAAGTTAATTAGATTAAACAGTCACTGACAGTGCGGGCGCAATAGATAATTAGGATTAGTTTAACTAACTTAAGTCTGTTTAATTAGCTGAGTCACTGACCAGTGGGTCCCACTGGACCCACAGGTCAGGTTTGACTTTTCAACCGCCACTGTTGACTGCTGACGTCACACATACGTCATGCTGATGTCACTCTGCACTGTTTCAGATAATGTTAATTTAAGTAATAAAAATAGTTCCAGAAAATGTTTAAATCTTTTAAAATTCGTAGAATTTAAACCGTAGCTCAGATCGAAAAACTTTATACATGAAAGTTGCTCAGAACGACGAGACGAATCCAACCGTGCCATCTGTTTCCGTGTCGGACCCTCTACGGAGGTGAACCCGTAAACTTTTGCCCGTTTTCGGTAGATGAATAGTGCATACAAACCGGTTAATAATTCCAACTTAAATCCTAAAATAACTAAAATGTTTTAGACATGCTTTTAGGCAACCCTGCACTGCATGTTAGCCTAGCATGCTCTGTGTTGCATATGTTTGCTGTGTATTTATTTGTTTCCTCCCCCTCTTCTCTCTCGGTAGACCCCGACACCGACGTCGTCCCCGAGGCCGACGCAGCTCCAGAGGTTGACTACACTGTTGACGACCTTGCCTTTGCCACCGAGCAACCAGGCAAGCACCACCCCTTGAGCATGCCTATATCGCCTATTCTCTTCTCTCTTGTGCTTGCATTAGAATTGCTGTTGTTACTGCTTTACCTATTCTGATGCATGACCTGATTTTGTAACCTGCTTTTGATAATTACCTACTCATCCTAAACTGCTTAGAATAGGCTGATTAGTGAACCCCAGTGACCCCACTTGTCCCAGTTGCCCCGCTGGATCATTGGAAGACTCGACGACCAGACCCCAGCACCGCACACGACCCCCCTTAGTTGTACGACACTGCAGTGTTACTATCGAGTGCCGAGGGTGATACCTCGTTTAGAACTTCTGATGTTAACTCTGTAGAGTAGCTATTCGGTCGTGGTCATCGAGGGTGCTTCCTCCTTCGCCACTTCCGATAACGACGCTGTCGTGCAACACCTCAAGTGTGAACTTTGAGGGTGATTCCTCCTAAGTTCACCTTGACGACTACGTCAGGTGGAATCCGTCAAGGGTGATTCCTCAGTTTTCCCCTGGTGTTTGGACACACAGTTACTATGACTTTAACCATGAACCATGATAAAGTCGGGACGGCCCTGAGGGGTACCCGCGCGAGCATGTGATGTGAGGGATATGGAGACGGGTTGACCTGGAGGGTGCCCGTGAGATATATACGAGGCGTGGCCGGGCATTCTTAGCCCTTGCCGCAAGTCCTCGAGATGGGGCGATGGGGTCACATCGATCGTGAGTCTCTGCTCGTTACCGCAAACCCCCAACACACTAACGATTTGGATATTTGATCCGAGTGGGCCTTTGGCCCGATAGCACTAACCATCACTTGGGAACAGTTATGGGCACTCTGCGTCGTATGCATCAGCCGAAGCTTAATAGACGTCAGCGACTGAGCGGCGCGCGCCGAGTTGGACCGCGTGAAGCAACCGCCTTGATAGTGTGGGTTGCCAGGTCTGCTCTTGGCCGTGAACGTAACGTCCAGCAGTTCCCGGAGCGATGGCCCAAGACCCCTGGGGCATAGGTTTAGTCCGGCGTGCTGACCTCTCTATTAAGCCTAGGTCTGGTTGCGGCGTATCATTTGGCCGAGGCCGGGCATGACCCAGAAAAGTGTGTCCGGACGGAGTTAATCAAGCGTGGTGGGTAAGTTGGTGCACCCCTGCAGGGAAGAAAACATCTATGCATAGCCGAATCCTCGGTAACGGACGCTCGGAGTTGTATCCAAATCGATACAACTAGAACTGGATAGAAATGGATACTAGGGCTCTGGGATTGCTTTCTCGTAGGGAGTCGAGAAAGGATCTCCGGCCGAGGTTGATACTGGTTACTGTTACTATTTTATGTTGTGCTAATCTACACTCTTCTAATGCTGCAAGACCATTGAAGATGCTAGTCTTCGATAGGACTAGGCCTTCTCTCTATTCTGGCATTTCTGCAGCCCCGACCACATATACAGCCCCTCTTTGATAATGTTGCATATGTAGTGTAGATCCTTGCTTGCTGAGTACTTTGGATGAGTACTCACGGTTGCTTTGCTTCCTCTTTTCCCCCATATCCTTTTGATGCGACCAGATGATGGAGCCCCGGAGCCAGCTGCCCCCGTCGACGACTACTACTACCACCCCGAGGGTGGTTACTACTACGAGCTTGCCGACAACCAGGAGTAGGATCGGAGGGTCCCAGGCAGGAGGCCTGCGCCTTTTCGATCGTAGTGTTTTCTTTTGCCCCGCCTTCTTAAAGGCTTATCTGTTTTATCTTTTATATCTGTACTTAGATATCTGATGCTTCCGCTGACGCTTGTAAGCGAGCTTATGTATTCGAGCCCTCGAGGCCCCTGGCTTGTAATATAAAGCTTGTATTATTTTAAATTGTTTTAGAGTTGTGTTGTGATTCCTTCAAGTGAGTCCTTAGGCTTGATCGTGTGCATTTGCGTGTATGATTATTGCACGATTAAGCCGGGGGCGTCACATGTTGGTATCAGAGCCGACTGCCTATAGGAATCCCTCTTTCCAACTCCTTCTCCGAAGTTGAGTCTAGTATCCGAAAACCGTTTTTACTAACTTGGCTGTGTGGCTTACGGGCCCATGTCGGCAATTGGGTGGTATTAGGATCTTTTATTCCTCGTCTATACTCTGGGACTCTGATCTCTCTTCTTTTCAGGTTAATTGAATTTACTAACGCCGATACTTAGGATCTCGTAAATCTCGTCTACCCGGAGAGCTGGATATTTGTGCTTATTCCTTACCATTGATCTGATTAGTCTGATAATCATTTTCCTTTCCATTGGTTCGTTTAACCTTTTCTCTCCGAGTTGTATTATAATTCTCATTGTCATTTGACAATCCTGAATTTCCTCTGTTTCAGATGGATCGTTTGTTTCCACCACGCCCTGCGATGCAGCTTGTGCTTCGCACTTGGGCTCGTGATGCCCCTGGTTTTCTAGCTGTCCTGATCGCCCTCCTGACCAGACTAGGCTACCGCTGGTACCCCGAGTACATGGTCTACGAGGATTACCGCGAGTTCAACCAAGAGCAGTACCATGCTGATGTTCGTATCTATGATCAGCAAGATGACTCAGACACTGAGCTGCACCTTTTCCACGGTATCGGCGTGACGATTGAGATGGCAGTCCATGATGCCGCCTACTCTGCTGTCGCACGTCTCCGAGGAGAGCTCAGCATTAGCTTGGATGACTCTGAGTTTCGATACATTCCGTATGCCCCTGCTGGAGATGCTACTGGGTACTACACAGCTATCTGTGCCTCGTACGAGCGTCGTTGTTACGACCCGCGGGTTCCGATTCAGTACACTCAGGCTCTGGATCACATTGTTCGGACTCTTGTCATCGAGTTGTTTACCACTCGAGCACGTCTCTACGATGCTATGACACAGTTGCTACCAGCTGTTTGAGCAGGGATACATCCGGAGTACATCCTTTACCCGCGCAGGACTCAGATGTATACTGGTATTGATTGGCCTGCTGTTGGAGGTCACACACCTGCACATGGGCCTCTTCTTCCAGCTCGAGACCGGATTCTACATCAGAGTGCACATGGAGAGTAGGATGTTCCTGCGACGGCCATCCGTCGTCCGCACTTGCAGTTACCCCGTTACAGAGGTTTTCCTCGACGTTGATGTAGCATGTCGCTATGTCGCGTAGTTGTATCCCTCCACCGCATGCCTGCGTGCCACCTAAGTTGTCTAGCTTACCTTCATGCTGTTATAACGCTGGTCTGTAACCGAACTTATGTGTGGATCTGTATGTCTTAATTGGCTACTGTTAAGTATCTATTACATTGCTTAATTGTTGTCGTGACCGGCAAGATGACACCGTTCTCCCTACTCTCGATCGACCCTCTTCATAGTTCCACAGGATCGGAACCTGACTCTCCTGAACAACCTTGCTTCCGAAATATTCTTGCATTTGGCTTCGTATCATATCACGAGCCACCCTCTGAGAGATGATCTATTCCCGATGTTCTGAACCCCTTTTCACACCCTGTTCACATATCGATCGGATGTCCATTCGCTTGAACTTCTTATTGTACCTTCATACTTTGCTCTCGATGTTTCCTAAGTTTCAACTCGAGAGATACTTCTGCCACATTCCCTGAATTGTTCATCAGACAATCAACCCTATAAGGGTCAGTTCTCCCGAAGTTACCCTTTTCTTCCCCACTTAAATCTCGGGACGATATTTTTTGTAATGGAAGAGATTTGTAACATCCCCAGATGTTAACCCTGTCATCAAGCTAATTAATGTGCCATGTCATCATATTTCACTAAGTCAAAATGCCACTTGTCCCAAATCCAAGTTCAAATTCATACTTGAAATAAAGTCAAATATTTATTTCTTCAAACTGCAAAACTAAAATGTTCATAGTATTGCAAATAATCCCAGAATGATTATAAAAATAAAACCAACATTAAGTAAATTCCCAAGTTGACCCTAGCAACCAAAACAGTGGACCAATAGCACCTTTTCTTTCCATTTAAATTAAATTCAAATTCAAATAAGATCATTTTGGCTCCAAACCATTTTCTGGCAATGGTAAATATTACACTATAATTATTGAGCTAAGTCACATATTTTTACAAAACTCAAATGGTGGCTAAACAATTTGCAAAACAGAAATAAAAACAGAAAACAGAAAAGAAGTAAAGAAAAAGAAAAGGGCCACTGTTGGCTGGGCCTTAGTGCACAGTGTGCAGGCCCGGCCCAACAGAGACAACGTCGTCTCCCTGCTCCCCGTGTCAGCGCGCGCGCACCCGAGCCAGCGATGGCCAGCTGTTGGCCATCCCCCGGCGCCGCTGCCGCCGCGATGAGGATAAGAGCGACGCCGCGCCACCCCCTCTGAACCCTAGCGCCCACTTTCTCCTCTCCCTCTCGCTCGGCTCCTTCCTCTCCCCTCTGCCGAGCGCCATCGCCGCCGCATCTCCGTCGTTCTTGCAGCCACAGCCACCGCCTCGCCTCGCCGTCGTGTCCCTCATCTTCGCCGTCCTCATCCACGTCGACCACGACCCCGAACGGAAGCTGGGAGCCACTGCGGGGAGCGGATCGGGCCGCCCCCTTCAGCCTCTGTCGTCGGCGATCTCCAACGACGCCGGCCGTCCTGCGCTACCGTTCACCCACCGGGCCACCGTGTGCCTGCTCGGTGAGCCTCTGCCTCCTCCCTCCTCTCTCTCGTCGCCGTTAGCTGCCCGAGGACGCCGTTCCCCTCATACCTGAGCTCGCCTCCGCTGAGCTCATCGCCGGCGTGACTCCGGTGACCAAATGGTCACGTACCCATGCCAGTCATCTTCGCCACAACGAGTAGAGCCCCGCTAGCTGCTTCGTTCACTCTTTTGCACACCGCAGCATCGATTCCGCCACCACTCGAACTCCGGCGCCGCCTGCAGGCTCACCGCCGTTGCTGCACGCCGTCTCCGGCAACGGCACCGCCACCATTCAACGCGGCGTCGAGTGCTCGTTTGAACGCAAGTGAAACCACTCCAAACGATGCACCACAGCAGATTTCCAAGTTGCTCCGGCGTTCGGCCGCTGCATTTTTGCTCGCCGGAGCCAGCTCCGGCGCGTCTCCGGTCACCGTCCGACATGGCCTGACGCGTGGGCCCCCTGTGTCACTGACTGATGGACCCCGTTGACCCATTGACTGGGTCAACCACCTGATGTGGCACCCTCTATGACTGACATGTGGGTCCCGCGAGAGATTAAGTTAGTTTAAATTTAACTAAAAGTTAATTAGATTAAACAGTCACTAATAGTGCGGGCGCACTAGATAATTAGGATTAGTTTAACTAACTTAAGTCTGTTTAATTAGCTGAGTCACTGAGCAACCAGGCAAGCACCCCCCCTTGAGCATGCCTATATCGCCTATTCTCTTCTCTCTTGTGCTTGCATTAGAATTGCTGCTGTTACTGCTTTACCTATTCTGATGCATGACCTGATTTTGTAACCTGCTTTTGATAATTACTTGCTTATCCTAAACTGCTTAGAATAGGCTGATTAGTGAACCCCAGTGACCCCACTTGTCCCAGTTGCCCCGCTGGATCATCGGAAGACTCGACGACCAGACCCCAGCACTGCACACCATCCCCTTAGTTGTACGACACCGCAGCGTTACTATCGAGTGCCGAGGGTGATACCTCGTTTAGCACTTCTGATGTTAACTCTGTAGAGTAGCTATTCGGTCGTGGTCATCGAGGGTGATTCCTCCTTCGCCACTTCCGATAACGACGCTGTCGTGCAACACCTCAAGTGTGAACTTCGAGGGTGATTCCTCCTAAGTTCACCTTGACGACTACGTCAGGTGGAATCCGTCGAGGGTGATTCCTCAGTTTTCCCCCTGGTGTTTGGACACACAGTTACTATGACTTTAACCATGAACCATGATAAAGTCGGGTCGGCCCTGAGGGGTACCCGCGCGAGCATGTGATGCGAGTGATATGGAGACGGGTTGACCTGGAGGGTGCCCGTGAGATAAATACGAGGCGTGGCCGGGCATTCTTAGCCCTTGCCGCAAGTTCTCGAGACGGGGCGATGGGGTCACATCGATCGTGAGTCTATGCTTGTTACCGCAAACCCCCAACACACTAACGATTTGGATATTTGATCCGAGTGGGCCTTTGGCCCGATAGCACTAACCATCACGTGGGAACAGTTATGGGCACTCTGCGTCGTATGCATCAGCCGAAGCTTAATAGACGTCAGCGACTGAGCGGCGCGCGCCAAGTTGGACCGCGTGAAGCAACCGCCTTGATAGTGTGGGTTGCCAGGTCTGCTCTCGGCCGTGAACGTAACGTCCAGCAGTTCCCGGAGCGATGGCCCAAGACCCCTGGGGCATAGGTTTAGTCTGGCGTGCTGACCTCTCTATTAAGCCTAGGTCGGGTTGCGGCGTATCATTTGGCCGAGGCCGGGCATGACCCAGAAAAGTGTGTCCGGACGGAGTTAATCGAGCGTGGTGGGTAAGTTGGTGCACCCCTGCAGGGAAGAAAACATCTATGCATAGCCGGATCCTCGGTAACGGACGCTCGGAGTTGTATCCCGATCGATACAACTAGAACTGGATAGAAATGGATACTAGGGCTCTGGGATTGCTTTCTCGTAGGGAGTCGAGAAAGGATCTCCGGCCGAGGTTGATACTAGTTACTGTTACTATTTTATGCTGTGCTAATCTACACTCTTCTAATGCTGCAAGACCGCTGAAGATGCTAGTCTTCGATAGGACTAGGCCTTCTCTCTATTCTGGCATTTCTGCAGCCCCGACCACATATACAACCCTTCTTTGATAATGTTGCATATGTAGTGTAGATCCTTGCTTGCTGAGTACTTCGGATGAGTACTCGTGGTTGCTTTGCTTTCTCTTTTTCCCCATATCCTTTTGATGCGACCAGATGGCGGAGCCCCGGAGCCAGCTGCCCCCGTCGACGACTACTACTACCACCCCGAGGGTGGTTACTACTACGAGCTTGCCGACGACCAGGAGTAGGATCGGAGGGTCCCAGGTAGGAGGCCTGCGCCTTTTCGATCGTAGTGTTTTCTTTTGCCCCGCCTTCTTAAAGGCTTATCTGTTTTATCTTTTATATCTGTACTCAGATATCTGATGCTTTCGCTGACACTTGTAAGCGAGCTTATGTATTCGAGCCCTCGAGGCCCCTCGCTTGTAATATAAAGCTTGTATTATTTTAAATTGTTTTAGAGTTGTGTTGTGATTCCTTCAAGTGAGTCCTTAGGCTTGATCGTGTGCATTTGCGTGTATGATTAGTGCACGATTAAGCTGGGGGTGTCACACTCGACATCTTGATCTCCATCGTTGCGTCGGGGTCATCTCGCCAACTATTGCTTCTACAACTATTGCTAACTTATAGCGATAAAGTAAAGCAATTACATGGCGCTTGCATTTCATAGAATAATTAAGAGACAACCCTAAGGCTCCTGCCGGTTGTCGATATTACAAAACATGATCGTCTCATACAATAACGTATATCACATCACGTCTTGATCATATCACATCACAACATGCCCTGCAAAAAAAAAGTTAGATGTCTTCTACTTTGTTGTTTGCAAGTTTTACGTGGCTGTTACGGGCTTCTAGCAAGAACCGTTCTTAACTACACAAAAACCACAACGGTGATTATCAAGCTTGTTGTTTTAACATTCTTCAAGGACCGGCCGTAGTCAAATTTGATTCAACTAAAGTAGGAGAAATCGACACCCGCCAGCCACCTTTATGCAAAACAAGTTGCATGTCAGTCGGTGGAACCGGTCCCATGCGCGTGGACATGTAAGGTTGGTCCGGGCCGCTTCATCCCACAATACCGCCGAATCAAAATAAGACGTTGATGGTAAGCAGTATGACTATCACCGCCCACAACTCTTTGTGTTCTACTCGTGTATATCATCTATGCATAGACCTGGCTTGGAAGCCACTTTTGGGGAACGTTGCATGGAAAACAAAAAAAAATCTACGCACATGCAAGATCTATCTATGAAGATGCATAGCAACGAGAGGGGAGAGTGTGTCTACGTACCCTCGTAGACCGTAAGCGGAAGCGTTTAGTAACGCAGTTGATGTAGTCGAACTTCTTCGCGATCCAACCGATCAAGTACCGAACGTACGGCACTTCCGCGTTCAGCACACGTTCAGCTCGGTGACGTCCTCGCCTTCTTGATCCAGCAAGACGGGCAAAGTAGTAGATGAGTTTCGACAGCACGACGGCGTGGAACACTACGAAAATATGACCGAGGGACGAAACTGTGGAGAGGGGCGCCGCACACGGCTAAGAGATTGTCGTGGGTTGTGTGGCACCCCTCCCTCTCATATATATAGGTTGGGGGGAGGCGAGGCAGCCTTCGGTGTGCCCCAAGGTGGCAGGCTGCCCCCCTTGGGCGCCTGCCCTTTGGCGCCCCCTCCTTGTTTGGCGCCAGGGAGAAGGCAGGAGGGGGTAGCGCCCCCCCCCCCCCCTTTCCTTTCTCCCATGAGGAGGGGAAGGCAGGAGGGGCTAGCCCTCCCCCTTTCCTTCTCTCGGGCCGGCGGCCAGGGAGAGGGCGCGCCAGCCCCCTTGTGGGCTGGTGTGTGCCTCCCCTTGGCCCATTAGGCCCATAGACCTCCCGGGGCCTCCCTGAACCCCTTCCGGTGATCCGATGAATACCCGGTACCCCCGAAACTCTTCCGATGTCCAAACTTCATCGTCCTATATATCAATCTTTACCTTCGGACCATTCCCAAGCTCGTCTTCATGTCCATGATCTCATCCGGGACTCCGAACAACATTCGGCCACCAAATCACATAACTCATATAACACTATATCGTCAACTAACGTTAAGCGTGCGGACCCTACGGGTTCGAGAACTATGTAGACATGACTGAGACACCTCTCCGGTCAATAACTAATAGCGGAACCTGGATGCTCATATTGGTTCCTACATATTCTATGAAGATCTTTATCGGTCGAACCTTATGACAACATACGTAATTCTCTTTGTCTGTCGGTATGTTACTTGCCCGAGATTCGACCGTCGGTATCTTCATACCTAGTTCAATCTCATTACTGGCAAGTCTCTTTACTCGTTCCGTAATACATCATCTCGTAACTAACTCCTTAGTCACTTTGCTTGCAAGCTTCTTGTGATGTGTATTACCGAGAGGGCCCAGAGATACCTCTCCGATACACGGAGTAACAAATCCTAATCTCGATCCATGCCAACTCAACAGACACCTTCGGAGATACCTGTAGAGCATCTTTATGATCACTCGATTACGTTGTGACGTTTCATAGCACACAAGGTATTCTTCCGGTATCCGGGAGTTGCATGATCTCATAGTCTAAGGAATATGTATTTGACATTAAGAAAGCAGTAGCAATAAACTGAACGATCATATGCTAAGCTAACAGATGGGTCTTGTCCATCACATCATTCCCCTAATGATGTGATCTCGTTATCAAGTGACAACACATGTCTATGGTTAGGAAACCTTAACCATCTTTGATCAACAAGCTAGTCTAGTAGAGGCTTACTAGGGACATGGTATTTGTTTATGTATCCACACATGTATTTAAGTTTCCAATCAATACAATTCTAGCATGAATAATAAACCTTTATCATGAATAAGGAAATAGAAAATAACAACTTTATTATTGCCTCTAGGGCATATTTCCTTCACCTACACCCCAACATCTACTTGAGCCCCGGTGAAGGGCCCCAAGTACTTCCAATAGTTAAGCGAGCCACTGCCTGTGCCACCCCGACAATAGCAGACTATGTCTGCCAGATCAAAGAGCTCACCGATCAAGTCGCAACAACACCCTAGGGTGATTCCACGTTGATGCACAACATCACCACATCTGGAGCCCTGCATCAACCGCAAACGCAGAAGCACATTCATGTGACCGCTTGGCCATGCCTCGACTCACCAACTCTAAATTGGGCCCACTGCATGCCTCAATACCGTTGCATGCCTCGGCGGTCTGCTCCAGCGTTGGAGCTGACAGATTGGCCTTTCCTTTGATCTACCCCCCCCCCCCCCCCCCCCCCCCCCCCCCGCCGCTGCCTCCGCATGTGCTTCACTCGATGGAGTATGCCAGCAATGGTGAGGAAGGAGGTGAGGTAGAGGGGCTGGAGGATAGGGCAGAGTTGCTCCCGCCGATGTCGCCCAAGGGAGGGAGCAACGTGAGAGTTCCCGTTGTATACTAATTTTTAATACTTAGGTGTTGTGTTAATGCATTCTTTCTTTCTACGAATTCCACTCTAATTAAATTTCTCCCTGAAAAGTCTATTATTTCTCTCCTGCTTAATGTCGGTAGTAGGAAATTAATTAGCTCTTTCTAATTATGGTGTGCCACCCGACTCAATTGCATATTTGCATTTCTGTATATGCTTGACCTACTGGCTAGTAGCTAGGCTACTATAAGTTACAGTCCGAAGCAAGCTATGTCCAAGCCCTAGATATTAGCCTATACATGTACTATAATAGCTTGCTCATTCTTTGCAAAAAATGTGTTTGCATTTCAATAGTACTACCAGCACTAGCTAATTGCCCATGCGTTACAACGGAGCATGCATATTCTAGTGGTTCAATATCAATCATATCCGACATAAATCATACACTTATCATATTATAGATTCTGGTAAGATTTGAGTATAGGTAGGGGAAGACGAGAAAAGTTTTGATTTAGGTGAGATTTGATTTGAATTTGGTATGGGTAGGAGAAGAGAAAAGTTTTGATTTAGTTTAGGTTCTGAAAAGGGGGCGTGGGAGGGTGGGGGGGACAGTGCACCGGACCCCATTGCACATTTTAAAATGCTCAAAAAAATCCAGAATTTTTTTAGTGCATTGAAACAACTGCAATGTATGTTGCCACAAAAATTCGAATCAAAATTCGAAACACTGCTCGAGATACAAAAATAACAAATGTGACATCAATGTGCTAATGGGCCAAAACTGAAGCCCAACTTGTGTTATGTACTATTCAGTGTCAAATTTGTCATTTTTGTATCTGAAGCTATGTTTCGAATTTTGATTTGAAATTTTATGAAAACATACATTGATGTTGTGTCAATGCACTAAATTTCTTCTGGATTTTTTTGAACATTTTTTCATGTGCAACGTGGGACCGGTGCACCGATAGCACCAATTGCCCCGGTGCACCAGATATATCCCCTGAGAGGGGGTGGAGGCCAAGGCACACGCATAACAATGAACTCCCTTTTTATAATAAAAATGTTGTATAGCTTACCGGCCTAGGTCGTTGTTCCAAAGAAAGCATGTATATGGAAATAATTTGTAGCACACACGTCCAGGGCACGCATGCATGCGCATGATGTACAAAGATTGAGGAAGTTGTATTCTGATTAGAGCTTAATTACCGCATGCATGTAATTTGTATGCAACTTTGGTAGAGAGTGCTTTTCCTTTGACTTGTAAATTTAAATTTATTATATCTTTTGAATTAAAAGCCCAATTTATATTTTCTTTTGCATATTTGTTTTAATATGTTTTGACAAGTTTTGAAAACATCGCTAAGTTTCTACTAATAAAACTTGATAGAATGGATGTTAAATTTAGCTAGTTTCAAAAACTTAAGCTTAAACCTTAAACCATAATCTCTAAACCTTAAGCCCTAAAAGCAAATGAAACTTGGTAAAATTTGGTGGAACTTTGTAAAAAATAAATATTATGAATATGAAATTTTAATATTTGATAGTTGGTAGCATTTTTAGAAATTATTGCTCGAAACCACTCGTTGCAACGAACAGGAATATGCAAACAAAACTTCATTTGGACTTTTGATTAGAAATATTGAAGGTGGGGTGGGTGGGGCATATAACTTTGTCAAAAGTTGTCATGCATGAATCTCAGTGCAACAATTAAAGGCTGAGCGCCGCTATGCACTCGAAGCACAGGGGGCGATTTCTGCCCGATAGAGTATATCAGTGCGTCCACGCGTATCATCAAAGTGCAGTAAACGGTTGGATTTTCCATCGTGCAACTGTCGTGCAGGCTGTACATCATTTGCACAGTAGTTTCGTTAAAGGCTAATGGCCTCTCTACATCTCTCTCCTAAGGAAAGGCGGCTAGGGTTTCTGGCTCCCGTCGGCGGCGCTGTCGATCTGCCACGTCTCTTGTGGCCTTATGGCCATGGGTGTGCGATGGATCCCAGGCCTTGTCAATGGGAGGGTTCTGTTTTTAGGTGCTTCTTCAGATTTTGTTACGGTTTGTGTTCAGCTCAGGAAGACGAGACGACAGCTGCTCTCTGAAGATGGAATAATGTTCTCCCTGCCTAGCCCCCATCCCGGTGGTGCGTCTAGCATCGTCGGAGGACGTGAGGAGGCGTGTCTCCGGCGGATCTCGTGGGATTCGGTTGATGGTTGTTTTTGGTGAATCTACTCGGATCTGGTCGTTATTCATCTTTGTTTATGTGCCTTTAGGTTGGATCCTTTGGTCGCTATGGTGCGTTGGTCATATGGGGCCTTAGCACCACGACTTCCGAACTGTCTACTGTAACAAGTTGTGCCCGACTCCGGCGAGGCAAGGGTGATGACAACGGCATGTCTTCGACTCACTTTAGTGTTTGTAGTTGTTTCTAGGTGGTCTATGAATCTGAATATATTTTTTATCATTTTTGTTGTTCGCTGTACAACCATGAATAGATCGAAAATTTCTCGAAAAAAAGCTAATGGCATAAACTAGTACGCCAATCTTGAAACAAGCGTGGGGCCGCATGTATGCGTGCCTTGTGTGTCGTGCGAATTTTCTTGCATTTTTAGTTTATTCGACCCAATTGCGAAAGAGTAAACAGAAAACAAGTCTGACGTCGCATAAACGTCAGCGAGCGCCCCTTTCGCCCTGTTTCGAGCCGCTTCTTGGCGCAAGCCACCGGACGCTCGACACGGCATGCGCTGCTCCTGCGCCAACAATGGTACTCTGCTGTATAAATCTGGACCCGTGTGAAGGCATTTAAACGCGCGCATCGGCACGAGTTTAATAGCCCGATTTGTCCACGGCGGCGGGTAGTGTTGCTGAGACGCAGACAGAGAGACAGCCCGTCGGTCGTCGTCTACCCCTGTCGTCGTCTACTGACTGCGTCCTCTTTCTCTTTCACCTTCCGGTCCTGCTCACGCGCGCGGTTCACCGGCAGCCGGGCTGACTTCATTTTCACAATCAACGTAGCTCGCCGCTCCACTCCACACCACACGTGTGTTGTCTTGGACTAACCGCGCCCAGATGGAGCTGCGGTCCGTTGCAGTCGTCCATTTCTACAGCCGCACCCTATACATGACGCTAGTTTTTGTTAGTAGTTCATCTAAAAAGTTATTTTGATTAGGAGTTGCACTCTTGCTTTCTAAGCATCCCACGGGTTATGCCTATCTCAAAACTACTTTCTCTGTCTCATGATATAAGACATTTTTTTACACTAGTCATTTGTGTAATGTCAAAAAACATCTTATATTATAAGGCGGGTGGAGTAGTTTATTTTATCAAATTTTATATACTCAATTTATATACTTAGTTACAACCCAAGCCATTCCTTTCCAAACCTTACGAGAGATGATATATTATTATTATTATTATTATTATTATTTTGCGAAATCGAGAGATGATATATGAGGGCACAACGTTGCCCCCTCCTCCCCCACTAGCTTTGCTGGTGTGGGAGTGCCGAGAAGCCCGTATCTACTTTATAGAGTTGTAGATTTTTTCCAATTCAGGGCTTTGGCCAGTGAGGTTATTGTCCCAAGGTTTATTCATGCAACGGCGACAGTGGCTTGCCTTGGTAATTTGGTCCTCTGGCCTCGCTTTTGTCATCATCGGTGCAGGCTCCGGTGTTGGTGCGAGGCCTATAAAAAATAATTGAGATTTAGCCTTTAGATTTGCGGCTCTCCAGTGGTGATGGTTTCTCCTCCCGAGCGTAGGTCTAGCATGACAGTGACCTTAATGACTTCCCTTCTGCGTTCAACAGCGACAAGCTTGCTCCTGCGACAGAGACAAACGCGCGCGCGGGGGGTGTGGGGGGGGGGGGGTGGGGGGGGCTATTTTAGCTCATTCGGGAGAATGAATGCATCGACCTTAGAAACTTAAATGTAACCTTTATTTTTTACAATGTGTTTTTGTACTACTGGTTTGATTGGGAGTGGCTATAGGACAGCCGACAAAATTTTAAGCGGTTAGTCATTTTCCAACTTCATATCTCAACCACGGGATCTTGATCCAACGTCCACAACTTCATCTTCAACCTCTATGATGGACTGTTTCTGTTCAACCTCGATCTATCCCCGAGCCGCCGGCTACCAGCGGCCTAACTGCTGGCTCACGCCGCCCGCGGCCGGCGGTGCTCCCGTGACTGCCTCGCCGCTCCGCTCTTCCCTGAACCTCCTCCCACCGCCGCCCCGGCCATCCCTCTAGCCCCGGGGATGACCGCCTTTTTTCTCTGGCGAAACCCCACCACCGCCGTGCTGCCTCCCCCACCCTCAGCCTTAAGATAGATGATGGGGTAGCCTGCCAGCGAGCTTCTTCCCCCCTCCGCCGGGCTTCTTCCTTTGCTCCGGTTGTTTCTCCCTTCAACCAAAACCGACTGACGCGAATTCAAAATTCAGGCGACTGACATGTAGCTATTGTGGGTTTGATTAATAGATCTAGGCCGGGCCTTTAAAAAAAGAATATTAGTTACTTACACCGCGGAAGAACATCATCGTACGCTGGGTTGGAAGAAGGACGACATGGGTAACGAACCTGTGGCCACCATGGAGAGAGTGGTTTAGTAGTTACTGTCAAGATCCGGGGTTGAGACGATTTCACAAAGAGCAGTAGCCAGTGCTAGACTTGTAGCTAGGAGAGCTACTGCTACGCATCGGATCGAGCAGATGGTGCCCCGAGCATTGAATGTGTTCACAAGTACTCCCTCCGTTGCTAAATATAAGTCTTTTTAGACATTTCAAATGGACTACAACATACGAATGTATGTAGACATATTTTAGAGTATAGATTCACTCATTTTACTCCGTATGTAGCCATTTTGTTGGAATGTCTAAAAAGACTTATATTTGGGAACGGAGGGAGTAGTATACTAGTAACTGTAGATGGAGAACTCCGGCCGGGCGGGGGTCCATGGCGGGCTTCCTGATTTGGACGGCGAAGTCTCCCTCCGTTCACACCCCAACGACCTTTACGCCACCGGTACGCGGCGTGCTCTCGTTATCCGCCGCTTCAATGCGCGATCGTATTCGCCGTTGCTCCATCGTGCATATCTGAAGCCCATGGCTATGCGAGATCGGTCGACTAACCGCGGATCCTGTTGGACTGGTGACCAGCAAGCTACCAGTAGACCAACAAGGTCTGCGGTTCGTTTGTGGTGTCGAATAATTCTTGCCGCATGAGCGAATCGATTGGTCTCACTAGCTAGCTCGCATTGACGCACCAGCACACGCGTGGACGAAATGGTCTCGCTAGCTTAGCTTGTTTATCATGCAAAATGCATGCGTTAGTCAAGCAATACTGTACTGCTCTGAGGTTAAGAGTCAACATGCAACGGCAAGTATTGTTGACGAAACTGGAGTGTGCATTTGGGTCACGCCCTCCGTTTGAATTCCTCGGCATGCCATCATCAGGGTTCTTGACAAATTTGTTGCTCCTAGACAGGGAATGATAACTCCATTTTCGCCCATCAGATAGTTGCGCACATACATACGGTTCCCTCACATCACATCACACATCACCCCGTTCCATTTCGAGAAATGAAACCGCACCGTCACATCAGGTAAGCTCCTAGCCGATCCCTCAAAACCGGTTTTAATCATATTCACAGCAGCATTTTTCCGACTACAAATCCAGTCTGGCAAACGATTTATAGCAAATCAAACTCAGATCCCTGCACCACGCGGGCCACTGCACATATATAGTGTCCACCTTGTATGCACCCTATGTGTCTCTGGAAAAAAGATGGCGCAATTTGGATGTATTATAGCAGTTGCTATTCCCTTAACAAATTTGAACCAAGGGAGAGACCCTAAATTAGTTAGGCGATGCAACATCGCGTCAAATGATTGCATGCGCCCTTAGTTAACCCAGCAGCATGCAGGATGCAGCCACCAACTCCGTGTCTGAATTGCCACATCTGAGAAACCGCACCTGTTTTTGAACAGGTTCAGATACTGATGATGTCGAGACGACTGGTTGCTGGTCGATTTTTCCATACGAACGCTAGTATATATATACTGATGGGGTGTGGTATGCTTCTTATTTTTTTTTAGGAAATGCTTGAACGGAAATACTCTGTGCGGATACCGATTATATGGTGCCGACGAAATGCCGATCAATGGCTAGAATTCAGACAAGTTTTCTAGACCACGTTATCGGTCAATCTCCATCGCCATTAATAGACGTTGTTTTTCTCCTTGATTGCACGGGCATTAACTGCGGTTAAGTGGCAGTGTTGCCAAGATCCTAAGCAAGACTCCTGTAGTACTACAGATCCTAAGCAATACCTGGCTAGGGTGAAAAGAACAGCACGGAGCGGTACTGATTCGCGAGAAGATAGATAAGGTTTCAACGATACCTTTCGTTCTTTTGTTCTTGAGCTGGACAGACCACTTTAATCCCTCGGTTTTGATACACGAAATCGGTACGTTAGTATAATTAATCAATGGAACCACTCTGAAGATTTGGGCGAGTGATTGTGCTGGAAGCCAAAGCCAAAATAGCTGATCCTGATGTGCAGACGGGACCAGCAATGGGAGGCCGCGTCGTGGCCTCCAGGATAGCCCGGAGAGATCTTCCTCCGCCACAAGGCTCCACCGGCGACGACAACGGCCGGCGTAAAGCTTCCGACGAAAAGACACGCCCCTGATTCCTGTGTCTGCTAAAAGCCTAACCGGAACGAGACAAAGCCAACGGGCTCACCGCCGTACGTACGCCGCAATTATTCGGCGGCGGGCCAGCCAGCCAGCGAGCGAGCTAGTCCGATCTTCTTCCGTCCGCTTCTGGTCGTCGACGGGGAAGAGGACGAACGAATTAGGCCAGCGCTGTCGCTGCACGTTTTGACGGATTAGCTTTCTGATTAGCAATTGCAATGTCACGTCGGTTTCCTTGTGACCTCCTGGTCTGGCCAAACTGATCTGGCCAAACCGGCCGCTTGGACGTGGATTTTTAGAGCACTTAGACCCACACCCTGCTATCCTACCTCTTCGATATCGCTTTAAGAGCATCTTCAACAGCCGCGCAACCGCGCGGCGCGTTAAAAAAACGTTTGCTGCGCGCTGTTCGTGAGTTTTTGCGCGGCGAGGAGCGCTTGCTTCAGCGGCCGCAGCAAAATTTAGCGCGCGCGAGCCGCTCCAACAGACGCGCTAAACTGCAGCGCGCGCGAGCAGCCGGCGCTTGCCATATGTTGCGTTTTGGAGACGATGATAATATTTGAAACATCAAAACAAAGACATGGCATAGTTTAAAATCACCCAAACAAGTTCATGACATAAAAGTTCAAATTCATGCCCACAACATCATCCAACCAAGTTCAAAATCCGAACGAAGTTCATGACATAAAAGTTCACACAAACGAATGGCACATCAACAACCATGTCTCATCCTCGTCTTCGTCTTCCTCTTTCTCCGATTCATCTTCCTCATCCGAAGACGATTCTTCCTCCTCCTCTTCATTGTCCCGCGCGCGCATCATCATGTGGAGGCGAAGCCAAAGCTCCCCGCGCTAGGGTTGGCGGCGGCGGCGGCGGCAGTGGCAGCCGGCAGCGGCGGAGGGGTCGCGGGTGTAGGAAGGGGTGAGGGGGGTGCCGGCGCTCCGTCCATCGGGTCAATTCGCTGGCGGCGGCGCGGGCGGGGCGAAAGTGGCGCGGCGGAGAGAGTGCGGCGCGAGCGCTCGAGTGTGCGGCGTGCAGAAGTGGGCGCACCCAATAAACGGCGCGCGATGGCGTTTCGGACCACGCGTTGAACTCTTTATGCCGCGCGCGCGGTTATTGCGCCTTCGCTGAAGCTCGCTGAGCGGTTGCGCGCGAGCTAAAAACCAAAAATTTCCGGCGCGGCGCTTATATAGCGCGGCTGTTGGAGATGCTCTAAGATCCGTGCGACACAACTAACTTTCTATATGAAATTTTCTCTTTTTTGTTTCTCCCACATAGAACATATCTTAAAGTTCAAACCTATGCAACGTGGCAAAGCTTTCTAACTAGAATTTAAGATAAATCTTTCAGAATTTTTTGTCCGACATAAATACTAAAAATATGATATTTTTTTTATCAAACAAAACATATTTTGTATATTTATGTTTGACAAAAAAATCTGAAAGATTTATCCTAGATTCTACTTAGAAAGCTTTGCCACGCTGCATAGGTTTGAATTTCAAAATATATTCTATGTGGGAGAAACAAAAAAGAGAAATGTATTTGCACGAATCTTAAAGCGGGAAATGGATGGCTAGATAGAGAGGGCCTGGTGCATGTGCTTTAATATATATTTTCAAATGAACCAGGAAATTTTGTGCCCATATTTTGGTGGTACACGTGATTGTGTTTTTTACTGCTCCATGATCTTTTTTTTTTACGAGTCCATGATCTTATTCTTATCACGATGTATTGGAAGAAAGACAGACCAGGAGGCTCATCTTCAGTTTCCTGGGCTGTCAAATTTTTTGCAATCTTTCATCTTGGCATGGTAGCGGAAGATTTTCTTTCCTAGTTCTGGTTTCTAATTTTTTTTTCGTTTTTAACCAATTTCTGAAAAAAAATAGAAACTTATATATTTAGTTTTAAAATGGATTTATTAATTTTGAATATTTTCTTATTTTTTTGAAAAAACATTTACATTATTTGGAAAAAACAAGAAGCTTTTTTAAAACATTTAAGATTTCTTATGAAATTGTTGAAAATTTTCCAGAAAGCGTGCACATATTTTGAATTTTTTTTCGAAATTTTAGGAATATCATCAATATTTCATAAATTTTTTATTTTCTTTGAAAAATAAAAATGGAAAACACGACGAAGAAATATAAATAAAGAAACAAAACAACGAAAAAAAACTAGCGCTCTCCTAATTCGACCGGCCCATTTAGCTCACGAACTTAAAAAAGTTGATAAATTTGAGGGAATTTTTTATCAAATTTGAAAATGGTTCATCGAATTTGAAAAAAAGTACATCCAATTTGAAAAAAAAGTTCATTGAATTTGAAAAAAAAATCATTAAATTTGAAAAAGGTTCATTGAATTTGAAAAAATTTCATCGAATTTGAAAAAAAATTATCGATAAATGGAAAGAGTTCAACGAAAAATGAAAATAGTTCATTGATTTGAAGAAAAAGTTCATCGATTTGAAAAAAGTTCAACGATTTAAAATAGTTCACAAAAATGAATTTCTTTCATCGATTAAGGTAGAAAAAAAGAAAATGAATAAGGTAAATAGTAAAAAGGAAAAAGGAAAAAAGAAAACATAAAAAGCTGCAACTTACCAGGTCGGGCGAAATGGCCGCAGCGTCCCTCGAAGCAAGAGGTCACCTGTTCGATTCTCTAAAGGCGCATTTTTTTGCGTTGTTCAAAACAAAAAGATAACAGAAAAGGGAATTGGGTCAGCCTAGCGCGGAGGACCTTCAGGCATCCGTTTGCAAAATGCATATAAACGGGCGCATGAAGCGCCAAATAGGAAGCTTCTAGTCAACGTTGTTGGCTCGGTTGATGATCCTGGCGCTCACGCGCGGACGATCATGGGCTGGCCCAGATTGCTGATCGTTCCTCGCCAGTTCCCCCCGTCCGCTTCTGGTCGATCGATCGATTTGGAAGGTCATGGTTGAGAAAAAAAAACATGAATTCAAAAATGTTTATGGATTTTAAAAACCAGTTCACGAACTTCAAAAGTTGACAAATTTGAAAAAAAGGTCATCGAATTTGGAAAAAAATTCATCCTCTTTGAAAAAAAAGTTAATCGAATTTGAAAAAAAAAATCTTTGTACTACCTTCACAATTGATGAATAGATTAGAAGTTTTCTCGCAAAAACAAAAATAGCCGCTTACTTGCTTTTTTTGGGAAAAAAAATGACCGCTTGCTGAAATTGGACTATGGTAAGGCCCATCACATTATTCGTCTTACCATCTATGTCAGGAAAGAAAGGTGGAACTGAAAACATCACACGACACACTGGATGTGAGTAACCTTCAGGAACGTGTGGACTTTGTGCATACTTTCATGCTTCGATTCAGCATTGCCAATGCTTTCCCCTTGCTTCATGTCAATGGCCTGTATGTGGATTCATCCAGATCAAGGATGCGAAGACACTCGGAGTGGAGAAAACCCTATCAGCGAAAAGAGGCAGAGCCACATATGCCATTAATAACTTTACCATGACCCGCATAGTTATCGCTGCTTCAAAGATCACATACTTCGGACCGAGACTAGCTTTGCAGTCTCATCTGAGGGTCTCCTGCCAACAAAGTCTACTCTAAGCTGATGGATGTATCTTCTATGCTTGTTGAGAGAGGCACTAGTTCAGTTAAGGAATTCTGTGCCAGATGCTAATGAGGAAGGCACAAAAAATTGGTGTTGTGGCTCTTATTGATCTTGCAGACAGTAATAACAGGTATGAAGTATAGTTTTCAGTTATCTGGTGTCTGTCACCAGTTTAAAGAACATTTCCCCATAATATAATCTTAATTTTGGCATCAGAATATGCTGTACAAGGTTATGTTTGTGTCTGGTCTACTTTACTTCTGATTTCTGAATAGCATATCTTTGTGTCTGGTCTAATTTAAAAGCATATAAAAAAAAGATCTTTTTGGTGTCTAATTTACCTATCAATGTTGAAGCATCACTGTTATGACTTAGGTAACTACTGTACTGGAAGCATATATTTGGGTTGGTCAAGTAATAATAAAATAATTTTGCTAACTACGATTGTTTTATACACTATATTTTTTATGCAAATATATTCATATGAAAATAATTGTCAAAGTTGCATTAGTATCTGAGTATGTGTCCACGTATATTATGACATCTACTCCCTCCGTTTCTAAATATAAGTCCATTTAGAGATTTCAATACGGACTACATACAGATGTATCTAGACTTATTTAGAGTGTAGATTCACTCATTTTTCTCCGTATGTAGTCCATATTGAAATCTCTAAAAAGACTTATATTTAAGAACAAAGTATATTTGAAGCAATTTAGCAGGACAAATTCATAAGTCACCTAGTTAGTCTAAATTCAGGCAATTTAAAAATAGACAATCTCATAACTAGATACATATTACTAGTCAACCCCCAAAACAAATACTTAATTAGTACCAGTAATTAAGTGCAACCACCATGCCTATCACTATTAAGGGTACTAATTTTTTTGACAAAGGGTGGATTTTTTTAACTCAAAATGGGCATCAAGAGGATACAACACTATGAGCACATATTCGACCTCTGCATAGCTAGGATGCACACAGCCAACATCAACACACACGAAAACACCAACAACTAGCTAGCAAAGTCATAAAGACCAAAGCAATATGTAGGCGAGAAAAAAAAAAGCCAAAGCGATGAGATCCGCGGCCGGCAAGCTATAGCAAAAATAGTATCCGCACCAACCATCTCATGACTTCACACGGACGACAAAGTTCTCAACAGCAACGCCTTCAGGAAGGGAGCGACGCTGACGCAGCCACCGTCACCGGATCAAACCGTCAAGGCCTGAATCTAGGTTTTCACCCTGAAGAATCAGTCGGAGGATATCCCAGCAATGCCGTCAACAAGGTAACAACGGGAAAAAATGTCGCCATTGCCAGGTCAAACCTAGATTTTCACCCCGGAGCTCGAGACTGAGTGCACGTAGCACTAACATTGAAGTTGTCGTGGTGGGTGCACGGCAGATGCCACGGGGTGGCTAAAGAGAGAGATAGGCAAGAGGCAACCGTTGGGCTCCAGAGGCGAGGTTGGTACGAGCGAGTGTGAGACACAAGACGTACCCAGGTTCGGGGCTCTCCGGAGAGATAATACCCCTAGTCCTGCTGAGTGTGGTTTATATGAAGATGGTACAAGCTTGCTCCTAGAGCTGTTTTGGGAAGGAAGGCAGGCCAGTGCATAGGCTGCTCCTTCTCCGTGTGGATGGATGTGAGTGTGTGTGGCTAAGAGAGTCGACCCTCTGCATGGAGGAGCACCGGGGGGTCTTACAGGCTGGCCCCCCGGGGTTACAATGGTAAAGTTACATGGGCGCGGGGCCGGATTGTCAGTGTCTTGGGGCCGGCAGCGGGGCGCCGGGTTCGCCGGGTCCGTCGGGTGCGGGCCGTACCGGGCCCGCCGGGCGCGGGTACGGCCGACTGCTGGGTACTGTAGGCACGCCGGGTGGTCGTCATGGGACGGCTACGCCATCTTGCTACAGGGTTGCGCCTCTGAGACGCCGCTCGCCCCAAGCAGGGGCTTGGTCGGCACGTCAACCGTGCCCGCCGGGGCCGGCATAAAAGGGGGGAGCACTGTAGCCATGCAGGTTTGTTGATGAAGGTTTGACTTGCGGGGACCGACCGACATGCGCCGGCCGGGTTGCGGGTGATGGGAAACGTTGCATGGAAAACAAAAAAAATTCTACGCACACGCAATGATCTATCCATGGAGATGCATAGCAACGAGGGGGAGAGTGTGTCTACGTACCCTCGTAGACCGTAAGCGGAAGCGTTTCACAACGCGGTTGATGTAGTCGAACTTCTTCGCGCTTCAATCGATCAAGTACTGAACGCACGGCACATCCGCGTTCTGCACACATTCAGCTCGGTGATGTCCCTCGCCTTCTTGATCCAGCAAGATGTCGAGGTAGTAGAAGAGTTCCGTCAGCACGACGGCGTGGTGACGGTGATGGTGAAGTGATCTCCGCAGGGCTTCGCCTAAGCACTACGAAAATATGACCGAGCTTGTAAATGCTGGAGGCGGGCGCCGCACACGGCTAGGCAATTGTCTGGGGTGTGCTAGGCGCCCCCCTCCTCATATATATAGGTGGGAGGGAGAGGGGAGAGGCCAAGGGGCACCCCAAGTAGGTCCGAATCCTACTTGGGCTCCTGCCCTTGGCCGCCCCCCCCCCCCTTGCCATGTTTGTCGGAGGGGGAAGGAAAGAGAGGGGGGGGAGGGAAGGTAGTGGGAATCCTAATCCACACTTACCTTTCCCTTCTTCCCTTTCCTTCTCATCCTTAGGCCAGCCCATATGGGGGGCGCACCAGCCCCTTGTGGCTAGTGCGTTTCCCCGCTTGGCCCATAAGGTCCATATCTTTTGCCGGGGGTGCCTGGAACCCCTTCCAGTGACCCGATAAGTACCCGGTACCCCCCGAAACACTTCCGGTGTCCGAATACCATCGTCCTATATATCAATCTTTACCTCTCGACCATTTCGAGACTCCTCTTCATGTCCGTGATCTCATCCGGGACTCCGATCAACATTCGGTCACCAAATCACATAACTCATATAATACTATTTCGTCATCGAACGTTAAGCGTGCGGACCCTACGGGTTCGAGAACTATGTAGACATGACCGAGACACCTCTCCGGTCAATAACCAATAGCGGAACCTGGATGCCCATATTGGCTCCTACATATGCTACGAAGATCTTTATCGGTTGAACCGTTATGACAACATACGTAATTCCCTTTGTCCATCGGTATGTTACTTGCCCGAGATTCGATCGTCGGTATCTTCATACCTAGTTCAATCTCGTTACCGGCAAGTCTCTTTACTCGTTCCGTAATACATCACCTCATGACTAACTCCTTAGTCGTTCTTATGATGTGTATTACCGAGAGGGCCCAGAGATACCTCTCCGATACTCGGAGTGACAAATCCTAATCTCGATCTATGCCAACTCAACAAATACCTTCGGAGATATCTGTAGAGCATCTTTATAATCACCCAGTTACGTTGTGGCATTTGATAGCACACAAGGCATTCCTTCGGTATTCGGGAGTTGCATAATCTCATAGTCGAAGGAATATGCATTTGACATGAAGAAAGCAATAGCAATAAAACTAAACGATCATTATGCTAAGCTAACGGATGGGTCTTGTCCATCACATCATTCTCCTAATGATGTGACCCCGTTATCAAATGACAACTCATGTCCATGGTTAGGAAACCATAACCATCTTTGATCAACGAGCTAGTCAAGTAGAGGCTCACTAGGGACACGGTGTTTGTTTATGTATTCACACATGTATTTAGGTTTCCGATCAATACAACTCTAGCATGAATAATAAAACTTTATCATGAATAAGGAAATATAAAATAACAACTTTATTATTGCCTCTAGGGCATATTTCCTTCAGTCTCCCACTTGCACTAGAGTCAATAATCTAGATTACATTGTAATGAATCTAACACCCATGGAGTCTTGGTGCTGATCATGTTTTGCTCGTGGAAGAGGCTTAGTCAACGGGTCTGCTACATTCAGATCCGTATGTATCTTGCAAATTTCTATGTCTCCATCCTTGACTTGCTCACGAATGGAGTTGAAGCGTCTCTTGATGTGTTTGGTTCTCTTGTGAAACCTGGATTCCTTCGCCAAGGCAATTGCTCTAGTGTTGTCACAAAAGATTTTCATTGGATCCGATGCACTAGGTATTACACCCAGATCGGATATGAACACCTTCATCCAGACTCCTTCATTTGCTACTTCCGAAGCAGCTATGTACTCCGCTTCACACGTAGATCCCGCCACGACGCTCTGCTTGGAACTGTTCCAACTGACAGCTCCACCATTCAATATAAATACGTATCCGGTTTGTGACTTAGAGTCATCCGGATCAGTGTCAAAGCTAGCATCGACGTAACCGTTTACGACGAGCTCTTTGTCACCTCCATAAACAAGAAACATATTCTTGGTCCTTTTTAGGTACTTCAGGATGTTCTTGACCGCTGTCCAGTGATCCACTCCTGGATTACTTTGGTACCTCCCTGCCAGACTTATGGCAAGGCACACATCAGGTCTGGTACACAGCATAGCATACATGATAGAACCTATGGCTGAGGCATAGGGAATGACTTTCATTTTCTCTCTATCTTCTGCAGTGGTCGGGCTTTGAGTCTGACTCAACTTCACACCTTGTAACATAGGCAAGAACCCTTTCTTTGACTGATCCATTTTGAACTTCTTCAAAACTTTATCAAGGTATGTGCTTTGTGAAAGTCCTATTAAGCGTCTAGATCTATCCCTATAGATCTTAATGCCCAATATATAAGCAACTTCACCGAGGTCTTTCATTGAAAAATTCTTATTCAATTATCCTTTTATGCTATCCAGAAATTCTATATCATTTCCAATCAACAATATGTCATCCACATATAATATCAGAAATGCTACAGAGCTCCCACTCACTTTCTTGTAAATACAGGCTTCACCGAAAGTCTGTATAAAATCATATGCTTTGATCACCTCATCAAAGCGTATATTCCAACTCTGAGATGCTTGCACCAGTCCATAGATGGATCGATGGAGCTTGCACACTTTGTTAGCACCTTTAGGATCGACAAAACCTTCTGGTTGCATCATATACAACTCTTCTTTAAGATATCAATTAAGGAATGCAGTTTTGACGTCCATTTGCCAGATTTCATAATCATAAAATGCGGCAATTGCTAACATGATTCGGACGGACTTAAGCATCGCTACGGGTGAGAAAGTCTCATCGTAGCCAACTCCTTGAACTTGTCGAAAACCTTTTGCGACAAGTTGAGCTTTATAGACAGTAACATTACCATCAGTGTCAGTCTTCTTCTTGAAGATCCATTTATTCTCTATGGCTTGCCGATCATCGGGCAAATCCACCAGAGTCCACACTTTGTTCTCATACATGGATCCTATCTCAGATTTCATGGCCTCAAGCCATCTGTCGGAATCTGGGCTTATCATAGCTTCTTCATAGTTCGTAGGTTCGCCTTGGTCTAGTAACATGACTTCCAGTACAAGATTCCCGTACCACTCTAGTGCGGATCGTGTTCGGGTTGACCTACAAGGTTCTGTAGTAACTTGATCTGAAGTTTCATGATCATCATCATTGGCTTCCTCTCTAGTTGGTGTAGGCATCACGGGAACGATTTTCTCTGATGTGCTACTTTTCAATTCGAGAGAAGGTACAATTACCTCATCAAGTTCTACTTTCCTCCCACTCACTTCTTTTGAGAGAAACTCCTTCTCTTGAAAGGTTCCATTCTTGGCAACAAAGATCTTGCCTTCGGATTTGTGGTAGAAGGTGTACCAATTGTTTCCTTAGGGTATCCTATGAAGACGCACTTCTCCGATTTGGGTTCGAGCTTATCAGGCTGAAGCCTTTTGACATAAGTGTCGCAACCCCAAACTTCAAGAAACGACAGCTTAGGTTTCTTGCCAAACCATAGTTCATACGGTGTCGTCTCAACGGATTTAGACGGTGCCCTATTTAACGTGAATGCAGTTGTCTCTAATGCATAACCCCAAAACGATAGTGGTAAATCGGTAAGAGACATCATAGATCGCACCATATCTAATAAAGTACGGTTACGACGTTCGGACACACCATTACGCTGTGGTGTTCCAGGTGGCGTGAGTTGTGAAACTATTCCACATTGAACTTATAAATGAAGGGGGTGCTAGGCGCTACCATTGCCTCCATGTCGGCTATGAACAGTAAGCAGTGAGCAAGCGGGCAGCAAGAGAAAACCCATCTCTTCGGTGAGAAAAGGGGTGGACTGCTGGGTCGCACCACACGACTGCCTTTTCCCTCCCTCCTCCTTTTTCCCTCGCTCGTCAGCCACCACCGCCACACAAATCTGTGGCGCGCATCCCTCCAGTCCTCAAGCCCTCTCCGCCTTCGTGCCACCGTTGCCACTTAGGCTAGGGCAGCGGACAGGTCAAGGTGGTGGCAGAAGCCCGTGGCGAGTCCGGTGGCTGCGGGTAGAAGTAGGGGTTCTGCAGCGGCGGATGTGGTCGGGGTCGGCGATTGAGGAAGGTTAACTGGTTGGAGTAGCAGGGGCAAGGATTGAGGTGGTTCAGGCTCCAGAGGTCGCCTGTGGGCCAGAGCAGCAGGAGCAAGGAGCTCCCTCGGCGCACGGGCCATGGGGCCGGAGGAAGCAGACAGCCCCCTTCCAGATGGCGCCCCGACCTGCCAGATCTCGCTCGTCGGTGGTGAGGTCTCTATCTACTGGAGCAGCTAGAGAGAAGTGGTGGATCCGATGGGGCTGGAATCTCTCATCACCAGGCGTGGAGGATGTATGACTGGCGAAGGAGGTAGCAGATTGAGCAAGACAAAGTGGCCTTTCCCGTCCGGCGGCCTGCGCGTGTTGTGACTGGCTGCGCTCCACTCCCTTCTACCCCTGGTGAGTACTCCTCGCTCTGAAAATTAGTTTTAATCTGACAGTAATTTGTTTCTTGTTCTAAACTATAGTGGCATGTGGATGATGCTTCAGGAGGAGGCTACAGAGAGCATCGTTGGCTTCTTGGTAATCAGCAGGAGTCTACTGCGGTCATGGCTTCTTTTAGAAAACCAAATCTGCACCATGCCAATATGATTCTTGATGAGCATGCTTTGGACATCCCTCACCCTCTCAGGTTTTTATATTTCCTGCTCGAGCCAGCTTGTGGGTTTGCATATCCTATATTCAGAGCTTGTGCATGATGATTCACTTAATCAATTTCTTTGATTTTTTTGCCTAGTTTAATGTAGTATCTACCACGTGTTTACATGATGGCTCCTTTTATCCTTGAAGGCATTGGGAGTTCTTGAAGGGAGATGATGAAAATGGTGTATGAAAAGGTAATGCAAAAGTGTGTGTTTCTGGACATTATTACCTTTGACTGAAGTTTTCTTGTGTTGTCATATTCAAAACTATAGTTGGTACTTATTTTCTGATGATTCAAAAAGTTCTTTGCACTGCCAACCTGAATTTGAGAACACTGGTTTCTTATGTAGGAATTCTATTTCTTTGCCTAGAACCTATGATTTATGGCTGATGTAAATTTCGCCTTTGTATGTGATTGTCAAGTTTAGGTGGATAGCTTGATATGGGGGGAGGCACATAGGTTTGCTAATTCTGTTTCTGGGCTGGCCTATGAGATGGAGACCAAAGCAATCTTCAGCAAGTTTCTGGTGCACATCCTCTTTCCCTTGTGTTTGTCTCCCTAGCTAATCTGGACCATTGTACATATTGGTAAATATAGTTAGTTATTATTTTCTGGCTGTTGTGATAGTCAGAGCACATACATGCTTGGTCTTACTTCAGTTAGTAGCTGACTTTCTAACTTGTGAAATTATGCCTGAAGAAAGTGTGTCTCCTTGTTTTGTGCAGATACCAAATTAAGTAGGCTTATGCACATAAGCTTCTTCATTGTTTCCCTTCTAGAAACAAAATTGTTGTCGTGTTAATTGGTTGGTTGGGATGCATGTGCAATAACTGCGTGCTGAAGCACTGGTCCAAATTTAGCATGGATTTCAGTGGCGCTACACGTAAGCAGGATCTACTAATTGTTCCGTTGACTGCTCTCCGGTGAGTTTTTACCCATTTCCCTCTTTGATGCTTTTGTGTCCATATGTCTAACTTGGTCTTCTTTCAAAATTTCTCATGGTTTATGTGGTAGTGTAGTTGGCTAACAACTTATAACTTTCTGTATCCTCTATCAAATGTGCGTGCTATGATATTCTGTAAGGCTAGGCACATTTCTTCCCTTCATAATTCAGTGTTGAATTAATAATTATCTTAGCTACATGGTGAATCTCGATAATCCCCTGAGGACCAGACCATAGCTTACGGTCCCTGTTTGGGTTTATTTTGTTGCAAAATGTATTTTTGAAAAATGTTGTTAAGTTATTGCCTTCTCTGTCTGCCTCCCTTACATCCTAAGGCTTCATACCTTTCTCATTTTACTTGTCTTTTTGAGATCTCCTGTAACATCCCCAGCCTCACACCACAGTGATCACCCTCTGATCCTGCCAAGTCATCTTCATTTGCAATGACTGATCATAGTGTTTAAACAACTCCATTCAAATTCCTCTCTGAAATAAATTCAAATTCAAAGTGAAAATAAAAGTTGTTCAAGTTTGGAAACTAAAATGTTCATAATGTTTCAAATATTCCCAAGGCAATTATAAAATTGAAACCAACATTTTTGGACTTCCCAGATTGCCCCTAGAAATTATTTAGTGGCCCAGCAATAATTATTTTGGCTCTTTTCATTTTTCAAAAAATGCCTAACCTTCCCCTCTTGGCCCCAAACTTATTATGGCAGTGCACAATATTTCCTTGTAATTGTTTTAACCAGTGGCACATTTTTGCTAAGTCATTTGATGACTGAAATTAATTGCGAAAGCTTCTGTGAAAAAATGAAAACAGAGGAAAAAGGGAAAAGAAGAGAAAGGCTCTGGCACTGGGCTTCCTAGTCCACAGTGCCCCGCGGCCCAATCCACCAGGTCACTACCTTCCTCCTCGCGTGCGTGTCGCCATGGCCGCGTCTGGATGGAGCTCCACCGCGCGATGCTCGACACCGGTCGCTCTCCCGTCGTCTGACCTAGCTAGATAAGCTGCCTGTCGCCCCTGGATCGAACCCTAGCCTCACAATCCCCTCTCCCTCGCTCGCTCCCCTCGCAAACGCCGTCGCCCGAAAACACGTCGCCATGGCCACATAGATCTCACCTGGAGCATCGTCTGCCTCGTCCGCGTCGACTGGAAGAACTGGATTGAGCTGGAGTGGACTACATCACCGGGATCGACCTCATCCCCTTGCTTCGGTCATCGCCGTTCAACCTCGTCGATCGCCGTCATCTGCGCTTCAAAGCCTCTCGTCGGGCCTCCATGAGCCTGCTCGGTGAGCCTCACTTCCCTCTCTCCCCTCCCCGAGTCGCCCCGCTCTTTCCCCTATCTAGTTCGCCGCCGAGCCGAGCTCTGTCCGCCGCCGCGCTTGCTGTAGCCGCCGTTTTCGGCCACCGTAGCTTGCGTCAATAGTCTAGATCGACTCGACGTGTTGCTCTCGATCAAGCGAGCTCGGAAACGTGTGAAATGGTGCCCTTTAGCGAGATCTCGCAGGTCGCTGTGCTTCGGTCTCCACCGTTCTCGTCGCCGGCGACATTCCGGCCACTTCCGAGTCCGACCGATGGCACTGCTCGATGCGTGAGCTCACCAGCTTTCGAACGCGACCAGAAACACGCCGAACGACCCACTGTGCTGGAATTCCGGTCCTCTCCGGCGAGAGCGCCGCCGCGGGAGGCTCGCCGGCGCATGTTCCGGCGACTCCGACGTGGCAACCGAGTGGGGCCCGCCCGTAGTCACTGCCAGTGGGCCACATGCCGCTGTTTGACCCAGTTGACTTTAGTCAACACGGGTTACTATTCCCCCTCTGACCATGACATGTGGGCCCGGTGGACTAATTAGCTGCTAATGAATAATTAGTTAATCATGTTAGTTAAATGACTCACTGACAGCCCGGGCCCACTAACTAAAGCTCTCTGTTAGTTTAAATTAAATGTTGATTAACCCCCTGAGGCTGACAGGTGGGCCCCACATGTCAGTTTGACCAGTCAGCAGCTCAGTCGATTGCTGACGCAATGCTGACCTCATGCTGACATCATAATTAATTTCTGTTAATTTCAAATAATTCCAGAAAATCATTTAAATTTTAAAAATGCATAACTTTTAAACCGTAGCTCAGATCGAAAAAGTTAAAACATGAAAGTTGCTCAGAACGACGAGACAAGTCTGATCGTGCCGTCTGTTTCCTTGTCGGAACCCCCTACGTAGAAGAACTCGTAACTCCGGGCCCGAATCCGGTAGATGAATAGTGCACATACACCGATTAATAAATCCCAGATTAATCCTAAAAATAACTAAAATGACTTAGACATACTTCAGGCAACCCTGCACTGCATCATAGCATAGCATGCACTGTGTTGCACCTGTTTGCATTATATTTACCTGTTTCTTCCCCCTCTTCTCTCTCGGTAGACCCCGACGTTGACGTAGCTCCCGAGGCAGACGCAGCTCCGGAGTACGACTACGTCCCCGACGACACCACTGAAGACCTTGCCCTTGCCGTCGAGCAGACAGGCAAGCACCCCCATTTTGAACATTCCGATATCACCTATTCTCTTCCCTCTTATGCTTGCATTAGAAGTACTGCTGCTACTGTTGTCCCATATATACTGCATAGCCTGTTTACTTGTAACCTGCTATTGATACTTACCTGTTAACCTAAACTGTTTAGTATAGGATGGGTAGAGCCCGATCAGAGACCCACTTGTCCCGACTGCCCCGCTGGACTCTCAGAAGACCCGAGCAACGGGATCGAAGATCAGACCCTGGCACCGCACGTCACTTCCCCCTTAAACTGCTCGACACTACTGGGTTACTATCGAGTGCCGAGGGTGATACCTCGTCAGCACTTCTGATGTTAACCTTGTAGGTTAGTTAACCGGTCGTGGTAAGCGAGGGTGATTCCTCCTACACCACCCCCGATACCGACGTTGTCATGCATCACTTCAAGTGTGGACCTCGAGGGTGATTCCTCTTTCATTCACCTTGACGATAACATCAAGTGGGATTCCATCGAGGGTGATTCCTCAGGGTTCCCCCCTTGGTGTCGGACACATGGATACTTTGATTACTATGACTGAACACTAAAACCATGACACTAAAGACGGGTCGGCCCTGAGGGGTACCCGCGCGAGCATGAATGCGAAGTGATGTGGAGTCGGGTTGACCTGAGAGGTGCCCGCGAGATAACTACGAGGCGTGGCCGGGCATTCCTAGCCCTTGCCGCAAGTCCTCGAGACGGGGCGATGGGGTCACATCGATCGTGAGTCTCTGCTCGTTTCCGCGCGCTCCTAAAGCACTAAACGGTTTGGATATTTGATCCGAGGGGCCTCTGGCCTGATAGCACTAACCATCACGTGGGCATAGTATGGGCGTTCTGCGTCGTATACTTCAGCCGAAGCTTAATAGACGTCAGCAACTGAGCGGCACACGCTGGGTTGGACTGGGAATGCAACCGCACTTGTATTAAGGGGTTGCTAGGTATGCTCACCGGCGGTGTACGCAACGTGCAGGAGCGTCCGGGGCGATGGCCCAAGACCCCTGGGGGCATAGGTTAGTCCGGCGTGCTGACCTCTCTGTTAAGTATTTGGTCGGGTTGCGGCGTGTTGCTTAGCCGAGGCCAGGCATGACCCAGAAAAGTGTGTCCGGCCGGAGTTAAGCGAGCGTGGTGGGTAAGTTGGTGCACCCCTGCAGGGAAGAACTAATCTATCGATAGCCTGTCCTACGGTAACGGACACTCGGAGTTGTATCCCGATCGATACAACTAGAACTTGAGATGAACTAGATAGTATGGCTCTGGGATTCCTTTCTTGCAGGGAGTCGAGAAAGGATCTCAGGCTGAGGTTGATGTAACTGCTATACTTTACATTATGTTATTCTGCTCTCTTCTAATGCTGCAAGATGGATGAAGATGCTGAAGATGCTAGTCTTCGATAGGACTAGGCTTTCCCCCTCTATTCTGGCATTTCTGCAGCCCAGTCCACATATTCATCCCTCCTTTGAAAATGTTGCATATGTAGTGTAGATCCTTGCTTGCTGAGTACTTCGGATGAGTACTCATGTTTGCATTACTTTCTTTTTCTCCCCATATCCATATGATGCCGCCAGACGACGGAGCCCCTGAGACTGCCGCCCCTGTCGACGACTACGGCTACTACTACTACTACCCTCCCGGAGAGTACTACTACTACGAGGAGCCGACTGACGACCAGGAGTAGGATTCGGAGGGTCCAGGGCTGGAGGCCCACGCCTTTCGATCGTAGTATTTTATTTTGCCCCGCCTTCTAAAGGCTTATCTTCATTTCTGTAATATATCTGTACCCAGATATCTGATGCTTCCGCTGACACTTGTATGCCATCGAGCTATGTATTCGAGCCCTCGAGGCCCTGGCTTGTAATATTAAGCTTGTATGACTTTATTTATGTTTTAGAGTTGTGTTGTGATATCTTCAAGTGAGTCCTAGGGTTGATCGTGTGCATTTGCGTGTATGGTTAGTGCACGATTAAGCCGGGGTCGTCACAGGTTGGTATCAGAGCCGACTGTCTCTAGGTATTCCCCCTTTCCAACTCCTTGGCCGAAGTTGAGTCTAGTGGTCCAAAACTGTTTTACTAACTTGGCTGTGTGGCTTATGGGCCCACGTCGCCAATTGGGTGGTATTAGGATCTTTTACTCCCCGATCTTTACTCTGGGACTCTGATCTCTCTTCTATTCAGGTTAAAGATTTTATTAACTCTGACATTAGGTTCTCGTAACCACTTCAACCCAGAGAGCCCCTACACTACAGATGATCGCTTGATTCATCAGAAGATTTTGAAGATACTCCTCGACATTAACCGAGACCCTGTGCCACTGCTTTACCGTTCCTGACCACCGATAAACCCCCGTGGATAACTAACCATCTTTGCCGTTTGTATCTTCATTTACAGATACCCCTTTTTGTACGAGATACCCCGTAATACTTCTCGATAATCCGGGAATCCTTTGAGCCTACTGCCGTGCAGCTTCTTTCGCACTGCGGATAATTACACACCTTTACCGGGGAGCCATTCATCACCAGATGTTCATGCGTTTCCCAAATACTTTGAAATACTATCTGACTTTCCGAGATTCCTTTGCAGCCTACTGCTTTTGATATTCTTCTGATCTGCTTGCATTATGGATAATTCCATATGTCTAGTAATCCCCGTCAACATCCTTTGCCAATTACCATTTTTGGATCCCTTGAATCAATATGCTGCGAATGTTCGCAATCATCAGTCGATTCCTAGAACTTGTCCTTCCGGCTCAATCATCATTACGGACATGAGCTGGTTCTCGGCCAATCCAGCATTGGTTGATTGTCCAACTAAGCCTGTTCAATTTACTTGTCCTTTTGCCAGGTGATCTACCTGCCACTACTCACTATGTAGGTCGTGAACCCTCTGAATTTTATATTTGGGTTGTTCAAGTGCTTTCTTAATCCGATGTGCTTGCCTCCCGTCCTTTCTCGGAGGACTCTCAGGTGGAACCAGTTGTTAAAACCTTACCCCGTTAATTCTCACGGATCACTTGATTCCTTTTGTGGACAATTATCCGACCGATTCTTCTCTATTCTAAGAACCTTATCGGTTCCTTCCCCGTTGACATTGCCTTTGGCATTGAAGCATTCTCTACTTCTTGCCGTCTGTATATCCGCCCAACTTGCATGGCACAGAAAGGTAGCACATTCCTTCTCCTTATTCACTTGGGACTGACTACTGCCCAGGACATGTCACGTAACCATGGTTGGAGATCTCTGCAAGACGGAACGCTAAAGTTGCCCATCTAGTTCTATTCAACCTATTCGTATTTTGATCAGAGCTTTTGCTTCTAATCCTTCGTTTCTAAACCACAACTCCTTTGTACTTAAACGTCAGATTATTCCGATGTTTTTATAATCTGATGCCGTTACATTCTTTCTTCTTCAGGTTGAGCACCGCTACTCACCTCAGATCCTTTGCCGACCACCTGACCTTTTGTTGGATTATTATCCGACAATGTCCTTCATCTTCTATCTTTGAGAATTCTTCCCCTGTTACAATTGCCTTCGGCAATGCGGTAACATTTAATTCTTTTCTTCCATATCCAATTTTGGAATGTAGACTGTTGCTTCTCTAAGCGTGTGGTATAGATCCGTAAAATGCCCCTATGGGTTGAATCTATGCCTTCGCTAGCTGCGAGAACCCACAAGGCTTCATGTGCCATACCTTCTGTTGTTCCACCAGTTAAACTTTCAAACTCTAACATTCTTAACAGAGAGCAGTGAATGAGAAGTTGTGCATTGAAGAAGTGGGATTCAACCTTGAACCCTTGTGTTCATGCCCATGGACCCGATGTAGAACCTATCATGGAAGCTGCTCGTAAAATAATTATCTCCTTGGTACAAGTTCATCTTGAATCTGTGAATTGATCCTTTGCAATCGTGGTTTCGACCATAATTCCTCCTTGATCCCATTTCCCGGACAAGTTCTGGCACTCGTCTTCTGCAAACCAATATGCCTGCCCAACCTCTATACTGGACTACCTCGAGTATTACCCCCTACAATCTCGAGGATATTATCCTATTGTACTACGTCCTATGGATTTTCCAATGGAGTGATACCTTTCTCTGTCATAGTCACTTCACGGTTTCTGGGTTATCGTCAACCGAGACCACCAAACAATGAATCGATTCCGCTCGGAGATTCAACACTCCTAGTACTTTGTTGCTAGGTAGTTTGATACTACATCGCATCACTCCTAGCCTGATTAGCTATATCATTATCGTGCCAAATTTTAACTGTGCTACCTGGTCCTTCTTCCCGGAGCACAATTTTCGACGATGAGCTAAGCTTGCGTCAATCTTCCTCATCTTGTCATTTCACCTTGAACAACAAGCTTGATTTCGAGCTTGTGTCTGAACCATGGTTCCAATAACCTTTCGTTGCATCATTCCTTTTGCTTGATGTCGTGCTGCTCGATGGCATCTTCATGGAGTCCCTCGACAAAATTTGTCGTGATCACCGTCAACACTTTGGCTTCTTCAGAGATGTCAACTGAATTCATGGCTAGAAATACCACCCCTGCCCCTCGATGATTTGTGATATCATCGATGACATCTTGACTTTCTGCCAACACAGACCTGGTTGTGCTTGGTTATTCCTTACGTTCTGAGATAATCTTGGAAGTTTCTCGGTATCTCTTGAGATCTTCGAACCCAATCTTTACTTGACACCATATCATTTCTGCCTCGAAGCATGACTGTGGTATTCCGAACACCAACATGAACATTGGAAGCACATTGCCAAATGTTTCCCGATCAATTATCCAAACACCGTTGTATGGGTAATATCATGATTCTCCCCTCGCCCCCTTTATCTAAATGCCTTTGAACTTGCTGTCATATCATGTATATCGTGCTCCGCTTTTCCTTGGGAAGAATATACTCCCAATACTTGTGGTAAACACATTTTTCCCTTTCCATTGTTTTGTTTAACCTTTCTTGTGATCTATGTGATGTAAGCAGAAATAATTCCCTGCTTATAAAACACCTCGGTCTACAACTCCGTCAGTAAGACCCTGTTACTATTGTTGATGACATTCCGGTATCCACCGATGGACGAGAACTTTGCCTATTGGTCCGCCTCGTTCAACGAGCAGGAAAATGGTTCTCTTCGTCCCTCGCCCTTGGTACCGACGTTGTTGCCAACATAACTGACATGATACCCTCTGACAGGCTTTCCTGTCATATCCGAGCAAATAACACCGTCCTCCCTACTCTCGATAGACACCCCCACAGTTCCACAGGATCGGAACCTGACTCTCCTGAACATCCTTGATTCCGAAGTATCCTTTGCTCCTGGCGTTGTGTGTTATCACGAGCCACCCCTCGAGAGATGATCTACTCCTGGTACCTTGAACCCCTTTTCGCTCTTTGTTCAGGTATCGATCGAATGTCCATTCGCTTGATACTTCTTATCGTACCTACATACTCTGCTCTCGATGTTTTCTTAAGTTCCAACTCGAGAGATTCTTTTTGCCATGTTCCCTGAATTGTCCACCAGATAATCGAACCTGCAATGGTCGGTTTCCCCGAAGTTACCTTTATTTCCCCACTTAAATCTCGGGACGAGATTTCTTGTAGTGGAGGAGATTTGTAACATCCCCAGCCTCACACCACAGTGATCACCCTCTGATCCTGCCAAGTCATCTTCATTTGCAATGACTGATCATAGTGTTTAAACAACTCCATTCAAATTCCTCTCTGAAATAAATTCAAATTCAAAGTGAAAATAAAAGTTGTTCAAGTTTGGAAACTAAAATGTTCATAATGTTTCAAATATTCCCAAGGCAATTATAAAATTGAAACCAACATTTTTGGACTTCCCAGATTGCCCCTAGAAATTATTTAGTGGCCAAGCAATAATTATTTTGGCTCTTTTCATTTTTCAAAAAATGCCTAACCTCCCCCTCTTAGCCCCAAACTTATTATGGCAGTGCACAATATTTCCTTGTAATTGTTTTGACTAGTGGCACATTTTTGCTAAGTCATTTGATGACTGAAATTAATGGCGAAAGCTTCTGTGAAAAAATGAAAACAGAGGAAAAAGGGAAAAGAAGAGAAAGGCTCTGGCACTGGGCTTCCTAGTACACAGTGCCCAGCGGCCCAATCCACCAGGTCACTACCTTCCTCCTCGCGTGCGTGTCGCCATGGCCGCGTCTGGATGGAGCTCCACCGTGTGATGCTCGACACCGGTCGCTCTCCCGTCATCTGACCTAGCTAGATAAGCTGCCCGTCGCCCCTCGATCGAACCCTAGCCTCACAATCCCCTCTCCCTCGCTCGCTCCCCTCGCAAACGCCGTCGCCCAAAAACACGTCGCCATGGCCACCATCGTTCTCGCGTGCACCGAGCTCTCCGCTGGCTGAGATCTCACTTGGAGCATCGTCTGCCTCGTCCGCGTCGACTGGAAGGACTGGATCGAGCTGGAGTGGACTACATCACCGGGATCGACCTCATCCCCTTGCTTTGGTCATCGCCATTCAACCTCGTCAATCGCCGTCGTCTGCACTTCTAAGCCTCTCGCCGGGCCTCCATGAGCCTGCTCGGTGAGCCTCACTTCCCTCTCTCCCCTCCCCGAGTCGCCCCGCTCTTTCCCCTATCTAGTTTGCCGCCGAGCCGAGCTCTGTCCGCCGCCGCGCTTGCTGTAGCCGCCGTTTGCGGCCACCATAGCTTGCGTCAATAGTCTAGATCGACTCGGTGTGTTGCTCTCGATCAAGCGAGCTCGGAAACGCGTGAAATGGTGCCCTTTAGCGAGATCTCGCAGGTCGCCGTGCTTCGGTCTCCGCCGTTCTCGTCGCCGGTGACATTCCGGCCACTTCCAAGTCCGACCGATGGCACTGCTTGATGCGCGAGCTCACCAGCTTTCGAACGCGACCAGAAACACGCCGAACGACCCACTGTGCCGGAATTCCGGTCCTCTCCGGCGAGAGCCCCACCGCGGGAGGCTCGCCGGCGCCTGTTCCGGCGACTCCGACGTGGCAACCGAGTGGGGCCCGCCCGTAGTCACTGCCAGTGGGCCCCAGGCCGCTGTTTGACCCAGTTTAATTTAGTCAACACGGGTTACTATTCCCCCTCTGACCATGACATGTGGGCCCGGTGGACTAATTAGCTGCTAATGAATAATTAGTTAATCCTGTTAGTTAAATGACTCACTGACAGCCCGGGCCCACTAACTAAACCTCTTTGTTAGATTAAATTAAATGCTGATTAACCCCTTGAGGCTGACAGGTGGGCCCCACCTGTCAGTTTGACCAGTCAGCAGCTCAGTCGATTGCTGACGCAATGCTGACCTCATGCTGACATCATAATTAATTTCTGTTAATTTCAAATAATTCCAGAAAATCATTTAAATTTTAAAAATTCATAACTTTTAAACCGTAGCTCAGATCGAAAAAGTTAAAACATGAAAGTTGCTCAGAACGACGAGACGAGTCTGATTGTGCCGTCTGTTTCCTTGTTGGAACCCCCTACGCAGAAGAACTCGTAACTCCGGGCCCGAATCCGGTAGATGAATAGTGCACATACACCGGTTAATAAATCCCAGATTAATCTTAAAAATAACTAAAATGACTTAGACATACTTCAGGCAACCCTGCACTGCATCATAGCATAACACGCACTGTGTTGCACCTGTTTGCATTATATTTACCTGTTTCTTCCCCCTCTTCTCTCTCGGTAGACCCCGACATTGACGTAGCTCCCGAGGCAGACGCAGCTCCGGAGTACGACTACGTCCCCGACGACACCACTGAAGACCTTGCCCTTGCCGTCGAGCAGACAGGCAAGCACCCCCATTTTGAACATTCCGATATCACCTATTCTCTTCCCTCTTATGCTTGCATTAGAAGTACTGCTGCTACTGTTGTCCCACATCTGCTGCATAGCCTGTTTACTTGTAACCTGCTATTGATACTTACTTGTTAACCTAAACTGTTTAGTATAGGATGGGTAGAGCCCGATCAGAGACCCACTTGTCCCGACTGCCCCGCTGGACTCTCAGAAGACCCGAGCAACGGGATCGAAGATCAGACCCTGGCACCGCACGTCACTTCCCCCTTAAACTGCTCGACACTACTGGGTTACTATCGAGTGCCGAGGGTGATACCTCGTCAGCACTTCTGATGTTAACCTTGTAGGTTAGTTAACCGGTCGTGGTAAGCGAGGGTGATTCCTCCTACACCACCCCCAATACCGACGCTGTCGTGCATCACTTCAAGTGTGGACCTCGAGGGTGATTCCTCTTTCGTTCACCTTGACGATAACATCAAGTGGGATTCCGTCGAGGGTGATTCCTCAGGGTTCCCCCCTTGGTGTCGGACACACGGATACTTTGATTACTATGACTGAACACTAAAACCATGACACTAAAGACGGGTCGGCCCTGAGGGGTACCCGCGCGAGCATGAATGCGAAGTGATGTGGAGTCGGGTTGACCTGAGAGGTGCCCGCGAGATAACTACGAGGCGTGGCCGGGCATTCCTAGCCCTTGCCACAAGTCCTCGAGACGGGGCGACGGGGTTACATCGATCGTGAGTCTCTGCTCGTTTCCGCGCGCTCCTAAACCACTAAACGGTTTGGATATTTGATCCGAGGGGCCTCTGGCCTAATAGCACTAACCATCACGTGGGCATAGTATGGGCGTTCTGCGTCATATACTTCAGCCGAAGCTTAATAGACGTCAGCAACTGAGCGGCACACGCTGGGTTGGACTGGGAACACAACCGCGCTTGTATTAAGGGGTTGCTAGGTCTGCTCACCGGCGGTGTACGCAACGTGCAGGAGCGTCTGGGGCGATGGCCCAAGACCCCTGGGGGCATAGGTTAGTCCGGCGTGCTGACCTCTCTGTTAAGTATTTGGTCGGGTTGCGGCGTGTTGCTTAGCCGAGGCCGGGCATGACCCAGAAAAGTGTGTCCGGCCGGAGTTAAGCGAGCATGGTGGGTAAGTTGGTGCACCCCTGCAGGGAAGAACTAATCTATCGATAGTCTGTCCTACGGTAACGGACACTCGGAGTTGTATCCCGATCGATACAACTAGAACTTGAGATGAACTGGATAGTATGGCTCTGGGATTGCTTTCTCGCATGGAGTCGAGAAAGGATCTCAGGCTGAGGTTGATGTAACTGCTATACTTTACATTATGTTATTCTGCTCTCTTCTAATGCTGCAAGATGGATGAAGATGCTAGTCTTCGATAGGACTAGGCTTTCCCCCTCTATTCTGGCATTTCTGCAGCCCAGTCCACATATTCAGCCCTCCTTTGAAAATGTTGCATATGTAGTGTAGATCCTTGCTTGCTGAGTACTTTGGATGAGTACTCACGTTTGCTTTACTTTCTTTTTCTCCCCATATCCATATGATGCCGCCAGACGACGGAGCCCCTGAGACTGCCGCCCCTATCGACGACTACGGCTACTACTACTACTACCCTCCCGGAGAGTACTACTACTACGAGGAGCCGACTGACGACCAGGAGTAGGATTCGGAGGGTCCAGGGCTGGAGGCCCACGCCTTTCGATCGTAGTATTTTATTTTGCCCCGCCTTCTAAACGCTTATCTTCATTTCTGTAATATATCTGTACCCAGATATCTGATGCTTCCGCTGACACTTGTATGCCATCGAGCTATGTATTCGAGCCCTCGAGGCCCTGGCTTGTAATATTAAGCTTGTATGACTTTATTTATGTTTTAGAGTTGTGTTGTGATATCTTCAAGTGAGTCCTAGGCTTGATCGTGTGCATTTGCGTGTATGGTTAGTGCACGATTAAGCCGGGGTCGTCACATCTCCATTACATCCTTGATGAACTACACATGCGCAGCACAAGGTATATCAGACATGACTGTTTCCATGACCAAGATCGACCAGAACTGGCAGAAAAGAGATCATTCACACAATCATGTTTGATAATTGAAACATTTTGTAGCTTGCTAATGCCATCGATATAAGCTTTCATTTATGTTGTACTGGTGGACAAAGAAGTATAACAAGTGCATATATTTTATATATTGTATTACAATAGAGTGCAGGATGTATGTCTGTATGAAACTAACATCATGTATCGCCTTGATATTATCACTTACTACATCCTCAATTAATGTAATTCATATTTTTTCATTTGAGTGAGAAGTTGATGGTGCAATTTTTCATTGTTTATTGGCCTCCTTAGTCCTCGTCAGCTCACCTGCCTTCTACCCCTCTCAAAGCTTCCCCATCCCCAGCTCCAGCGGGAGCTTGTCGGCAGCAAGCAGCAGGAGCTCGCCGGCAGCAACTCCTAGGTCCTCGCCTCCCCCTTTTTCTGATCCCTTTGGTGTGCTTGGTTTCCCTCCATCATGACTCTTATTTTTCTCCCCCCTGCAGGATGTACGAGTTTGCTGCTGGTTCTTCGGTTCTCGGCTGCGTTTCATTTTTACCCACGGACATGAGCTGCTACTTCATCTCCTTCTGCCTCCTGTTTGATATTCTTTCCAATCTGAGCAGTTCTTGTCATGATTAATGTGTCTAGGATGGTATGACGATGTTGTTCTACCAGGACATGAATATAAGTGGACTTTTAAACAAGGAGAAGTCGTTGTTTCATTCCCTCGGCCTGATTCAGGTGGCTCTATTGTATTCCTCATTTAGTAGTTTATCAAGTGAGCAGATGCTTTACTCTCGAGAACGTGTTTTGAGAACTACGCTTGTTTACCCATTTCTTTGTTTTTAACTACAGTAATGTAATTCTGATAGGAAGATTGTTGGTTCAAATGAAGATGCTGAGTCAGTGTGTGGACAGCTTGTTGGTACAGTCCGGCGCCATGTGGCTAATGATACACGTGATCCCATTGGAGCAATTATCTGTTTTTATGTTAGGAAGCCGTCTGATTCTAGCTGGTACTATGATACCAAAGCTTGAGTAGATACACATTATTCAGATAATATTATATTCCAATGGTTTTATTTCCACATCACTGGATTGTTCAAATTAAATCACAAAAACTTAATGAGATTGCTTGGTTCTTGTGGAAGGGCATTCTTTCAACGAGCTTTAGATTTTTTGAATATACCAGTTTGGACACTTTTTTAGTATGTACAGGATAAGGGCAGGTGAGAGCGAAACTTAGTTTTAGGCTCAGGCCTCACTAGCAATTATGTCATCCTCTTACTTTGTTGCAGGTTACTTGCCTTCTTCTTTCAACCCATCTCTAATAATTATACTGCAGTTTTTGTGGGGCGGGTTAAAGAGCCCATGTTGCTTTGCTTGGTTTATGTTCAAAAGGGATAATACAATGCTCTTTGAGTCAAGTTTTTTATTTTATTTTGAGTACTCGTTTATTATTTATCACCTGGGGCATGATTGTTGTGTGCACTTCTTACTGAAGTTGATCATGGTGTTATTTGCTTTGAGATTTGAGAAAAGAAAGAGACTGAGATGTGCGCTTCTTAGCATCACATCAAATGGAATAATCTTGAGGTTTGTAGTCTAAAACACAAATTTAAATAAGAAGTAGGCTTATACTTAAAAACAAACATGAACAGGAGCAAACTGAAGGTTTTGCTCAAAGGATCCGAGTATGTCCCGATATACGAGGACTAGGGCATCTATTGGATGCTCATCAGTGACGTCGTGTGGAACCGAGTGATGCATGCTAATTTTGCATATGCATAATTCTCTATTGGTGTAATTAGTTCCGATCATCTGAAGTACTGCTCTAAATCTTTGATAAGCACCGACCTGGTGATTTATATAATTTCTGCACCAAGGACGATGGAGAAATGCAAGACAGGAGCTGATGAGAGGATGCACCAAGGATGAACAGGAGCTGAAATCAATGTATGAAGTACCTGCGTTCTTCCATCTTCATATATATTTTAAACCCATAATCATGGAAAAATGATCGATGGGGAAGAGTTGCTGTTTTTTAGGAGCAAGGCACATGATATGTATGCATGGCCTCATTGGCCAACGACTCAATGGATAAAAGAAAATGCATGCTTTTTTAGAAAAAAAAGAACAGAAAACCTTTGTTATGTTTGTTTCCCTAACCCTGATAACTAAGATTTCAAAAGCAATGGAAGAGATACGAGGCAACAATTCCTACTTCTTTTTACCAGTTCCTATGTTAATACATTTCATGGGGCATGCTTTTTGAAAATAAAAATAGTTACTTGGGCTATTGTTTCCTTGTTCCATCTAGCTTTGCATATTATCAGTTGGTAATGGAAACTAAAGATCTGCATCTTCATCAACTCATAGTTTGCCAGTTTGGATCATTTATGAGAAGCCTATTTATTTACATGGTTGATTAAATTATATTTTATATTATAGCAAAATACTTGATGCTCTTTGATGGGACAAAATAGTCTTGTGCAGACTTTGTTCAAGCCAAGACTTCATGTTAATACACAACGATTTGTCTATACCCCTTTTTCATCTTAACCTTTTCAGATAATGTGCAGATGATATAGCAATTGGGGACTTGCAAGAGGAAGTTTCCGAGGCAACATCCTTGGCATGTGCTTTTGAGCAATAACTAAAAAAAGATACCCACATTTTTTGTTTCCAAAGGAGCATTTCTAGCACATCTTACCTTTATAACCAATCCTACTACTATCGTGTTCCTGAGATTTCCACTGAAGTTTATTACCATATGAGGTAATTTAGATCGTTTGAAAGCAGTCATATCTAAAGATATGCTCATATGTAACAATTGGAGAGGAACATTCCTATATTCATAAATCAAAATTATTGTTCATGTTGCTAACTACACTGCTTTTGTATATAAAATTCTAACTATAAAATAAAGGCCATTATATGAAAATATCTTTTTGTTAAGATCCAATTATTCCCCCATGTTACCTGAATAACATAACAAATTATGCATGTCGAAGTATATATTTTGAAAGATAAGTTCTTTTATTTTTCCATATAAAAAGGGTTACATCGTGTACCATATGTGCTTGCTCAAACCAAAAGCTACTAACAAATACAATATGGGCATTGAAAATATCTTTCGAATTAGATCAGGTGAGAGAAAATGTTGAAGATGGTGATGTTCTCTATTGTGGCTAAGGGTGCCAAATAGCTATGTATATCACTTGATAAAAAGCAAGATTAGTGTTTTCTTTTTTAGTCCATTTCTTCTCCCTTTTCCAGATCTTTGTGTTTAGATGCCACTGCCACACCACATGCTAATGTGCAGTTCTCATGCTACAGAACTTTTTAGGAGAACAAAAACAGAAGGAAGATATGGTTTTACTTGCAGCTCATTTTTACATTCTTCCAGGTTAATCTTCACTATTTGATTTAGCTCAACTTAATGTTGCCTTTTCTCTGTACACCACCTCGTCAAAACTGAACCAAGAGGCATCATATTTGTGTAGATGGTTGCCTTAGGGTTTTGACAATTGTAATGCTCTAATTAATTTTACTCTCTTATGCAGGTTATGCACTCTAGGAATTTGTGGTTGCTTGCCATGATCCCTGTACATAATAATGTGTAAAGATTCAGCAGATTCGAAGAGACTGTCAGTGGGCCTCTCCCATATTTCTTGGAATTTTGAGAACCAATGCTCCTTCTAGCTCTCTATACTGATTGACAATCATCTTGTCGGATTAAAATTGTCCAATGCAGATTCACACGTTGGTATTCTTTGCTAAATCACTTAGTCCATGTAGTGAATGTTGGTATTCTCTGCTGCATGCTGCCAGAAATATGTACGTGCCTCATGTTTGATTCGATGAACAACAAAAGCAATCAGTGGAGAAAATGATAAATACAGAGTAATTTCCTTAAAATGCATGAAATGTATGTTGAGTTCATCTCATATAACTATGCATTGTACCCCATTAACTATTATTGTTGCTCTCACAATACATCATGTTATTATTTATTCAGTTCGAGTATTTCCTTTTGATTTCGGCTCCTTACCCTTGGATCTTTTGGTCTTTTATTTACAGTATCCAACCTAGCCCAATACATTTCGATTTCAGTTGGCCACTTCGATTCCCACTTTCTATGATGTGATCTAGATGTAGATACTTTGACATTACATTCAAAATATAATGCATTATTTAGAAGTTACTAATAATTAAAAAATTACTTGATCCGTCACTTGCTTACTCCTATTAACATTCCAGACTCCTTGGGTAGTAGAGTATAACATGATTCCTAATGTTCAATTCTAACCACCTGATATTTTTATGACACTGTTGTTGATTTATTTTTTGGGGGAAATGGAATGCCTAAGATACAAATTTTTATTTCATGTTAGTATTTATTCAGTGCCTAACCACAAAATCATTGACACATTGTTTTGAGTTTTATGACATCAGCTGTTGTTTATATCTTTGAGTGACTAATTTCAAGTTGAAGTCGAGACTGCTTACTGATCACATGCTTCAAGTATTAGTAATTACAATTTTTGTCTCTGTTTGAGAAGAAAAGATGGATTGTTTTGAACTTCAGATTAGTTGAGTTGGGAGCTCTACGTACCAGTTCTGTCTCATCAACCATGCGCTCTACTGTAATCATCTTGGACACATTTTTTTTAGATTTCTGAATCCCTGCTGAATCTTTGTGTTTCGTCGTGGCCGCAAGGATCAGCCTAACTTACAAAACCTTAAGCTTGGTCAATGGTGTTTTCTGGGTTTGCAAAGAGAAACATGAATTACTTACATCTATATAATTATGTATCTATTTACGATGGCATCATATCTCATGCCTTACCATTCATTCTTTCTTATTTTATGTGATGTGCTGACCTTTTCTAAGTCCAATGTAAATAAGCAATTAGGACTGCATTCATAACTTTCTTTTGGGCTATCATGCTACTGCAATATAGACCTACATATATTTTTTAGATTACATTATCAGTCTTTAGACCACTCTTACATGCACATGCGATGGTTTCAATACTTGTGTTCAAATTCACTACATATGAACATGCTACGTACCTAAGTATCTATTTTCTTATGCTTCAAGGATTTGATTAACATTCTTTAAACAAATCTCACTTGCATGGTTTGAATATTGGTTTGCTTTTGCTTTTGCTTTTTTGCATGAGGGGCGCAACGGTTTGTTCTAAAAAAGCCACATACACATGGTTTGGAAACTTGGCTAGCTCTCGCTTTTTGTGCCATGGGCGCAACGAGTCATCTATCTTTGAACACTATGTATCATCACTAGGTGTCTATCTACCAGCAATAGGTACTTATTTCCATATGTTCCAATCTGTGTCTGAATATTTTTATGTGAACTCTTTTAATACATGGCTTGCTCTCGCCCTTTGCGCCATCGGCGCAACGGGTCATCTAGTTGTTTTAAATGAAGGCCAAACTCGTAACTCAAATATTCGCCTCCGCGATCAGATTGTAGAAAATTTATTTTCTTGTTACGATGATTCTCCACTTCACTCTGAAATTCTTTGAACTTTTCAAATGTTTCAGATTTGTGTTTCATTAAGTAGATATACCCATATCTGCTCAAATCATCTGTGAAGGTCAGAAATAACGATACCCGCCGCGTGCCTCAACACTCATCGGACTGCATACATCGGTATGTATTATTTCCAATAAGTCATTAGCTCGCTCCATTGCTCCGGAGAACGGAGTTTTAGTCATCTTGCCCATGAGGCATGGTTCGCAAGTATCAAATGATTCATAATCAAGTGATTCCAAAAGCCCATCTGCATGGAGTTTTTTCATGCGCTTTACACCAATATGACCTAAATGGCAGTGCCACAAATATGTTGCACTATCATTATCAACTTTGCATCTTTTGGCATCAATATTATGAATATGTGTATCACTACAATCGAGATTCAACAAAAATAGACCACTCTTCAAGGGTGCATGACCAGAAAAGATATTACTCATATAAATAGAACAACCATTATTCTCTGATTTAAATGAATAACCGTCTCACACTAAAGAAGATCCAGATATAATATTCATCCTCAATGCTGGCACCAAACAACAATTATTCAGGTCTAAAACTAATCCCGAAGGTAGATGTAGAGGTAGCGTGCCGACAGCGATCACATCGACCTTGGAACCATTCCCAACGCGCATCGTCACCTCATCCTTAGCTAATCTTTGTTTAATCCGTAGCTCCTGTTTCGAGTTACAAATATGAGCAACCGAACCAGTATCAAATACTCAGGCGCTACTACGAGCATTAGTAAGGTACACATCAATAACATGTATATCAAATATACCTTTGTTCACTTTGCCATCCTTCTTATCCGCCAAATATTTGGGGCAATTCCGCTTCCAGTGACCAGTTCCTTTGCAGTAGAAGCACTCAGTTTCAGGCTTGGGTCCAGCTTTGGGCTTCTTCCCGGGAGTGGCAACTTGCTTGCCATTCTTCTTGAAGTTCCCTTTCTTTCCCTTGCCCTTTTTCTTGAAACTAGTGGTCTTGTTAACCATCAACACTTGATGCTCCTTCTTGATTTCTACCTCCACGGCCTTAAGCATTACGAAGAGCTCGGGAATTGTTTTGTTCATCCCTTGCATATTATAGTTCATCACGAAGCCTTTGTAGCTTGGTGGCAGTGATTGAAGAACTCTGTCAATGAAACAATCAACTGGAAGATTAACTCCCAGCTGAGTCAAGTGGTTATAATACCCAGACATTTTGAGTATGTGTTCACTGACAGAACTGTTCTCCTCCATCTTGCAGCTATAGAACTTGTTGGAGACTTCATATCTCTCAACCCGGGCATTTTCTTGAAATATTAACTTCAACTCTTGGAACATCTCATATGCTCCATGACGTTCAAAACGTCTTTGAAGTCCCGGTTCTAAGCCGTAAAGCATGGTACACTAAACTATCGAGTAGTCATCAGATCGAGCTTGCCAGACGTTCAAAACATCAGCTTCTGCTCCTACAGCAGGCCTTTCACCTAGCGGTGCATCAAGGACATAATTCTTCTGTGCAGCAATGAGGATAATCCTCAAGTTACGAACCCAGTCCGTGTAGTTGCTACCATCATCTTTCAACTTAGCTTTCTCTAGGAACGCATTAAAATTCAAGGGAACGGTAGCACGGGCCATTGATCTACAACATAGATATGCAAATACTATCAGGACTAAGTTCATGATAAATTAAGTTCAATTAATCAAATTACTTAAGAACTCCCACTTAAATAGACATCCCTCAAGTCATCTAAGTGATACGTGATCCAAATCAACTAACCCATGTCCGATCATCACGTGAGATGGGGTAGTCATCAATGGTGAACATCTCTATGTTGATCATATCTACTATATGATTCATGTTCGATCTTTTGATCTCCAGTGTTTCGAGGCCATGTCTGTACATGCTAGGCTCGTCAAGTTTAACCCAAGTATTCTGCATGTGTAAAACTGTCTTACACTCGTTGTATGTGAACGTAGTGTCTATCACACCCGATCATCACGTGGTGTCTCAACACGACGAACTGTAGCAATGGTGCATACTCAGGGAGAAAACTTTTACCTTGAAATTTAGTGAAGGGATCATCTTATAATGCTACCGCCGTACTAAGCAAAATAAGATGCATAAAAGATAAACATCATATGCAATCAAAATATGTGACATGATATGGCCATCATCATCTCGTGCTTTTGATTTCCATCTCCAAAGCATCATCATGATCTCCATCGTCACTGGCTCGACACCTTGATCTCCATCGCTGCGTCGTGGTTGTCTCGCCAACTATTGCTTCTACAACTATTCCTAACGCATAGCGATAAAGTAAAGCAATTACATGGCGTTTGCATTTCATGCAATAAAGAGACAACCATAAGGCTCCTGCCAGTTGCTGATAACTTACAAAACATGATCATCTCATACAACAACGTATATCACATCACGTCTTGACCATATCACATCACAACATGCACTGCAAAAACAAGTTAGACGTCCTTTACTTTGTTGTTGCAAGTTTTACGTGGCTGCTACGGGCTTCTAGCAAGAACCGTTCTTACCTACGGCAAAAACCACAACGATGATTCGTCAAGTTTGCTGTTTTAACCTTCTTCAAGGACCGGCCGCAGTCAAATTTGATTCAACTAAAGTAGGAGAAACAGACACCCGCCAGCCACCTTTATGCAAAACTAGTTGCATGTCTGTCGGTGGAACCGGTCTCATGTGCGTGGACATGTAAGGTTGGTCCGGGCCGCTTCATCCCACAATACCGCCGAATCAAAATAAGACGTTGGTGGTAAGCAGTATGACTATCACCGCCCACAACTCTTTGTGTTCTACTCGTGCATATCATCTACGCATAGACCTGGCTCATGATGCCACTGATGGGAAACGTTGCATGGAAAACAAAAAAAAATTCTATGCACACGCAATGATCTATCCATGGAGATGCATAGCAACAAGGGGGAGAGTGTGTCTATGTACCCTCGTAGACCATAAGCGGAAGCGTTTCACAACGCGGTTGATGTAGTCGAACTTCTTCGCGCTTCAACCGATCAAGTACCGAACGCACGACACCTCCGCGTTCGGCACACGTTCAGCTCGGTGACGTCCCTTGCCTTCTTGATCCAGCAAGATGTCGAGGTAGTAGATGAGTTCCGTCAGCACGACGGCGTGGTGACGGTGATCTCCGCAGGGCTTCGCCTAAGCACTACGAAAATATGACCGGGGTTGTAAACGGTGGAGGGGGGCGCCGCACACGGCTAGGCAATTGTCTGGGGTGTGCTAGGCGCCCCCTCCTCATATATATAGGTGGGAGGGAGAGGGGAGAGGCCAAGGGGCGCCCCAAGTAGGTCCGAATCCTACTTGGGCTCCTGCCCTTGGCCGCGCCCCCCTTGCCATGTTTGTCGGAGGGGGAAGGAAAGAGAGGGGAGGGGGCGTGGGGGGGGGGAGAGGGATGGAAGTGGGAATCCTAATCCACACTTACCTTTCCCTTCTCCCCTTTCCTTCTCATCCTTAGGCCGGCCCATATGGGGGGCGCACCAGCCCCTTGTGGCTAGTGAGTTTCCCCGCTTGGCCCATAAGGTCCATATCTTTTGCCGGGGGTGCCCGGAACCCCTTCCAGTGACCTGATAAGTACCCGGTACCCCCCGAAACACTTCCGGTGTCCGAATACCATCCTATATATCAATCTTTACCTCTCGACCATTTCGAGACTCCTCTTCATGTCCGTGATCTCATCCGGGACTCCGATCAACATTCGGTCACCAAATCACATAACTCATATAATACTATTTCATCATCGAACGTTAAGCGTGCGGACCCTACGGGTTCGAGAACTATGTAGTCATGAACGAGACACCCCTCCGGTCGATAACCAATAGCGGAACCTGGATTCCCATATTGGCTCCTACATACTCTACGAAGATCTTTATCGGTCGAACCGTTATGACAACATACGTAATTCCCTTTGTCCATCGGTATGTTACTTGCCCGAGATTCGATCGTCGGTATATTCATACCTAGTTCAATCTCGTTACCGGCAAGTCTCTTTACTCGTTCCGTAATACAGCACCTCATGACTAACTCCTTAGTCGTTCTTATGATGTGTATTACCGAGAGGGCCCAGAGATACCTCTCCGATACTCGGAGTGACAAATCCTAATCTCGATCTATGCCAACTCAACAAATACCTTCGGAGATACCTGTAGAGCATCTTTATAATCACCCAGTTACGTTGTGACATTTGATACCACACAAGGCATTCCTCCGGTATTCGGGAGTTGCATAATCTCATAGTCGAAGGAATATGTATTTGACATGAAGAAAGCAATAGCAATAAAACTAAACGATCATTATGCTAAGCTAACAGATGGGTCTTGTCCATCACATCATTCTCCTAATGATGTGACCCCGTTATCAAATGACAACTCATGTCCATGGTTAGGAAACCATAACCATCTTTGATCAACGAGCTAGTCAAGTAGAGGCTCACTAGGGACACGGTGTTTGTTTATGTATTCACACATGTATTTAGGTTTCCGACCAATACAACTCTAGCATGAATAATAAACCTTTATCATGAATAAGGAAATATAAAATAACAACTTTATTATTGCCTCTAGGGCATATTTCCTTCAGCGGGTCCTGGCCGGGTTGCGCTGGGAAGCCGGCCAGGAGCAAGCCGGATTGAGGGGCGTGGCCTGCCCCGATGTTTTTGAAAGGGATCCGGGTTCCGCTGTCTGTCCGGGGTTGATCCCCCCGACAGTAGTCCCCGAAGCTGTGAAGGCTCGCCGGCTTCAAGCAGGGGGCCTTCGCAGTGTCACCCCCTGAGAAGGCGGCTAATGTTGATGGAGCTTGCGACCGCCAGGTCCGGCTTCACCCACTGTGTGCCGGCTTCCGGAAGCCGGATCGCAGCATCCCGGTATGGGTGGGAAACCGAGGAGTCCACCGAATCTTGAAGGGGAAGGGACGCGCCTCCCATGGCCCGACGCGGGTGCCACTTTGCGAACAGTAGCCGGAGAGGCCCTGCCAGGCCACGCGCGCGACAGGACGTAACAGTGGCTGGGGCCCGCCACGCCGCGCCCTCGGCCCACGCGCGGGGATTGATTGCGGCCACCGCAGACGGTTGTGCTTCTCAGGGTAGTTAATTCGTGGGGGAAACGTGCCCACATAATGCGGGGGAGTGGAAAAGCAGGCGCAGCCGATCCCACTTCCCCACGTTTGGCCGTGGTTATAAAATCGGAGGGAGGGGGCGGTGAAAACACACACGCACGCATCCCTCACCTCGTCCTTCTTCTTCTCCGCCCAATTTCTCGAGCTCGCCCACCGGCCACGCTAGCTTCTTCTCGCCTCCGCACTTCGCACCCTCGCCAAGCACCACAGATGGCGCCGCCAAAGGGCTCGTGGGAGGGGTCCATCGTCACTGACGATGACATTCAATATCTTCGCGACACTCGTCGACTGCCGTCGGTGGGGGAAGTGGCCGCACGCGCGCCCGGAGGGGAGGTGGAGCCGCAGCTGCTAGATGGCGAGCACGTGGTCTTCTACAGCCACTTCAAGCGCGGGCTTGGCCTCCCCACGAGCGCCTTCTTCCACACCTTCCTCTCCTTCTTCGGGCTGCAGCCACACCATCTGGGTGCGAATGCCGTGCTGCAGCTCTCTGGCTTCATCACCCTCTGCGAGGGCTACTTGGGGGTGGAGCCGGACGTGGAGCTCTGGAGCCGCCTCTTCTTCCTCAAGCAGCAGGGGCCGGAGGCCGGGGCTATGTCAGACTGCGGGGCCGTCGTCGTCTTGGTCCGGCCGAATGGGGTGTTCCCCAGGATGCCCATTGAGGATTCTGCCAAGAAGTGGCAGAATTCCTTCTTCTACGTTCGCAACGCCGACGGGGTGGCCGACGCGATCAACTTGCCCCCGTTCATCAATGAGCAGCCGCTCGCCAAGATGAACTATGGCTACATGCCCAAGAACTCGCCGCTGGGGATGCTGAATCTGTGCGACCGGATTTGGGAGATGACGGCGCGGGAGGGGCTCAAGGGGACGGATCTCGTCGCCGCCTTCGTCGCGCGCCGGGTGCTGCCGCTGCAGCGCCGGGCACACATCATCGGCCTGATGGGTGATCGCCGGGATCCTACCGGATGTCGTCCGGGAGGCTGTCTCCAAGGTCGGGATGGCTCCTGACTGGCGCTTCGAGAAGGCGCCCTACAACGCAGAGCACTCGGCGCCTGCGGTGAGTCCCTGGTCCCCCTTTTTCGCAATGTCTCAGCTTCTTCTTCGCCCTGAAGCGACGCGGGAGGTGCTGCTGAATGCCATCCAACAGACAAATGACGGGACGAGGGCGCAGGTATTGGCCGTCGAGCAGGCCCGCTCGGAGGGGGCGGAATCATTTGCCGAGAACCCGGAGCCGGCCGACGCTGAAGCCGGCGAGGTGCGCCATGCGGGTAAGTCTCCGCATCCAGATCTCTTGCAAGATTGGTCGGACGACGACGTGGATTGGAAGTTTTCTCGAAAAAAAATAGCCGCTTGCTTTTTTAGGCAAAATAATAACCGCTTGCTGAAATTGGACCATGGTTCTGCAATGATACTGACAAGCTATTTGCTTAAGCCCAACACAGTTTCTACTTCGAGGCGGTAAGGCCCATCACATTATTCATCTAGTTGTGGTAGTTTATATTGGACATGCCCAGGTCGCTTGTAAACATCCTTCCCTTCCATCATCTTGGCCCCCTTGTTTCTTACCTCCGTAAAAACATGTGCCAACAATTAAAGGAACCACACTGAGATGACTGGAGCAAAGGTGTACCCGACCTTGTCGGACATGAAGTGCTGGACTGAGAAGTGTTGGACATGAAGCCTAAAAAACATTCTTAAAATGAAAAATAAACAAAAGTCTTACTTCCATCTTTCAAAAATAATCTCCAAAATAAACTTTTCTCAAAAGAAAAAAGCCTCAATTTCATCTTCCAAAAAAAGACCATCAGCCTGGAGGGGCACACACAACACGAATTTTTTTCAGTATTTGCACACACACAAACCCTCAATTTCAGAGATGGCTAGAGAAGCAAAGTTTTAGACAAGCTGAAACTGAAATATAAACAATGCATTTAAGCATAAGGAGAGGCCATTTTCAGTATGAAGTGCTGATAACAATTGTGACAACAAACATAACTGAAACATAGAACAAAAAAAATGAAGAATTTGTTTAACTGACCACCCAAGTTTTATTTATTTAACTGACCACACAAGTGCTGATAACAATTCCTCCATTATGTACATGTTGTTCACTACAAGAGCAAGCACAGAACTATCAATCACTACACGAGCAAGCACCAAGCACGTACATACAGGATCACCAAGCATTCTGAAGTCTGAACATCTAGATTCTAGAATAAAAACAATCTACAGAGCACCAAGCACGTACATAAGAACTATCAATCACTACGGGGAGCTAGCACATAACTAGATATTCTAGTTCATAATAGGAGCGAGCACAAAGCATTGAACTGCAGATGACAGAAGAAACTACAGAGGACAGCACCAAGCGCCATCTCTGACAACTTCACGGTCGGCGGCATGTGTTAGATAAAACGAGACACAAGAGACACGGGTTTTTACGTGGGAACCCTTGCGGGAGAAAACCACGGACGCAGGAAGGCGCAATCACTATGAGGAGGAGTATTACAAGTACGAGACGACATACCGTCTTATGTGCGACTACATGAAGTATATATGAGGGGCAACACATAGGAGTCCTTGTAGGACAAGTAAACGAGTTGTACACGTACGCGTCGACGTCAACGCAACGCCCACACCGGTTGTACTACGTCTAGTCCAACACGGTACTATAATTTGGATCACAATTTAACAATCTCCACCTTGAGCCAAATTCCCTCCAGTAGTCGAAGAAAGTAAATAACTCCATCCAAATCAGCATAAACACCTTGTGCGTCAAAGTCCATAGGACTAGTGAGAAATACCAACTAAGTCTGAGCAAAGCTCAAACTTATTGGTAGGAACTGGCTTTGTCATCATATCAGCTGGATTATCATGAGTACTTATCTTGCATACCTTCAAATCACCTTCAGCAACAACATCTCGAATATAGTGAAATCTGACATCAATGTGCTTTGTACTCTCATGATACATTGGATTCTTTGTAAGATATATGGCACTTTGACTGTCAGAAAATATGGTAGGGCAAGATGAATCTCCACAAAGCTCAGTGTACAAACCTCTCAACCAGATAGCTTCTTTGCATGCCTCAGAAATAGCCATATACTCGGCATCAGTAGTGGAACAGGCCACAATAGACTGCAAAGTTGCTCTCCAACTCACAGCACAACCACCAATGATGAAAACATAACCTGTGAGCGATATTCTTTTATCCAAATCACCAGCAAAATCAGAATCAACAAAACCAACAAGTCCATCTCAAGTTTTCCCAAACTGTAAATAAGCATTAGAAGTACCTCGTAGGTATCTGAAAATCCACTGAACTGCTTTCCAATGCTCTTTTCCAGGATTAGCCATGTATCTACTGACAACACTCAATGCATATGATAAATCCGGACGAGAACAAACCATGGCATAACTAAGTGAACCAACTGCACTCGAATAGGGAACTCTAGACATGTACTCAATATCTGCATCTGACTTAGGACATAAGGCTGATGATAATTTGAAGTGTGCAGCTAACGGAGTACTCACCGGCTTGGCATTATGCATATTAAAATGACGAAGAACTTTATCAATATATCCCTTCTGACTTAGATATACTTTTCTAGACAGTCTATCTCTGGATATTTCCATGCCAAGTATTTTCTTTGCTGCACCCAAATCCTTCATCTCAAATTCATTACTCAATTGCTTCTTTAGTTCATTAATCTCTGACATACTCTTTGCAGCAATTAGCATATCATCAACATAATGGAGCAAATAAATAGTTGAACCATTGACAGTTTTCAAATAAACACAACTATCATAATTAGACCTTTTGAAACCTTGAGAGAGCATAAATGTGTCAAATCTCTTGTACCACTGTCTAGAGGATTGCTTCAATCCATAAAGAGATTTTTTTAACTTACAATCAAGCTTTTCTTTTCCAGGAATAACAAAACCTTCAGGTTATTCCATGTAAATATCCTCTTCTAATTCTCCATGTAAGAATGCAGTTTTAACATCCAATTGTTCAAGCTCAAAATCATGCATGGCAACAATACTGAGTAAAGTGCGAATAGAGCTATGCTTCACAACAGGAGAAAAGACTTCATTATAGTCAATACCTGGAATCTGAATGTAACCTTTAGCAACTAACTTTGCTTTATATCTTGTCTCATCATTTGGAGAAACACCTTCTTTCCTCTTGAAAACCCACTTGCAACTAATAGGTTTCTTCTCTCTAGGCAATTTTACTAAATCCCAAGTGCCATTCTTTTCAAGTGATTCCATCTCATCATGCATAGCGGTCATCCACTTATTACTATCACCAGAAATAATAGCCTCGGAATATGAAGAAGGCTCAGCATTACCTTCAATTTCCTCTGCAACAGATAAATCAAAAGAAACAATATTGCACTCTTCAATTAACCTGTCAGGTTTATTAATACCCCGCCTAACTCTGTCACGTGCGAGATTCCAACTGGGTGGAACAATAGGCTGATTTGGAGGAGAAGTGACATGTTCATCATCAACGACGGGTTCATCATGTGCATCAACATTTTCATTACCAGATGTATCACCTAAATCAATAACATGCTCCACCTGAACAATATGTTCTTGAACAATAGTCTGCTGTTCACTCTCAACAGGAACATTAGTAGATGGAATATCATGTAACATAGCAGTTTCATTAAAGATAACATTTCTGCTAATAACAACCTTCTGGGTTTCAGGATTCCACAATTTAAAACCTTTAACACCAGACTTATAACCAAGAAAGATGCACTTAACAGCCCTAGGCTCCAACTTTCCATTATCAACATGAGCATAAGCAGTGCAACCAAAAACTCTCAACTGTGAATAGTCAGCAGGTGAATCAGACCATACCTCAATTGGAGTTTTCTTATTAAAAGCAATAGATGGTGAACGGTTAATGAGATAACAAGCAGTGGAAGCGGCCTCAGCCCAAAAACGCCTATGCAAACCTGCATTGGACAACATGCAACGGGCTCTGGAAATAATGGTCCTATTCATATGCTCAGCAACACCGTTTTGTTGAGGGGTATAAGGAACGGTGTAGTGTCTGACAATGCCTTCAGACTTGCAATAATTCTTAAATTGCTTAGAACAGAATTCCATACCATTATCAATGCGAAGTATCTTTACCTTCTTTTCAGTTTGTCTCTCAATCATAATCTTCCATTCCTTGAATGCTGAGAATGCTTCATATTTATGCTTCAAGAAATAAGGCCAAACTTTTCTCGAATAATCATCAATAATAGTCAGCATGTAACTAGCACCACCTAGTGACTTTCTGCGAGATGGTCCCCATAAATCAGAATGAACATAATCAAGAATACCTTCGGTTGTATGAGTCGAAGTGTTGAACTTCACCCTCTTGTGCTTGCCGAAGATACAATGCTCACAAAATTTCAATTTACTTGGTTCATATCCATCAAGAAGACCTCTCTTATTTAACTCTGCCAAACCAAGTTCACTCATATGTCCAAGACACATATGCCAAAGGTTAGCATCATCACAATTAGAATTCTTTAAAACAACTGGAGTAGCGTTACCTGAAACGGTAGAACCTCGAAGGTAATAAAGACCATTGGTCGAACTTAAGTCACCTTTCATCACAATAAGGCAACCTTTGGTGACCTTCAAAACACTTTCTCCACCTGAATACTTGTACCCCTTTGCATCAAGGGCACTCACAGAGATAAGATTTCTCTTCATCTTTGGAATATACCGAACATCTGTCAAAGTTCTAATTGTGCCATCAAACATCTTGATTCGAACAGAACCTATGCCTTCAATCTTGCATGGTGAATTATCAAAACCCAAAACAGAACCAGCAGCGGTAGTAGAATCAAAAGTAGTAAACCAATCTATATGCGGGCACATATGAAAAGTGCATGCAGTGTCAAGTACCCACTCATCATTGGTCTCAGCACATCCAGCAATAACGACAAGAGCATCATCGGAATCATCACGAGCAACATTAGCAGAATTTTCACCTTGTTTGTTACCTTTCCTCTTTTCTTTGTTCTGCAACTTAAAACATTTTGAGATGTCATGCCCGTCTCTCTTGCAATATCTGCAATACTTCTTGTCTCTGGATTGCGACCGGCCCCTGTAGCCGTTCTTACTTTTGCCCCTGTTTCCATTATGTGAGTTCTTCTCCTTTGTCCTACCACGAACAGATAATCCCTCGGCTTGGGATGAACTCGAACCATCATGAGGCACCATTAATTTCATCTTCTCCTTAGAGTTCAAAGCTTCATAAACTTTATTAAGTGTGAGAGTATCACGACTGTATAATATGGTGTCTCTAAAATTGGTATAAGAACTTGGCAGTGAACAAAGTAACATTAAAGCAGTATCTTCCTCTTCATACTTAACCTCCATTGCAGCTAGATCAGATATGATCTCTTTAAATTCTGAAATATGATTCAAAACATTACCTCCCTCGGGTAACCTGTGCAGGAATAATTTTTGCTTCAGATGCATCTTGCTGGTGAGATCTTTAGTCATGCAAATCCTTTCCAGCTTTAACCATAGAGCGGCGGCAGTTTTCTCGCTCAAAACTTCCTGCAAAATATTATTATGCAAATGGAGTTGAATTTGTGACAAAGCCTTACGATCTATTCTTTTCTCCGTATCAGTCCAGTCCTGAATCCGATTCTTCCCAAAACTATCCAGTGCTTCATCATAGTCGGCCTGTGCCAACAACGCCCGCATCTTGACTTGCCATAGCGTAAACCTTGTGTCACGATCCAGCAGCGGAACATCATACTTCATGGATGCCATGAGTAGATTAAATCTATGTTCACAAAGTAGTATAAGCCGGTAGAAAAATTCTTGACAGAATTTAAATATGCGGATCAAACGAAATAGGATAAATAGCACCTAGTAGTCGCTGGATGTGGACGTAGCAATTCACCGCAACCAGCACTAGTTCAGCCAAATAGTAGTACTCCTGTAGCCTTCTCGTGAAATAGTACTAATTGGCTCAATTGATGCGAAGCATTAGCAGCAGTGTAGCAGCCTCGGGTCTCGATCCTGTACTTGGACAGGAAGACGTGGCCGTGTTTACTTAACTGGCGACGGGCGGCTGCAGCGAGGTTTGCCTCCGATCCCGAAAATGAGACTAGGCTTCGGTGGATATCTGCAGCGGTGCAAAGCGAATCTTCTTGTCGGTCTCGGCTTCGTAGCAGCGGAAATCGATCCGGCGACGGCGCAGGTAACCCTAATTTCTCTCGTCTCACATTTCGTATCTGAAACTTGGCTCTGATATCACTTATTAGATAAAACGAGATACGAGAGACACAAATTTTTACGTGGAAACCTTTGCGAGAGAAAACCACGGTCGCACGAAGGCGCAATCACTACGAGGAGGAGTATTACAAGCACAAGACGACAAACCGTCTTACGTGCGACTACATGGAGTATATATGAGGGGCAATACATAGGAGTCCTTGTAGGACAAGTAAACGAGTTGTACACGTACGCGTCGACGTCAACGCAACTCCCACACCGGTTGTACTACGTCTAGTCCAACACGGTACTATAATTTGAATCACAATTTAACAGCATGAACCGCGTATGGGTGCAAGATGGCGGCCGCGGGATCTGCCTTCTGAGATGGTGAGACCGTCCATGAACTCTTTCGGTCCGCGGCCGCGGCGTGGAGGCCCGTGCGCGCGCTACCGGTGTGCCGGTGCCCGACGGCCGTGCTCTTCTGATCTCTTTCTCGTAGCCCACTCTAGCGAACAGAGGTTGCTTGTCTCACCACTCTCACCTGATGGCTGAGTTGCCAGCGCCGCCGGCATGGCTGACATCAGCGTAGCAGGTGCTGGAGACGCCACCGCCGCCTCGTAGCCACGAGCTAGACATGGAAAAACTGGGGATTGTGCGACGTCGCTAGGTCAGGCGTGGTTGCTGGGGGAACTGGGCACTCGTCTGCACCAAATCCGAGAGAGACGGAAGTAGATGTGAGGGTCAGAGCTCGAGCGGGGTAGAGAGGAGGAGGAGGGGAGATGAACTCACCAATGGAGAGGAGGTATGGCCCGAAGCACCGTGTGCACCTCATGGCCATCGGGCACAGGAGGACTGTCTATGAGGCGGAGCCACGCATGGGGGGCGGGGAAGGCGACGGAGACGAGCCGCCCTGAAAACAAAATTGTCTGTGCAGAACAGCAAATGGTACACAGAGTGTTTCTGATTGTCGTATCACTTCGCTTACTTTTGTCTCTCATAAGCAAACATGATATTCAGGGAAGGTGCTTCGGGATTCCGCATGTCTACTAGCAAATGTAGCTAGTAAGACTAGCATCGGTGCCTGTCCACAAACAGCCACATCTTGAGCTCAACTCATATCCTGCATTTCTCCCTCGTGTTTCTTGGATCGTGCAAGTATTACAGAGCTTGATTAGTTTTGTTCATAATAAGTTGTCATAGCCATTACTTGTATCCCTCGAATATTTTTATGGTAATGCTACCTCCTATCAAGCAAGGTGCTAATCAATTAAATCGTTTCATCTATGTCAGGAAAGAAAGGTGGAACTGAAAACAGCACACGACACACAGGATGTGAGCAACCTTCAGAAATGTGTGGACTTTGTGCATACTTTCATGTTCGGATTCAGCATTGCCAATGCTGTCGCCTTGCTTCATGTCAATGGCCTGTATGTGGATTCATTGAAAAACAGGATGTGAACTTGTGAGGACACTCGGAATGGAGCATCTGCCGGGTGCTATTGGAAGCCTACCAGGGAAAGGAGGCTGAACCACATAAGAACTCTAGCATGACCCGCATTGGCCGCTTCAAAGATCCATATACTTTGGACCGGGAGAGTCTCATCTTAGGGTCTCCTGCCAGCAAAGTCTACTCTAAGCTGGTGGCTGTATCGCCTATGCTTGCTCAGAGGCACTAGTTCAGTTAAGGAATTCGGTGAAAGATGCAAATGGGAAAGGCAGAAGAAATTGGTTTTGTGGCTCTTTTTTATCTTCAGTCTATAATAACAGGTATGAAATCTAGTTTTCAGTTAAATGGTGTCTGTCAGCATTTTAATGAACATTTTCCCATAATATAGTCATAATTTTGGCATCAGAATACGCTGTACCAGGTTATCTGTGGGCCTGGTCTACTGTAGTTCTGAATAATGTATTTTGATCCACATGCTGAGAGAATTGCTATGATATATCCCTTGCTAATTAATTTAGAAAGCATTTAAAAAGAAGTATCACACTGACATATTTTTTTGGCGTCTAATTTACCCATTGATGGTGAAGCATCACACTTATGACTTCACTAACTAATATATTGGAAACATATCTGGGTTGGTCAAGTAATAATATACTCCCAACTTTGTACTAAATCAGTGGCAATTAATATGAATCGGAGGGAGTAATAATTTTACTCACTACGATTGTTTTATACACTATATTTTTTTATGCAAATACAACCATATGGAAATAACTGTCAAAGTTGTGAGTATGTGTCAGCATCTATGATGACATCTATATTTGAAGCAATTTAGCAGCACAAATTCGTAAGTCACCTTGCGTAAGTCAAAATTCAGGCAATGTAAGACACTAGTAGAAAACTGAACTTCGGTCCAGGCGAGATAAGAACTTTAATCCCGGTTCTGTTACGAACCGGGACCAATGGGTGCATCAGTCCCGGTTCGTGAGGCAAGGGCGCCGGTCGGGCCAGGGTCCCGGTTCGTCTGACCCCTTTGGTCCCGGTTCCAGACACGAACCGGGACCAAAGGGCCTCGCTCCTGGCGCAGCCCCTTTAGTCTTGATTGGTGGCTGGAACCGGGACCAAAGGTCAGTATTTTGTCCCGGTTCTAGCCACCAACCGGGACTAAAGAGATGCCTATATATACCCTCGCCCCTGCCCACCCCCCTCTGTTTTTTGACCGTGTGGGAGGTGTGTGCATGCGCTGCTCTGTTCTCCCTTCTATGCATGCACATGAGGTGTTCGATAAAATGCCCGAGTCACACTTAAGCTTTCTCCTCTCCAAGCTCGACCTACAAGCTCCATTTTCCCCAAGATTTGTCTAGATTTGGCGGTGCATCAACTACACAAGCGTTCTAAAAGGTTAGCTACTTCATTCTTTCATCTCTCACTGCTAATTTAGCTCATTTCAAATGCTCTAGAAGTAGAGTGGTTTGTGGGTTTTAGTGTAGGAGTATATGTGGGAGTTTTTTTTATTTAGATGCACAATTTGAGCTCAAATTAACTTCCTTGAGTCTGCACATGTGTAGGGTGCCGTCCCGTCCCCGTGCTCACCGTCCTCGATCGCCCGCGCTGATCTCGTCGCCGGCACCACCGTGGTGAGCCTCTTGTTCTTATCTTCTTTTTAAAAGAAAAAAAATTCTTACTTGTATGATTTAGATAGATATACTTGTATAAATTTCTTACTTTTATTATTGTTTGTTATTATATAGTGCCATGGTTTTTGTATCCGCCCCCGTCGGTCCTCATCCGGTCTATGATTCGGATGTGGTATATTATCTTTTATAACTATTTGTTTCATTTAGTGTTTATGACAATTATGCCGACCAACGTGACATAGATGTTTTTATCTAGGAGGTACGTGAACCGGAAATTTCAACCGACCCTCTTGTCGAGAGGTTAAATTTAGTTGAACAAGAAAACGAGTATTTGAAAGAAAAATTGAAAAGAATTAAGGAGGAGAAGATGAAATTGGAGTTGCATGTTGCCGATGTCGTCGATGATCACAAGATCAAGATGGATGCAATGCGCTTGAAGATTAGAAAGATAAAAAAATATGCCATTGATAATGAGGCTTGGTATCATTATGATGTTGGATCAATTGTTACCTTAGTAGCGATTATGATCGCATTTGTTGTTGTATTTAAATGTTTTAAATAGTTGTATGTTAGTTTCAATGTATGTTTTAATTAGATGCTCTAGAGAGCTGTATGTTGTTCTATGAGAACTATGTACGAACTTTATGTATTTATTTTTTCAGTAATAACATTTGATTGCTATTGTACTTTGGTTTTAATGTGATGATGAACTTGTATTAATTTGGTCACTTCTCTATTCATGATGTTCTGTAATGATTTTTGATACACGCACCTCTGAGTACATTGAGGGCCTGCAGAATTTTCTTGAAGTGGCTGAGGCAAACAAGCAGAATGGTTTTATGTATTGTCCATGCCCTATCTGTGGGAATACGAAGGATTACTCTGACTCGAAAACCCTTCACATCCACCTGCTTGAGAAGGGTTTCATGCCACACTATAATGTTTGGACCAAGCACGGAGAAAGAGGGGTTATGATGAAAGACAACGAAGAAGAAGAGGATGATGACAACTATCCCCCTGAATACGGTGATACTGCAATGGGGGAAGCTGAAGATTAAGAGGAACCAGACGATGTGCCCGATGATGATCTTTGCCGGGTCATTGTTGATGCAAAGAGACAATGCCAAAGTGAAAGGGAGAAGTTGAAGTTCGATCGCATGTTAGAGGATCACAAAAAAGGGTTGTACCCAAATTGCGAAGATGACAACACAAAGCTCGGTACCACACTGGAATTACTGCAATGGAAGGCAGACAATGGTGTATCTGACAACGGATTTGGGAAACTACTGAAAATAATGAAGAAGAAGCTTCCAAAGTATAACGAATTGCCTGACAGTACGTACGAAGCAAAGAAGGTTCTATGCCCTCTAGGATTGGAGGTGCAGAAGATACATGCATGCCCTAATAACTGCATCCTCTACAGTACGAGGATTTGAACGCATGCCCGGTATGCGGTGCATTGCGGTATAAGATCAGACGAGATGACCCTAGTGATGTTGAGGGCGAGCGCCACAGGAAGAGGGTTCCTGCCAAGGTGATGTGGTATGCTCCTATAATACCACGGTTAAAACGTCTGTTTAGAAACAAAGAGCGTGCCAAGTTGATGCGATGGCACAAAGAGGACCGTAAGAAAGACGGGAAGTTGAGAGCACCCGCTGACGGGTCGCAGTGGAGAAAAATCGAGAGAAAGTGGGGGGACTTTGCAGGTGACGCAAGGAACGTATGGTTTGGTTTATGCACAGATGGCATTAATCCTTTTGGGGAGCAGAGTAGCAATCATAGCACCTGGCCCGTGACTCTATGTATCTATAACCTTCCTCCTTGGTTGTGCATGAAACTGAAGTTCATTATGATGCCAGTGCTCATCCAAGGCCCTAAGCAACCCGGCAACGACATTGATGTGTACCTAAGGCCATTAGTTGAACAACTTTTACAGCTGTGAAATGGAAAAGGTGTATGTGTGTGGGATGAGCACAATCAGGAGGAATTTGACCTACATGCATTGTTGTTTGTAACCATCAATGATTGGCCTGCTCTCAGTAACCTTTCAAGACAGACAAACAAGGGATACCACGCATGCACGCACTGTTTAGATGACACCGAAAGTATATATTTGGACAAATGCAGGAAAAATATGTACCTGGGACATCGTCGATTTCTTCCGACCAACCATCAATGTCGAAAGAAAGGCAAGCATTTCAAAGGTGAGGCAGATCACCTGAAGAAGCCCGCCCTCCGTACTGGTGATCACATACTTGATATGGTCAATGATTTACAAGTAATCTTTGGAAAGGGTCCTGGCGGACTATCTGTTCCGAATGACGCTGAGGGACGCGCACCCATGTGGAAGAAGAAATCTATATTTTGGGACGTACCATATTGAAAAGACCTAGAGGTCTGCTCTGCAATCGACGTGATGCACGTGACGAAGATTCTTTTGCGTGAACCTGCTAGGCCAACCATCTCAGCAGCACGAAGATCCTTCCTTCGACACTGCCCCAGAAGCTACCCCACCATCTCAGCGGAGAAGTAGCGTGGCTTCCACGGAGGTCGTTCAGTCTGATTTCACGGCTCCTCGCTACCCCATGGATAGTATCACGGAGGCTGAACATTGTGTGCTAATGGCGAAATGCCAGAACCTGACCTTGAAGGCGGCGGTCGGCTCTATTGTACCTCCTCGAGTTGAGGGAACTTTCCATTGCCGTCCGATTCCACATGGCTATGCTATTGTCACGGTGGATGAAATAATGTAGGGATTTGAGGGGCTGGAGCTTGACTACCCTATAAGTGAAGGGGATATTTTTCTGGAAAATGCTTTAAGGAGTACATGTCTATGGAGAAAGGAGAACATCAAGCTTCTAAACTGGACGCCACCTCAGCAGACTCAGCCGGATGAGGCCCCTCAGCAGACTCCTTACAGTCCAGCTCAGCTGCCTGAGTCGTCTCCGGCGCGTGAGCTGTCTCCGCCGCCTCAGCCGCCGTCTCCGGCAGAGAAGGCCCCTCAGCAGAGTCCTCTTCCTCCTTCGCCTCCTCTAGCGCGTCAGCGGACTCCGCCTCCTGCTCCGCCTCCTCCGGCGCGTCAGCGGACTCCGCCGCCTCAGCAACGGCAGAAGAGAGCCGCCGCTGCTCCGGCGGCTAGCAGTACAACAGGCGGGAAGAAATTCAAATTTGGTCCAAGCCTCAAGCCTCTTCCAAAGTTACCATATGAGAGGACTGACGAGGAAAACAAGGACATCGTGGATGCCGAAGTGAGGGCCCATTTTGAACCGAAACGTCCACCTCTGAAGGAAACAGTAGATCCGGTGAAAGTTAAACGCACTCTGGATGCCCTTAAGCGACCACCACCACCTCCGCTGCAATCATACTATGATCGCTGTATTGGAATAACATATGGTGAAGCGCGGCGGTTGCGAAGTACTACCAGTGCTGCAAGACGAAGTGGGAAAAAAATTCCTTAGCTCAGCGAACAGGAGAAGCAATCGTGCCCCCCGCTCAAGGTGTCTAGCGATACCGCTAATCATCCGGGGCTACTGCCCGGTACCACTCTTGATGATTACGTGGGTGATGATGTACAATTTAAAACGGCTGAGGTAGTAGAGCAATTTAGATACGAGCACGGAAAGCCTCTCGTCAAACGTGATCAGTTCCCGCATCTACCAACGATGATGCGAAGATTGCATGAATGGTACTTGGAAACCTGCAGGAAGTCTGGGACCGACAGTCTGATGCTGGGAATTAAAGATGAGCATGACTTCATTGGAGTCGATCTGATGCCTGTTGAATTTGTGGAATTATTTCAGTTATTCAATCAACATGCCCTCGACAAATAACTCATGACTTGCTGCTGTCTGTAAGTATTATTTCTGTAATTAAGTCTCTAGCTCAGCTCGTTCATTGCATGTATATGTAATCATCCTCACTATATATATTATGAAGATTGAAGATTGTCGAATGCAAAAGAGGACAAATCTATGACATTGGGTTCATTAGCCCAAATACCGTAAATGAATGGTCGGTAAAAAAGAGAGCCGAAGATACCGAGAAAAACTTGCTAAAAGCGTTCCTTCGACATCAAAACAAAAGGGAAATACTCTTTCCTTACAACTTCCAGTGAGTTTTACTGTCTTGTGCATATTCGGTTTCGCTTACTTGAGGTTAAGTGTAATTGATGAGTTATGCGTGCGCAGGTTTCACTTTATTCTGCTATCCATAAAACTTGACGGGGTAGTAGTAATTGTCTTAAACTCGAGACGTAAAGATCAAAAGGAGTGGGCGGACATGAATGCTCCAGAGGTAAGTTCAATCATTATCGCACCATATCGATAGACAACTTTGGTTCAGTTCCTGATATCAAGTAATCATTTTCTTTGCCAGGCAGGGTTTGGAAAACATTCACCGGAATGGTCCCAGGTCTGAAGAAGGAGCTGAAATTTACACAGCCCAGAGTAAGTAGTACTAACTAGTTTCGTGCATCTCTCATTGATTCTAGTTTCATCAATACCATTATCATGCTTGATTATGAGTTTGATTGAACTCTATTCTCGTAAAGTGCTTGTGGCAGGCACCCGGGACTAATTTATGTGTATACTACGTTTGCGAGTTCATTCGCAACTCGACCCTTGAGCGGGGCTTCTCTGACGAACAATTTGAAGTACGTAAACAATATTCACAATTCTTTTTTATTACCATCATTTGTGTTGAGTTTCATTCATATATATGTATTGACCCCTTCTTTAAATTAGATCTGGCGGATGCGGGATGAACTCCTACAACATGATCGCATACGAGCAATTCAAGAGGAATTGGCGGGATTTTTTCTTGACCACGTCATACCTAAAGACGGAGAATACCATATGGAATTGGAAATGGATTTTAGGTAGATGATGTTAGCGATTGTAAGAGATGTTATACTGTATATATGTAATAGCGTCGGATAGATATACGTAAACTTGTTGTTCGACCAAGCACGAAGAAAGAGAGATCACTTCTCTTTATATATGTTCATGACGATGTTGTGTAATTAATGGTTCCTTCATTTGCTTACTAGCTAGCGTTGAGTTCTCTTTATATGTAGTAGCTACCGTCGACCAAGCACGGAGAAAGAGAGGTCACTTCTCTCTATATGTAGTAGCTAGCTAACACAATATGATACCCCTAAACCCTCCAAAACCCCTAACCCCCCCTTTCAAAAAACAAAAAAACAAAAACCCCAGCGCCTGCGAGCTGCTGACGCGTGGCTGCTTTTTAGTCCCGATTGGTGTTACCAACCGGGACTAAAGTCCTCCTGCCTGGGCGCCCCACAGCGGCCACGTGGAGCTGCTTTAGTCCCAGTTCGTAAGCCAACCGGGACTAAAAGTAATGGGCATTAGTCCCGATCGTTTTGTCCCGGTTGCAGAACCGGGACTAAAGGCTCTCTGAAACCGGGACTAGTGCCCTGTTTTCTACTAGTGAGAATAGACAATCTCATAACTAGAAACATGTTACAAGTGACCTGTCGGGCCCTTGGGACTGGGGGTACCAAGACCCATCTGCCTGCGGCCCAGCGAAGCACATGTCTTGGGCCCGGCGTATGGCCCACTATCAGACTTCACGAGCAAGACCCTCGCGAGGGCCTCGCCTCGCGAGGCACACGTCAGCAAGCGCTGATACGTCTCTATCGTATCTACTTTTCCAAATACTTAATTGGTACTCCCTCCGTCTAGGTGTGTAAGTCACCTTACGAAAACCAAATAATCCCAAAACACTTAGGCACGGTACATTAACTCCCTCCTCGTTTCTTGTTTCGTGACATATCAACCAGTAAGAGATGTGGGCCATGCATGCTTTCAATGACTTGAGACTACCAAACATGACATGCAGTGGTTAATTCATTGCATGCAATGCTATTAACTAGCAAAAAACATTAAGTTCTTTCGTTTTCCCCTCCGCCTTGGTCGCGATGCACAACCTAAGATGACTTATACACCTAGACGGAGGGAGTACCAGTAATTAAGTGCAACCACCATGCTTATCATTAGTAAGGGTACTAGACAGAACTCTCAAAGCTAATAACAGATGAGAATGACTAGGGGAGGTCGCCCTCCATGGATCGAGAGCGAAGTTGCGCTTCCCGCTCAGCAGATATCGCTCGGGGTAACTTCTATAACCTCTAGTATTTCTGGTTTTTGGTTTTCTTTAGGGTTGTTTTTTTTTCACTATTTTAGTGCGCAGCTTTTTGAAGTTTTTTACTTGAAGACAACATTCAGCGTACCTCGTGGTAGTGTCTATCTTCGTATAGATAATGAAGGGGAACTTATATAGAAGGGACGCTGATTCCTGGTGTCTTCGGCTTAATCATGGCGCCTACAATGCATAAAATAGATTCACTAGAAAATAACATCAAAAAGTTTATGGACACACATCAAAATGAAATGTTGTTTCGAAGATATTGTCATAAGAAACGGAGTAGTAAAGGTCATTTATAATTTGGACGATCAGTCCAAAAGGTATTGCATTTTTATTTTATTTTATTAAAACAAAGAAGGGGAGCCTTGGCGGGGTGGTAAAGCTGTTGCTTTCTGACCATGAGGTCATGGTTTTGAGTACTGAAAATAATCTTTTGCAGAAATGCAGGAAAATGATGTGTACAAAAGACATAAAGTGGTCGGACCCTGCGCAAGCGGGAGGTGCGTACACCGGGCTGTCATTTCTTTTTAAATTCAAACAAAATACCCCCCAACCCCCCCCCCCCCCCCCCCCCCCCCCCCCCTCTCTCTCTCGCAATCTCTTGAGCAGGATATTTCTACTCACATGTGTAATATGATCCGTTAGAGCCCATAGACTGCCCACTATTATATTTTATAGGAAAAATAGTTGCAATGTTTGAATACATATATTTCCTCCGTCCCAAACTACAAGCCATGCACATAACTAGAGATATACATTTGACCAATTATTAGACCAATGATAGAAATGATAATATTAGGCTTGTATCCAAGAGTAATTTCTTATTTAAGTTATGTATTACGTACTCCCTCCGTTCCTAAATATAAGTCTTTGTAGAGATTCTACTATGGACCACATACGGATGTATATAGATGCATTGGTCCACAGTGGAATCTCTACAAAGACTTATATTTAGGAACGGAGGGAGTACTTGCTAAGAAACTTAAATCTCATGTCGTATTCTTGTCTTACGTTCTGAAGGGAGTATACAAGATAGGCAACTGGAGTGTAGTAGTTAGATGCAAATCATACATTCAAGACGCCCATGGGACTATTTTAGCAAGTCAAACTGGCCCCTCGATGGATGTAATGAAATGATTAAAAGAAACCAGTAAATTGACAACACTGTAATTAGCGCTAACCATGTGCATATATGCATACATAATGTACCAAGGGGCCAGTTTGAAAGGAAGAAAGCTGAGTCTTGGGCAAGTCAATAAAAATACTATTGGATCGAGATGACTCAAGCTAGCTAGCTAGTGGCTCTATATTGTTATATACGTATAAACAAGAGACACTTAATGCAAGTGCACCAGACTATTTATATTTTCTTTCGCTTCTACGAGGCAAGAAAAACCCAAGTGGTTAGTATTGGAAATTCAGCAGGCATGTGAGAGCGCCGGAGCTTAATTAGTTACTGCTAACTATGTGCATGCACTGGATCAATGGTTGAGTTTGAAACGAATCAACTAGCCTCTCGTTTTGTTTGTAGGTTCACTTCATACGATCGACTTATCATTTTTTTTCGAAAATACTAACGCCCACACGTGTGGTGCGTAGCATCCCGCCCACACGCGTCATCTGTCGTTGGATGTTTCGCACGAATATTCAAGCACAATAAATCACCACGTCAGCCAACGAGCTCGTGCGGGTCAAGACCAACCGGCCCGGACGACGCCCACTCCTCCCGTCCCGAACGGCGCCCACTCTATCTCACCTTCTCTTCCCCACTCATCTACACTTTCTCTTCCCCTATCCTCGCGACCGCCTCTAATCCGGCAAGCCCCGTGGATCCCGGTGACTACCGGCGAGGTCCGCGCTAGATGCGCGGTGGGGGTCACGGGATGGAGGTAGTTGGCTGTGGAGGCGGGCGGTGGCGGGCGGAGGCCACGGCGGCGGTGACCAAAAGTTGGATCCGGTTGAATCTTCCCATTGTCCTCCCCCGACTGCCTCTAATCCGACGAGCCCCGCGGATCCCGGCGACCGCCGACGAGGCCCGCGCTAGATGCGCATTTGGGGGGCACGGGATGGAGGTAGATGGCTGGTGAGGTGGGGCGGAGGCCGCGGCAGCGGTGAACAACAGTTGAATCCAACCCCGACGATGAGGGAAGGCGCCGCTGCTGCTGGGCTTCGAGCTCCGCCGCGCCCATTTCGTGCTACACTGGGAACGGAGGGGGAGCGCGCAGCTGGGGTCCCTGGCGCGGCTCGGCCTCCGCGGTGGACACCGACGCAGGACGGAGCTGTTCGACCCCGAGCGCAAGCACCACGTCGCGCGGCGACTACTCGCGACAACCGGGTGAGCCAGGTCGGCAGCGCGACGGCGACCCCCTTTTTTGTCGTTGTGTGGAGGGGATGAGAAGCAGGCGGCGGCCATGGCGGGGCGGCAACGGCGCGTGGCCGCTGCTCGGGACGGCCGGCGACAACGCTGCTTCCCTCCTGCACCTCCATCCCCGCTCGTCACGCGCGGAGCCCTGTGTGCAAATCCTCCACCCCGCTCATGCAAAGTTTGTTCAGGCAAGTTTTCTTAACGTAGATGCAGCATTTGTTCCCCTAGGAGTAGGCAATTCAATTCACAGATGTTTGCCCTAACGCGGCTCCTTTTTGTCCCTCATTAGCATTTAAGTTCACAGATGCAACTGCAGGGGGCAAGTTCGAACAGATGCAAGTGTAGGAGAACATTTTTTTGGAAGAGAGATCATTAGGAAATTCTGCATTAAAAACGCAGCAATTCTGCATATAGTGTATGTAGTCTGTAGCATGTAGTTCCCTGTTTCTGTATGAAATGAGTGTCTCTAGTATGCTTCTCTGTTTCTGCATATTTTTTGTCAGTCTATTTTCTCTACTGGTTAGCGAGGATCCTCAAATCTCTTGCTTCCAGTCTCACCCAATTGCTGCTATGCACAGAAAAATTGCAAGCCGGTGATGGAGCAATCTAGAGTAGTTGCCACGGCAAATTTCTCGTAATAGTTGGCGTGGACAGAATTTCTATGAGTAGTTGCCACGGCAATTTTTTTCTATAGTAGTTGCCGTGGGCAGATTTTCCAGAGTAGTTGCCATGGCAATCTTTTCGTAATAGTTGCCATGGGCAGAATTCCTACAAGCAGTTGGCATGGCAAAAAAAATTGGTGTAGTTGCCATGGCACAATTCTGGAGTAGGAGTAGTTGCCATGTCATAATTGTTACGAGTAGTTGCCATGGCAAGTTTTTGCGGTAGTTGCCATGGCATAATTCAACAGCTACATCAGACACATGTCAAGTTTACTTTTTGTAGCATGATCTAATTCCAATATGGTAGTTTTAGTTAAATTCCATGGAAATTCTAATATGAATTTTCCATGGCAAATTCATGTTCATTTTTTCATGTTCTTTTACATACATGGCAAATCTCTCAAATAAAACATGTAGATGTTCAAAAGTATGGCAACTTAAGATGTTGAAAAATATGGCAAAGCTATAGATGTTCAAAACATGTCAAAGTTATAGATGTTCAAAAACATGGCAAACTTGCCATGTCAACTTAATATGTGTACATAGCATGCAAATTTTTCTGCATTTGATCACATAGCAAGTTTGGAAAATGTTCCTATGACCTATTTTTCAAAGTTTGCCATGGCAAAAATGTCATGTTTATTTGCCAAGGCAAATTTAGGTTTTTTTTAACACGCCCACCACAATCTTTATGCTTTTGTTTCTTACTTAACTACGGCAAATTTAGTTTGTTGATAATGGCAAATTTAGTTTATTGACCATGGCAAATTTAGTTTATTGACCATGGCAAACTGATTTTGTTTGATCATGTCAAATTTAGTTTATTTGGTTCATGGCAAATTTAGTTTTCAAATCATGGCAAGTTTTAGTTTACGTGAATTTCGCCGTGGCAAGTTTTGATATGAATCTGCCATGGCATTTTTCTTGTTCATACTTGACTTTCAACTTTTTGTGTTTTTTCACACACGGCAAATTCATCATACAAACACATGGCAATTCTTGATACGAATTTGCCATGGCAATTTCCTCCATATTTTTTGTTTTTCAACTTTTTGTGTTTTACACACACGGCAAATTCATCATACCAAAACACGGCAATTCTTGATACAAATCTGCCATGCCAACTTTTGATACAAATTTGGTTTGTTGATCATGGCAAATTTTAGTTTATTGGTTCATGTCAAATTTAGTTTACAAATCATGGCAAATTTAGTTTATTGATCATGACAAATTTAGTTTTCAAATCATAGCAATTTAGTTTACATGATTTTTCCTGCCATGGCAAGTTTCAATATGAATCTGCCACGGCAATTTTTCTTGTTCATGGCAAATTTAGTTTACGTGAATTTCGCCGTGGCAAGTTTTGATACGAATCTGCATGGCATTTTTCTTGTTCATAATTGATTTCCAACTTATTGTGTTTTTTCACACACGGCAAATTCATCATTCAAACACACGACAATTCTTGGTATGAATTTTCCATGGCAAATCTCTTTGTTCATACTTGATTTTTTTTTCTCACACACGGCAAAATCCTCCTTCAAAACACGGCAATTCTAATTAAACTTTCATGGCAATTTTAATTAAAAATGCCATTTCATTTTTGCCTTTTATTGTCCTGTCAAATTTTTGTGTTTTTTCACATGAATTTTTCAACTATTTGTGTTTTGTTCACATGGCAATATTGATTATTTTGTCATGGCAGATTTGCCATATTTCATTGGGGGGATTAAATATGTGTTTATAAACCTTTGCCATTGTTAAAAAACAATATAATGTCAAATAGTTTGGTCAAACTTGAATGACAATTTTTTTGCTATTTTCAAAGTTGATGGCATTTTTTTAGTAGCTGAGCATAACCTGGGCTTTTATTTGTCACAGAAAAAAAATCTGGGCCTTTTCATTTAATTCGTTGTCAGTGGGCTTTTTGTTCCTTTTTTTCACAGGGAAAAAGGGCCTGGTGTGATGGAGGCGTGCGGGCTGTGGGTTCTCCTGCCGAACGAATTCGTGCAGGGGATTGATCCCCTCCTACCGAACGAGTCGTGTGGTAGGATGCTTCTCCTGCCACACGTGTGGGCAGTTCTAATATTCGCCCACACACAATCGTGTGGGCTGCCTGTTGGGTATGCCACACAGGTCGTGTGGGCGGATGTCCATTGTGCCACACGTGTGGCAGTTATCTGCGTCCTTTTTTTTTTGTTTTGCCAAAACATACGACTTATCATTGAGTGACCCTGGGAGAGAGCAAGGAGCAAGGGCCAAGAACAGATAGGTATCTCAAGTGCCAGGGATTGGTGCCGCGGTGGGATAAGTGGCAGTCAAATTATAGCTTGGCACATGGAGGAAGCGTCCTAGAGGTGTGGTGTGGGCGACCTAGCTATAACCTGCTACTTACACCATGTTGATTGATTGTAAGATTCTGGGATGTTGATTTTTCTTCTGTAGAATACATCGATACAAGATTATAATATATATAGGGGCATTATATACCCCGCCCTTCATACACTAAGGAAAACAGCTCCATTCAAAGTGTTGAAGACAATTTAGATAATATTGACAAAAACAAAAACAAAAAACTGATCAACTCCAGCTCACAGACCGCCCATAGGTACTATTTTTGGAAGAAAAAAATATTTTTGAAAAAAAAAGGAATACACAAGTTACCTGGGTGGTATATATATATACATTATAGAGCCTGTCCTTCAAACACTAAGGAAAACAGCTCCATTCAAAGTATTGAAGACAATTTAGATAGCATTGGCAGAAAAATCTAATCAACTCCAGCTCACAGAACGCCCATAGGTACTAATTTTGGGGAAAATAAATACACAAGTTACCTACTCCAAAATTAGTAGTTGGTATACATTATAAACAAGATAGGCAACTGGGCTGGAGTAAATGATGCGAATCACGCATTCAAAGAATGCAAGTCCACGGTACCATTTGGCCAAGTCAAGTAAAATATAGCCCCTAGATTGATGCAAGTTACTAATTAACTAGTAGAGTGCCCGTGCGTTGCTACGGGCGATAATACACATAAAATTTCATGCTAAGGTGATAATGCATGTAAATGAATTAAACAGATGATTACGTGACATGAATAAGTTGGTGATGGACGTGAATGTTATCCTGCTATCCACCAAATAGATCTCTAAGATGGTTGCACATATTTCTTCTATTTCAACGATTGTTCCCAACGTTGCATTATTCTTCCATCTCGTCCACCCGACCAACTCTATCTGCCTAATCACCCGCCACTGCCGTCCCACCCAAGGCACCGCCACCCCCTGACCATCCCTCTAAACTCATCTTGATAAACATCAATGGCTTCAAGCCTACTAAGCTCCAACCAAATCTCCATAAATCATGTTAATCATCAACGGTTTTATTTAGATAGTTAAAGATGCAAAATTGAGACACACTTTTACTCTAGAAGTCTTGAACCGAGCATCGAGCATTCATGTAGCTTGATGAACATATTGTGTATGTATGTTACTCCCTCCGTCCCAAAATAAGTGACTCAACTTTACACTAATTTTGTACTAAAGTTAGTACAAAGTTGAGTCACTTATTTTGGGACGAAGGGAGTACATAACAATGCCAAAATCTTCCTTGTCGACATTTGGAAGAACAAAATACATCCATGATAATGTTACAGTAGATAATGAATAAGATAGCAAAAGTATATGTGTCTCATGCTGTACAGATTGTCAACCAGCTTATATTTGTACTCATCTTCCACTACATATGTTAAGCCGCAGTAAATAACCGTCCTCCATCACCTCTTGCAAATCTCACAGCCTCCAATCCTTGACGCACTAAACCGACTTTCACCACGACCAGCTTTTTTCCCTCGTGAGCCTTGCTCCGATGAAGAGGTGACTGAAAAGAAAATGATATAAATACATCAAGCAACCAGATCAGGGCTATTGAGAATCCAAAAATGCCATGAGTCATACTGGTATACATGATTAACCAAATGCCATTTACAATTGTCCTTAAGGGGGTAAGTAGAAAGTTTAACCAAAGTAAATCTTACAACCACATATTAGACCTGATAAGTAGTACTCTATATAAGTTGTAGCCTGGAACCCGCATCACCAACCGTAAAGATAATAAACATGACGATGCAACTTATTTCATGCATATAAAAAGGTGAATCTAAATGGGTGAATCTAAATGACAAATGAAAGAAGTTACCAGTGGATCTATTAAGAATGTAGCACTTTGGCACCATATCAAGGGGTTTGCAAAACAAAGGAAAGTGTGCTGAAAATGTTTTCATTATAATGTGAGGCTTCCATGGAACATATGAGTCGCTATCGCTACTACTTAAAAAATACATAAGGTTCCTTTTTCCTGCCAGTTGACCACACCGCCCCTCGCTTTGTCCACCCACCCAACAATCGGTCTCCTGACCCCTCACACCAATGTCGATTTCCCCTCGTAAAAAAAAACCTCGAAGAAAATAGGAGCCCTCCCCATCCAACTCTCGTTCGCTCACCTAACCCTACCCCACGCTCTGGCCGACACCACGATTGTCAACACCGCATACCCTCCTCTTTGTTCTTGCGAGCAGCGAATGAGATCGGTGATCTCCGGCAACATGCCGCCCACCCATTGACGTGGCGCGCTTGTGACTCGTCGGCCCGCCTGCGACCTAGTAATTCGATGTCGAGCTATATCTCCAATGGCTTCGCCTTACGCTAGCTCTGTCCTGATCTAGAAGCTCCTCTCATATCTCGCATGGCAAAGACCTTTGATCGAGGGCAACAGCGGATGGACCTAGGCTAGCACCGGCGGCGACCCAGGTTTTTTATATTTACAGAAGGAAAAGAAAACATAGATCTATGTACAGAAAATAGTCTATGCAAGGCTGAAAAAAATTGTCTACCCAGGACTGGATGCAGCAAAGCTAGGATTGTGCCTTGCAGGATGCAAATAAGGACTATATGTTGGCCATGGCAGGAAAGAACAAGATTAAGACAAATGAGCCTCCTACCAGGTTTTGATTCTGGTTAGATAAAACTCTGTTTCCAGTGCTTAAAAAAACCATGAAGCAGCAGGTATGTCGCCCCTTAAAGTCCTTCATGCATTTGTAAACACTTGGCCTGATGTGTTCATCATGCTAATCACAATGGTATATGTTCCCTTGTAATATAATTGGAGTTTTTTGGGGATAAGTACCTGAGTGCACAGTATTCCCTTTACTTACTGCTTTTCTTTGGTTGCTCATGTTGGCCAAGGTTCCAAGGAGAAGAAGCACGACAGAGTAGCAGTAGCAATTCGGGCGAGGCCCCGGTGGCAGCGATTGGTGGTGGAAGGGTGAGTGTGGGGCCTTTCACCTTTTGGGTTCTCACCGGTTCTTATGATGTGCACATCCATGATGATTGTTTTCCTCATGCTGAGTTGTTTTTGCACAGTATTAGATTTTAATCAATAACCATAGCTATTATCACTCAAACATGCGTAAGGAGTTCAATTATGCGGTGAACTAAATTATATTACTTGGCCACTGAGTTGGATAATTATCATGGTCCCAATTTCTCACTCAAACATGCGTAAGGAGTTCAAGAATAAAAAAAATCGCTCCATAAATTTTTGCAAGAATAAGATTTTTGAGCATATATAAGTAGACAAACCGTAAAGTAGGTTTAAGTTGGTACTTGGGTGGCACCAGAGTTAAGTGTGGAATAAGGATATTTTTTAAATTTTCTCCACACAAATGCATGGATGTTGAACTATGTACAATTTATATATCATTTAAATAAACGCAATGCATGTATGATGTTGTAATAAAGGGCAAGTAAATCTGAATGAAGTTTTTGGTTGAGTTGATTCTGGATAGCATCATCCGGATATTGCAATGCACGGGCATTGTCCTAGTAACAATAAATATTCCTACAATATCATCAAAGAAACACGAAATCCAAATACATTTATATTGCTATACATGTAAGTTCCACTTAGGTACATCCCAATTGAGGTAATATGAGCATGGTTTAGGCTGTCCTATTTAACATAAGCATGGATGTGTGTGTAAATATGAACGAAAAGGTTGCATTATACACACTACTCAAATCATATCACACATGAGGACACAAGTTTCAATTTCATAGGTTCTACCTGACTACGCAAATTCACTCTTATGTTCAATAGGCCATGCTAAACCATGTCATGAGCCCCCAAAAAAACTGAAATAAAGCATAATGACCCCCGCTTGCGCCCAAAAAAATAAGCACCTAAGATGTACAATGGAACAAAGATTCTACGAGAAATTTTTATAACTCTCAGTTCTAATTCTCGAGTCGGCAGGTGTATTTTGTTCCCATTTTCGAAATTTACAGTTGTTTTACATATGTGAGTACACAGTACAGTACTCCTTGGCTTGAAATTATTAGGTCAGTTTGGCAAGATACACCCAAAAAGAATTTCTACTGAATTGTCTGTTCAAAAGAGGGGAATGAATGACAAGATAAAGTATTGGTTCTAAATTAGATGGATCAACTAATACAATTGTTGTACGTTACTAATTCAAACAGTGGAGTAACAAGTAAGAACAAGTACATGCATAGAAGTGGAAGGTTTCAAAATTCCGAAAGGGAAAAACAACCTCACTCATTTTATCCCATGATGGAGAGGCCACCGCTGCATCCGCTCAACCAACAAGATGAGATGACGGTCACGTCATGGGACGTTGTGTAGGGTTTGGCCACTTCTTTATGATTGTGCATCACCACCATTCCTTTCCTCGCGTCTCAAATGGGCAGCTAATAAAGTGTGACGCCCCCGGCCCGATCGTGCACTATCCATACACGCAAATGCACACGATCAAGCCTAAGGACTCACGGGAAGATATCACAACACAACTCTAAAACATAAATAAAGTCATACAAGCTTTATATTACAAGCCAGGGGCCTCGAGGGCTCGAATACATAAGCTTGCGAACAAGCGTCAGCGGAAGCATCAGATATCTGAGTACAGATATGAAATAGAAACAGAAAGGCCTTTAGGAAGGCGGGGCAAAATAAAACACTACGATCGAAAGGCGAAGGCCTCCTGCCTGGGACCCTCCGATCCTACTCCTGGTCGTCAGTCAACTCGTAGTAGTATCCATCCTCTGGGTAGTAGTAGTAACGATCGTCGGGGCATCTGTCTCAGGGGCTCCGTCCTCTGGTCACGTCAAACTGATATGGGGAGAAAAAGGAAAACAAAGCAACCGTGAGTACTCAGAAGTACTCAGCAAGCAAGGATCTACACTACATATGCAACATTATCAAGGGGAGGCTGTATATGTGGACTGGGCTGCAGAAATGCCAGAGTAGAGAGAAGGCCTAGTCCTATCGAAGACTAGCATCTTCAGCGGTCTTGCAGCAGTAGAAGAGAGTAGAACAATACCATATAATATAGCAGTAATAATATCAACCTCACCCAGAGATCCTTTCTCGACTCCCTGCGAGAAAGCAATCCCAGAGCCATACATTCATCAACCTCGTCCTGAGATCCCTTCTCGACTCCCTGCGAGAAGCAATCCCAGAGCCATATATACAGGTCTCATCACAGGTATCCAGTTCTAAATTGTATCAATCAGGATACAACTCCGAGTGTCCTTTACCGTAGGACCGGCTATCGATAGAAGTGTTCTTCCCTGCAGGGGTGCACCAACTTACCCATCACGCTCGCTTAACTCTGGCCGGACACACTTTCCTGGGTCATGCCCGGCCTCGGCCAAACGACACATCGCAACCCTACCTACAGCTCAGCAGAGAGGTCCCCGTCGGTCTACATCCTAAGCGCTCAGAGGTCTTGGGCCATCGCCCTGTGCACTCCGAGTCGTTGCGTGCAGGGGGAAGCCAGGCACCAGGGGGGCGCCGGTCCGTCCCGGCCGCAAGGCTGAACTAGACGTCTGACAGAGCTTTCGGCTGATGCTACGATGCAGAACGCCCATACTATGCCCACGTGATGGTTAGTGCTATCAGACCAGAGGCCTGCTCGGATCAAATATCCAAATCGCTAGGACTAGGGGCTTGCGGTAACGAGCAGAGACTCACGAAAGATGTGACCCCGTCGCCCCGTCTCGAGGACTTGCGGCAAGGGTTAAGAATGCCCGGCCGCGCCTCGTATTCACCACTCGGGCACCACACTGGCAACCCGCCTTCACATCACAACGCGGGTACCCCTCAGGGTCGACCCGCCTTTCCAAGTAACAATGTAAGGTCCAAGTACCGTGTGTCCATAACATCAGGGAATCCGAGGTATCACCCTCATTGAATTCCCACTCGATGTATCCATCAAGGTGAACAGGAGGAATCACCCTCACTGGGTCCACACTTGAGGTGTTGTAGGACAGCGTCGTTATCGGAAGCGGTGAAGGAGGAATCACCCTCGATGACCACGACCGAATAGTACTCTACAGAGTTAACATCAGAAGTGCTACAAGAGGTTTCACCCTCGGCCACTCGTAGTAACGCTGCAGTGTCGTTACAACTAAGGGGGGTGATGTGCGGTGTCGGGGCCTGGTCTTCAATCCCGTTGATCGGGTCTTCTGACGATCCGAGCGCGGGCAGTCGGGATAAGTGGGGTCACTGATAGGTCTCTACCAGCCTAGACTAAACAGTTTAGGATATGTAGGTAATTATCAACAGTAGGTTACAATGAACAGGTATGCATCAGAATAGGTAAAGCCGCAGCAGCAGTAATTCTAATGCAAGCATGAGAAATTAGAATGGGCGATATCGGTATGCTCAAGGGAGGGGCTTGCCTGGTTGCTCGGCGGCAAGGGCAAGCTCGTCTATGGGGGTTTCGGGATCCGGAGCTGGTCGGTCTCGGGGACGACGGCAGGGTTGGGGCTATCGAGAGAGAGAAGAGGGGGAGGAAACAGTATAAATATATAGCAAACATGAGCATGACAAATACGATACACGGTGCTAGGGGTAGTCTAACGCAGCATCACACGTAACAGACGGAGCGGGAGAATATCTGACGATATTTCCCGGGTCTTTGGAATTATCGGACAGAGGATAAGAGGGGAACGGTTGCAAGTTCGGATAGTTAGGGACGCGTGACGGACGAACGGACCGCGTATTCAGATTCGTCTCGTCGTTCTGAGCACACTTTCATGTACAAAGTATTTTCATCTGAGCTACGGATTATTTTATATGATTTTCTAAAGTTTTTATTAATTTCTGGAATTTAATTAATTATTTAAATTAACATTATCCGAAACAGTGTCTTGCTGACGTCAGCATGACGTCAGCATGACGTCAGGACCAGTGGGTTCCCACCTGTCATAGGCTGTAGGTTAATTAGTGATTAACTAATTAAATTACTGTTTAATTAACACTAACTACTTAATTAAATTAACCTAATCAGGATTAATTAACTAATTAATTAATTAATTAGTTTAATTATTTTTTTTAAACGTTTTACTGGGGGTGGGCCCCAGCAGTCAGGGGTCAGGGGGGGGGCCCATCGGTCAGCGGCACAGGGGGCCGACCGGGGGGTGCGTGCGCGAGGGGCTCGGGGGGGGACGAGGGGAGAGAAGGGGGAAAGGGGGGCAGGGCGATGGGAGTGAGGGGACCAGAAGAATGGCGAGGAGGAGGAGAGGAGAGAGAGGCGGGGAGGCGGAGGGCGCGGCGGGGAGGCGGGGGGGGGGCTGGGGCGGAGGGAGGGAGGGAGGAGGGTGGGCGGGGGCGATGGGGAACGACGGGCGAGCGCGACGCGGTTGTGAGGGCCGGATCAGGAGTGCGAGCGTCGAGCGGGTGGTGGAAGAGAGGAGAGGGGGGGGCGCAGCGGCCGGGGCTCACATCGAGGGGGGGAGAGGCTGGCCGGCGACGGTGTGGTGGTAGGGTGAGGAGGCGACAGGGTCGACGGAGAGGCGACGGGCGGCGCCGACGAGGCGACACGACGACGGCGTCGGGCGCTCGGGCGCGGCGTCTGTGGCGACGCGGCCCCGATCCACTCCTGGATCGGGAGGGGGGGAACGGGGACGGTGAGGTGGCCTCGACGAGGAGCGCCGGCGTGGCGGCGGGGACGAAGGCGGCGGCGGCGGCGGCGGTTAGCGACGGCGTCGGCGCGAGGGCGAGGCGGCGACGGGGCGCGTCGGGGCGACGCGGGCGGCGGTGCGGGAGCTCCCCCGATCCGGTTCTGGATCGGGCGGGGGGGGTGTTGGGGAACGTAGCAGAATTTTAAAATTTTCTACGCATCACCAAGATCAATCTATGGAGTCATCTAGCAACGAGTGAGAGGGGAGTGTATCTACATACCCTTGTAGATCGCGAGCGGAAGCGTTCAAGAGAACGGGGTTGATGGAGTCGTACTCGTCGTGATCCAAATCACCGATGACCGAGCGCCGAACGGACGGCACCTCCGCGTTCAACACACGTACGGAGCAGAGACGTCTCCTCCTTCTTGATCCAGCAAGGGGGGAGGAGAGGTTGATGGAGATCCAGCAGCACGATGGTGTGGTGGTGGAAGCAGCGGGATTTCAGCAGGGCTTCGCCAAGCGCTACTGGAGGAGGAAGAGGTGTCACGGGAGGGAGAGGGAGGCGCCAGGGGCTGAGCTGTTTCTCCCATGCACCTCCCCACTATATATAGGGGTGGATGGGGCTGGTTTCTTGCCCTCCAAGTCCATTGGGGCATTGGCAAAGGTGGAAGGAAAGAAATCCCATCCTTTCCCTTCCCCACCGATTGTTATCCCCCTTTTTTAGGGATCTTGATCTTATCCCTTCGGGATATGATCTTATTCCTTCTAAGGGGGAATCTTGGTGCGCCTTGACTAGGGGTGTGGGGCCTTGCCCCCACTACCCACGTTCATGTGGGTCCCCCCATGCAGGTGGGCCCCACTCCGGAACCTTCTAGAACCTTCTCGGTACAATACCGAAAAATCCCGAACATTTTCCGGTGGCCAAAATAGGACTTCCCATATATAAATCTTTACCTCCGGACCATTCCGGAACTCCTCGTGACGTCCAGGATCTCATCCGAGACTCCGAACAACCTTCGGGTTACCGCATACTAATATCTCCATAACCCTAGCGTCACCGAACCTTAAGTGTGTAGACCCTACGGGTTCGGGAGACACGCAGACATGACCGAGACGACTCTCCGGTCAATAACCAACAGCGGGATCTGGATACCCATGTTGGCTCCCACATGCTCCTCGATGATCTCATCGGATGAACCACGATGTCGAGGATTCAATCAATCCCGTACGCAATTCCCTTTGTCTATCGGTACGATACTTGCCCGAGATTCGATCGTCGGTATCTCGATACCTTGTTCAATCTCGTTACCGGCAAGTCTCTTTACTCGTTTCCGTAACACATCATCCCTTGAACAACTCCTTGATCACATTGAGCTCATTATGATGATGTCCTACCGAGTGGGCCCAGAGGTACCTCTCCGTTACATGGAGTGACAAATCCCAGTCTCGATTCGTGCCAACCCAACAGATACTTTCGGAGATACCCGTAGTGCACCTTTATAGCCACCCAGTTACGTTGTGACGTTTGGTGCACCCAAAGCACTCCTACGGTATCCGGGAGTTGCACAATCTCATGGTCTAAGGAAAAGTTACTTGACATTGGAAAAGCTTTAGCAAACGAACTACACGATCTAGTGCTAGGCTTAGGATTGGGTCTTGTCCATCACATCATTCTCCTAATGATGTGATCCCGTTATCAATGACATCCAATGTCCATGGTCAGGAAACCGCAACCATCTATTGATCAATGAGCTAGTCAACTAGAGGCTTACTAGGGACATGTTGTGGTCTATGTATTCACACATGTATTACGATTTCCGGATAACACAATTATAGCATGAATAACAGACAATTATCATGAACAAGGAAATATAATAATAACCATTTTATTATTGCCTCTAGGGCATATTTCCAACAGTCTCCCACTTGCACTAGAGTCAATAATCTAGTTACATTGTGATGAATCGAACACCCATAGAGTACTGGTGTTGATCATGTTTTGCTCGTGAAAGAGGTTTAGTCAACGGATCTGCTACATTCAAATCCGTGTGCACTTTACAAATATCTATGTCTCCATCTTGAACATGTTCACGTATGGAGTTGAAGCGACGCTTGATATGCCTGGTCCTTTTGTGAAACCTGGGCTCCTTGGCAAGGGCAATAGCTCCAGTGTTGTCACAGAAGAGAGCCATTGGACCCGACGCATTTGGAATGACTCCTAGGTCGGTGATGAACTCCTTCATCCATACTGCTTCATGTGCTGCCTCCGAGGCTGCTATGTACTGCGCTTCGCATGTAGAACCCGCCACGACGCTTTGCTTGCAACTGCACCAGCTTACCGCTCCACCATTCAAAATATACACGTATCCGGTTTGTGACTTGGAGTCATCTGGATCTGTGTCGAAGCTAGCGTCGACGTAACCCTTTACGACGAGCTCTTCGTCACCTCCATATACGAGAAACATATCCTTAGTCCTTTTCAGGTACTTCAGGATGTTCTTGACCGCTGTCCAGTGTTCCTTGCCGGGATTACTTTGGTACCTACCTACCAAACTTACAGCAAGGTTTACATCAGGTCTGGTACACAGCATGGCATACATAATAGACCCTATGGCTGAGGCATAGGGGATGACACTCATCTCTTCTATATCTTTTGCCGTGGTCGGGCATTGAGCCAAGCTCAATTTCACACCTTGCAATACAGGCAAGAACCCCTTCTTGGACTGATCCATATTGAACTTCTTCAATATCTTATCAAGGTATGTGCTTTGCGAAAGACCTATGAGGCGTCTCGATCTATCTCTATAGATCTTGATGCCTAATATATAAGCAGCTTCTCCAAGGTCCTTCATTGAAAAACACTTATTCAAGTAGGCCTTTATACTTTCCAAGAATTCTATATCATTTCCCATCAGCAGTATGTCATCCACATATAATATGAGAAATGCTACAGAGCTCCCACTCACTTTCTTGTAAACACAGGCTTCTCCATAAGTCTGTGTGAACCCAAACGCTTTGATCATCTCGTCAAAGCGAATGTTCCAACTCCGAGATGCTTGCACCAGCCCATAGATTGAGCGCTGGAGCTTGCATACCTTGTCAGCATTCTCAGGGTCAACAAAACCTTCCGGTTGTATCATATACAACTCTTCCTTAAGAAAACCATTAAGGAATGCCGTTTTGACGTCCATTTGCCATATCTCATAATCATAGTATGCGGCAATTGCTAACATGATTCTGACGGATTTCAGCTTCGCTACGGGTGAGAAAGTCTCATCGTAGTCAACCCCTTGAACTTGTCGATAACCCTTAGCGACAAGCCGAGCCTTATAGATGGTCACATTACCATCCGCGTCAGTCTTCTTCTTAAAGATCCATTTATTTTCTATGGCTTGCCGATCATCGGGCAAGTCAGTCAAAGTCCATACTTCGTTTTCATACATGGATCCTATCTCGGATTTCATGGCTTCAAGCCATTTGTCGGAATCCGGGCCCGCCATCGCTTCTTCATAGTTCGAAGGTTCACTGTTGTCTAACAACATGATTTCCAGGACAGGATTGCCATACCACTCTGGTGCTGAACGTGTCCTCGTGGACCTTCGAAGTTCAGTGGTAGCTTGATCATGATCATTATCAATAACTTCCTCTCTAGCCGGTGTAGGCTCCACAGAAACATTTTCCTGTGCTGCGCTACTCTCCGGTTCGAGGGTCATCTCATCAAGCTCCACTTTCCTCCCACTTACTTCTTTCGAGAGAAACTCTTTCTCTAGAAAGGATCCATTCCTGGCAACAAAGATCTTGCCCTCGGATCTTAGGTAGAAGGTATACCCAATAGTTTCCTTAGGGTATCCTATGAATACGCATTTTTCCGACTTGGGTTCGAGCTTCTCTGGTTGAAGTTTCTTCACATAAGCATCGCATCCCCAAACTTTCAGAAACGACAGCTTAGGTTTCTTCCCAAACCATAATTCATACGGTGTCGTCTCAACGGATTTTGACGGTGCCCTATTTAAAGTGAATGCGGCAGTCTCTAAAGCATAACCCCAAAAGATAGCGGTAAATCGGTAAGAGACATCATAGATCGCACCATATCCAATAGAGTGCGATTACGACGTTCGGACACACCATTACGCTGAGGTGTTCCAGGCGGCGTGAGTTGTGAAACAATTCCACATTTCCTTAAGTGCGTGCCAAATTCATGACTCAAATATTCTCCTCCACGATCTGATCGTAAGAACTTTATTTTCTTGTCACGTTGATTCTCAACCTCACTCTGAAATTCCTTGAACTTTTCAAAGGTCTCAGACTTGTGCTTCATCAAGTAGACATACCCATATCTACTCAAATCATCGGTGAGGGTGAGAACATAACGATAACCACCGCGAGCCTCAACACTCATTGGACCACACACATCAGTATGTATGATCTCCAATAAGTTGGTTGCTCGCTCCATTGTTCCGGAGAACGGAGTCTTGGTCATCTTGCCCAAGAGGCATGGTTCGTATCTGTCAAATGATTCATAATCAAGAGACTCCAAAAGTCCATCTGCATGGAGTTTCTTCATGCGTTTAACACCGATATGACCAAGGCGGCAGTGCCACAAGTATGTGGGACTATCGTTATCAACCTTGCATTTCTTGGCATTCACATTATAAACATGTGTAACATCACGTTCGAGATTTAATAAAAATAAACCATTCACCAGCGGGGCATGACCATAAAACATATCTCTCATATAAATAGAACAACCATTATTCTCAGATTTAAATGAGTAGCCATCTCGCATTAAGCGAGATCCAGATACAATGTTCATGCTCAAAGCTGGTACTAAATAACAATTATTGAGGTTTAAAACTAATCCCGTAGGTAGATGCAGAGGTAGCGTGCCGACGGCGATCACATCGACCTTGGAACCATTCCCGACGCGCATCGTCACCTCGTCCTTTGCCAGTCTACGCTGATTCCGCAGTTCCTGCTTTGAGTTACAAATATGAGCAACCGCACCGGTATCAAATACCCAGGAACTACTACGAGTGCTGGTAAGGTACACATCAATTACATGTATATCATATATACCTTTGGTATTGCCGGCCTTCTTGTCCGCCAAGTACTTGGGGCAGTTTCGCTTCCAGTGACCGTTTCCCTTGCAATAAAAGCACTCAGTCTCAGGCTTGGGTCCATTCTTCGACTTCTTCCCGGCAGCTGGCTTACCGGGCACGACATTTTCCGGTGGCCAAAATAGGACTTCCCATATATAAATCTTTACCTCCGGACCATTCCGGAACTCCTCGTGACGTCCAGGATCTCATCCGAGACTCCGAACAACCTTCGGGTTACCGCATACTAATATCTCTATAACCCTAGCGTCACCGAACCTTAAGTGTGTAGACCCTACGGGTTCGGGAGACACGCAGACATGACCGAGACGACTCTCCGGTCAATAACCAACAGCGGGATCTGGATACCCATGTTGGCTCCCACATGCTCCTCGATGATCTCATCGGATGAACCACGATGTCGAGGATTCAATCAATCCCGTACGCAATTCCCTTTGTCTATCGGTACGATACTTGCCCGAGATTCGATCGTCGGTATCTCGATACCTTGTTCAATCTCGTTACCGGCAAGTCTCTTTACTCATTTCTGTAACACATCATCCCGTGAACAACTCCTTGATCACATTGAGCTCATTATGATGATGTCCTACCGAGTGGGCCCAGAGGTACCTCTCCGTTACATGGAGTGACAAATCCCAGTCTCGATTCGTGCCAACCCAACAGATACTTTCGGAGATACCCGTAGTGCACCTTTATAGCCACCCAGTTACGTTGTGACGTTTGGTGCACCCAAAGCACTCCTACGGTATCCGGGAGTTGCACAATCTCATGGTCTAAGGAAAAGTTACTTGACATTGGAAAAGCTTTAGCAAACGAACTACACGATCTAGTGCTAGGCTTAGGATTGGGTCTTGTCCATCACATCATTCTCCTAATGATGTGATCCCGTTATCAATGACATCCAATGTCCATGGTCAGGAAACCGTAACCATCTATTGATCAACGAGCTAGTCAACTAGAGGCTTACTAGGGACATGTTGTGGTCTATGTATTCACACATGTATTACGATTTCCGGATAACACAATTATAGCATGAATAACAGACAATTATCATGAACAAGGAAATATAATAATAACCATTTTATTATTGCCTCTAGGGCATATTTCCAACAGTCTCCCACTTGCACTAGAGTCAATAATCTAGTTACATTGTGATGAATCGAACACCCATAGAGTACTGGTGTTGATACCACTGTTGGGGAACGTAGCAGAATTTTAAAATTTTCTACGCATCACCAAGATCAATCTATGGAGTCATCTAGCAACGAGTGAGAGGGGAGTGTATCTACATACCCTTGTAGATCGCGAGCGGAAGCGTTCAAGAGAACGGGGTTGATGGAGTCGTACTCGTCGTGATCCAAATCACCGATGACCGAGCGCCGAACGGACGGCACCTCCGCGTTCAACACACGTACGGAGCAGAGACGTCTCCTCCTTCTTGATCCAGCAAGGGGGGAGGAGAGGTTGATGGAGATCCAGCAGCACGACGGTGTGGTGGTGGAAGCAGCGGGATTTCAGCAGGGCTTCGCCAAGCGCTACTGGAGGAGGAAGAGGTGTCACGGGAGGGAGAGGGAGGCGCCAGGGGCTGATCTCTTTCTCCCATGCACCTCCCCACTATATATAGGGGTGGAGGGGGCTGGTTTCTTGCCCTCCAAGTCCATTGGGGCGTTGGCAAAGGTGGAAGGAAAGAAATCCCATCCTTTCCCTTCCCCACCGATTGTTATCCCCCTTTTTTAGGGATCTTGATCTTATCCCTTCGGGATATGATCTTATTCCTTCTAAGGGGGAATCTTGGTGCGCCTTGACTAGGGGTGTGGGGCCTTGCCCCCACTACCCACGTTCATGTGGGTCCCCCCATGCAGGTGGGCCCCACTCCGGAACCTTCTAGAACCTTCTCGGTACAATACCGAAAAATCCCGAACATTTTCCGGTGGCCAAAATAGGACTTCCCATATATAAATCTTTACCTCCGGACCATTCCGGAACTCCTCGTGACGTCCAGGATCTCATCCGAGACTCCGAACAACCTTCGGGTTACCGCATACTAATATCTCTATAACCCTAGAGTCACCGAACCTTAAGTGTGTAGACCCTACGGGTTCGGGAGACACGCAGACATGACCGAGACGACTCTCCGGTCAATAACCAACAGCGGGATCTGGATACCCATGTTGGCTCCCACATGCTCCTCGATGATCTCATCAGATGAACCACGATGTCGAGGATTCAATCAATCCCGTACGCAATTCCCTTTGTCTATCGGTACGATACTTGCCCGAGATTCGATCGTCGGTATCTCGATACCTTGTTCAATCTCGTTACCGGCAAGTCTCTTTACTCGTTTCCGTAACACATCATCCCGTGAACAACTCCTTGATCACATTGAGCTCATTATGATGATGTCCTACCGAGTGGGCCCAGAGGTACCTCTCCGTTACATGGAGTGACAAATCCCAGTCTCGATTCGTGCCAACCCAACAGATACTTTCGGAGATACCCGTAATGCACCTTTATAGCCACCCAGTTACGTTGTGACGTTTGGTGCACCCAAAGCACTCCTACGGTATCCGGGAGTTGCACAATCTCATGGTCTAAGGAAAAGTTACTTGACATTGGAAAAGCTTTAGCAAACGAACTACACGATCTAGTGCTAGGCTTAGGATTGGGTCTTGTCCATCACATCATTCTCCTAATGATGTGATCCCGTTATCAATGACATCCAATGTCCATGGTCAGGAAACCGTAACCATCTATTGATCAACGAGCTAGTCAACTAGAGGCTTACTAGGGACATGTTGTGGTCTATGTATTCACACATGTATTACGATTTCCGGATAACACAATTATAGCATGAATAACAGACAATTATCATGAACAAGGAAATATAATAATAACCATTTTATTATTGCCTCTAGGGCATATTTCCAACAGGGGGGAATGAGCGAGGGGGTGGGGGTAGCGGCTAGGGTTTCGGGTGGGGGTGGGATATGGGGATGGGGTGGGCCGGCCAGGGGGGAATGGGCCGGCCTGGGTGGTGGCCTGGTGGCCAGCTGGGCCACGGCCCAGTTGGTCCGGGGGGGAGGGCTTTTCCTTTTTACTTTTTTTTTATATTATTTATTTTCCTTTTCTGTTTTCTCTTTTATTTTTATTCCAAAAGACTTTTGTAAAATATGAGACTTGCTCCATTATTTACAGTGCATTATCTGTCACTGCTAGAAATTGGTTTGGGGTCCATATCTTTTTGTTTGGATTTTATTTAAATTGAAAAAGGATTGAATAGTGCTATGTTGCTGCTGTTTCTAGTTGTTCGAGTCCTTTTACAATTTCAACTAATGTTGCAATCATTTTTACAAATGCTATGGGAATATTTGCAACATGAGGCACATTTTGGTTTTCCAGTTTGAACAACTTTTATTTCCCACTTTAGTTTAAATCTGAATCTTGACTTAGGAGTTGAAATGCAATATGATGCTACTGATGATCATGCACTGTTAAGCTTGCTGACATGTCATTATCAAAAGTGATTACTGTAGTTAACCACCGGGGGTGTTACATAAAGGAACAGACAAAAGTAGTCAATACATTGCAAAAGGACCAATCACGTATGGAATCACCAAGAGCACATCACAAAATCTTACCGGAGGCAGAGAGGACACGTCTCAACATTTCCAACCTGTCGTTGTCGTAGGGCCGAGTTGTGTTGCTGAAAAAAGTACTCATAGTGGCCGACTCCTCGGAGCTTGTCGTCACCACCGTGATTTCCCATGCTCTCAGTACTTAGTTCACCATGTTGTGACGTCAACCATTACTTAGCTCACGAAAATAGCAACAATATTATGAATTGGATATAGTAAATTTACAGGTTAACATAATACAAAGGTAACATGAGATTACCTCACTATATCTTAATTATGTTTTCATCAAAAGATCTACATGCTTTAATTTCTGCATTCAGATTAATAAAAACTAAAGGCTCTTTCTTTACGTATTGACACCTGATCACACGCCTCAATTTTTGATCTTCAAACTTCCTTCTCGGCACTAAAGCCTAGCAATATAATTACCCTTAATGATTCAAATTAGGCATTGTGTAATAACTGAAGAAAATTTTGCTTAGTCGTTATGATAAAAATGGAGATCCACAACTATGAAAATTAGGAAATCACCTTGGTGTCTTCATTTGAAAGAAAGAAACACCAACAATAATGAGGCCCTTAAGGAACCATGACATGATCCTGAATCTGAATTGCTATAAGATATCTATCCTTCCTCATATTCAGATCAAGTGGTCAAAACACCCAGCCAAACGATGTACACATGAAAGAAACACATTTTTTGGCATTTGGTAAATAATCATGGGAATACATACAAAACAAAAGATGATTTGGGGCTTCAGGTCCAGTAGTATATATATTGCCTTTTGCTTACATGTTCGATGTGACAAAGCCGGTGAAAAACATTGCGATGGTTTTGAAGTAGAATTTGTCGGGATTGTAAGGGAGCTTCGCGTGCCTCACTCACTAATTGAAAACCCCGGTGATCAAAATGGGAAATGTCGTCCAAAATATTCAAGTAGTGAGAGCTAAAGTACAGGGGTAATATTGTGGAACTTTGAGAAGCTCGGTGGAAACAAAGGTGAAAAGATGGAGATGTAGTCAATTCATTCTCAGACTCATTATTAATAATAACAAAGATGGGTAAAAAAGAGAGGCTACCTATAGTCTTTATGTCTTGGTCTGATTTACCTGAACAAAGGCTACATAAGGAAATAAAGCACATCACCTATGTGCAGAAGCTTCCTGCGGAGTTTCTGAAGATGCATAGCAGAAGGACAAACAGATTGTCACATACCAAGCAACCTTTCATTCCTAATTTGCATGGCAGTTCATTTATTTTTTTTTGCGTGGGATCTCCATTGCCTATGTAACTAAACCACGATGTTAATATTCTGAACTTCTCTGCCAAGCTAGATCATTTTGGTGGCAGGGTCTGACCGTCGCGAGATCCAAAATTGTAACTCGGAACTAAACCACGAGGTTAATCGTTATGATTTTTTTAAAAATAGATGAAGTGACCCCATGTTTATGCAGACCCTGTATCATTTAAAAAGAACTTCAAGAATGTTAAATAAATCTATATGCATGCCTGAAAAAAACATAGTGACTATTCTATGCAGAAAAGAAAAGTAGGAATTAGATAATACACCGATATCTATAGCACGTTCCTTCATTTGTTTGCACTACTTAAGCCTTGACTCGGTGATTTCAAGAAGTAGGGCATTCTACTTGCGAATATGGTAATTAAGATTGTTAACCTGCTCAATTTTTTCAACCTGTAATTAAGATACCTCTTTGCATTCTCCATGGTGATTAGTTGTTGCATCAATCCACCTCCAGTCTTGCCTGATGCTAACACAAGAAACAATTTTCTCTTCAAGGCGATTAGCACATGCACATGAAAAACTACAGCTTTAGCTGCCGCTGAGTGTTGTGAAAGCACTAATTCTACCTGCAAAGATTTGAGATATTTATCATTAGATAGTGTTGATTTTAGAGATGAAGAAACCCAACACCTAATATATCAGCTTGAGAAGATTGAAGAGCACACTTCGTGAAACAAGACATGAAATTACCGGATATTCGTGGGAACGTAATCAAATTATCCTGAAGGACACTTCCTCTAAGAGGTCAACCGTATCAAAGACAAACAAAATTCCTTTAGCTAGCAGTTGGCTTGTATCTTTATGTAATATGCTTGCATCGAAGCACACAAATAAATTCATACATGAAGCTTGATCTCCAGAAAAACAAAGGGTTGTAAGTTGAATTATTCCTAATTGACACCATCAGATCTTGGTCATTGAGTGTTGTAATTGCAATCTGAGTGAGAAATTATCTAACACACTTACAGCCCCAGTTGTATCAACCTTGCGCACATCTTCGGGGGGTTGAGTTCCGCACCGACCACAACCGTGGACCGAGAAGGTCGAGCCCTCGGGGTGGGACTCGATCTGGCTACCCCGTAGCATCTGTCGTTTGAATCCAGCAGGCAGAATTCCGATCTGCAGCCCGCGCCGCAACGGCGGCAACATCATCAGACGGTGGAGAAGCTGCAGATATCATGGGCGGACATGGCACAGGAGAACTAATAGCTGCTGCGACCGCCCATTACGGGGCGGACATGCACTCTGACCACAATATGATGCGAATTGATCTACAAAACTGAAGGATCCAACGATATCACCACAATTTGCATTTGTGCAAGAGGACGCAGCATGTGGATAAGAATCACGTACCTTGTGGTGGAGAGAAGCAGACTGGCAGGCTTGGAGGAGGAGCAAAGCGTGTTGTCTTCTCTCCATGACGCGTATGAGCACTCCCCAATCACCCTCAATGATCTTGTCGGCGGCTCCTCAACGGGGATCAGCGCCGGCTCAGGGGATCGGCGGGCGGGTCCTCCACGAGATCGGCGGCGTCTCCTAAAGTGGATCGTCCTCGTAGCGCAGGGATCGGCGGCGGCGAAGGGATGGATCGGCGGCGGGGCTTGATGTGCGAGGGCGACGGCGAAGGGATGGATCGGCGGCGGAGGGATGGAACGGCGGCGGCGGAGGGATGGAACGGCGGCGGCGAAGGGATGAATCGGCGACGGCGAAGGGATGGATCTGGGCGAAGGGATGGAGGGCGGCGTCTCACGACCTGCTGTGCGAGTCGTGCTGCGCTCGAGGGCAGGAGGCCTCGCTCGTACGCACGCACGATCCTGTCGCCGATTATTTTTCGCTGGTTTTTTACGGTAGGTTTTTTTTTTCGTCCATTTTTTTGGGGTGGGACGTGAGTATTGGGCGTGGATTGCGTGGAGGCATCGCACCAGGTGGTTGGTTCGACGGGAATAAAGTGAGGTGGGACGAGGTACGAAAAAAACCAGCGAAAGGTGGGACGAAAATAAACCGTGGAACGGAGACTACCAACTCGTCCCTTAGGAGTAGAGATTTAATGCGGAGTATAAGATATGCAGCACACATGTGACACCACCGTACTTAGCGTTAACCATGTGAATGAAAACATAAAGTTAAGGACCAAGTTCTAAACGAAGCAAGCTGGGTCTGGCAAGTCGAGCAAAATACTATTAGATGGACGGCCAACTGGTTCCTATATGTATATACTTATAAACAAGATAAAGACTAGCTATCTAGATGCAGATCATAGGTAAATGTACGGGCAACCTCATCGAACTACAATAAGTGATTAATATAAGAAATTCAGCCGGCCAGCGTATGAGAACACTGTGGTACCACTAACTGTGTCCATTGAGTGGTTCAGGGTCGTTTTGTGCTAGGCGACTGCCCATTAAGTGAGAGCACGAGAGAGGGGGAGCTAGGCAAAGAGCAGATGGGTCTCTCAGGTGCTGTGGATTGGTGGGAGGAGTGGCAGCTGCGAGTTCTTGTTATCGGCAGCCAATGTGTTCAGTGGCTCCTCTTCTTGTCTGCTCGCAAGCGTAAGTCTATCGTCTTTGCTCCCTTCCGGTTTTTGATATGGTTAGCATATCTAGGCAGCGATGCTGTGGCGATATATGCTCTCGCCGCTCTCTTCAATCGCCACAGGAAGGAGCAGCGAAATTCACATGATGAAAGCATCCTAGAGGTGGTATGGGCGCCTGTCCTCCTAATGCACCTGGGTGGACAGGACTGCATAACCGCCTACAATATGGAAGACAATGAGCTGTGGAAGCGGCACGTCCTCACGGCTGTCTCTCAGATCACAGTATCAATCTATGTGTTTTGCAAATCATGGCGGGGCGGCGACAAGAAGTTGTTGCAGGCAGCGATCATGCTCTTCACCCTGGGGGGCATCAGATGCTTAGAGAAGCCATATGCTCTCAGGAGTGCTAGCATTAATAGCTTAGGCAGCTCCTCTGACACTATGGCGCAGAAGGATGACAAGAAAAAGAAAAGCAACCGCGAGATCACTTCGCTTGAAGACTACGTGAAACAAGCAAGGGCTCTTTTTGACGCTGACCCTCATACTGAAGCACAAGCAGAAGATGGCGTTGGGGCTGACCATCTCTCTGATGAAATACCAGGAGAAGGTCATGTCAATGCCAACCATGTCCCTGATCAAGCTCGAGTAGAAGGTGATGTTGAGGCCAACCATCTCCCTGATCAAGCACAAATAGAAGGTGATGTCGAGGCCAACCATCTCCCTGATCAAGCACAAATAGAAGGAGCAGGTGTTTCAGTGGATGAGGAAAGGGAAAAAGAGGCTGCTAAGCGTGCGGCCGACCGTCTTCGTCGGAAACAAGGAGCAGAGCAGGTCAATAAGCTTTTTGTGGACCTTGCATCTCCGTATAGTGATCGGCTTGATGTCACAGAAGCCTTCTTGGCACTAGATAAAAAAACAGCATATGAGTGCTTGGAAGCAAGGCTATCCAACACGTTCGATCTTCTCTACACCAAAGCAAAGATGGTACGTCCTGACCTAAAATCAGCCTTCAGGAGCTTTCGCCTCTTCTTGTTGGTTCTTGCTACATACTTCCGGTTAGCATGTACAGTCCTGCCCTTCGCAGCCATTGGTCTGTTCCACAAGAGTCACAGAGAAGCTTATAATGACAAGGATGTCAAGGTTACATACACATTGTTGTGTTGTACTGCTGTGATGGAGTTCTACTCGTTTGAAAAGGATTTTGGGTCGAGATTGTCTGGAACAGTTTCCCAATGTAGTTTCATGGGACTCTTTGCCCTCAAGGAGAAGTACATCAGGCGTATGTTCATCCAACGCTGGCTCATGCCCAGGAACTCATCCTCTGGAATTGCAATTTTGGTTTTTGGACATGTGAAAGATTGGTGGAAGCAACACATACGAGGTGCTGCCGATTACATGAGGTTCAACAATAACAGGGGCCAATGGGCAATTCAGCAAGCAGAATGCGGCGAACTCCTGGAGTGGAGCATCAAGAAACCGTTTGACGAGAGTGTCCTTCTCTGGCACATCGCAACGGACTTGTGCTTTTATAAAGTGGGTGCATCACCTAATCATGCACTCGACACCACTCAATATGATGAAGAAATCTCTAGCAATGCTGAAGGTACAAAATCCGTGCATCGCGTAAGTGCAACGGGATGCAGAGAAATATCCAACTACATGATGTACCTACTGTCTGCAAAACCAGAGATGCTAATGCCCGGGACAAGGCGGAATCTGTTCACAGCAGCCTACAACAAACTCAAGGTAATCCTCGAGGACCAAAAGCAACCACTGCTGGAGCAACCGATGGGACTGGGAAGGTTCTTGTACCGCTGCATTCATTTAAAAGAAGAAAAGGAGCAACAACTGCAGGAGGAAAGATCAGTTGCCGAGAGAATATTCGCCAAGATGGAGAAGTCACCAGCTGAAGAAGGTATCATTCACGACGCCTGGATTCTGGCTGAAAGGCTGTTGAAGTTAGATGAGGAGAAGATGTGGAAGGTGACCGAAGGCGTGTGGGTGGAGATGCTGTGCTACTCTGCCAGCAGGTGTCGTGGGTACCTGCACGCCAAGAGCTTGGGCACTGGTGGAGAGTTGCTCACCTTCGTGTGGCTCCTGTGGTCGCACATGGGGATGGAAACCATAGCGGAGAGGATGCAGATGCCGGACGCGGAGCTTGCAAGCGCAGGAGGAAATGCTGGCGCTGCCCAGCTGGGAGGTCTACTGGTCAACGCCGGCAGCTCCCTGGTCGACACCATCGGAGAAGACGGCGGCGGTGTTTGATGCAATTGCTCTTGTATGGAGGGAGATCATTCCTGCTCGTCCTGGTGTATTTTTACCTCCACCGCGCCTGTTGTCGCTTATTTTGCATCGTCTTTAAATTTGATCATATCATGTATGCGTGTTTGTTGTTGTCCTCCTCCCATTGCTCCTCTAGTCATTTGCAAGGTACTGTTCTGTAATATTTTGAAATATTTGAACTGAATAAGAACTACGTCTGTTGTTTTCTGTAACTGTATCCTCAGTGTGTGGTAATATTTGATCACCCATGTTTACTCTACGTAGTTTTTGGATGTCCACGGACAAGTTAGATCACTGACGGGGTGCCAAGCAGGCAGCAAACACGGTCGCACGCTCTTCACTTCTGTCTTACACCCACAATCATCTTCATACATTTAATTTTATATGTTCCAGAATCCAGATGGCCTATGTTGTCCCATACTTGTGTAGTTTCTTCATTACTCTACCTTTTTTAGATGGTTCGCCGTGAATTATTATTTTTCTTCTAAGAGCATATGCAGTCATATTGTTTGAGTCATGAAGGGTTCAAAAATTTATTTACAAATCAAAATCATCTCATGTACAGAATATGCACTGTATACTAATACATTATAAAAATCTGCAAAATCTAATGTAAAAAATGAACTCTATTTGTTTTGCCGTACTTTGAAACATTTGTATGTAGAGTTCCGCTTCGGTACAACCCCCTCACAAAACGTATAAAGGGTAATATGGACTTTTGACAATTTTTATCTACCTTTATATATGTACGTATACGCCGGCAAGCTCGCTTGGGCCGGCCCATTTGCGGTGGCATGCGATGACAAATATCGAAAAAGATAGCACAAGCTGGGAATCGAACCCGCGACCACCTAAAACACAAAATTGTCCAAAACAACTGCGGCAGCAAGCCTTTAGCGAACAATGTAAAGCTAGGCACTTTAAGTAACAGATTTGCTGGGAATTTTAAAAAGATTTTAGCAACACTTTGTGAACCGGTACTTTTTTCCATAGTTTCTTTTTATTTATGTACTTTTCTTTTTCCTGTTATGTTTCTTCTTTCTTTTTCGAAAAATGGTCGCGCTTACAAAATTCTGTTCAAAATTTCAAAAAAAAATTTGTTACCAAGTTTTGTTCATAAATTAATTTTTTTTTGCATTTTCGAAAAATGCAAGGTAACTTCAAAAGATGTTTGTGTCTTTAAAAATTGTTCAGAATGTCAAAACGCGAATAGTTTTTTCAAAAGCACTAACAAAATTGTGAAAATAAACATTTTCAGAGAACACGAATGAAAAATTAAATTCCAAAAGATTTTTCAGAAATGCGAACAAAAAATGTATCAAAAAATTGTTCTAAATTTTTCCCGAACATTTTTTCAATTCATGAGAAATATTTTTTGAAAATAGGATCATTTTTTAAATTCCGAACAAATTCCAATAGGCGCCCTACAGGAGCGATGGCGTCGCTTCGTTGGGCAAGGCCTAAAATTTTATTTTAATTCCATTTTTTGTTTTTAATTTTTTAGTAAATTTATTTTTTTCTCCTTTTTAAACTTTATTATTCTTTTGATACCTGTTCAAAAAATTGAAATACCAAAATAACAATTTTAAATTATGATTTGAAATATTTTTTTATTTTAAATATTTATTAAATGCTTAAAAAAGCATTTGCTGTTTTCAATTCTATCATTTTGAATTTATTAGTTATGTTAAAAACTTAAAATGACAGTTTTAAGTACCTATATAAATTATGATTTTAAATACATTTTTCCTTCAAACCCGGCATGGATGCCTACGAACACATAACATAGAACAGGGTGTTTTTTGGACATTTTTGAAATGACCTCAACTTTTGCCAGCAGGTGGCATGCACATGGTAGGCATCCATGCCCCCAATATTTTTTTCTATGGCCTTGTATAACCAATTCAAGGCACCAAGCCAAGTTGCCTGGGTTTTTGACAAGTTTTACATATTTTGAAGTTTCCTCGGAAAAAAAGGTCGATAAATGGCTAGACGTGTCGCAACTTGCATACAGTGTCGGAAGTCATTCAAACCTACCATGGATGCCCACCATTGGCATGTCCACCTAGTGGCAAAAGTTGGGTTAATTTCAAGGATGTCCACAAAAACACCATGTTCAATGGAGGGTGTTGAGGTTGGCCAGAAGGGTCTATCTTGTTTGGGTTTTCGCCCAGTTTTTTATTTTCTGAAGTTCTTTTGGTTAAAAAGGTCGATAAATGGCCGGATGTGTCACCACTTTCCATATGGTGTCGAAAATCGTCTGAACCAGGCATGTGCCTACCATGGGCATGCCTACCTTCTTGCAAAAGTGGGGTTCATTTCAAAGATGTCCAAAAATAGACTATGTTCAACGGAGGGTGTTCGGATAGGCTAGAAGGGTCTGTTTGATAGCTCGTTGTTTTTCGACATCCGTCAAATGACACCAAATGTTTTCCACCAGCTTCTATGACCAATTCAAGGCACCATGCTGTTTAGATTTTTTAAAAGTTTTACATTTTTCGAGTTTTTATCGGTGAAAATAGGCTGATAAATGGTCGGACACGTCGCAACTTGTAAACAATGTGGGAAGTCGTTCAAACCTGGCATGGATGCCTCATATGTCTGTGTCAGGCTGTTACAAGAAGTTGGGATCATTTATCCATAGCCTTACTAGTTTAGATGAGTGTATTTGTAATTTCCGTCATTATCAATCAACACGAACATTTTACTTTGTCCTAACAATTTCTTAAAATTTGTCAATAATTTTTGAATTACAAAGTGTGTATGAAAATTTTACAAAATTGAACACTTTTTCAAAATTGCTTTTTTTTTTTGCAAAAATGATGAAAATTTCGAACAAAAATTACAAACCACGCACCTTTTTAAAAAAAATCAACATCTTTTTTGAAACGCATACATTTATTAAATTTGTGAACAAAAAATGTCAAAAACTGGAATGTTTTATGAAATTCCAGAACATTTTGTAGAATTGTAAACAATATTTGAAAACAAGAACATTTTATGTTATGCCAAACATTTTTTGAAAATTTTGAACAAGTTTTCCATATAATACTAAAGTTCAAAAGAAGAAAAATGAATTAACAAAAAGAGAAGAAAAACAAAAAAATGAAAAGAAAAAATTGCTTAGGCCTTAGAAAATAAAAAATGTTTTCAGAAAACGTTAGTATATTTGAAAAAATATTCGTAAATTTGAAAAATGCTTGCATTTTTTAATAATGCTCGCAAATTTGAAAAAGTGTTTGCATTTTGAAAAATGTTGGTCGCTACAGTGTCCGGCCAGGTTGTACAGTACCAATTTTGTTCTGTTACAGTATTTCTAAAGGAAAACTCCTACAGTAGTTCCATTCTTGGTTATAACATACTGCGCTGCTTATGAATTACCAAATGGTATTGGTTCTGGTGGTGTTAGCAAGTTCACCTCAGCTGGAGGTCCTTGGTTTGATGCCTAACAGGCACACGATTATTTTTGGATTTTCGAACTGTGCGACAGTACATACTCACTAATGGGCCGGTCCAAGGCGGACTCAGAAACGTGACAGCTCTCCGCGAGTATTTTCTAGAAAGACTATCCTACTCTTTATTATGAAGGGGTATGGACAGATCTCGTCCGTTGATGTGTTTAGGGGTTGTACCGAAGTAGAAGTGTTAGAAATGATATTTGTGTCTAATGGCTTTGTTTGGGTGAGTCTTGAAACAGATCTGGTGTCTAATAGGGGAGTGAAGAAAATGGAGAATCATTTTCAAAAATGCAATGCTGGTGGTTGTGGAAAAATTCTGCTACAACATATTTACCGTGTTCCACTCTCCGTTGCTTCTGGATTGGAGATGACACAGCTGGAAAATAACGCTGGAGGCCTGTCTGCTCCAGTGCAGCCTGCTCCCCTTGGGGGCAGGTCTTGCACATGACCTGCTCACACCTGAAGATCTAAGAAAACCTCAAAAAAAAAAAAGCCCTGAAGATCTGAGAAGACTGCTCCACTCCGGGCCTCCCAGGCTTCGATACACCACCGCGCAAGTTCAAGCTTCATCGCTGGAGACGAACCCAGTTTCCACATTGGAACCTCTGTTCTGGTCACCCAAAGCGGCGGAGGTCTGGACATGAGGAAAGAGAGAGACGATAACCTGAAGTCCTGTGTTGGTTCTTCGTGTCATCTGGGATCCGGATGTACTCCTTGTCATTTGTTTCTACTTTACATGTAGTTGAGTTAGTTCCCGTTAGACTTACACCTGCCTGCCCTTTGTGGGCTATGAATCTTGTTAAACCTGATCAGAGGTTTCATTTTCTTTTTGCTAATTGGTACCGGGGAGCGTAATCTCCCTGTTGCTCTAAAGAAAAAAGAAATGGTCATTTTTTTAGTGCATTTTTGCAGTTTCACATGCTGTAATTTACGTCACATCTCTAAAAAAATTCATACCTTTTAAAACTTTCAAACAAGACGAAGCGTACACTCTTAAGAGCAAAAAAAAAGGGTGCTGGTTTTGGGTGATGGAAATATGCAATGCACACTGTTTTTTTAAAGCAGAGGCATGTAATGTTTTTTGAAGATATGATGACAAGGTATTTGTTTTTTAGCAAGCCAAACACATTTCCTACCTTAGAGGGAGGCGATGAGGCCCACCAAGTGGGGCACTCCTATACGGCGCTTCAGGTGCCCGCATGGTGAAGTGGCACTCACGCAGCCGCTACTTGGGCTGGCCCAAGGCGGGTGCTCGCTCGCTCGTACGCTTTTTTGCTTCGTCGCTTGCTCGCACGTTGCTTTTCGCTGTTGGTTCACTATTCACTAGTCGCGGTTTGATCGATCAACTCATGAATTTTGGAAAAAAATAGAAAATAAAAAGTCCGAAAAAACTGTGAATTAAAAATGTTCATGGATTTGGAAAAACTTCACAAATTTGAAAAAGGCCCATCAATTTTGTAAAAGAAGTTCAACAAATTTGAAAAAAGTTCATAGGTTTTCAAAAAAGATCATCAAATTTGAAAAAAGTTCATCAAATTTGAAAAAAGTTCATCAATTTCCAAAAAAAGTTCATCAAATTTAAAAAAAAGTTCATCAGATTTGAAAACAGTTCATCGATTTAAAAAAACATCAAACTTGAAAAAAGTTCATCGGTTTTGGAAAAAGTTTATCAAATTTGAAAAAATTTCATCAATTTCCAAAAAAAGTTCATCAAAAATGAAAAAAGTTCATCAATTTTGAAAAAAGTTCATCGATTTTGAAAAATAGTTCATCGATTTTCAAGAAAGTTCATCGAAAAATGAAAAAGGTTAATCGATTTGAAAAATGAAGAAGAGAAAAAGGAAAAAAACAGAAAGTGAAAAAAAGAGGAAACGGAAAAAGGAAATACGAAAGAAGAAATGACAGAAAAAGATGTAACTTATCATAGCGGGCTAGGTGGCGTGGTGGTTAGTGCAGCGACCCTCGATGCAGGAGGTCGCTGGTTCAATTCACATATAACGAAAGATGAGATGGTCCGGCCTGTTAGTAGCAAAGGAAGGGAGGGGGGTGTGCACCCGTTTGCAGGAGTGCCTATGACGGGCGCTTACAGCGCTGAATAGGAAATTCCCACGAAGTGCGCAGGTGCCTTCAAAACATCCTTTCCTTCCGTCTCTTCCCCCTTACCTACTGTCGTCGCCTCTACCTCCGTTACAGGATGCAAGCTAAAGGAGCTACCATGGTCGCTGAGCGGAGGCACTCCCCACCTGACACAATGCCGGTGCACGAGATAGGTGGCGTCGATTGGCCCGGTTCGATATGCTGACGCCGAGCCACCAGTTGGCGCCACTGAAGAAGTCGTGGAAGGAGATCTACAACCCTGTCTTTGACTAGAAGAAGATCAACATACGCATGGACGTCAAGTTAACCATCCTTTGATCACATGGCATTTACACTTCTGTTATGCATGTGATACCCTAGCTGTGCAACAGATTGTACTCACTGCCCAAAAGAAAAAAGAAGAATGCAGTCAGTGAAAGCTAGTAGCTAGTATAATCAGCCCAGTTTTCCTTGAAAATTATGATTATTTAAGAGTGTGTTGGCTAGATGGGATTTTTTCAAGGGATGATCGGTTGAATTAAATACCGAGTGTGTGTGTGTGTGTGTGTTCAGTTGAGCAGGATGCTGAACTGTCAAATTTACCAGTGTATTTTGTTCAGAACATTTCATTGCTCGTGCAGAATAGCATACTGCCTCAATCCACCGTGTTACCACAAGTACCACACAAAATGGTTCCAACTGTTGACCATTCCACTTATTTCTACCTTTTTAGTGATGAGCTTTTGGCTTCTACATTTGCCCAATCATAGTTCACAACGACAGCCCATGTGCTTGTACACAAATATTCAGAATCATCATTCAATCCTCATATATTTGGAGGTTAACATGACTAGCAAAAATTCCAATTTCACTTTCTATGTTGATTTTTTTTTTTGACAAATGGTGAATTTTATTGATCAAAATGAAGTATTAAGTGGCAAACAAATATGTGATCGACAAACAACAACAATGACCATATCCACAGTAACCATTGCATGTCACTATAAGGACAACGATATTCTTCAACAACAACACCATCAGAAAGAGAGCGGCGCTCAAGCGCCGCCATCACCGATTCCTACCACCAAAGTTTGGACTCTAGGTTTTCACACTGAAAAACTAGTCCAAGCATATCTGAGCAATGCCTTCAGCAAGGGAACATCGCATAAACAGCACCATTGCCATGTATGACCACTCATGTTAGACATAGGTTTCACCTCTCGGAGGTTGACACTTGGTACTGGAGAAGTGTTTCCCTGACTAAGAATTATTTCCGTTCATGATTAGAGAAACATTCAGAGGGGCTGATCGATCACGGTCTTAACTACCTAGAATTTTCTTTGGTGGTCCATTCCTGAAGTTAGCACCAATATAATGAGCAAATACCTCTTCATTTTGTTTCTTAAACAATTTATAGTTGGAGTCAAATGACTCAATGGTAGTAGAGAGCATATTGCAATCATATCCAGAGAGAAGTAAGGGATCAATGGGTTTTCCCTTGGCAAGCACCCATTGGGATTTGGGATATTGCTCTGGAGTCGAGTACATACCATCAACATTGATGTTTCTCTTGAAACCTACCCCTTCCTTTCTAGGGTTCTTATGAAGAATTGACTTCTTAAGAACATCACAAAAGGTTTGGTGCCCTTTGAGACTCTTCAACATTCTTGTCTCAAGTAAATTCTGCATCCTAGCATTTTCATCAATAAGTGTAGTGGTTTTCTTAGATGAGAGGTTGTTAACCACATTTGTAGTAGAAGATTCTGAGAAAATATTCTCAGAGACATTTGATATTTAGCAGAGGAAATGTCATTTTTAGGCTCTATGCATATTGAGCAAGGTGGAACAAACTCCTTTTGTGAAGCACTATTTTGCTGGGCGGGGAGAGAATCAATTTCCATCCTAACATCATCATGAGCCACCCACAGTGATTCAAGCTCTTGTTCCCTTTCGAGAAACTCATATGTAATTTTCTCGTGATCGGCTGAGAGAGATTCATGATGACGAGATAGATCCTCAAATTTTAACAGAAGAGGCGAATGCTCGTCTATCAAAATTTGTTTTTTCTCCATCTCCTTAACCACCATGTTCTTCCTTAACAAGAGTTATTTGATGTTTATCCAAAGAGTCTTAGTGTTTAGATGCAATTTTAGCAAGTTTAGCATGGCTGGTTTTTTCATCAATTTCCTCAGAGAGAGAACCATCACTCAAGTTAGCATGAGATTTTCAAGAAGATACCTTTGAGGCTCTCTCCATGAACTAGTATGGAGGATCTTCATCGTCCTTATCATCATTGTCGAAGAAGGAACTCGACACAAGTGTAGAAGCACGGACAATACAAGCCATTCCGCGGTCAGAATCATTTGTAGAGGATTCTTCTTCGGGGGCATCAGACTCAGAAACTTCTTCTTTAGAATCCATCTCTTTCCAATATAAGCCTTGGACTTGTGAGAAGTCCTTTTCCTGTATGAGTTTGACTTCAAGGAAGATTTCAAGGAAGAACTCTCTTTCTTCTTGAAATGCTACTTTTTATTCTTAACATCATCAAAATCATAGCTCTTGCTCTTGCTACTTTTGCTGCTCTTACTACCCATGTTGAGCTTGCCACCGTCCCTAGTTTCAATTTCCCTTAGAGGACAACCAACGATGAAATGACCGAAGATTCTGCACTTGAACCAGGAATTGTCACTCGAGAACTGCGAGCTTGAGGCAGATTTTGAGTTATTCTTTGAATTCTTCGTCTGGAAGTGAATCTTCTTTTTAAAACGATTGAAGTGTTTCATGATTAGTGCATGGTATTTGCCAATTTTTTCATGATTGTTAGAATTTCCAGCAACATTTTCCTCTTCTTTCGGGAAAGAATCAACAACAGCTTTGAGAAAATGGCTTTTCGATAGCCGGGACCATACAATTCTCCCTTTTCTTCTTATTGTAACTCATGGGTATTAAGTCTCTCAATAACATCTACAGGGTCAAAACTTTTGTAATATGGCGTTCCTTGATCATCAGAACCAGAGTATCAAATGTGCTATCCAGAGACCGAAGCAACTTCACCACTTCATGATCAGTATAATCAGTTGCACCAAGTCCTTGAAGTTTACCAGAGATATCAGACAGACAATCATATGTATTTTGAACACACTCATTGCCAAGTCTCTTGAAGCAATTGAAGTGCCTTTGAAGATTATCGACACGAGATTCTTTCTAAGAGGAAACACCCTCATTCACCTTCTCAAGTATATCACATATTTCCTTCGACGTCTTCAAAGAACTAACCTAACCAAATTGCACCATAGAGAGATGATTGCAGATAATGTCATTAATTTGAGAATCAAGCTGCTTGTATGTTCTCACAGTAGGAGTGATATAGGGAGGGTCCTCAGTGACATAACCATATTTCACAATTTTCCAGATATCTTCATCAATGGCATTTAAGCGGATGCGCATCTTGTTTTTTCAGAAGGGATAGCCTTTCCAATCGAAGATAGGTATCTTCTCGACAGACTTGTAATTCACTGTAGTCGACATTCTCAAAACTACAGGTGGTTATACCAAAATGTGAAAAGACAAGGGACTGCATTGCTCCGATACCAATTGTAGAATCAGAAACCGACTAGAGGGGGGTGAATAGGAGATTTAAAATTCTTCGCAAGAAATAAATTATATCAAAGAAGCACAACTAAAATTCTCTCTAAGATAGAAACTATGCAGTGATGAAACTAAAGAAGTAACATACTTAGAGGAAACACTAAAGAACATATTGGGTGTCATGGGTGAACACGATCACCTATGGGGCCACGGGCCCCTTAGTGGTTCGGCAGGGGGAGATCATGTTGCACAAAGAGCGGAGGCCATGAGGCAGCACGACGATGTGACTCTGGTGGTTTTTACCTAGGTTTGGGCCGCTGAGAAGCGTAAAACCCTACTCCTGCTTTGGTGGATTGGATGGAGGAACACGAAGAGCACGTAGCGCTCAAGCCCGGCAGGGTGGCCTCGGGGAGAGCTTCTATGCGATTACAAGTGTGCAGGGGTCCGAATCCCCCTCTAGGTTGCCTTGGACCTCCTTTTATAGCCCAAGGGGTAACCACAGTGGCAAAATAGACATTATCTTGTGATTAGATAGCTAACAGTGCTATCATACCTAACTCTGGCACTTAGGACAAAATGCCATAAATGCTACCTTAGGTGGCGTGCGGGGGTGCATCCCCGGCAAGCTTATATCGCCGCTTAACCATCTTCTGCTTATCGTCTTGACACGCTTCTGGACGGGTGTCAAATGGGTGTGATCTGTCTTCCAGCAAGCTGCCACGTGCTTAATCAGTGCCACTTAATCACCTGGGGTGCTCGACACCGCATTGATAAGTGGCTAGCGTCGAGGTGCGGTGGAGCGGTGGTGTCTTGGCGGCGGTTTTGTTCCTAGCGTCCCCGGCAGGCTTGCCGGGGCGATTCTGGACTTGCCTTCGGGGCGGTCTCGACCTGGCCGGGCTCTCCTGCCCGGCAAGGGAGGTCTTCTCAAGGTAATATCCTGCTGCTTTGGTCTTCTTAATGCTCTCCTTGATCTCACGAAGAGCGGCTTCTCTGTCTTGGCCTTGCATGGACTTGTCTTGTGTTTGCACTGACGGGTTCAGCTATGCTGAAGTAGCTATTCCCCCGGTAAGTCCTGGCTATCGGGCCGGAGGTTTTCTGTTTGTGTACCCCGACAGAAGCCCCCGGGCCTGAGCCAAACGTATCGCTGGGCATCGTTGGGTTAGGCCCCAAATAGTGCATGGACACGCGTCGAAGAAGTGCTGTCCATGCAACCTGGGTCATGATGATCTGTCAATCCCACGTCCACTCTGCGTAATTACCGCAGGTCGTGGGGTCGTGGAACAGTAGCCGTTATTGAGTAATGCGCCTGCAAAAACGACAAATTCTCGAAAAAGATAGCGAAGAGCCAGCCCCCGCGCACGTTCCCAATAAAAAAGGCAACGCGAAGGGGCGCTGCTCATTCGCGTTCGTTTCTTGCTCCTTCATCTTCTTCCTCAAGCCAAAACCCGCCCTCGCCGCCATTGCCTGCCCAAAAAAGACTCTACTAGATCCCTCGCTCCTTCTGCGAGTACAAGAGATGGGGCAAAAGACAGGCGCCGTGAAGGGGAAGCGGCGGCTACTCCCGCGGATCCCGCGGCGGAGGAGAGGAAGAGGAAAGCAGAAGAATTGGACAGGCGGCGACAGGAGGATGTGGTGTTCTCCCCGTCGAATCTGGATGACAATACATTAATCGCGAGGTACGCCTATATGTGGGGAAGGGATACCAAGAATGGTCATGGAGCGCCCGAAGTTCTGCCGGAGGGGACCAAGATTCCGTCAAATTCGTACCATTTCTTCTGCGCGTACTTCCTTTGCGGTCTCTCTTCCCCCTTTTCTGACTTCTTTTGCGTCATGATGACGGTGTATGGATTCCATCTTCTGGACTTCACGCCCAATGCTATGGCGTGCATGGCAATCTTCGCCCACTTGTGTGAGAATTTTGTTGGGGTCGTCCCCAATGTGGACTTGTTCACGCACTTCTTCATTCCGCGGATAGAAGACAAATCCCACCGCTCGGGGAACATAAGCTGGATCCCCCGGTGCAAGAAGGAAGATTGTGATTATCTCCCTGGCCAGCAGCGCAGCAAGTGGGAGGGATGGAGGGGTGACTGGTGTTGGATTAAGGATGAAGAGGCCCCTGAGTTCTGCCTGACGCGGACTGGATGCGTCACGCGCGGAAGCGACTGGAGCAAGCTGGGCCTCACTGACGATAGGCTCCGCTCGGCGTTGAACAGGATCGCCCGTCTCAAAGCTGCCGGGCTAACCATCGAGCATGTGGGGGCCGACTTTCTCTTGCGCCGCATTGCACCGTTGCAAAAGAGGGACAAGTTTGCCTGGGAATATAAGAATTCTGCTGATAGGATGCGGCTGTATCCAGGCCCCGCCAACAATCTGATGATATATGGCCACGACTAGTTATGCGAACAGCTGTTCGGCAACCTTGGCCCATTTCATCTGCTGACAAAGGTTGTTCCCCTGCACCTCAATTCCGCCCTGAGTCAGATCCTGTAATGGATGCCTGATTGCAATGCTTTCAGGGTCAAAGCTAATTGGAAACTGCCCGCCCTGGACGATGAGATTGACTGGGTCTCTCGTTTAGAGGAAAGAGTCTCCAAGGTAGAGGACGACCTTGTCAAGCGCACCTCCAAGGCAGAGGCAAAATTCATTGCAAGCAGGATTGCAGAGGACAGGGAGCTCAGGGCTGCCGGGGGAAAAGGGCCCGGAGAGGAGGAGGAGGAGGAAGGTGTTGAGGGCGAAGGCTCTTCTGAAGAGGGGAGTGAAGAGCATGCCACGGAGGAGGCTGCCGGGCTTGAGCCTGCCGGGGATGAGACTTCCCAAGCCATGGCAATAGGAGGCCAAGAAGGAGCCGAGTCCGAGGAGGCAAAGAAACTTGAGGCGGAGGAAGAAGGGCTCGAAATGGGCCCTCAAGCTTCGGGGCCAGGTCGGCGCCTTCGCAAGCGAGCTAGCCGAGAACCAGTGGTCCCTGCCCCCTCGCGGGGTAGCTAGAGGGTGAAGAAGACAACCACCAAAGGCGTCAAGCAAGACGTGGCACGCCGCCATTCTGCTCGCCTTTCTGGGGCGAAGACCCCACCTACCAAGCGGCGGGCGGTCATGGGGGTGGATCCAAGCCCCTCATCGAGCCCAATTTCTTCGTCAAGCTCAATCCCGCCAGAGGTCTCGGTCCCACCAACAAGCTCATTGCCGCTGGCAAGTTCTACTCCTCCAACTCTGAAAAGAGGCCGAGCAACCCCTCCACCCGCAGTGTACGAGCTGGGCTCCATGCTCAGGGACTCAGAGTAAGAAAAACGACCAAGCCTCTCGTTGAAGCATTCTGTCCTTGGTTGCTAATTTAATCTTGTCTTGTTTGACTTGGCAGGGATGAGGAACCCCTTGCTCAGCGGGCCAAGCGAACCAAGCATGCGGTGGTGCCGGGCCGTTCGGCAGACGCGGGTCTAGAGGGGGATAGGGCAGGGGATCCCGTGCCTAGCCCCCAGCGCACAAGCGTGGGACACGCTTCGCCTGCTCGAGGAGGCACGGAGGAGCGTCCCTCATCCCTCGGCAAAGGGTTGAGTGAGAGCCAGCAAGGCAGGGCCCACCAAGAGTGGTCCACCTCCCAAGGGTCTCCACCGGCTAAAGTTCAGGCAGAGGAATCTCCGGCAAGGGCCTCCGCCGAGGGGTCTACTGGTGTCGAAGCCACAACCACCAAAGGGGTGGATGTGGACTGTGCGCCGGCAACCGATGTTGCCGGGAAAGGAAAGTCCCCCACAGCAGCCTCCACTGGGTAATCCACTTGCCTTCGCTTCCATTTGCCTGAATTATTTGTTTTCCTGGTCTTGACTTGTGAATGTTTGGCTTCTTATAGTTCTGTCTGCTGATTTTATTTGCAGCCTCGTCAACTGAAGAACCCGAGCTCTTGGAGGAGGTGGCCAACATTGGGAAAAGTGCTGATGAGGAAGCAGTCAGGATCATTGCCGTGGAGGGCCACGAGTGGACTGCTGGGGATATTCAGGAATTCTCGGAAGACATAGAGAAAATTCCCGGCAGCATATCAGGCCCAGATATAGTCATTGAGGAGAAGGCTCCTCTCCAATCTGGGGCCTTTTCCCTTGAACTGTCCTCTGGCCGCGGTCCCGCAACCTTCCCCAAGCAAGCTAGCGCTAATCCTTGCTCGCCCTGGACCTGCAACTCCCGGCTCATCTGTCGCAGTGGGCACAGACTTTGATGAAGAGATCAGTCGCATACTGGCGCCACTGTCTCAGAGAGTTGGAGAAGCTGGTGATTCAGACGATGGCGCCAAGGATTTGATATTCCTGGAATCCATGGCGACAGGGCTCAAGGATGTGCAGAACAGGTACAGCCTCAGATGGCAGACAATCAAGGAGTAGCAGAACTCCGTCGATCTTGTGGACCAGAAGCTGAGGGAAAAAGGTGATGAACTACGCAAGTGGTACAAGAAGCAGTCCCACTCTATCATGCGACAAGAGGAGGTGCTGACCATGGCCAAGGAGGACATTGCTGCCCGGGAGGTCCGGTTGGCCGAGCGTGAAGCGCTTCTAAATGCCAAGGAGAAGGACATTTCTGCTCGGGAAGGGGCTCTCGAAGCTACTCTCCGTGGCAAGGACAAGGAGCTAGAGGCCCTTGTTCAGCAGCGCACCATGGAGCTGGCGGATGGCCACAAAGCCACCCTCGACGCGCTCACCCTTGAATCTTCTGCCCAATTGAAGAAGCTTGCCGACGAGCTAGCTGCCGCATCTGCTGCCAAGGCTGATCTTGAAAATCAATTGAGCAAGCTGACAGAGGACCTTGCCGGGAGTAGCAAGGAGATCGTGGCCCTCAAAGAGGAAGCGCTGAAAGCAAAGGCCAACCTGGAGGGCTTGCAATCAAAGCTTTCCTCCAAGAGCCAAGGCCTTTACGCTGCTGATACGTCTCCAACGTATCTATAATTTATGAAGTATTCATGCCATGTTTACAACAATTTTATATGGTTTTGGTATGATTTGATTAGAACTAACCCGGACTGACACTGTTTTTAGTAGAACTACCGTGGTGTCATTTTTTGTGCAGAAATAAAAGTTCTCGGAATGGGCTGAAAATTTACGGTGAATTTTATGGACCAAAAGAGACCCCCGAAGCACCGGAGCTGGGCCAGGAAGTGACCGAGGAGGCCACAAGACTGCTAGCCACGCCCTACCCCCCAGGGTGCTAGCTCCAGGCTTATGGGCCCCTCAGGCACCCCCTTGATGTGAGACTAACGCCAAAAATTCTTACAAATACCCAAACCTCCGAAAAGAACCCTAGATGAGAAATTCCGCCGCCACAAGCCTCTGTAGCCACGAAAAACCAATCAGGACCCCGTCCCGGCACCCTGCCGGAGGGGGAAATCATCACCGGAGGCCATCTTCATCATCCCGGCGGTCTCCATGACGAGGAGGGAGTAGTTCACCCTCGCGGCTGAGGGTATGTACTAGTAGCTATGTGTTTGATCTCCCTCTCTCGTGTTCTTGATTTGGCACGATCTTGATGTACCGCGAGCTTTGTTAATTGAAGGAATTATGCCCTAGAGGCAATAATAAAGGTGTAATTTTATATTTCCTTATTCATGATAAATGTTTATTATTCATGCTAGAATTGTATTGATCGGAAACTTACATACATGTGTGAATACATAAACAAATACCGTGTCCCTAGTAAGCCTCTACTAGACTAGCTCGTTGATCAAAGATGGTTAAGGTTTCCTAACCATAGACATGTGTTGTCATTTGATAACGGGATCACATCATTAGGAGAATGATGTTATGGACAAGACCCATCCGTTAGCTTAGCATATTGATCGTTCAGTTTATTGCTATTGCTTTCTTCATGTCAAATACATATTCCTTTGACTATGAGATTATGCAACTCCCGGATACCGGAGGAATACTTTGTGTGCTATCAAACGTCACAACATAATTGGGTGATCATAAAGATGCTCTACAGGTATCTCCGAAGGTGTTTGTTGAGTTGGCATAGATCGAGACTAGGATTTGTCACTCCGAGTATCGGAGAGGTATCTCTGGGCCCTCTCGGTAATACGCATAATAAGCTTGCAAGCAAATGACTAAGGAGTTAGTCACGAGGTGATGTATTATGGAACGAGTAAAGAGACTTGCCAGTAACGAGATTGAACTAGGTATAGATATACCGACGATCGAATCTCGGGCAAGTAACATACCGATGGACAAAGGGAATTATGTATGTTGTCATAACGGTTCGACCGATAAAGATCTTCGTAGAATATATTGGAGCCAATATGGGCATCCAGGTTCCGCTATTGGTTATTAATCGAAGAGGTGTCTCGGTCATGTCTACATAGTTCTCGAACCCATAGGGTCCGCATGTCGTGGGAAACCACGGCCACCTATGGGACCAGGAGGCCCCTTGCTGGTTCAGCAGGGGGGCGTCTCGTTGCACAAAGAGCAGACGAGCGTGTGGCAGCACGACAGTGATCACACAGGCATTTTTACCCAGGTTCGGGCCGTCATGAGGCGTAAAACCCTACTCCTGCTTTGGTGGATTGATGGTGGAAAGGTGGTGGTGGAGCGTAGTACACTTGCCCGGCAAGGGTTGCCTCAGGGCGGCTGTGGCTATGCGCGTATGGGGGTCTGAGTTATCCAACCTTCTAACCCTCTCTACGGTTGCCATGGGCCTCCTTTTATAGATTAAGGGGTCACCACAATGGCAAAACAGTCATTATGCACTGATAAGATATCAAACAGTGCTATCATACCTAACTCTGCGGGCTGACAGGGCGCATTAAATGCACCGCTTAACATCACATCGTTGGTTGCCCGGCAAGGCTTGCCGGGCTATCTCACCAGCTCCACGCCTGCTCACTTGACACATCGCAGGACGGGTGTCATCTGCAGGTGTTTCCTGTAGGGAGAGGCTGCCATATGGTGAATGGCTGCCACTTAGTCACTCCGCGGTTTGACACCGCACTGATTGACGACGTGAGTCGTGGTGAAGTAGTTGGTGAGGTGGTTTTGCCTCCGTGCCCCCCGGCAGGCCCTGCCGGGACGTCTTGGACATCTTCTTCCGGGGGTGGCCTCGCCCCTTGCCGAGCTCGCCTGCCCGGCAAAGGAGGCCCTTCTCCTGATGGTGCCTTGCTTCTTTGGGATCTTGGTCCCTCTTGATCTGCATGTTTGGCTCTTTGATGATCTTGGTCTCTTGTATTCTGGCACGACCTTGGCATGTCCGTGCACGAGACAAGGGAAAATACATGCCCCTGTTTGCTTTCCCCGACATAAGCCCCCGGGCCTGAGCCATACGTGTCGCGTGGCACGTTGGGTTAGGTCCCAAAAAGTGCACGGGCACGTGGCAGGAGCGGGCTGCGCATGCCGTTTTGCCAAGGTGACTAGTCAATCCAACGTCCACTTTGCGCAATTACTGCGCGTCGTGGGGTCGTGGGACCGTTGCAGTTGAGGTAAAACAGTAACTTTCTGAAGCGTCACGCCTTTGTTCCACTTTTCCCTCATTAAAAACAGGGAAAAGCAGAGCGGCACGGTTCACCTGTTGCTCGTCTCGCTCCCCCATCTGGTCCTCCGGCAGCGTCACCATCCACGCCTGCCCTCCGGTTTCTTCCTCCTTGCTGGGGAGCGGTGCCGTCCTGATCCTGGGGAGGCGCCGAATCCCAGTTGCGCCTGTCTCCGGCCTCTTCGACCTCTTCCTGTAGGAGATGGACAGGGGCAAAGGCATTACGGGGCACTTATCTTTTTTCAATCTTAAACCTGCAGGCACTTGCCAAATTTTAATTCAAATAATGTAATCTCTCGAGTCCATGTTTGTGTTCTGTAATGCTTGTACTTGTATCAGCATATTAATGAAAAAGATGAACCTTGCCGGGAACCCGTGCATGTGTATGTCCATGCAGAGGCGAGATGCCTCTTTAGTGTAAATAAACGAGTTTTCCCCGGCAAGCTATCCTGCCGGCACCTTTTCTGTCTGCCGGAGAGTTGTGTCTACCGGGCAACAGACAAAGGGGCCAGCCCCCCGCCAACTTCTTTTTACCAAAGGCCACTACAACCATCCTGTCCAAAGCAATGTTCGAGTCAGGGATGGGAGCACCTAAGTCTCAAAAGAGTGGCGGGGTTTTCTTATGCTCAAGTTATAACTTATAGAACACTAATGGACAGGAGGTAGAACTTATCTGTTTGGCTTGCCGGGGATCGCAGTGCTGGGCAATCTTCTCAACTCCTCGTCAAAGCCAAGTTCACGGCAGGAACCTGCAGCTTCATGCGGATGAGAATGAATGCAGGATGCGATCCTATCTATATGCATATGCAAATGCTCATGAAATGCTTATGCAGTGATCTTGGAATGCTCATGCATGCATGCAATCTTGGTCGGGGGCCCCCCATAGCGCTTCTTTATTTTCTCTTGCACAGGGTCATCGCCCTGGCTTTGTACAAGGGGTTACATGCAGCTGAGGCAAGACCTGTACAAAAGGGTGGCTGCCGGGCAGGGCCTGACAGCCGCGCCTTACGGGTAGAACTTGCAGAGATGCTCAATATTCCATGAGTTTTGCAACTGAATGCCATCTCCGGTCTCCAGACGGACTGCGCCAGGTCTGGTGACTCGTACTACCCGGTAAGGGCCTTCCCACTTCGGTGACAACTTGTTTATACCCTTGGCAGACTGAACACGCTTAAGGACAAGGTCACCTTCCTCAAAACACCGGGCGTGAACCCTGCGGCTATGATAGCGACGCAGGGCTTGCTGATAGCGTGCAGCACGCGTAGCAGCCCGGAGACGGTTCTCCTCAAGTAGCACAGCATCGTCACGCCGGTGCTGATCTTGCGCTACTTCATCGTAGGCAAGCACTCGAGGCGACCCGTTAATGAGTTCCGTGGGGATAACTGCTTCTGCCCCATAGACCAGAGAGAAGGGAGTCTGCCCGGTAGCTCGGTTTGGTGTTGTTCTGAGGGACCAGAGAACTACTGGCAGCTCCTCAATCCACCGCCTAACATGCTTCTGCAGCGTATCAAAGGTTCTCGTCTTGAGTCCATGCAGCACTTCAGCGTTCGCCCTCTCAGCTTGCCCATTGCTTCGGGGGTGTGCCACAGAGGCAAATGAGATTTTGCATCCGAGGGCATGAACATATTGCATGAAGGCGCGACTCGTGAACTGGGTGCCGTTGTCAGTAATGATCCTTGCCGGAACTCCAAAACGACACACCAATTCTTTCAAGAACTTGATAGCTGACTGAGCAGTCACCTTTCTCACGGCAGTCACTTCCAGCCACTTTGTAAACTTGTCGATAGCAACGAACAAGAATTCAAAGCCCCCGATTGCTCGGGGGAAGGGGCCGAGGATATCGAGCCCCCAGACCAAAAATGGCCATGATAGAGGGATTGTTTGAAGAGCTTGGGCAGGCAGGTGGGTTTTCTTGGAATGGAACTGGCAGGCTTCACACTTGGTGACTAGCTCGACCGCATCTTGGAGGGCTGTGGGCCAATAGAATCCTTGCTGGAATGCTTTCCCAACTAGTGCCCTTGATCCAATGTGGGAGCCGCACATGCCTTTGTGTATCTCAGCCAGCAGTTCCTTTCCTTCTTCCCGGTAGACACACTTTAATTTCACACCATTGGGCCTCCTTCTGTACAGAGTGTCATCGACAAACTGATACATACTGGCCCTCTGGGCTACTTTTTCAACTTCGTCTTGGTTGCCGGGAAGCTCTCCGGTTTGGAGGAAGTGGACAATGTGCCTTGCCCAAGTTGGAGCCTGGGGCTCAGCAACGAGGACTAGCGGCACCTCCTCTGCTGCGGGAGCACATGCCTCGTTCGTGGGGTCCATGGGCTCGGCTGGAGGGTGTGGTCCAGCAGACTGCGAGGAGTTGTTTCCGGCAGGGTCTCTGCCAGGAGCGGACGGCTCTACCGGGAGAGGCTTACCGGAGTCCAACTTTCTCCTTTTCCGGGCCATTGTTGCTGGGGATACGGAGGGCTGAGTGAGATGGAGAACAAAAGTCCCTGGTTCCACAGGGAGCTTCTGTGCAGCACACTTTGACAGATGATCAACTATGCTGTTTTTCGCACGGGGTACGTGCTCTGTTTGCAATCCGTCAAAGTGCTCCTCCAATCTCCTCACTTCCTCGACGTATGCCTCCATCAATGGACTTTGGTAATCCTTGTTAACTTGTCTCACCACAAGCTGTGAATCTCCTCGAATGATCAGCTTCTTAATTCTTAATTCAGCTGCAATCCTGAGCCCGGCAAGGAGCCCTTCATATTCTGCTGTATTGTTGGTTGCTTCTTCCCGGGCAAAATGCATTTGGACGACGTACCTCAAGTGCTCCCCGGAGGGGGCAACAAGAAGCACGCCAGCTCCTGCACCTTTTAGGGAAAAAGCACCATCAAAATACATAATCCATTCTTGCGGTGATTCCTTGCCGGGGATAGCTGTCCCCCTCACTTCCTCATCAGGGGTTGGCGTCCATTCTACAATAAACTCTGCCAATGCCCTGCTCTAAATAGTTGACGTGCTTTCAAACTTCAAACCAAAACTGGATAACTCCAAAGCCCACTCCACTATTCTGCCGGTAGCCTCAGGGTTTCGGAGTATCCGTTGCAACGGGAAATGAGTGACAACCGTGATCTCATGGGCTTGGAAGTAGTGGCGCAGTTTCCTTGAGGCCATGATGAGACCAAAAATCAACTTTTGCACGCCAGAGTACCTCGATCTAGCCCCCTGTAATAAGGAGCTGACGAAGTACACTGGGCACTGCACTACTTTCTTCCTTGCCGCGTCCTTGGGGTTGCTCTCGTTGCCGTGCTCATTGTTGTCCTGATCCTTCTCTGACTCTGCCGGTCTCTGCTCACTCTCTGCTTCATCCACTTCTCGCTGCGCTACCAAAGCTGCACTGACTACTTGGTTGGTTGCCGCTAAGTACAGCAGCAACGGCTCCTGGGGTTTGGGAGCGACCAAGGTAGGCATGGAGGACAAGTAGGCCTTCAACTCTTGCAAAGCTGCATCTGCTTCCGGGTCCACTTCATGGGTCCTGCCTTCTTCAAAATTTTGAAGAATGGCAGGGCGCGCTTGGCAGACTTGGAGATGAATCTGCTTAGCGCGGCAACGCACCCTGTCAGATGCCTCACATCCTTAACTGTCCTTGGTGCTTGGATCTTCTCGATGGCCTTGATCTTGTCGGGATTGGCTTCGATCCCGCGATGGGATACAAAGAACCCAAGCAACTTGCCGGAGGGAACACCAAATACACACTTCTCCGGGTTGAGCTTCAAATTGATTTTGCGCAGATTAGCAAACGTCTCCTCCAAATCTTGAATAAGGGTGGCCCTATCCTTGGTCTTGACCACAATATCATCCATATAGGCTTCTATGTTTCTGTGTAACTGTGGCTCAAAACCAATCTGGACTACCCTTGCAAAAGTGGACCCTGCACTCTTTAATCCGAATGGCATGCGGACAAAACATTACGTACCACATGGAGTGATGAACGACGTCTTCTCTTCATCTTTCTTGGACATGAAGATCTGGTGATACCCAGAATACGCATCCAGAAAGGAGAGCAAATCACAACCTGAAGTGGAAGCCACAATCTGATCGATACGCGGCAAGGGAAACGGGTCCTTTGGGCAAGCCTTGTTGAGATCTGTGAATTCTATGCAAAGCCTCCACTTCCCGTTAGCCTTCCGGACTACCACTGGGTTTGCCAACCACGTGGGATGCAGTACTCCTCTGACTAATCCAGCTGCCTCTAGTCTCTTGATCTCTTTTGCAATGAACTGCTGCCTCTCCAAGGCCTGCTTTCGGACTTTCTGCTTGACAGGTCGGGCATGTGGGCAGGCAGCAAGGTGGTGCTCGATTACCTCCTTGGGAACACCGGGGATATCAGATGGTTGCCAGGCAAACACATCGATATTCGCTCACAGGAAGGCAACGAGCGCGCTTTCCTATTTGTCATCGAGGATGGCGCTGATAGTGAAAGTACCATCAACGCCAGCCAGCCCTGCCGGGACCTTCTTCACTTGCGGTGCAGCGACCTTGGATCTCTTGCCATTGGAACACTCCGGCACGTCGTCAACGGGTGCCGTGCACTCGGTGGGGGCACGCTTCCCGGACTCTTTGCTGGAGTCCCTGCAATCCCTCTTCTTTCCTTTGCTTTCCTTAGCGGGAGCTGCTGCTGCCGCTGCCTCTGCTGCGACCGCATCCCGGTACATCTTGTCCACACAAATGATTGCATCCTTCTCATCTGATGGGATGGTGATGACTCCCAGTGGCCTAGGCATCTTCAAGGTGTTGTAGGCATAGTGAGATGCTGCCATGAACTTAGCCAGGGCTGGGCATCCAAGAATCCCATTGTATGGCAGGGGGAGGTCAACCACATCAACCACAATCCTCTCAGTCCGGTAGTTCAGTTCTCCCCCAAACGTTACCGGCAATGTGATCTTTCCCTTAGGACGGCTCCTGCCGGGATTAACTCCTTGAAACGTGCCGGTAACCTCCAGCTCTTCCTCTGCTATCTGAAGCTTGCTGATAACTGCTGGGGAAATCAGATTCATCCCGGCTCCACCGTCCACCAACATCTTCGTGACCTTGAGGTTGCGGATTATTGGGGAGACCAACAATGGCAAACACCCTACCGCAGTGGTACGGCTAGGATGATCCTCCTCGTCAAAGATGATGGGCATACGGGACCACTTGAGTGGCTTCCGGGCCTCGGGCGCTGGCTCCACGGCATTGACTTCTCGCGCCCACCACTTGAGTTGGCGGTGAGAGGTGTGCAGAGATGCACCCCCGTCAATGCACAGGGCGTCGGTGGCCTTCTGAAACTCTTGCTTACTGGTTTCCTCTTCATCCCCTCCATCACTCTCATCACCACAGGCTTCCTTCTCTTGACCTCTGGCGGGTTTTCCTTGGTTCCGAAAAGGTTTGCCGGGGCGATTTACTTTAAGACCTCGGCCCTTGCCGCCAGCAACATTCTGACCCTTTTCCTTGTCACGCTTCTCATACTCTGCTTTTTGTCTTTTGACAAACTGCTCAACCTGGTAACACTTCTGAAGGTCGTGGCCCTTGGTCCGATGAATCTTGCAATACGGCCCATCACCTTTCCTAGCTTTTTCGGCAGCAGCGGCTTCCTAGCAGTCAGCGCACACGGCAGCTTCCTTGCCGGGGACCTCAGCTTTGGCCTTCTTGCCGGTACTAGGCATACCCGATCCTTCAACATTCATTACTGCCTTATCCCTTCGCTACTTACTGCGCTTCTTGCTCTTCTTCTGACTGGTTGATTCATCCTCATCCTCTGAATCAATATTGGTGCAATCTTCCTCTCCGGGCAACTTTCTTGCCTCCCCCATCCAAGCACACTTATCCACCAACGTGTAGAGCTCCTTCACAGTCTTGGGCAATCACACGTTCATCTTGGAACGAATCCGGCGGTTGCGCACATTGGACTGGAAGGCGGCTATCACGGCTGCCGGATGGATATTTGGGATATTTCTATGAACTTTGCTGAATCTCTGTAAATACTTACAGAGGGTCTCTCCTTCCTTTTGTTGGAGAAGCTGCAAGTCACTGGGTTGGCCCGGATCTTGGTGGCCACCGGTGAAGGCACCGATGAACTCATGGCACAGGTCTGCCCATGATGAAATGGAGTTCTCCGGCAGGTGCATCAGCCAAGACCTCACATTGGACTTGAGGGCCGAAGGAAAGTAGTTGGCGAACACCTTCTCATCTCTTCGCCCGGCAGCCTGAACAGCGATGGTGTAGATGCTCAGGAACTCTGCCGGGTTCAGCCTCCCATCGTACTTCTCAGGTATCTCTGGCTTGAACGTGCGAACGGACGGCCAACAGACTTGCCGCAGCTCACGGGTAAAGGCAGGGCAGCCAACCTCGAAAGGTAGGCACCCGCCAATACCGAGCATGGGCTCGTCGACGCCGGGGCCGTCACACCCATCGATCCGGCGGAGGTCATCGCAGTGTTGCTCGACAACAGCGCGCGTGTCTCCTCTCTGCCTATCCTCCGGGGCTCGTCGTTGGCCTGGACGCGCTCGAGGGTCAGAAGAGGCCATCGAGACGTCGTCCGGGTCTTGATTCTGTTGCGCTCGCGCTGGCTGCCGTGGCGGGGACTGCACCGTGGGGACGGCTCCCTCTGTACGGTCAGCAGCATGAGCGTTGTTGTCGCTTGGGGCGGCCATGGCGGGCCAGCCCGCCGTGAGCCCCCAGCTTCGGCGAAACCGAGCAGACTTTGGATGGTGGCATGCCATTCGTCCATTGGCTCGGCCGCTGGCGGAAATCTCAGCAGCAGCTGAGCCCGCGCCATGGCCTCCGAGGTTGTACTTGGCATGGGTGATGATGAAGTCGATCACACCGTCGCTCGGATCCTGACGGTGCCAGTGGTGGCAGCACTGCACCCCCGTTGCTGCGGGGCGACCACGTGGATGGCAGGGTGGTGCGGCGAAGGCGCTCGAGGGCTAGTGGCTCCATCGGGCGCAGCAACTTGGTCGACCCGTCCCGGGGGAGGTGCACGCGCTGCGACCGCACCCATGGTGTGAGCGGTCGGAGGGCGGCGATTCGCCCCGGCCCGAGCGCCGTTGCTGCGGCTGTGCCTATCAGCGGGCGGAAGGGGCGCAGATGGAGTAACCCCTTCATTCGGACTTTGTGGAGCGTGTCCGTCGGGATGTTGCTGATGCTGCTCTCCTCCGATGTCTCCTGCTCCTGCATCGGCCCCGGGGGAAGTGGTGATGGCGCCGCCTGCTCCGACCACATCCCCAGCAGCGTCCGCGTCCTCACGTGTCTCCGCACCCCCCGCAACGTTAGAGGCCGTGGGCGGCGGAGCCTTCGAGGTGGAAGGACGAGCTGAAGAACCGGGTTTCTTCTTGGGCGCCATGGTCGATGGCGTCGTCGATGATGCTGATGATGATGAAGGTGACGCGCTACACACGCCTTCAGGTTCGCGCAAGCGGTCCCCCTACCTGGCGCGCCAAAGATGTCGTGGGAAACCACGGCCACCTATGGGACCTGGAGGCCCCTTGCTGGTTCGGCAGGGGGGCGTCGCGTTGCACAAAGAGCAGACGAGCGTGTGGGAGCACGACAGAGATCACACAGGCATTTTTACCCAGGTTCGGGCCGCCGTGAGGCGTAAAACCCTACTCCTGCTTTGGTGGATTGATGGTGGAAAGTGAAGGAAATATGCCCTAGAGGCAATAATAAAGTTGTTATTTATATTATTATTCATGCTAGAATTGTATTAACTAGAAACTTAGTACATGTGTGAATAAATAGACAAAACAGAGTGTCCCTAGTATGCCTCTACTTGACTAGCTCGTTCATTAAAGATGGTTAAAGTTTCCTGACCATAGACATGTGTTGTCATTTGATGAATGGGATCACATCATTAGAGAATTATGTGATGGACGAGACCCATCCGTTAGCTTAGCATAATGATCGTTAAGTTTTATCGCTATTGCTTTCTTCATGACTTATACATATTCCTCTGACTATGAGATTATGCAACTCCCGAATACCGGAGGAACACCTTGTGTGCTATCAAACGTCACAACATAACTGGGTGATTATAAAGATGCTCTACAGGTGTCTCCGAAGGTGTTTGTTGGGTTGGCATAGATCGAGATTAGGATTTGTCACTCCGAGTATCGGAGAGGTATCTCTGGGCCCTCTCGGTAATGCACATCACTATAAGCCTTGCAAGCAATGTGACTAATGAGTTAGTTACGGGATGATGCATTACGAAACGAGTAAAGAGACTTGCCGGTAACGAGATTGAACTAGGTATGAAGATACCGACGATCAAATCTCGGGCAAGTAACATACCGATGACAAAGGGAATAACGTATGTTGTCATTGCGGTTTGATCGATAAAGATCTTCGTAGAATATGTGGGAACCAATATGAGCATCCAGGTTCCGCTATTGGTTATTGAGCGGAGATGTGTCTCGGTCATGTCTACATAGTTCTCGAACCCGTAGGGTCCGCACGCTTAACGTTCGATGACGATTTGTATTATGAGTTATGTGTTTTGGTGACCGAAGATTGTTCGGAGTCCCGGATGAGATCACGGACATGACGAGGAGTCTCGAAATGGTCGAGAGGTAAATATTGATATATTGGAAGGTAGTATTCGGACACCGGAAGGGTTCCGGAGTGTATCGGGTACATACCGGAGTACCGGAAGGGTTACCGGAACCCCCCGGTGCAAGATATGGGCCATATGGGCCATATGAGGGAGGCTAACCAGCCCAGAAGGGGCTGGTGCGCCCCCCACAAGGGAGGAGGCCGAATTGGTTTAGGGAAGGGGGTGCCACCCCCCTTTCCTTCTCCTACTCCCTCTCCTTCCCTCTTTCCCCCTCCGGAAGAAAGGAAAAAGGGGGGGGGCGAATCCTACTTGGACTAGGAGTCCAAGTAGGACTCGCCCCATGGCGCGCCCTTCCTTGGTGGCCGGCCTCCTCCTCCCTCCTTTATATACGTGGACAGGGGGCACCCCAAAGGCACATCAGATATTCTCTTAGCCGTGTGCGGTGCCCCCCTCCACAGTTTACTCCTCCGGTCATATTGTCGTAGTGCTTAGGCGAAGCCCTACGCGGATCACATCACCATCACCACGCCGTCATGCTGACGAAACTCTCCCTCGACCTTCTGCTGGATCAAGAGTTTGAGGGACGTCATCGAGCTGAACGTGTGCAGAACTCGGAGGTGCCGTACGTTCGGTGCTTGATCGGTTGGACCGTGAAGACGTTCGACTACATCAACCTCGTTAAGCTAACGGTTCCGCTTTTGGTCTACGAGGGTACGTGGACACACTCTCCCCCTCTCGTTGCTATGCATCTCCTAGATAGATCTTGCGTGAGCGTAGGATTTTTTTTGAAATTGCATGCTACGTTCCCCAACAGTGGCATCCGAGCCAGGTCTATGCCTAGATGATATGCACGAGTAGAACACAAAGAGTTGTGGGCGATAATAGTCATACTGCTTACCACCAACGTCTTACTTTGATTCGGCGGTATTGTTGGATGAAGCGGCCTGGACCGACATTACATAACCGCATTCATGAGACTGGTTCTACCGACGTGCTTTGCACACAGGTGGCTGGCGGGTGTCTGTTTCTCCAACTTTAGTTGAATCGATTTTGACTACGGCCGATCCTTGTTGAAGGTTAAAACAACACACTTGACGAAAAATCGTTGTGGTTTTGATGCGTAGGTAAGAACGGTTCTTGCTAGAAGCCCGTAGCAGCCACGTAAAACTTGCAACAACAAAGTAGAGGACGTCTAACTTGTTTTTGCAGGGCATGCTGTGATGTGATATGGTCAAGACATGATGTGATACACGTTATTGTATGAGATGATCATGTTTTGTAAAAGTTATCGGCAACTGGCAGGAGCCTTATGGTTGTCGCTTTATTGTATGAAATGCAATCGCCATGTAATTGCTTTACTTTATCACTATGCGGTAGCGATAGTCGTGGAAGCAATAGTTGGCGAGACGACAACGACGCTACGATGGAGATCAAGGTGTCAAGCCGGTGACGATGGAGATCATGACGGTGCTTTGGAGATGGAGATCAAAGGCACAAGATGATGATGGCCATATCATGTCACATATTTTTGATTGCATGTGATGTTTTATCTTTTATGCATCTTATTTTGCTTAGTACGGCGGTAGCATTATAAGATGATCCCTCACTAAATTTCAAGGTACAAGTGTTCTCCCTGAGCATGCACCGTTGCGACAGTTCATCGTGCCGAGACACCACGTGATGATCGGGTGTGATAAGCTCTATGTTCACATACAACGGGTGCAAGCCAGTTTTGCACGTGCAGAATACTCGGGTTAAACTTGACGAGCCTTGCATATGCAGATATGGCCTCGGAACACTGAGACCGAAAGGTCGAATGTGAATCATATAGTAGATATGATCAACATAGAGATGTTCACCATTGAAAACTACTCCATCTCACGTGATGATCGGACATGGTTTAGTTGACATGGATCACGTCATCATTTAGATGACTAGAGGGATGTCTATCTAAGTGGGAGTTCTTAAGTAATATGATTAATTGAACTTTAATTTATCATGAACTTAGTACCTGATAGTTTTTGCATATCTATGTTGTTGTAGATCAATGGCCCGTGCTACAGTTCCCTTGAATTTTAATGCGTTCCTAGAGAAAGCTAAGTTGAAAGATGATGGTAGCAACTACACGGACTGGGTCCGTAACTTGAGGATTATCCTCATTGCTGCACAGAAGAATTATGTCCTTGATGCACCGCTAGGTGAAAGGCCTGCTACAGGAGCAGATGCTGATGTTATGAACGTCAGGCAAGCTCGATCTGATGACTACTCGATAGTTCAGTGTGCCATGCTTTACGGCTTAGAATCGGGACTTCAAAGACGTTTTGAACGTCATGGAGCATATGAGATGTTCCACGAGTTGAAGTTAATATTTCAAGCAAATGCCCGAGTTGAGAGATATGAAGTCTCCAACAAGTTCTATAGCTGCAAGATGGAGGAGAATAGTTCTGTCAGTGAGCATATACTCAGAATGTCTGGGTACCATAACCACTTGACTCAGCTGGGAGTTAATCTTCCTGATGATAGTGTCATTGACAGAGTTCTTCAATCACTGCCACGAAGCTATAAAGGCTTCGTGATGAACTATAATATGCAAGGGATGGAAAAGACAATTCCCGAGCTCTTCGCGATGCTAAAGGCTGCGGAGGTAGAAATCAAGAAGGAGCATCAAGTGTTGATGGTTAACAAGACCACTAGTTTCAAGAAAAAGGCCAAAGGGAAGAAGGGGAACTTCAAGAAGAATAGCAAGCAAGTTGCTACTCCCGGGAAGAAGCCCAAGTCTGGACCTAAGCCTGAAACTGAGTGCTTCTACTGCAAAGGGACTGGTCACTGGAAGCGGAACTGCCCCAAGTATTTGGCGGATAAGAAGGATGGAAAAGTGAACAAAGGTATATTTGATATACATGTTATTGATGTGTACCTTACTAATGCTCGTAGTAGTGCCTGGGTATTTTATACCGGTTCGGTTGCTCATATTTGTAACTCGAAACAGGGGCTATGGATTAAATGAAGATTGGCTAAGGACGAGGTGACGATGCACGTCGGGAATGGTTCCAAGGTCGATGTGATCGCCGCCGGCACGCTACCTCTACATCTACCTTCGGGATTAGTTTTAGGCCTGAATAATTGTTATTTGGTGCCAGCGTTGAGCATGAACATTATATCTGGATCTTGTTTAATGCGAGACGGTTATTCATTTAAATCAGAGAATAATGGTTGTTCTATTTATATGAGTAATATCTTTTATGGTCATGCACCCTTGAAGAGTGGTCTATTTTTGTTGAATCTCGATCGTGGTGATACACATATTCATAATACTGATGCCAAAAGATGCAAAGTTAATAATGATAGTGCAACTTATTTGTGGCACTGCCGTTTAGGTCATATTGGTGTAAAGCGCATGAAGAAACTCCATGCTGATGGGCTTTTGGAATCACTTGATTATGAATTATTTGATACTTGCGAACCATGCCTCATGGGCAAGATGACTAAAACTCCGTTCTCCGGAACAATGGAGCGAGCCAATAACTTATTGGAAATAATACATACCGATGTATGCGGTCCGATGAGTGTTGAGGCTCGCGGCGGGTATCGTTATTTTCTGACCTTCACAGATGATTTGAGCAGATATGGGTATATCTACTTAATGAAACATAAGTCTGAAACATTTGAAAAGTTCAAAGAATTTCAGAGTGAAGTGGAAAATCATCGTAACAAGAAAATAAAGTTTCTACGATTTGATCGCGGAGGCGAATATTTGAGTTGCGAGTTTGGTCTTCATTTAAAACAATGTGGAATAGTTTCACAACTCACGCCACCTGGAACACCATAGCGTAATGGTGTGTCCGAACATCGTAACCGTACTTTATTAGATATGGTGCGATCTATGATGTCTCTTACCGATTTACCACTATCGTTTTGGGGTTATGCATTAGAGACAGCTGCATTCACGTTAAATAGGGCACCATCTAAATCCGTTGAGACGACACCGTATGAACTGTGGTTTGGCAAGAAACCTAAGCTGTCGTTTCTTAAAGTTTGGGGCTGCGATGCTTATGTGAAAAAGCTTCAACCTGATAAGCTCGAACCCAAATCGGAGAAATGCGTCTTCATAGGATACCCAAAGGAGACTGTTGGGTACACCTTCTATCATAGATCCGAAGGCAAGATATTCGTTGCTAAGAATGGATCCTTTCTAGAGAAGGAGTTTCTCTCGAAAGAAGTGAGTGGGAGGAAAGTAGAACTTGATGAGGTAATTGTACCTTCTCCCGAATTGGAAAGTAATTCATCACAGAAATCAGTTCCAGTGATGCCTACACCAATTAGTGAGGAAGTTAATGATGATGATCATGAAACTTCGGATCAAGTTACTACCGAACCTCGTAGGTCAACCAGAGTACGTTCCGCACCAAAGTGGTACGGTAATCCTGTTCTGGAAGTCATGTTACTAGACCATGACAAACCTACGAACTATGAGGAAGCGATGATGAGCCCAGATTCCGCAAAATGGCTTGAGGCCATGAAATCTGAGATAGGATCCATGTATGAGAACAAAGTGTGCACTTTTGTTGACTTGCCTGATGATTGGCAAGCCATAGAGAATAAATGGATCTTCAAGAAGAAGACTGACGCTGACGGTAATGTTACTGTCTACAAAGCTCGATTGTTGCGAAAGGTTTTCGACAAGTTCAAGGAGTTGACTACGATGAGACCTTCTCACCCGTAGCGATGCTTAAGTCTGTCTGAATCATGTTAGCAATTGCCGCATTTTATGATTATGAAATCTGGCAAATGGATGTCAAAACTGCATTCCTTAATGGATTTCTCAAAGAAGAGTTGTATATGATGCAACCAGAAGGTTTTGTCGATCCTAAAGGTGCTAACAAAGTGTGCAAGCTCCAGCGATCCATTTTTGGACTGGTGCAAGCCTCTCGGAGTTGGAATATACGCTTTGATAGTGTGATCAAAGCATATGGTTTTATACAGACTTTTGGAGAAGCCTGTATTTACAAGAAAGTGAGTGGGAGCTCTGTAGCATTTCTGATATTATATGTGGATGACATATTGTTGATTGGAAATGATACAGAATTTCTGGATAGAATAAAAGGATACTTGAATAAGAATTTTTCAATGAAAGACCTCGGTGAAGCTGCTTATATATTGGGCATCAAGATCTATAGGGATAGATCGAGACGCTTAATAGGACTTTCACAAAGCACATACCTTGATAAAGTTTTGAAGAAGTTCAAAATGGATCAGTCAAAAAAAAGGGTTCTTGCCTGTGTTGCAAGGTGTGACGTTGAGTAAGACTCAATGCCCGACCACTGCAAAAGATAGAGAGAAAATGAAAGTCATTCCCTATGCCTCAGCCATAGGTTCTATCATGTATTCTATGCTGTATACTAGACCTGATGTGTGCCTTGCTATAAGTTTAGCAGGGAGGTACCAAAGTAATCCAGGAGTGGATCACTGGACAGCGGTCAAGAACATCCTGAAATACCTAAAAAGGACTAAGGATATGTTTCTCGTTTATGGAGGTGACAAAGAGCTTGTCGTAAATGGTTACGTCGATGCAAGCTTTGACACTGATCCGGATGACTCTAAGTCACAAACCGGATACGTATTTATATTGAATGGTGGAGCTGTCAGTTGGTGCAGTTCCAAGCAGAGCGTCGTGGCGGGATCTACGTGTGAAGTGGAGTACATAGCTGCTTTGGAAGCAGCAAATGAAGGAGTCTGGATGAAGGAGTTCATGTCCGATCTAGGTGTAATACCTAGTGCATCGAATCCAATGAAAATCTTTTGTGACAATACTAGAGTAATTACCTTAGCGAAGGAATCCAAATTTCACAAAAGAACCAAACACATCAAAAGACGCTTCAACTCCATCCGTGATCAAGTCAAGGAGGGAGACATAGAGATTTGCAAAATACATACGGATCTGAATGTTGCAGATCCGTTGACTAAGCCTCTTCCACGAGCAAAACATGATCAGCACCAAGACTCCATGGGTGTTAGAATCATTACTATGTAATCTAGATTATTGACTCTAGTGCAAGTGGGAGACTAAAGGAAATATGCCCGAGAGGCAATAATAAAGTTGTTATTTATATTTCCTTATATCATGATAAATGTTTATTATTCATGCTAGAATTTTATTAACCGGAAACTTAGTACATGTGTGAATAAATAGACAAAACAGAGTGTCCCTAGTATGCCTCTACTTGACTAGCTCATTCATTAAAGATGGTTAAAGTTTCCTGATGATAGACATGTGTTGTCATTTGATGAATGGGATCACATCATTAGAGAATGATGTGATGGACGAGACCCATCCGTTAGCTTAGCATAATGATCGTTAAATTTTATTGCTATTGCTTTCTTCATGACTTATACATATTCCTCTAACTATGAGATTATGCAACTCCCGAATACCGGAGGAACACCTTGTGTGCTATCAAACATCACAACGTAACTGGGTGATTATAAAGATGCTCTACAGGTGTCTCTGAAGGTGTTTGTTGGGTTGGCATAGATCGAGATTAGGATTTGTCACTCCGAGTATCGGAGAGGTATCTCTGGGCCCTCTCGGTAATGCACATCACTATAAGCCTTGCAAGCAATGTGACTAATGAGTTAGTTACGGGATGATGCATTACACAACGAGTAAAGAGACTTGCCGGTAATGAGATTGAACTAGGTATGAAGATACCGACGATCGAATCTCGGGCAAGTAACATACCGATGACAAAGGGAATAACGTATGTTGTCATTGCGGTTTGATCGATAAAGATCTTCGTAGAATATGTGGGAACCATTATGAGCATCCAGGTTCCGCTATTGGTTATTGACCGGAGATGTGTCTCGGTCATGTCTACATAGTTCTCGAACCCGTAGGGTTCGCACGCTTAACGTTCGATGACAATTTGTATTATGAGTTATGTGTTTTGGTGACCGAAGATTGTTCGAGTCCCGGATGAGATCACGGACATGACGAGGAGTCTCGAAATGGTCGAGAGGTAAAGATTGATATATTGGAAGGTAGTATTCGGACACCGGAAGGGTTCCGGAGTGTATCGGGTACATACCGGAGTACCGGAAGGGTTATCGGAACCCCCCGGTGGAAGATATGGGCCATATGAGGGAGGCTAACCAGCCCACAAGGGGCTGGTGCGCCCCCCACAAGGGAGGAGGCCGAATTGGTTTAGGGAAGGGGGCGCCACCCCCCTTTCCTTCTCCTACTCCCTCTCCTTCCCTCTTTCCCCCTCCGGAAGAAAGGAAAAAAGGGGGGGGGGGGCGAATCCTACTTGGACTAGGAGTCCAAGTAGGACTCCCCCCATGGCGAGCCCCTCCTTGGTGGCCGGCCTCCTCCTCCCCTCCTTTATATATGTCTGCAGGGGGCACCCCAAAGGCGCATCAGATATTCTCTTAGCCGTGTGCGGTGCCCCCTCCACAGTTTACTCCTCCGGTCATATTATCGTAGTGCTTAGGCAAAGCCCTACGCGGATCACATCACCATCACCGTCACCACGCCGTCGTGCTGACGAAACTCTCCCTCGACCTTCTGCTGGATCAAGAGTTTGAGGGACGGCATCGAACTAAACGTGTGCAGAACTCGGAGGTGCCGTACGTTCGGTGCTTGATCGGTTGGATCGCGAAGACGTTCGACTACATCAACCATGTTAAGCTAACGCTTCCGCTTTCAGTCTACGAGGGTACTTGGACACACTCTCCCCCTCTCATTGCTATGCATCTCCTAGATAGATCTTGCGTGAGCGTAGGAATTTTTTTGAAATTGCATGCTACGTTCCCCAAAAGAAAGGTGGTGGTGGAGCGTAGTACACTTGCCCGGCAAGGGTTGCCTCAGGGCGGCAGTGGCTACGCGCGTATGGGGGGTCTGAGTTATCCAACCTTCTAACCCTCTCTACGGTTGCCATGGGCCTCCTTTTATAGATTAAGGGGGTCACCACAATGGCAAAACAGTCATTATGCACTGATAAGATAGCAAACAGTGCTATCATACCTAACTCTGCGGGATGACAGGGCACATTAAATGCACCGCTTAATGTCACATCGTTGGTTGCCCGGCAAGGCTTGCCAGGCTATCTCGCCAGCTCCACGCTTGCTCACTTGACACGTCGCAGGACGGGTGTCATCTGCAGGTGTTTCCTGTAGGGAGAGGCTGCCATATGGTGAATGGCTGCCACTTAGTCACTCCGCGGTTTGACACCGCACTGATTGACGACGTGAGTCGTGGTGAAGTAGTTGGTGAGGTGGTTTTGCCTCCGTGCCCTCCGGCAGGCCCTGCCGGGACGTCTTGGACGTCGTCTTCCGGGGGTGGCCTCGCCCCTTGCCGAGCTCGCCTACCCGGCAAAGGAGGCCCTTCTCCTGATGGTGCCTTGCTTCTTTGGCTTGATCTTGGTCCCTCTTGATCTGCATGTTTGGCTCTTTTGATGATCTTGGTCTCTTGTATTCTGGAACGGCCTTGGCGTGTCCGTGCACGAGACAGGGGAAAATACATGCCCCTGTTTGCTTTCCCCGGCGCCGCACGCTTAACGTTCGTTGACGATATAGTGGTATATGAGTTATATGTTTTGGTGACCGAATGTTGTTCGGATTCCCGGATGAGATCACGGACATGACGAGGAGTCTCGAAATAGTCGAGAGGTAAAGATTGATATATAGGACAATGGTATTTGGACACCGGAAGTGTTTCGGGACGTACCGGGAAGGACTCGGGTCACTGGAAGGGGTTCCGGGCACCCCCCGGCAAGTTATGGGCCTAATGGGCCAAAGGAGGGGACATACCAGCCCACAAGGGGGCTGGTGCGCCTCCTCCCTTGGTTGGCCAGCCCTAGGGAAGGAAAAGGGGGAGGGCTAGCCCCTCCTGCTTTTCCCTCTCATGGGAGAAAGGAAAGGGGGGGGGGGGGCGCCACCCTCCCCTGCCTTTCCCCGCGCTCCAAATAAGGAAAGGGGGGACGCGGCTTGGGAGGGACTCCAAGTAGGATTCCTCCTACTTGGGCATCTCCTTTGGCTACTCCTCCCTCCCTCCCACCTATATATATGTGGGAGGGGGCGCCTAGCACACAACAGACAATTGTTAGCCGTGTGCGGCGCCCCCCCTCCACCGTTTACACCCCGGTCATATTTTCGTAGTGCTTAGGCGAAGCCCTGCAGAGATCAATTCACCATCACCGTCACCACACCGTCATGCTGACGGAACTCATCTACTACCTCGTCGTCTTGCTGGATCAAGAAGGCGGAGGACGTCACCGAGCTGAACATGTGCTGAACACGGAGGTGCCGTATGTTTGGTACTAGATCGGTTGGATCACGAAGAAAGTTCAACTACATCAACCGCGTTGTGAAACGCTTCCGCTTACGGTCTACGAGAGTACGTAGACACACTCTCCCCTCTCGTTGCTATGCATCTCCTTGATAGATCTTGCGTGTGCGTAGAATTTTTTTGTTTTCCATGCAACGTTTCCCAACAGTGGTATCAGAGCCAGGTCTATATGTAGATGATATGCACGAGTAGAACACAAAGAGTTGTGGGCGATGATAGTCATACTGCTTACCACCAACGTCTTATTTTGATTCAGCGGTATTGTGGGATGAAGCGGCCCGGACCAACCTTACATGTCCACGCACATGAGACCGGTTCCACCGACAGACATGCAACTAGTTTTGCATAAAGGTGGTTGGCGGGTGTCTGTTTCTCCTACTTTAGTTGAATCGAATTTGACTGCGGCCGGTCCTTGAAGAAGGTTAAAACAGCAAACTTGATGAATCACCGTTGTGGTTTTTGCTGTAGGTAAGAATGGTTCTTGCTAGAAGCCCATAGTAGCCACATAAAATTTGTAACAACAAAGTAGAGGACGTCTAAGTTGTTTTTGCAGGGCATGTTGTGATGTGATATGGTCAAGACATGATGTGATATACGTTATTGTATGAGATGATCATGTTTTGTAAGTTATCAGCAACCGGCAGGAGCCTTATGGTTGTCTCTTTATTGTATGAAATGCAAACGCCATGTAATTGCTTTACTTTATCACTATGCATTAGCAATAGTTGTAGAAGCAATAGTTGGTGAGACGACCACGACGCAACGATGGAGATCAAGGTGTTGAGCCGGTGATGATGGAGATCATGACGATGCTTTGAAGATGGAGATCAAAAAGCACAAGATGATGATGGCCATATCATGTCACATATTTTGATTGCATGTGATGTTTATCCTTTATGCATCTTATTTTGCTTAGAACGGTGGTAGCATTATAAGATGATCCCTTCACTAAATTTCAAGATAAAAGTGTTCTCCCCAAGTATGCACCTTTGCTAAAGTTCGTCGTTTCGAAGCACCTCGTGATGATCGGGTGTGATAGACTCTACGTTCACATACAACGGGTGTAAGACAGTTTTGCACATGCAGAATTCTTGGGTTAAACTTGACGAGCTTAGCATGTACAGACATGGTCTCGGAACACTAGAGACCGAAAGGTCAAACGTGAGTCATATAGTAGATATGATCAACATAGAGATGTTCACCATTGATAACTACCCCATCTCACGTGATGATCGGATTTGGGTTAGTTGATTTGGATTACGTATCACTTAGATAACTTGAGGGATGTTTATTTAAGTGGGAGTTCATTAGTAATTTGATTAATGGAACTTAATTTATCCTGAACTTAGTCCTGATAGTATTTGCAAATCTATGTTGTAGATCAATAGCTCGCGATATAGCTCCCTTATTTTTTGATTTGTTCCTAGAGAAAAATAAGTTGAAAGATGATAGTAGCAATGATGCGGAATGGGTCCGTGCTCTGAGGATTATCCTCATTGCTACACAGAAGAATTATGTCCTTGATGCACCGCTAGGTGACAGACCCATTGCAGGAGCAGATGCAGACGTTATGAATGTTTGACAAGCTTGGTATGATGACTACTTGATAGTTTAGTGCGCCATGCTTTACAGCTTAGAACCAGGACTTCAAAAACATTTTGAACGCCACGGAGCATATGAGATGTTCCAAAGAGCTGAAATTGGTATTTCAGACTCATGCCCGTGTCGAGAGGTATGAGACCTCTGACAAGTACTTTGCCTACAAGATGGAGGAGAATAGCTCAGCCAGTGAGCATGTGCTCAGAATGTCTGGGTACTAGAATCGCTTCAATCAAGTGGGAGTTAATTTTCCAGATAAGATAGTGATTGACAGAGTTCTCTAGTCACTATCACCAAGCTACTAGAACTTTGTGATGAACTATAATATGCAAGGGATAACGAAAAGGATTCCCGAGCTCTTCGCGATGCTGAAATTGGCGAAGGTAGAAATCAAGAAAGAGCATCAAGTGTTGATGGTTAACAAGACCACTAGTTTCAAGAAAAAGGGTGAGAAAAAGAAAGAGAACTTCAAGAAGAATGGAAAGCAAGTTGCCACTCCCGTGAAGAAGCCCAAAGCTGGACCTAAGCCTGAAACTGAGTGCTTCTATTGCAAAGGGAATGGTCACTAGAAGCGGAACTGCCCCAAAATGCTTGGCAGATAAGAAGGATGGCAAAGTGAACAAAAGTATATTTTATATACATGTTATTGATGTGTACCTTACTAGTGTTCGTAGTAGCCCCTGGGTATTTGATACCGGTTCAGTTGCTGAGATTAGTAACTCGAAATAGGAGTTGCAGAATAAAGAGAGACTAGTTAAGGGCGAGGTGACGATGTGTGTTGGAAGTAATTCCAAGGTTGATACGATCATCATCGCACACTCTGTCTACCTTCGGGATTAGTGTTGAACCTAAATAAATGTTATTTGGTGTTTGCGTTGAAGCATGAATATGATTGGCTCATGTTTATTGCAATACGGTTATTTATTTAAGTCAGAGAATAATTGTTGTTCTGTTTACATGAATAAAACCTTCTATGGTCATACACCCAATGTGAATGGTTTATTGAATCTTGATCGTAATGATACACATATTCATAATATTGATGCCAAAAGATGACAAAGTTGATAATGATAGTGCAACATACTTGTGGCACTACCGTTTAGGTCATATTGGTGTAAAGCGCATGAAGAAACTCCATGCGGATTGATTTTTGGAATCACTTGATTATGAATCATTTGATACTTGCGAACCATGCCTCATGGGCAAGATAACTGAAACTCTGTTCTCCGGAACAATGGAGTGAGCTAATGACTTGTTGGAAATAATACATACCGATGTATGCGGTCCGATGAGTGTTGAGGCACGCGGCAGGTATCGTTATTTTCTGACCTTCACAGATGATTTGAGTAGGTATGGATATATCTACTTGATGAAACACAGGTCTGAAACATTTGAAAAGTTCAAAGAATTTCAGAATGAAGTGGAGAATCATCGTAACAAGAAAATAAAGTTTCTACGATCTGATCACAGAGGCGAATATTTGAGTTACGAGTTTGGCCTTCATTTAAAACAATGTGGAATTGTTTCACAATTCACGGCACCTGGAACACCACAGCGTAATGGTGTATCCGAACGTCGTAACCGTACTTTATTAGATAATATGGTGCGATCTATGATGTCTCTTACCGATTTACCACTATCATTTTGGGGTTATGCATTAGAGACAGCCGCATTCACGTTAAATAGGACACCATCTAAATCCGTTGAGATGACACCGTATGAACTGTTGTTTGGCAAGAAACCTAAGTTGTCGTTTCTTAAAGTTTGGGGTTGCGACACTTATGTCAAAAGGCTTTAGCCTGATAAGCTCAAACCCAAATCGGAGAAGTGCGTCTTCATATGATACCCTAAGGAAAAAATTGGGTACACCTTCTACCACAGATCCAAAGGCAAGATATTTGTTGCTAAGAATGGGTCCTTTCTAGAGAAGGAGTTTCTCTCGAAAGAAGTGAGTGGGAGGAAAGTAGAACTTGATGAGGTAATTGTAACTTCTCTCGAATTGGAAAGTAGTACATCAGAGAAATCCGTTCCCGTGATGCCTAGACCAACTAGAGAGGAAGCTAATGATGACGATCATGAAATTTCAGATCAAGTTACTACTAAACCTCGTAGGTCGACCAGAACATGATCCACACCAGAGTGGTAAGGTAATCCTATCCTGGAAGTCATGTTACTGGACCAAGGCGAACCTACGAACTATGAAGAAGCTATGATGAGCCTAGATTCCGACAGATGGCTTGAGGCCATGAAATCTGAGATAGGATCCATGTATGAGAACATAGTGTGGACTTTGGTGGACTTGCCCGATGATCGGCAAGCCATAGAGAATAAATGGATCTTCAAGAAGAAGACTGACGGTGATGGTAATGTTACTATCTACAAAGCTCGACTTGTCCCGAAAGGTTTTCGACAAGTTCAAGGGGTTGACTACGATGAGACTTTCTCACCTGTAGCGATGCTTAAGTCCGTCCGAATCATGTTAGCAATTGCTGCATTTTATGATTATGAAATCTGGCAAATGGACGTCAAAACTGCATTCCTTAATGTATTTCTTAAAGAAGAGTTGTATATGATGCAACCAGAAGATTTTGTCGATCCTAAAGGTGCTAACAAAGTGTGCAAGCTCCAGCGATCCATCTATGGACTGGTGCAAGCATCTCGGAGTTGGAATATACGCTTTGATGAGGTGATTAAAGCATATGGTTTTATATAGACTTACGGTGAAGCCTGTATTTACAAGAAAGTGAGTGGGAGCTCTGTAGCATTTCTGATATTATATGTGGATGACATATTATTGATTGGAAATGATATAGAATTTTTGAATAGCATAAAAGGATACTTGAATAAGAATTTTTCAATGAAAGACCTCGGTGAAGCTACTTACGTATTGAGCATTAAGATCTATAGGGATAGATCGAGACGCTTGATAAGACTTTCAATGAGTACATACCATCACAAGATTTTGAAGGAGTTCAAAATGGATCAGTCAAAGAAGGAGTTCTTGCGTGTATTGTAAGGTATGAAGTTGAGTAAGACTCAAATCTCGACCACGGCAGAAGATAGAGAGAGAATGAAAGTCATTCCCTATGCCTTAGCCATAGGTTCTATAAAGTATGCCATGCTGTGTACCAGACCTGTTGTGTACCTTGCCATAAGTTTTGCAAGGGGGTACAATAGTGATCCAGGAGTAGATCACTGGACAACGGTCAAAATTATCCTTAGTTACCTAAGAGGACTAAGGAAATGTTTCTCGGTTATGGAGGTGATAAAGAGTTCGTCGTAAAGGGTTACCATGATGAAAGCTTTGACACCGATCCAGATGACTCTAAATCTGGATACATATTGAAAGTGGGAGCAATTAGCTAGAGTAGCTCCATGCAGAGCATTGTAGACATAGAAATTTGCAAAATACATACAGATCTGAATATGGTAGACCCATTGACTAAACCTCTCTCACAAGCAAAACATGATCATACCTTAATACTCTTTGGGTGTTAATCACATGGCGATGTGAACTAGATTATTGACTCTAGTAAACTCTTTGGGTGTTAGTCATATGGCGAAGTGAACTATGGGTGTTAATCACATGTCGATGTGAACTAGATTATTGACTCTAGTGCAAGTGGGAGACTGAAGGAAATATGCCCTAGAGGCAATAATAAAGTTGTTATTTTATATTTCCTTATTCATGATAAATGTTTATTATTCATGCTAGAATTGTATTGATCGGAAACTTAAATACATGTGTGAATACATAAACAAATACCGTGTCCCTAGTAAGCCTCTACTAGACTAGCTCGTTGATCAAAGATGGTTAAGGTTTCCTAACCATAGACATGTGTTGTCATTTGATAACGGGATCACATCATTAGGAGAATGATGTTATGGACAAGACCCATCCGTTAGCTTAGCATATTGATCGTTCAGTTTATTGCTATTGCTTTCTTCATGTCAAATACATATTCCTTCGACTATGAGATTATGCAACTCCCGGATACCGGAGGAATACCTTGTGTGCTATTAAACGTCACAACGTAACTGGGTGATCATAAAGATGCTCTACAGGTATCTCCGAAGGTGTTTGTTGAGTTGGCATAGATCGAGACTAGGATTTGTCACTCCGAGTATCGGAGAGGTATCTCTGGGCCCTCTCAGTAATACACATCATAAGCTTGCAAGTAAACGACTAAGGAGCTAGTCACGAGGTGATGTATTACGGAACGAGTAAAGAGACTTGCCGGTAACGAGATTGAACTAGGTATAGAGATACCGACGATCGAATCTCGGGCAAGTAACATACCGATGGACAAAGGGAATTACGTACGTTGTCATAACGGTTCGACCGATAAAGATCTTCGTAGAATATGTAGGAGCCAATATGGGCATCCAGGTTCCACTATTGGTTATTTACCGGAGAGGTGTCTCGGTCATGCCTACATAGTTCTCGAACCCGTAGGGTCCGCACGCTTAACGTTCATTGACGATATAGTGTTATATGAGTTATATGTTTTGGTGACCGAATGTTGTTCGGAGTCCCGGATGAGATCACGGACATGACGGGGAGTCTCAAAATGGTCGAGAGGTAAAGATTGATATATAGGACAATGGTATTTGGACACCAGAAGTGTTTCGGGACGTACCGGGAAGGAATCGGGTCACCGGAAGGGGTTCCGGGCACCCCCCGGCAAGTTGTGGGCCTAATGGGCCAAAGGAGGGGGCAGACCAGCCTACAAGGGGGCTGGTGCGCCTCCTCCCTTGGTTGGCCAGCCCTAGGGAAGGAAAAGGGGGAGGGCTAGCCCCTCTAATGAGCCAAAGGAGGGGACAAACCAGCCTGCAAGGGGGCTGGTGCGCCTCCTCCCTTGGTTGGCCAGCCCTAGGGAAGGAAAAGGGGGAGGGCTAGCCCCTCCTGCCTTTCCCTCTCGTGGGAGAAAGGAATATATATTTGGATCTTATGGTGTTCTTCCCCCTCTACCTTCTTCTGATGAATTGAGTCTTGCTCTTTGAGGTTTCGTTATGTTGGATTGAGTATTGGATATGAGAACACTTGATGTATGTCTTGCGATGGGATATCTGTGGTGACAATGGGATGTTCTATTGATTCACTTGATGTATGTTTTGGCACTCAACTCGCGGATTCCCGAGGTGACATTGGGGTAATCTATGCATAGGGGTTGATGCACGTTTTCGTCCTACGTTCTCCGATAGAAACTTTGGAGTGATTCTTTGTTGCACGTTGAGGGATTGTTATATGATCCAATTATGTTATCATTGTTGAGAGAATTTGCACTAGTGAAAGTATGAACCCTAGGCTTTGTTTTCAAGCATTGCAATACCATTTTTGCTCACTTTTGTTACTTGTTACCTTGCTGTTTTTGTATTTTCAGATTACAAAAACCTATATCTACTATCCATATTACACTTGTATCACCATCTCTTCGCCGAACTAGTGCACCTATACAATTAACCATTGTATTGCGTGTGTTGGGGACAGAAGAGACTCTTTGTTATTTGGTTGCAGGGTTGTTTGAGAGAGACCATCTTCATCCTACGCCTCCCACGGATTGATAAACCTTAGATCATCCACTTGAGGGAAAATTGCTACTGTCCTACAAAACTCTGCGCTTGGAGGCCCAACACAAGTCTACAAGAAGGTTGCGTAGTAGACATCAAGCTCTTTTCTGGCGCCGTTGTCGGGAAGGTGAGTGCTTGAAGTATATCTTTAGATCTTGCAATTGAATCTTTTAGTTTCTTGTTTTATCACTAGTTTGGTTTATAAAAGAAAACTACAAAAAATGGAATTGAGGTTGCCTCATATTATTCATCTTTATAATGTCTTTCGTGAAAATGATGGAAGGGAAAATTGTGCTCAATTGATAGAAGAAGAATTTAATAAAATGTTTGGCATAAAATCTTTGAATGATGAGCATGATTGCAATGTTGTTAGTATGAGTTCTTTGAATATCCATGATGCTAATGATATGCAAAGCCACAAGCTTGGGGATCCTATGTTTGATGAAGATGATATTTTTAGTCTCCCAAGTTTTGATGAGCAAATTTATTATGATGATAGCATGCCTCCTATTTATGATGATTATATTGATGAATGTGGGTTTTGAAGAGTGTCAACTCTAGGTAATGATCCCACTATTTTGGAGGGTGTTGAATCCTTTCACAATATTGATAAAAGTGGATTTGGAGAGGTCATGACTTTATTTAGTGATGAATCCACTATTTTGGAAGAGGTTCCAATTGATTATGAGAACAAAGTTGCTATCTATGATGATTATTGTGATGACATGTATGCTGTAAAGAATAATGATAACCATGAAACTTGTCATCATGATTTTAATTTTCAATTGGATTATGCCTCACATTATAGTTATTTTGTTGAGCTTGCTCCCACTACTATTCATTAGAATAAATTTGCTTATGTGGAGAGTAGTAAAATTTCTATGCTTATGAATCATGAAAAGAATGCTTTATGTGATAGTTATATTGTTGAATTCATTCATGATGCTACTGAAAATTATTATGAGAGAGGAACATATGCTTTTACATATTACAATAATATCAAGTTTCCTCTCTATGTGTTAAAAATCTTGAAGTTTTGCTTGTTTTACCTTCCTATGCTAGTTGATTCTTGTTCCCATAAATTTTTTTCTCACAAAATCCCTATGCATAGGAAGAGGGTAAGACTTAAATGTGCTAGTCATATGCTTCATAATGCTCCCATTATGTTTCAATTCTTATCTTTTATGTGAGCATCATTGAAATCATCATGCCTAGCTAAAAAGGCATTAAAGAAAAGCGCTTGTTGGGAGACAATCCAATATTTACCCCTAATGTTTTGTGTGTTCACATGATTAATATATTGTAGTAATCATGTTTTATATCTTTTGTTTGAATAAAGTGCCAAGTAAAGCCTTTGGGATAGTGTGGTTGATAGTTGATTTGATTCTGTGCAAAAACAGAAACTTTTGCGTCCAGTAACATAATTGATAAAATTCACTGGAATGTGGAAAAACTCTGAATTTTTTACAGAGTATTTACACACAAATTTTCTACGTTTTCCTACAGTTTCAGAAATTTTGGAGATACAGAGGTAGCACGATAATTCAGATCTTTACAGACTGTTCTGTTTTTGACAGATTCTGTTTTCGATGCATAGTTTGCTTGTTTTCCAGTTTCTATGGCTTATATTGCTTAATATAAATTGTGGAAATTATAGAGTACAGTAGGAATTATGTGGAAACAATTATGAATCTTGTATTTGACAGTACCCAAGTGAATGATTTGTTTTACTATGCTAACCCATCTCACGAAGTTCCGTTAAGTTTTATGTGATTGAAGTTTTCAAGTTTTGGGTGAGATATCGATATGAGAAGAATAAGGAGTGACAAGACCCTAAGCTTGGGGATGACCAAGGCACCCCAAGGTAATATTCAAGGAATACCCAAGCAACTAAGCTTGGGGATGCCCCGGAAGGCATCCCCTCTTTCGTCTTCAACATTATCGGTAACCTCACTTGGAGCTATATTTTTATTCGTCACATGATATGAGTTTTGCTTGGTGCGTCATTTTATTTTATTAGTATTTTATTTCTGTTATTTAGAGTAATGTTTTGCATCTTTTATTTCAATAAAAATGTCAAGTATAGCCTTTACCATGCTTATTTTGCAAGTGTATATGTGGCCGTTTGAAAACAGAAAGTTGCACGCTAGTGCGTGAATTCTTGAGAAAAGTCAGAATGCGATAAAATGTTAATTTTTTTGAAAAATAAGCTATGATAAGTTTTATATGGTTTGGTAAATTTTCAGAATTTTTGGAGTTAGGGAAGTGTGAGTAAAATTGCACTCTTTACAGACTGTCCTGTTTAGACAGATCGCTGTTATGTTTGCATATGTTTGCTTGTTTAATGATTCTATTTGAGGATAGTAGTATTAAATATGCAGAGGCATTTAGTATACAATGTTAAATAATAATTTTAGTGATTTGCCACAGTAGAGAATGATAAGGTGTTGCACTGATTCATACTAACTTTTCTCACGAGTTCTTTTTGAGTTTTGTGCGGATGAAGTTTTTAAGATTTAGGGAAACCGTGATATAAAAGGAATTAAGGAGACACAAAATCTCAAGCTTGGGGATGCCCAAGGCATCCCAAGATAATATTTCAAGAATTCTCAACCATCTAAGCTTGGGGATGCCTCAGTAGGCATCCCGCCTTTCTTCATCAAGAATTATAAGTTAGTATCGGTTGAGCCTAAGTTTTTGCTTCTTCACATGATATGTGCTATCCTTGGAATGTCATTTTTTTTTGCTAGCTTTTTTAATAAAATACTTAAGATCTGAAATTCTTAAAATACTTAAGATCTGAAATTCTTTAATAAAATACTTAATTATTTGACTACTCATTGATCTTCACTTATATCTTTTTGGAGTAGTTTGTCATGAACTCTCGTGCTTCACTTATATTATTTTGAGAGTCTTATAAATAATATGGCAATTTGCTTAGGTTATGAATTTAGTACTAATATGATGGGCATCCAAGAGGGATATAGTAAAAACTTTCATGTAAAGAGCATTGAATACTATGAGAAGTTTGATTCCTTGCATTTGTTTTGAGATATAAAGATGGTGATATTAGAGCCATGCTAGTGATTAATTGTGGATTGGTAGAAATACTTGTGTTAAAGTTTGTGATTCCCGTAGCATGCACGTATGGTGAACCGTTATGTGATGAAGTCAGAGCATGATTTATTTTTTGATTGTCTTCCTTATGAGTGGCAGTCGGGGACGAGCGATGGTCTTTTCCTACCAATCTATCCCCCTAGGAGCATGCGTGTAGTACTTTGTTTCGATGGCTAATAAAATTTTGCAATAAGTATGTGAGTTCTTTATGACTAATGTTGAGTCCATGGATTATACGCTCTCACCCTTCCACCATTGCTAGCCTCTCTAGTACCACGCAACTTTTGCCTGTGCATTAAACCCACCATATACCCTTCCTCAAAACAACCACCATGCCTACCTATTATGGCATTTCCATAGCCATTCCGAGATATATTGCCATGCAACTTCCATCGTTCCATTAATTATGACACATACCATCATCGTCATATTGCTTTGCATGATCATGTAGTTGGCATAGTATTTGTGGCTTGGCCACCGTTCATATTTTTTTATACATGTCACTCTAGATCATTGCACATCCCAGTACACTGCCGGAGGCATTCATATAGAGTCATATTTTGTTCTAGTATCGATTTGTAATTCTTGAGTTGTAAGTAAATAAAAGTGTGATGATCATCATTATTAGAGCATTGTCCCATGTGAGAAAAGGATGATGGAAGCTATGATTCCCTCACAAGTTGGGATGAGTCTCCGGACTTTAAAAATAATAAAAGAGGCAAAAGAAGCCCAAATAAAAAAAGAGGCCAAAGAAGCCCAAACAAAAAAAATAAAAAAAATGAGAGAAAAAGAGAGAAGGGACAATGTTACTATCCTTTTTCTACACTTGTGCTTTGAAATAGCACCATGTTCTTCATGATAGAGAGTCTCCTATTTTGTCACTTTCATATACTAGTGGGAATTTTTCATTATAGAACTTGGCTTGTATATTCCAATGATGGGCTTCCTCAAATTGCCCTAGGTATTCGTGAGCAAGCAAGTTGGATGCACACCCACTTAGTTTTCATTTTGAGCTTTCATACACTTATAGCTCTAGTGCATCCGTTGCATGGCAATCCCTACTCACTTGCATCGATATCAATTGATGGGCATCTCCATAACCCATTAATTTGCCTAGTTGATGTGAGACCTTCTCCTTTTTTGTCTTCTCCTCACAACCTCCACCATACTCTATTCCACATATAGTGCTATATCCATGGCTCATGCTCATGTATTGCGTGTAAGTTGAAAAAGCTTAAGAACATTAAAAGTATGAAACAATTGCTTGGCTTGTCATCGAGGTTGTGCATGATGAAATATTTTGTGTGATGAAGATAGAGCATAGCCAGACTATATGATTTTGTAGGGATACCTTTCTTTGGCCATGATATTTTGAGAAGACATGATTGCTTTATTAGTATGCTTGAAGTATTATTGTTTTTATGTCAATATTAAACTTTTGTTTTGAATATTATCGATCTGAACATTCATGCAACAATAAAGAAGATTACATTGATAAATATGTTAGGTAGCATTCACACTTCATAAATTCTTTCTTTTATCATTTACCTACTCGACGACGAGCAGGAATTAAGCTTGGGGATACTGATACGTCTCCAATGTATCTATAATTTATTAAGTATTCATGCCATGTTTACAACAATTTTATATGGTTTTGGTATGATTTGATTAGAACTAACCTGGACTGACGCTGTTTTTAGTAGAACTACCGTGGTGTCGTTTTTTGTGCAGAAATAAAAGTTCTCGGAATCAGCTGAAAATTTACGGTGATTTTTTATGGACCAAAAGAGACCCCCGAAGCACTGGAGCTAGGCCAGGAAGTGACCGAGGAGGCCACAATCCTGCAAGCCACATCCTAGCCCCCAGGGCGCTAGCTCCAGGCTTGTGGGCCCCTCAGGCACCCCCTTGACATGAAACCGACACCAAAAATTCTTATAAATACCCAAACCTCCGAAAAGAACTCTAGATGAGAAGTTCCGCCGCCACAAGCCTCTGTAGCCACGAAAAACCAATCGGGACCCCGTTCCGGCACCCTGCCGGAGGGGGAAATCATCACCGGAGGCCATCTTCATCATCTCGGCGGTCTCCATGACGAGGAGGGAGTAGTTCACCCTCGGGGCTGAGGGTATGTACTAGTAGCTATGTGTTTGATCTCCCTCCCTCGTGTTCTTGATTTGGCATGATCTTGATGTACCGCGAGCTTTGTTAATATATTTGGATCTTATGGTTTTCTTCCCCCTCTACCTTCTTGTGATGAATTGAGTCTTGCTCTTTGAGGTTTCGTTATGTTGGATTGAGTATTGGATTTGAGAACACTTGATGTATGTCTTGCGATGGGATATCTGTGGTGACAATGGGATGTTCTATTGATTCACTTGATGTATGTTTTGGCACTCAACTCGCGGATTCCCGAGGTGATATTGGGGTAATCTATGCATAGGGGTTGATGCACGTTTTCATCCTACGTTCTCCGATAGAAACTTTGGAGTGATTCTTTGTTGCACGTTGAGGGATTGTTATATGATCCAATTATGTTATCATTGTTGAGAGAATTTGCACTAGTGAAAGTATGAACCCTAGGCCTTGTTTTCAAGCATTGCAATACCGTTTTTGCTCACTTTTGTTACTAGTTACCTTGCTGTTTTTATATTTTCAGATTACAAAAACCTATATCTACTATCCATATTACACTTGTATCACCATCTCTTCGCCGAACTAGTGCACCTATACAATTTACCATTGTATTGGGTGTGTTGGGGACAGAAGAGACTCTTTGTTATTTGGTTGCAGGGTTGTTTGAGAGAGACCATCTTCATCCTACGCCTCCCACGGATTGATAAACCTTAGGTCATCCACTTGAGGGAAAATTGCTACTGTCCTACAAAACTCTGCGCTTGGAGGCCCAACACGAGTCTACAAGAAGGTTGCATAGTAGACATCAACTGCCAATGGTACCATTTCTAGCATGAAAGCCAGGCTTGCCTCTCTGGAGAAGGATCTTGAATCTGCTGGTTACCGTGAGAAGCTGTTGATGATGGACTTGACCAAGACGAGAACTCTCCAAAAAGTTGCGGAAGATAAGCTGGAAAACCAAATTCAGCAGCGCGATCTCTGGATCAAGAGCATGGTTGATACCGCCGAGCGCCTCACTGTCCAGATTGCAAGAATGAACATGAAGAGCTGGGCCTTCTCCGTCGGCCAGCATGAGGTTCCAAGTGTCATGCTGACGCTCTTCTTTGAAGGCCTGATCGAAGGGTTGAGGATGTATGAAGACGACAGGGCCACCTGCTTCGCTGAGGAATCCCGGAAGCTTGCTCACGACGCTCTCTTCCTGGTCTTGAGCAACCTCGCCTTCTTCCACCCGAACCTTGACCTCTCCGATGGCTTCAAGAAGCTGCCGCTAGGTGCCGACGTCTCTGCTACCGCGGAGAAGGCCGGCCCCCTTGCCGACAGGGTCCTCTCAGTCCCAAGAGTTCAGGGAGGTAGCCGGACCCAGCCTTGAGCCATCCTTGATGTCATTTTATTCTGCTACTGTCAAACAAAAGGACATGATTCGGCCTTGTGTTAGGCTTTTGCTATCTTATGGCGTGTAATAGTACTCTTAAGTAGTTGCATGAACTGGTGTTTAAATGCAAGCGCATGTTTCCCCCCTTCACTTCTCCACTGGTATTCGTATGATTAGTTTCCTCGCGTACTTTGGTTGCCCGCCAACAGCACGTTGCCGCGATTGCTTTGAGGAACGGGTCCTTACCATTCTGCTAGCAAAGGCATGCCGCCGGTGGGTTTTTCCTTAACAGTCCTTGATGCAGCCACCCGCTTTGTTGAGCGGGCTCGAAACAAAGCAAGGGCGCAAACAAACACAGTAAGGTTCCAACACGCAGAGGACTTGTCATACGAAACCTGGGTCGTTCTGGGGAGGCGCAAGTACGAGTTCTAAGGAAAGTTTACAAGTGTGCCAACTTACCTTTTGTTTATGCTTCCCTCCCGCCGGGGTGTACACTTGCTTACGCATACCATCCCCTTCCTTCATGCGCGGTTGTCCCTCCTCTTTGTGTTCCCTGGTGAAATTGCGCACGTATATCCACTTTCATCCTAAAAAGAAGGGGAATAGGAAGGGACAAAATGGAGGAACTTGGAGGTTCGTTAGTTACATGCTCACCCCCGGTGCGGGCCGAGGGGTCAATGTAAACATTCGCAACTTAACAAAAATATCGCAGAAAAAAGGAATAAACCGGTCCCATCCTCCTTTCCCTATTTGCCAATGACCCCTCAGCGACCAGCGTGATGGACACGCTAGCGTACGGGGCCTTTCCGTGGTTTGCTTGTCGGGGGTGCCAACCGACGGATTCGCTCTAGCATTCAGCTCAGGATTTACACTTGGCGGGATAAATGCAGGACCGAGCTTCGTGCGAACTTATCGACGCTGGCGGCATCGCCACTACGCATCTCGGTCGTTGGCGAGGAAGGAGGGAAAGGAAGGCCAGGTACGCACCATTCTCTAGCCTGCCAGACCGAGCGGCACCTCTTGGGATCAAGTGTGCTCGACCGAGGATCGCTAGAAGGGCGGCGCCGCTGCTCGGTAAACCATACCTTCTGACCGTGGATGGCACGGCGGCCATGTTATCCGCGCCAGCCACGCCAACCATAGAACCAACGTCCCTCGCCCTTGCCGCCGCTGTTGCGGTGGCGGGAATGTGCGATGGGGTTTCGGAAGGAGGAGGCTAGGGAGCTGTATTGCTCCTCCCCTTCGTCCATGACGAAGAAGGCGATGATGAAGAATGATGATGACGAAGATCGACGCGCTGTTCACAACTTCGGGTTCGCGCAAGCGATCCCCCCTACCTGGCACGTCAAAGATGTCGTGGGTGAACACGATCACCTATGGGGCCACGGGCCCCTTAGTGGTTCAGTAGGGGGAGATCACATTGCACAAAGAGCAGAGGCCATGAGGCAGCACGACGATGTGACTCTGGTGGTTTTTACCAAGGTTTGGGCCGCTGAGAATCGTAAAATCCTACTCCTGCTTTGGTGGATTGGATGGAGGAACACGAAGAACACGTAGCGCTCAAGCCCGGCAGGGTGGCCTTGGGGAGAGCTCCTACGCGAGGACAAGTGTGCGGGGATCCGAATCCCCCTCTAGGTTGCCTTGGACCTCCTTTTATAGCCCAAGGGATAACCACAGTGGCAAAACAGACATTATCTTGTGATTAGATAGCTAACAGTGCTATCATACCTAACTCTGGCACTTAGGACAAAATGCCATAAATGCTACATTAGGTGGCGTGCGGGGGTGCATCCCCAGCAAGCTTAGATCGCCGCTTAACCATCTTCTGCTTATCATCTTGACACGCTTTTGGACGGGTGTCAAATGGGTGTGATCTATCTTCCAGCAAGCTGCCACGTGCTTAATGAGTGCCACTTAATCACCTGGGGTGCTCGACACCGCATCAATAAGTGACTAGCGTCGAGGTGTCATATGTCTCCGTCGTATCTATAATTTTTGATTGTTTCATGCCAATATTATACAACTTTCACATACTTTTGGCAACAATTTATATGATTTATTGGACTAACCTATTGATCCAGTGCCCAATGCCAGTTCCTGTTTTTTGCATGTTTTTTGTTTCGCAGAATATCCATATCAAACGAAGTCGAAATGCAATAAAATTTTATGGATAATTATTTTGGAATATATGTGATTTTTGGGACTTGGAATCTACGCAAACGGGGGCCCACAGCCCCCACAAGACACCAGGGTGCGCCCCAGGGGCCAAGCGCGTGGTGGTGGGTTGTGCTCACCTCGTACGTCGGTTGGGGCTCTACTTCGGGCGCAAGGAAGCTTATATCCGGAAAAAAAATCGTGTTAAAATCTCAGCGCAATCGGAGTTACGGATCTCCGGGAATATAAGAATGGTTTTCAGCCAGATCCGAAAAACGAGAAATAGAAGAGAACAGAGGGATAGATCCAATCTCGGAGGGGCTCCTGCCCCTTCGCCGCCATGGAGGCCATGGACCAGAGGGGGAACTCTCCTTCCATCTAGGGGGAGGCCAAGGAAGAAGAAGAAGGAGGAGGGCCCACTGCTCACTTCCACAGAGGGCATCTTCCCTGTGGAGGCCCAGTTCCTGGCCCAGGACCACCTTCGAGCTCACCAGATCCTCACTTCCTGGACCATCTACTCACGGCCTTTCAACCGCATCCGAAGACCTGAGCCTGGGGTTTTACCAAGCAGCCAGCCCTCCCCAGTGGTGGCCACTAACCTCAAGCACGGGGCCTGTGCAGCGCTCCCTCCACATGTGGCCACCGTCTTCTACAGTTGCCGTGAGCCGCCGCGCGAGCCTGCAGCCAGCGATCTCAACTTCTCCAAGCCTACACTGCAGCTGTTCCCCCCTCCACCTTCGGGATCCGCTGTCGCTCCTTCAAGCGAGCCCGCCACTGCAGCATTTGACCTAAATCTGGGGGCGTTGGTCCGGCCATCGGGGGCTGCTGCTCGGGCTGTCCCCGTTGCGGCTTGGGATCCAGACTAGATCCAGCAAGAAGAGGAGGTCGCGGCACAACCAGTGGTTGCACCGTCCCCTCGGCGTAGTCAATGCATCAGGAGTGCCTACGACGGCGTGTGCGTGGGCTCGGTGGAGCGCGCTGCCAAGCGGAAGGCGGCGGTGTCCTAATCTGGCTCCGGCAGCGGGCCATCTCGCCGTCCCAGCTCTTCCTCCTCGCGTCGTAAGAAGGCGAATGCGGCGGCCGTGGCCGGCCTTCTGGAGCTGCCGCTTCTGGCGACTCCATCACCTCTGACACAGGGCAAGTTACGACAGATTGCTCAAGTCTGCAACCTCAATGCCCCTGCCATCCTTGATCAAGCCAGGAACCGAGCGGCCTCTGCCACCTTCGGAGACACTACGGCATCCCCTGCTGCCAGCAGCTCCTCTGCTTCCTCCGTGCAGGTCCTCGGCTCTCCTAATGAGCAGATTCTATGCTGCTACTTTAAGCCTTTGGGCGTTAGTGTTTGAGTCTATATCAGTTATGATTTCCTTGTTAGGTCATGTTAGTTGTTGTTAGTCTTCAGGTTATATTAGGCAGTCTGGTTTTTGTAGTTTGCACTGCTTCAGGGTCAGGGTTATCATGTCCGTTATGTCCTTTGTCAGTCTGTACCATGTATGTTTCCCTTCTAGCAAGAATGTTTTAGTGTCAGTTCCCGCTTGCATTCTCATAAGCATGCTTCTGTATTACCGTTTTTCTCCTATGGGTTGTGTGTTCATTGCTACACTATGAAGATTCTAAGCTGGAATGTTCGTGGTCTAGGGGAAAATGATAAGTGTTCATTGGTTCGTGATACTATAACCTCTTGTTGCCCTACTGTTGTTTGCTTGCAGGAAACCAAGCTGCCGTCCCTCTCTACCTTCAATTTGAGGTCTTTCTTGCCTACGAACCTCAAGGATCATGCTGTCACTCTCTCTAAAGGTGCCTCCGGGGGAATCCTAGTTGCCTGGGACCCTGGCTGCGTCCTTGGTCAAGTCATAGCAACACACAAGTACCATGTCACCCTGAAGATGACCTCTACTATAGCCAACAGCTCCTTTCCGCTTACTACTGTGTACGCGTCGTGCCTGAGTAGGGAAAGACAGAGTTTCTTTGAGGCCATCAACAATGCAGCGGGGTCGTCTGACATCCCGTGGATTATCCTCGGAGACTTCAACATGTATAGGTTCGTGCATGAGAAGTCTCGCGGCCATATCAGTTGGAGAATGATGGAAAGTTTTAACTCGTGGATTCAGGGTCATGGTTTGGATGATATTCACATTGACAACAGGTTGTTTACCTAGTCCAACAAGAGAAGCTCGCCTACTCTAGCTCGTTTGGACTGTGTACTTGTCAATGCTGCTTGGAACTTAGGCTTCCTACAATCAACTGCTATCTGTACACCCACAACTACATCAGACCATGCACCCATTCTCGTGCATTTTTCTGCGGAAACACCCAGGAGCAAGCTGTTTAGAATGGAGAATCATTGGATGGAAATGGAGGAGGCTAGGAATATTATCATTGACTGTTGGTCCGATGGCACCAGAGACATCAAATCTTCTACATCTATCATCAACTTTAAGATGAGGCGAGTGAGGGCTGCAATCCGGAAATGGTGCAGACGGAAGTCCACCCTTAAGGTGCTGCTGGAAAATAACAAACATGTGGTCTGTTTTCTAAATGTTGTTGAGGAAAGGAGGAAACTATCTGTTTTAGAAGCAGTTCTCAGAGAGTTTGCTTCAGCCAAAGCAGAACAACTGATTTTATGGCAAACTGCAATCTGGCGTCGTCGAGCCAAGGTGTGCTGGTGTGTTTCTGGGGACGAAAACTATCAATTATTTCATGCAGCTACTAACTGCCAAGCCCGTCACAACAAAATCAAGGTTATTGTTCAGGACGGGGTGGAGCACTACCAGAATTGCCAAAAGCTTAGTCTGGCTACTAACTACTTGTAACACCCCCAGTGGTTAACTACAGTAATCCCATTTTGATTATGCCACGTCAGCATGATTAACAGTGTCTGATCATCATTTGCATCATAATGCATTTCAGCTTCTAACTCAAAATCCAAATTTAAATGAAAGTGGAAAATAAAAGTTGTTCAAACTAGAAAACAAAAATGTGCCTCATGTTGCAAATATTCCCATACCATTTATAAAAATGATTGCAACATTAGTTGGAATTGTAAAAGGACTCGAACAACTAGAAACAGCAGCAACATAGCACTATTCAATCCTTTTTCAATTTAAATAAAATCCAAACAAAAAGATATGGACCCCAAACCAATTTCTAGCAGTGACAGATAATGCAATGTTAAATAATGGAGCAGTCTCGTATTTTACAAAAGTCTTTTGGAATAAAATAAAAGAGAAACAGAAAAGGAAAATAAATAATATATAAAAAAAAGGGAAAATCCCCCCCCCCCTCGGACCAACTGGGCCGTGGCCCAGCTGGCCACCAGGCCACCACCCAGGCCGGCCCCATTCCCCCCTGGCCGGCCCACCCCACTCTCCCTAACCCCCTCCCCACCGAAACCTAATCCCCCCTCGCTCCTCTCCCCCCCCCCCCCCGATCCAGAAATTCTGGATCGGGATCGAACCCGTCGCGCGCCGCCTCGGCGCCCGTCGCCGGCCGGCCTTCTCCGACGCCATCGCCGGCTCCTGCCCCGCCGCCGACCGCCTCCTCCTCCTTGCCACGCTCGCAGCCCCGCGCCTCACCGCGCCCTCGGCGCCCGGCGCCACCTCCCGTCGCCCGAAGCCGTCCCCGACTTCGCCCCTCCACCTCGCCGGCCGTCCCCGACCGCCTCCCCGCGCCGATCTGCCTCGCCTGTCGCCTCTCCTACCGCCTCCTCCACTCGACCCCCTCCCCTGGATCGGACCGGGGCAGAGGCGCCCCGATCCCGTCGCCCGTCGCCGCGCTCCCCGCCGCTGCTCGCGCTCGCTTCCGCCTCGCCGCCCGCGCTCGGACGCCGTCGCCGGGACCTCGCCTCCCCGTCTCCTCCCCGAATCGCCTCAGCGAGCGCTCGCACCCGTCGCCGCTGCCCGACGCCGTCGCCGACTCGGCCGCCTCGTCGCCGTCGCTTCCTCGCCTCGCCATCATCCCCGTCCGGCCCCCTGTGAGCCGCGCCCCTCTCCTCTCCTTTCTCCCTGACACCGCGCCCGCATCGCCCTCGTCGCGCTCCGCCCGCGTCCCTGCCTCATCGCGCGTGCGCGCTCGCCCGCGCCTGCTCGCGCATGCACAGCCGCCCGCGCTGCCCCGGCTCCACCGCGCCGCCGCTCGCCGTCCGACGGGCCACCGCGCCCGGCCGCCCCTGCCCCGCCCGCGCTCGCCTCCCGCCCGCGCGCGGCCCCGCTCACGCCGGCGCCCGTCTCCGCCTCACCCGCTGGCCGCACCCGTGCGCCCGTATGCGCACCGGACATGTCCGGTGCCCAAACGGGCACAACCCGGACATGTCCGGCCGTGCCACTGACCGGTGGGCCCTGCCCCCCTGAGGCAACGACAGATGGGGCCCAGCCCCTAAAAACGAATTAAAAGAAAATGTAATAAAAAAATAATATTTAAAATAAATAAAAATAATTAAATAATTAATTAGTTAATTAATTAAGTTAATTAATCCTGATTAGGTTAATCTAATTAAGTAGTTAGTGTTAATTAAACAGTAAATTAATTAGTTAATCACTAATTAACCTAACAGCCTATGACAGGTGGGACCCACTGGTCCTGACGTCATGCTGACGTCAGCAAGACACTGTTTCGGATAATGTTAATTTAAATAATTAATTAAATTCCAGAAATTAATAAAAACTTTAGAAAATCATATAAAATAATCCGTAGCTCAGATGAAAATACTTTGTACATGAAAGTTGCTCAGAACGACGAGACGAATCTGAATACGCGGTCCGTTCGTCCGTCACGCGTCCCTAACTATCCGAACTTGCAACCGTTCCCCTCTTATCCTCTGTCCGATAATTCCAAAGACCCGGGAAATATCGTCAGATATTCTCCCGCTCCGTCTGTTACGTGTGATGCTGTGTTAGACTACCCCTAGCACCGTGTATCGTATTTGTCATGCTCATGTTTGCTATATATTTATACTGTTTCCTCCCCCTCTTCTCTCTCGATAGCCCCCGACCCTGACGTCGTCCCCGAGACCGACGCAGCTCCGGATCCCGAAGACACCATAGACGACCTTGCCCTTGCCGCCGAGCAACCAGGCAAGCCCCTCCCTTGAGCATACCGATATCGCCCATTCTAATTTCTCATGCTTGCATTAGAATTACTTCTGCTGCTGCTTTACCTATTCTGATGCATAGCCTGTTCATTGTAACCTGCTGTTGATAATTACCTACATATCCTAAACTGTTTAGTCTAGGCTGGGTAGAGACCTATCAGTGACCCCACTTATCCCGACTGCCGCGCTGGATCGTCAGAAGACCCGATCAACGGGATTGAAGACCAGGCCCCGACACCGCACATCACCCCCCTTAGTTGTAACGACACTGCAGCGTTACTATCGAGTGCCGAGGGTGAAACCTCTTGTAGCACTTCTGATGTTCACTCTGTAGAGTAGCTATTCGGTCGTGGTCATCGAGGGTGATTCCTCCTTCACCGCTTCCGATAACGACGCTGTCGTACAACACCTCAAGTGTGGACCCAGTGAGGGTGATTCCTCCTAGTTCACCTTGACGGATACATCGAGTGGGAATTCAATGAGGGTGATACCTCGGATTCCCTGATGTTATGGACACACGGATACTTGGACTTTACAATGTTACTTGGAAAGGCGGGTCGACCCTGAGGGGTACCCGCGTGTGATGTGAAGGCGGGTTGCCAGTGTGGTGCCCGAGTGGTGAATACGAGGCGCGGCCGGGCATTCTTAACCCTTGCCGCAAGTCCTCGAGACGGGGCGACGGGGTCACATCTTTCGTGAGTCTCTGCTCGTTACCGCAAGCCCCTAGTCCTAGCGATTTGGATATTTGATCCGAGCAGGCCTCTGGTCTGATAGCACTAACCATCATGTGGGCATAGTATGGGCGTTCTGCATCGTATGCATCAGCCGAAAGCTCTGTCAGACGTCCAGTTCAGCCTCGTGGCCGGGCCGGGCCAGTACCATCCATGACTGAGGTGGTGCTCGTCCCGACCCTGCACACACCGACCCGGAGTGCACAGGGCGATGGCCCATGACCCCTGAGCGCTTAGGATATAGACCGACGGGGACCTCTCTGCTGAGCTGTAGGTAGGGTTGCGATGTGTCGTTTGGCCGAGGCCGGGCATGACCCAGGAAAGTGTGTCCGGCCGAAGTTAATCGAGCGTGTTGGGTAAGTTGGTGCACCCCTGCAGGGAAGAACACTTCTATCGATAGCCGGTCCTACGGTAAAGGACACTCGGAGTTGTATCCTGATTGATACAATTTAGAACTGGATACCTGTGATGAGACCTGTATATATGGCTCTGGGATTGCTTCTCGCAGGGAGTCAAGAAGGGATCTCAGGACGAGGTTTGATGACTTTATGGCTCTGGGATTGCTTTCTCGCAGGGAGTCGAGAAAGGATCTCTGGGTGAGGTTGATATTATTACTACTACATTATATGGCATTGTTCTACTCTCTTCTACTGCTGCAAGACCGCTGAAGATGCTAGTCTTCGATAGGACTAGGCCTTCTCTCTATTCTGGCATTTCTGCAGCCCAGTCCACATATACAGCCTCCCCTTGATAATGTTGCATATGTAGTGTAGATCCTTGCTTGCTGAGTACTTCAGAGTACTCACGGTTGCTTTGTTTTCCTTTTTCTCCCCATATCAGTTGACGTGACCAGAGGACGGAGCCCCCTGAGACAGATGCCCCGACGATCGTTACTACTACTACCCAGAGGATGGATACTACTACGAGTTGACTGACGACCAGGAGTAGGATCGGAGGGTCCCAGGCAGGAGGCCTTCGCCTTTCGATCGTAGTGTTTTATTTTGCCCCGCCTTTCTAAAGGCCTTTCTGTACTTTCTTTTATATCTGTACTCAGATATCTGATGCTTCCGCTGACGCTTGTTCGCAAGCTTATGTATTCGAGCCCTCGAGGCCCCTGGCTTGTAATATAAAGCTTGTATGACTTTATTTATGTTTTAGAGTTGTGTTGTGATATCTTCCCGTGAGTCCTTAGGCTTGATCGTGTGCATTTGCGTGTATGATTAGTGCACGATCGGGCCGGGGGCGTCACACTACTTCACTGCTATTCTGGGCCAGCCAGCTCCTTCCATGCCTATGGTTCAGTTGAGCTCTCTATATACGCGTATGGATCTTTCAGAACTTGGGGGGGGGGGGGTGGGCTTTCTCTTGGGCTGAGATTGTTGAGGCCATTGATAAATCACCAAATAACAGAAGTCCAGGAACCGGATGGGTTCACTAATGAATTTTACAAAGCTTTTAAACTTTTGTTGAAGGAGGATCTTCTCAGGTTCTTCGGGGATTTTCATAACAACAGTGTTGTTTTAGATGGCATTAACACTGCTTTCATTAAACTGCTGCCTAAGAAGGATACGCTGTTGGAAATGCGTGATTATAGGCCTATTTCAATGGTGCACAGTACACCCAAACTGGCCTCCAAGGTGATGGCAAATCGACTAAAAAAGAGGATTTCTGATTTAATCCACTCCTTGCAGTCTGGGTTCTTGCGAGGACGCTCGATAATTTAGAATTTTGCCTTGGCTGCTGAAATGACACAGTGTGCTCACAGAAGGAAGCTGCCAATTATCGCCTTAAAGTTGGACTTTCACAAAGCTTTCGACAATGTTAGTTGGTGTTGTCTCAATCAAGTTCTTGAAGCTAGGGGTTTTCTGCATTCTTGGGTGCGGTGGGTTCAAACTCTCCTATCCACTGGCCGTTCCAGAGTGCTAATTAACGGTGAGCTGGGTGATCCCATTCTTGCCAAGAGAGGTTTTCGTCAAGGTGATTCTTTGTCCCCGTACCTCTTCATCCTTGTGGCGGATGTGCTTCAGAGACTATGCTGCCGACACTTCCAGGAGGGTACTTTGCTGCACCCTCTCAGTTCTGACAGTTTCTTTCCAGTTCTGCAGTACGCGGACGACACTTTGATTCTTTTTCGAGGTGACATTCAGCAGGCTTCTATGATCAAGAGCATCCTCAATTCTTTCTCGGAGTTTTCTGGGCTGACGATCAACTTTCACAAAAGTACTCTAGTGCCTGTCTCTGTGGATGCAACTGTGGCCTCAGCGATTGCTCAACTACTCGGTTGCCCTGTTTCTTCCTTTTCGTGTACATACCTTGGGATGCCCCTATCTCTGCACAAGATCACACATGGTATGTTGCTACCTGTCATCCACAAGGTTGATCGCAGGCTCTCCGGCTGGTTGGCTACTGTGGCGCCCCCAGCTCGATCGTACACTAATCATGCACGCAAACGTGTACGATCAAGATCAGGGACTCATGGGAAGATATCACAACACAACTCTAGAACATAAATAAGTCATACAAGCATCATAATACAAGCCAGGGGCCACGAGGGCTCGAATACAAATGCTCGATCATAGACGAGTCAGCGGAAGCAACAATATCTGAGTACAGACATAGGTTAAACAAGGTGCCATAAGATGGCTAGCACAAACAGGGATACAACAGATCGAACAGGCGCAGGGCCTCCTGCCTGGGATCCTCCTAACTACTCCTGGTCGTCGGCGTCCTGGACGTAGTAGTAGGCTCCGTCCTGGTGGTAGTAGTCGTCGTAGGTGGCGTCTGGCTCCTGGGCTCCAGCATCTGGTTGCGACAACCAGCAAGAAGGGAAAGGGGGAAAGAAGGGGGAAAGCAACCGTGAGTACTCATCCAAAGTACTCGCAAGCAAGGATCTATACTACATATGCATGGTATATGTGTAAAGAGGCAATATCGGTGGACTGAACTGCAGAATGCCAGAATAAGAGGGGGATAGCTAGACCTGTCGAAGACTACGCTTCTGGCAGCCTCCATCTTGAAGCAATAGAAGAGATTAGTTGGAAGTTAACCAAACAACAACGTAAAGCATAATCCTACCCGTCGGTCCTCTCGTCGCCACCATGCGAGAGAGCGACCACCGGGTTATATCTGTCACTTGTAAGGGTGTGTTTTATTAAGTATCCATTTCTAGTTGTCATGAGGTCGGAATACAACTCCGGGTCGTCCTTTTACCGAGGGACACGGCTATTCGAATAGATAAACTTCCCTGCAGGGGTGCACCACATATTCCCCAACACGCTCGATCCCCTTTGGCCGGACACACTTTCCTGGGTCATGCCCGGCCTCGGAAGATCCACACGTCGCAGCCCCACCTAGGCTCAATAGAGAGGTCAGCACGCCGGACTAATCCTAGGCACTCTGGGGTCTGGGCCCATCGCCCAGTGCGCTCCTGCACGTTGCGTACGCGGCCGCGAGCAGACCTAGCAACCCACACGATCACGGCGGTTACGTTAGCGCGGTCCAACACGGCGCGCGCCGCTCAGTCGCTGACGTCAAGAAGGCTTCAGCTGATACCACGACGCCGGGATACCCATAACTACTCCCGCGTAGTTGGTTAGTGCGTATAGGCCAGTGGCCAGACTCAGATCAAATATCCAATCTCGTTAAGCGTGTTATTATGAAGTAAACGCGAACGCCGACCAGGGCTTGGCCCACCTGTCTCCTAGGTGGTCTCAACCTGCCCTGTCGCTCCGCCACAAAGATCCACTCAAAGGGCCGTTGGGACAAAGGTCCTTTCAGCTCCCAATCCGTGAATCACTCGCGGGTACTCTTCGAGCCGACCCGACTTTAGTCACCATTTGTATAGTATGTATATATGTATAGTTTAACCCGTGATCACCTCCCGAGTGATCACGGCCCGATAGTATAGCAAGGCAGACTGACAAGAATGCAGGGCCAATGATGATAAACTAGCATCCTACACTAGGCATTTAGGATTGCAGGTAAGGTATCAACAGATGTAGCAACAGTGTCAGGCTATGCATCAGACTAGGATTAACGGAAAGCAGTAACATGCTACACTACTCTAATGCAAGCAGTATAGAGGAGAATAGGCGATATCTGGTGATCAAGTGGGGGGGGCTTGCCTGGTTGCTCTGGCAAGTAGGGGTCGTCAACAACGTAGTCGGTCGAGGCACCAGCAGCTGCGTCGGTCTCGTAGTCTACCGAAGAGAAGAGGGGGAAGAAACAGTAAACACACGGCAATAATGCAACAGGGATGCATGACATGTCTAAATGATATGCCGGGGTGATATACAGCCTAACTAAGCGATTTAGTTAATTTAGGAATTTATTCGGATTTATTTAATTAAAGTTGGACACTATTCATTTATCGAAATCGGTCTAATTGTTCAACGTTCTCATAGCTGCGGGCGTCTGACGGAGATACCGAGGGCGTATCCGGGTTCGTATCGTCGTTCTGAGCAAGTTTCATGTATAAAATATTTTCATCGGAGTTACGGTTTAAAAGATATGATTTTCTAAAGTTTTTATTAATTTCTGAAATTTTAATTAATTATTTAATTCAACATTATCCGAAACAGTGCTGCGATGATGTCAGCATGACATCATGCTGATGTCAGCAGGCGCCCTGACAGGGTGGGTCCCACCTGTCATAGACTGTTAAATTAATTAGGGTTAACTAATTATATTACTGTTTAATTAACACTAATTAGTTAGTTAAATTAACCTAATCAGGATTAATTAACTAATTAATTAATTATTTTTATTATTTTTATTTTTATTTTTATTTCCTTTTTATTAAAACGTTCTGGGGCTGGGCCCCACATGTCAATGGGCCAGGGGGACTTAACGGGCGCTGGGTACGGGTAACGGGCGGGCGAACCCGCTCGAACGGGCACGGGCGATGGGGCGCGCCAGGGCGCCATCGCCGGTCGCGGGAGATGGCCGCGAGGGTGCGCGGCCGGCGGCCACGGCGCGGCTGGAGCCGCGGGGGGGGGAGGACCGGTGGCCGGAGGCGGCGTAGAGGGGCGAGGTGGGACTGGCGGCAGAGGTAGGCGAGGGTGAGGCGCAGGCAGCGCGCGGGGTAGTGAGTAGGGGCCGGCGAGGCAGAGAGGCCTCAGCGGGGCGAGGCGCTGGGCGCGGTGACCGCTGGGCGACGGGCACGGCCGGACGGCGCGGCGCATGGCCAGGGCACGGCCCGACCGCGGTGAGCGCGGGGCCGGAGCGCGCGAGGCGTGGTCACGGCCGGAGCGGAGCAACGGTGGGCGCGGCGGGAGCGCGGCAGGCGAGCGAGAGAGGAGGACCGGGGGCCTCACCGAGGGAGCGTAGGGACGGGGCAGTGGAGCGCGAGGAGGAAGACGGGGACGACGGCGGAGAGGAGAAGCAGGCCGGCGGGGGAGCGCTCCGGCGACGGCGTCCAACGGCAATGGCAACGGGGCGGCGTCGGGCGGCAGGGTCGGGGCGTCGCGGCGACCTCCACCTCTCGATCCCGATCCAATCGGGGGAGAGGGGGGAAGTGGGGGGGGTGGCTGGTTAGGGTTTCCCCCCCCATGGGGATAAGGCAGGGGATGGGGCTGGGCCGGCCAGTTGGGCCAGGTGGGTCGGCCAGCTGGGCCGCCTGGCCCAGTTGGCCAGGGGGGCCTTTTCTTTTCTTTTGTTTTTCTGTTTCTTTTCCCTTTTCTTTACTGTTAAATGTTTAGGCCCCAAATGGTTTTTGTAAAAAGTGTGACCTATTTCATAAATACCATTGCATTATTCCTCAACACCTAAAATTAGTTTGGACAAAACATAATTCCATATTTATTTCAGATTTAATAAATGGTTATTAAATACCATCTTTATCCACTGTTTGAGGTTGTTCGAGTCACTTATCCAATTCCAATGATGTTGGTTTCAATTTTAGAATAGCCTCTGGAATATTTGTTACTTACCTGACATTTTAGTTTCTATGTTGGACAACTTTTATACTCCACTTTCATTTAAATTTGAATTTGACTTAGGAGTTGAAATGCAATATGATGCTAATGATGATTATGCACTATTAATCATGATGACATGGCCTCATCAAAAGGGTGATCTCTGTAGCTTAATACAGGGGGTGTTACAAATCTCCTCCACTACAAGAAATCTCGTCCCGAGATTTAGGAGGTAGAAAGAAACAAAGCGGGGTATTCATCGCGAAGACGATCCTCGCGTTCCCAAGTGGCTTCATCCTCAGAATGGTTTGACCACTGAACCTTGAGGAACTTGATAACCTTCTGGCGTGTGCGACGCTCGGCTTGATCGAGAATGCGGACCGGATGCTCTTTATAAGAGAGGTCTTGTTGCAGTTCAAGCAATTCGTGATCTACTCCGCGGATAGGGTCTTTGAAGCAGCGGCGGAGTTGCGATACGTGGAACACATCGTGAACCTGAGAAAGGTTCGATGGAAGTTCCAACTGATATGCCACTCTACCACGCCTTTCAAGAACAGTGAAAGGACCAATATAGCGAGGAGCTAGCTTGCCCTTGATCCCGAATCGGTGTGTACCTTTCATCGGTGTGACTCGAAGATAAGCCTTTTCGCCAGGTTGATAGACCATATCTTTGTGTTTGCGGTCATACTGACTCTTTTGACGTGACTGAGCAGTCTTCAAATGCTCGCGGACAACGCGAACTTGATCTTCGGCAAGTTGGATAATATCCGGACCGAAGAGTGGACGTTCCCCAGTTTCTGACCAATTTAGAGGGGTTCGGCACTTTCGTCCGTACAATACTTCAAAGGGGGCCATCTTCAGACTGGCTTGATAGCTGTTATTGTAAGAGAATTCGGCATATGGGAGAGATTCTTCCCATTTCCTTCCGAAGGATATGACACAAGCTCGAAGCATATCTTCAAGAACTTGGTTCACTCGTTCAACTTGTCCTTGAGACTGAGGGTGAAAAGCGGTGCTGAAGGACAGATGAGTTCCCATAGCTTCTTGGAAACTTGCCCAGAATCTTGAAGTGAATAAGCTGCCACGGTCTGAACTGATAACCAGTGGAATACCGTGAAGTGAAACAATTCTGGACATGTAGAGAGTTGCGAGCTGACTAGCAGTGATCGTCTCTTTGACGGCTAGAAAATGTGCAACTTTGGAAAGTCGGTCAATGACGACAAGAATAGCATCATTACCTTTCTGTGATTTGGGAAATCCAGTGATAAAGTCCATTTCAACATGGTCCCATTTCCATTCAGGAACAGCAATTGGTTGCAGAGTTTCGGCGGGCCTTTGATGTTCTGCTTTGACGCGACGGCAAACATCACATTCAGCAACATAGCGAGCAATGTCTTGCTTCATGTTTGACCACCAGAATCTTTGACGGATGTCTTGGTACATCTTGGTACTGCCGGGATGAATAGACAACGGAGTGTCGTGAGCTTCTTGCATGACCTCCTGAGTCATACCCAGGTTACCTTTAGAGGGGACCACTAGACGACTTTTAAAGAACAAGGTGCCAGTATCATCAATAGTGAAGAACGAAGACCTTCCTTCAGCGAGATAGCGCTTAATCTTGTGGGCTTGAGAGTCATAACCCTGCAGCGTCTTGATGCTGTCCACGAGATCTGGTTTAACAACCAGGGTATTAAGAGAACCCTGGGAAACAACGTGGAGGTTCATTTTGTAGGAACCTTCAGGAGGGGGAGCGAGTGCTCCAGGAGGAACAATGTGGAGATTCAGCTTTCTGAATTCTTCAATAAGCGAAGGTTGAACTTCGTGAAACTGGAGGTGACTGCAATAAGACTTGCGGCTCAAGGCATCGGCCATTACATTAGCCTTGCCAGGGGTATAAGAAATACCCAAGTTAAAATCCGCTACGGTCTCCATCCATCTCTGTTGACGGAGGTTCAGGTCTGGCTGAGTGAACAGATACTTCAGACTTTGATGATCGGTGTAGATTTCGCAACGATTACCGAGAAGGTAATGTCGCCACTGTTTTAGTGCATGGATGACGGCAGCAAGCTCGAGGTCATGTACTGGGTAATTCTCTTCGTGCGGACGCAATTGACGCGAAGCATAAGCAATTACTCTGCGGTCTTGCATTAGGACACCGCCTAATCCTTGACGGGATGCATCACAATAGATGACAAAATCCTTCTGGGAATCAGGAGGGGCAAGCACTAGGGCAGAAGTCAGCTTGTCTTTGAGCGTCTGGAAACTTTCCTGACACTTTTCCGTCCAATCGAACTTGACGCCTTTATGAAGCAGGTTAGTCAGGGGCTTGGCGATCTTGGAGAAGTTCTCGACAAATCGACGGCAATAGCTGGCGAGTCCGAGAAAACTTCGAACTTGCTTGACGTTCTTTGGAGGAGCCCAATCAAGAATAGCCTGAACTCGCTCGGGGTTGACGGCAATACCATCCTTGGAGATGACATGCCCAAGGTATGTTACTTCGGGAAGCCAGAATTCACACTTGGAAAACTTAGCATATAGTTGATGCTCTCGAAGTTTTTCCAGAACAAGTCGAAGATGTTCAGCACGTTCCTCTTTGTTCTTGGAGTATACTAGGATATCATCCAAGTAAACCACGACGAACTTGTCAAGGTATTCCATGAATATATAATTCATCAGGCGGGAGAATGTGGCGGGAGCATTGGTTAAGCCGAATGACATGACAGTGTACTCGTATGAGCCATATCGAGTAACGAAGGCGGTCTTTGGGATATCCTCTTCACGAACACGGATCTGGTGGTAACCCAACCTTAAGTCGAGTTTAGAGAACACTGATGAACCCGCCAGTTGATCATACAGATCGTTTATCCGAGGAAGGGGATATTTGTTCTGGATGGTTGCTTGGTTAATAGGACGGTAATCTTGGACCAAT